>CM070500.1:70218042-71418042 GCA_036346375.1 Guadua angustifolia | reverse complement strand
AAGTGTGCCTGTGGTGAGTGAATACCCGGATGTATTCCCTGAGGAATTGCCAGGCATGCCACCTGATCGGGACGTTGAGTTCACCATAGAACTAGTCCCTGGCACAGCTCGAATCTCCAAAAGACCCTACCGCATGCCAGCCAATGAACTTGCTGTGATGAAGAAGCAAATTGAAGAGTTGCAAGAGAAAGAATTTGTCAGTCCAAGTTCATCACCTTGGGGAGCGTTAGTTGTCTTTGTGAAGAAGAAGGATAACCGTTTGCGCATGTGTGTGGATTATAGAGCCCTGAATGAAGTCACCATCAAGAACAAGTATCCTTTGCCCAGGATTGATGACTTGTTTGATCAGTTGAAGGGTGCTTGCATCTTCTCTAAGATTGATCTGCGATCTGGATATCATCAGCTGAAGATAAGGCCGCAAGACATTTTGAAGACAGCCTTTGCCACTCGATATGGATTGTATGAATTCACAGTCATGTCTTTTGGTCTGACCAATGCCCCATCCTATTTCATGAATTTGATGAACAAGGTGTTCATGGAGTACTTGGACAAGTTTGTGGTAGTATTCATAGATGACATTCTTATCTATTCCCGAGATGAATCTAAACATGAAGGACATTTGAGAATGGTGCTGGAAAAGCTCAGAAGTCATCAGTTGTATGCCAAGTTCAGCAAGTGTGAGTTCTGGTTGACAGAAGTTGCTTTCTTGGGTCATATAATTTCTGCTGGAGGTGTCTCAGTGGACCCCGAAAAGGTGAAAGGTGTGCTTGATTGGAGGCAGCCCAAATCAGTGCCTGACATCAGAAGTTTCCTTGGTTTGGCGGGATACTACAGAAGATTCATTGAAGGATTCTCAAAGATTGCAAGACCGATTACCCAGTTGCTGAAGAAAGAGAAGAAGTTTGAATGGACTGAAGCTTGCGAGCAAAGTTTCCAAGAATTGAAGAAAAGATTGACCACAGCCCCAGTGCTCACTTGCCCCGATATTCAGAAAGGCTTTGAGATTTACTGTGATGCTTCAAGACAGGGTCTTGGATGTGTGCTGATGCAGGAAGGTAAGGTAGTCGCATATACCTCGCGGCAATTGCGACCGCATGAAGAAAACTATCCAACCCATGACTTGGAAATGGCTGCTGTTGTGCATGCACTGAAGTTATGGAGGCATTATCTCATTGGAAATCGTTGTGAGATCTTCACCGACCATAAGAGTCTGAAATACATCTTCACCCAAGCAGACCTGAACCTGAGACAAAGGAGATTGTTGGAATTAATCAAAGATTATGATGCAGGAATACATTACCACCCTGGCAAGGCCAATGTGGTTGCTGATGCCCTAAGCCGAAAGAGCTACTGCAATAATTTGATGATTCAAGAAGGATAGCCTACTCTTCACGAGGAATTTCAGCGTCTGAAGTTAGGATTAGTGGAGGAAGGCTTTGTTGCTACTTTGGAGATTTAGCCAACCCTGGTGGACCAAATCATAAAGATGCAGAAGTCAGACAAGGAAGCTGCTAAGATCAATGACAGAATAAAGGAAGGTAAAGCCCTAGGATTTTCAGAAGATGGAGAAGGAACAATCTGGCTTGGAAAAAGTATCTATGTGCCAAATCAGAAAGAGATCAAGCAGTTGATATTGAAGGAAGCGCATGAGTCAGCATACTCAATTCACCTAGTCAATACCAAGATGTATCATGATCTTCGAAGTGTGTATTGGTGGCCCAGGATGAGAAAGGAAATTGCAGAATACATCCGCCTATGTGTGATGTGTGCCAGCAAGTTAAGGCTGAACATCAGAGGCCAGCAGGTTTGTTGCAACTGCTAAAGGTGCCTGAATGGAAGTGGGAAGAAATTGGAATGGATTTCATCACAAGACTTCCGAGGACCAGGTCAGGATATGATTCAATTTGGGTTGTGGTGGATCAATTGACGAAAGTTGCACATTTCATTCTGGTGAAGACAACCTACAAGGGAGATAAGCTTGCAGAGTTGTATATGGCAAGAATTGTGTGTTTGCATGATGTGCTCAGGAAGATTGTTTCAGATCGAGGAACTCAATTCACATCAAGATTTTGGCAAAAGTTGCAAGAAGCGCTGGGTACCAATCTGAATTTCAGTACAGCCTATCACCCTCAGACAGATGGACAGACTGAGCGGGTAAATCAAATTCTAGAGGATATGTTGAGGGATTGTGCATTGTCCAATGCGGCAAGTTGGGATCAAAGTTTGCCTTATGCATAATTCTCATATAACAACAGCTATCAAGCAAGTTTGCAGATGTTGTCGTTTGAAGCTCTGTATGGAAGAAAGTGCAGGACACCTCTCTGTTGGAATGAAACAGGTGATCGTCAAGTCTTCGGTTATGATATTTTGCAAAAGGCTGAGGAACAAGTGAAAATGATTCAAGAAAGGTTAAGAACAACGCAGTCAAGGCAGAAGAGTTATGCTGATAATCGCAGAAGAGCATTGACCTTTGCTCCTGGTGATTATGTGTATCTGAAGGTCTCCCCGCTCAAAGGAATGCGTCGATTCCAAGTTCATGGAAAGTTGGCACTGAGATTCATTGGACCATTCCCCATTCTAGCCAGAAGTGGAGAAGTGGCGTATCAGTTGGAGTTGCCACCGCAGCTGTCAAATGTGCACAATGTGTTTCATGTGTCGCAGTTGAGAAAGTGCCTCAGAGAGCCAGAAAAGCAGATGCAGTTTGAAGATGTTGAGCTGCAGGAGGATCTTACCTATCCAGTATATCCGATCAGAATTCTGGAGGAAGCAGAGCGCAGGACAAGGAACAAGACGATCAAATTTTGCAAAGTTCAGTGGAGCAACCATCCAGAAGAGGAAGCCACCTGGGAGCGCGAAGAGGATCTTCAAGCGGAGTACCCCAGCCTTTTCCCTGGTTAGTCCAAATCTCGGGGTCAAGATTTTCTGTTAGGGGGAGGTTTGTAACATTCCAAATTTTGAGCTTCTAAGTTCTTGAATTTCAAAATCCGAACCAGTTGCATTTTATTTGATTTAATTCCAGCTTAATTTGAATTTTCCAAAAGCAAAAGGATTTAATTTGACTAATCTATAATTCAAATTAAATATTTATTTTTTTATTGGGTTCCTTGTGCTTCATGGAATTTTTTTGCATTTTTGGAGTTTTTTTGGAATTTATTTGCTATTTATTTGAATTTATTGAAGTTTATTCGGATTTTCTGAGTTTTCTTTAATTCGGAAATTGATTTTAAAGCTTATTTTCCTTTTGGACCGAATTCTTTCCGTCCGACCCGTTCCTGTTCAACCTCAGCCCGGCCAGTTTTCCCGCTCGAACCGGCCTGCTCCGCCTCCCGGCCCATGTCGCCGCAACCCTAGCTTCCACCAAATTCCGCCCGTCAGATCTCGATCAATTGGTTCACACTCGCCCTCACAGCCAAATGTTTTGGACCATTGGATCGTGGCCCCGTGTGTGGCTTGATCCCGCCACGTCACCTCTCAACCGAAAACCCTAACCCTAACTCACCCTTTTTCCCTTGTCGTTGGATCCCGATCCGACGGGTGAGCCTCGTCCCGCGTTTTGCACCGCCCGATCAGCACCGAATCGACGGCCGACGTAGCGCCACGTCGCCCCGAGCACCGCCGCCACCCGTGCAAACCCTAGACGCACACCGGCCTTGGCTTCCGCGCCTTTACACGCGTCCCAAGGCTATTTAAGGCACTGTAGACCGCCTCCCTAGGTTTACCACGACGCGCCGCCTCTTTTCCCCCACTTCTCGCCGTCTGGGGCGCTGCCGTGTGGCTGCATGGCCTCGCCGGAGTCCCAAGCCATGCCCGAGCCTTCTCCGCCGTGTTTCTCCCTCTCCGGTGAGTCTCCGCCGCACTTCTTGGTACCATTGGATTCGTCGTGTTGTTCTTCCTCTAATCCACACAAACCCGTGGCCAATCTGCTGTTCATTCGCCAGTTGCCATGTCTTCATCTCCATCTCCGGCGGAGTAGCGCCGCCGCCTCGTCGTCATTTCCTTCGTGAGCTCTCCGCCGTCGGATCGCGCACCAACGTCCCGGAGTCGACCACGTCTCTCCCGCCGCGCCATCACTCCATCGCCGTCGGATCATCTTCCAACGCCCAGATCTGCGCCGCGTGTCCCCGGTAAGCCACCTCGCAAGACCGCCATTTCTCCGCTGCTCGATCTGACCGTGTGGCGAGATCTTGTATGCCAAGGGCTGCGTCGGTTACCGTCACACCTCCTGTAGTCGCCTGTCCGCCAGCGAGCGCCACCTCACCCTAGCCTCCGCGTGGCCATCCTCGTCGCCGACGCCTCTTCGCCGATGTTGCAAAATCGAAGTCACCGCAGATGGCGCCACAGGTTACCACGTGTGCGCCACGTCGTCGCCACCGTATGCCCTAGCTCCTGCATGGCCGCCACGTCGCCCGGGAGCCCTCGGTGAACCCGGTTCACCATGAACCCAACCACTGACGGGTGGTCCCCACGTGTCAGGGGCATTTTCCCTTCATTTTCTTGATTTTTCAGAAAATCCGAATCCAGCCAATCACAGCTCGACACGTGTCACCTTAGTGAATTTTCTGATTTTCTCTCCCGAGAAACTTCCAAAGCCCCGTTCTCCTCCGTCCGAACTCCGAATCGAGTGATTTAAATTTCTAAATTCATCTAAAATCATGCTCTATCTTCCAGTACCTTTCTTTTGATTTTTAGATTTTATTTGAATTTATTTTATTTATTTTTTTGTTCTCGTTTTACGTGTAGACGACGCAGTTGAAGAGCAAGCGGATCAACCGGCGGGGGTAGCACCAGCGGGAGGCGTTGAAGGCAAGTCTTCCTTGAACATATTGATCCCAATTTTATGGAAATTATATTTTGTTTTTAAACTATGCATGCTTATGATTTTGAGTAAATTACTTTAAATGCAATTTTAATGCTTAGCTAAATTCCAATTTTCTTATGCCTTCATTGACATTAATTGTGACAACCTTGACACCTTAGGAAAATGTTAAGTACTGTATTTGTGGATAAATATTGTAGTTTGGGACGGTAGTATTGCTTAGTCCTGCTTAAGCGTTCGGTATTATGCCATTTTGGAAATTTTGACAATCATTACTCAAAATTAATTGTGAAATTATGGCAATTGGTATTGCTGTTATTATTTAACTGAAATAAAATGAAAATGGTTTAGACCGGGGCGGATGGTTGTTTGGTGGGTGCGGGATGCACGAGATCTTGTACAGTGTTAGTTCCGTCCTAGTCAATTAAGGACCGAAGCGTGTGTTACCGTGGACCAAGCTTTACCGTACAACCACAAGTCTATATGGGTACGACCTGGCTAAGTAATTTGTGCGTGTCGTTATTAGCTTCGCCATTGGGTTGAATGTGGGTGTCGGATGGAGACACTCGCAAGGCGCAAGAGGGGGTTTCTGTACTGGGTGGATTTAACCCTAACAGCGGTGAAACCTTAGCGGGCGAAGTTGGTAGCAGTGTCGTACATTGTAAAGGCCTTGTCATGATCTCTCTGCCGACACACCAAAGGAAGTGTGTTAAGCAAGAAGAGTCGATCATGTCTTGTGGGTAAAGTGTACAATCTCTGCAGAGTTAAAACTACTTTAGTGGCCGTGCCTACTAAAAGGGCAAAGCAGGTACGCTAGCACATTGTAGATTTTATGGTTTTGGTTTTAAATGAAAATGATGTTTTGGAAAAACCGTGAGTGGATGGAACTCTCGGGTTTTGAATTTGGCGGTTGGAGCCAATCGGGTGGTTGGAACCTATGAAATTGTTATACATCCAATTCAATTAATATGTTATTTACATTTTGTCAAATACTGCTTTATGAAATTACTATTGTTATTTCAAGTTAAATTCTGCTTTATGCAAATGAACCATATTATGCCTTCCATTGTTTAGCCTTGCATATAGTTATCATGCATTAAGTTTATAAGACTTGCGGAGTACAGTGTGTACTCACCCTTGCAACATCAAATTTTTCTCAGAGGATTTTGCTGAAGCTGAAGGTTATTATGATTTCTTTGCGTGTGGATTCGATGAAGGCGATCCGGACTATTAGGGCGCGCTTCCCAGTCGATTGCCTGTGGGCATATGGACTGGCTCTTTTTGTTGCTACTGTTTAATTTCCGCTGCTACTTACCAACTTAAGCCATAAGGCTTGTTACTTGTAATAATGTGTTTACAATGCTATTTCCCTTTTTGCTTATTTACTGTTGTTTACTTTGTGATATGACTATGTTATCATCACTGTGTTTGCTGAGTGTGCTAGCTGTTCCTGGACTAGCACGGTATTACTCAGAGGGGTCGGATTTGGAAATCCGGGTCCCATGTCGGGACCCGAATTCGCAATCCGGAAACCCTCTGTGTTTTCGGCACTAGTCCCAGGATCAGTAGCTAGTGCCCATAGTTAACAAAGATAACTATCACAATCATACACAACAGAATAATAAATAAAGAATTCATCTTTTAATATAACATGTTGAACAACCTTAAGGTCAACTTACAATTGTGAAGTCTAAATGGCTTCAACTCAGAGTAAAACGAACAGCAGCGGAACGAAGAACGTCGGTGAATCCCATCAAAATACCACAGGCATTTGACAAGGTTCAACTCCTAGATATTCGCCTTCTTGCAGAACTTCTCCTCCTTCGAAGACAAACACTTCTCGTCAACTGGTGATATTTTGTTAAAGCAAGGGTGAGTACACAACCGTACTCAACAAGTCATGCACATAATGCAGTTCTATTACTACATGCATGGCTTATTCCAAAGGAATGGCTGAATGGTTCTTTTGCAATAAAGCAGCATTCACAAATAATCATAATAGATAGAAAAGCAGTAAAACAAATAATACCCATAATAAATTTCGTAATCATTCTCAAGTAAAGCATTTCTCATTCTTAACCAATTTCCATATCACATTGTTCACATTCCCAACCTCATTTTATTTTCAAAACTCTACCCCTTGATCAGTAATCCCTAACATTGTCCAATCAATGGACTCGGCTATTCGAATAGTTTTTACACTCTGCAGAGGTTGTACACTTTACCCACAAGATACAATCAACTCATTACGTCACCGTGAATCGCCATACAAGAGTATGCGAATGAGCGATCATAACAAAGCCTTCGTAAACTTCTATCTCAACCTAGGAACCTCTCGGGTTGCCTTCACTATCACTTCCCACACCTTGAGCCAAGTATAGGACCGATTTAACGTTGGATAGGGTACCAAGCCGCAACACGTCGCTCCCCATACTGATCATCCCCTCGATGATCACACCCAAGGTATCAAAGGTGAGATATCAGAATCCTACTAAACTAGGTCTTCCCATTCAGACATGTGGTTGTACGAGAGACTCAAGTCAAAGGCTTGCAAGGTGAAGTCCTTAACTGAACAGGGCAAGACATCTTTCTCTCAAAATTGGCGCACAGCCCTCACAACACTCAACCCACCCAAATGCCACGATGGCCCACCTGGCATAAAGCCACTTGCCACTTGCCCTAGTCTAAATCATTTATCACCCCAGTTGATTATTGCGCAACACAATGCCAACAACAACTCAACATCCATGTAGAACCACGCTGGTTCCACATATCAACATCATCGTGTGGCAACACGTCACACCATTTCACAAACACATTTCATAATCCATTAATCAGTATTATTCTTTTATTTTCAAAAGACATGAGTTGCGTGGCATGGCTAAGCAATTATACACGGTCTAACCAACCCACGTTGGCAAGTAATAACAACCAACTAATAATCAACCATCTTAGGGTGACAAATGAATTATGGCATACAATTAATCATGGCAAGGTGATATTAGCAATTGGATTGAATAACTAATCCCAAATTAATTTAAATCATTTTAATCTTGAACTAGCATCCAATAGTTTGAATCAAAGTAAATTTGTAAAACTAGGAGCAATATGATCAAAGCACGACTTGCCTAGCCTTTGCAATTTATATTATTCTTTACTCTTTATCTTCGATCCTTGATCCTCGATCTTCAATCTCCGCTTGCTTGATCCTCAGCTCCTTCGAGCGACTTCCGGCAACACGTCTAACGATAAACAAACACAAATACAACAAAACTCAAAAGGCAAATCAAGTAAACTCCAAATTAAGAACGAATAGCATTGGGCACAATGGCTTAGATGAAATTATGAACTTAAATGGATTAGGTCGATGATTAGACAAAATAGAACGGCTTTCGAAAAATACACCGAAGAGAAAGATTAATAACTGAGAAAGAAGGAGTAGTATTCCGAAGAATATTTCCTTTGAAGTTGCTATCTTGATTAGACAGACAATGACATATGGCTCTCGATCCATAGACCGGTCCATGAAGATTTGTTAGTTCACGATGAACTAAGCCGATGCAAAGTTGACTTTTGTTGGTGAACAGATACACAAAGAAACAAAAGAAAGATAAGCCGATAGATTAGATATGGCTCAAAGATATGACACATGGTCAATGGTCTAGCGACCAAGTCCACGAATGAATTCTGGGTTAATGGCATGTTAGATTTTCAGGGATAAGACAAGGACGGATGGAATCGACATTCAGTGCGATCCGATCTGGGGTTCAGTCATACATCAACGAAGAGACTTGACGATAATAGGGCGATAATGATATGTAGTAAGACAGAGCACAAATATCTTACTACGGTGGACACAACGAGGGAAACCGCAATACCGGCTGCGCAGCTCACGATGAACTCAGTTCATCGAACCGGTCTTAAGTTAGGTTTTGGTCTGGCTTTGCAGATGATAGAAAGATAAAGCCAGATTCACAAGGAATGGGGTTAGATCACGATAGGACGATGTAAGTTCAACCTTCATTAGTTATGGTTTTTGGTGTTAATGACAAATCTAATAACCCTTAATGTGATTTTATTATTAATGACAAATCTTATATCGAGACTAACTTGTTTATTTAGAATATCTTTGATTAGTCTCATCGCATTAAAAGAATGGAAAACCCAAGGTATGTTTGCGTATCCATTCTAGTATTAGTTGCATACTTTGGAGTCAAGTTAAAATATGAATGTCCTCATTATATTAACCACAAAATGTGCATCATGTTTCCCAATCCATATATTACATGGATGCACACACTTAGGGGGAGTTTATAGTTTAACTTGAAAGTCTCTTTGTATTGATCTAATTCTTATTGACACATATAAGGATCAAGACAAAGAAACTAAATACATGAGTATATGAAAACTTGAGTAGTTAATATATACTCATATCAATTTAAATGATAATTTAAATTGAGTTCATTTGTCTTGTTAATCATTAAAGAACATTTCATCATGTGTTGATGGTGTTCCTTGATTAATTAAAGACAAATGAATAGCTCTTAAGTATAATAAAGCATGAGTTGCACTATTGTACTTAAGACACACTTAAATCATTCAAATTGATTTAGGTTGTGCTCAATTGATCTAAAGGCATCCATTATGTGTTAATGGAGTGCAAGAGATAATTGAGACAACCATGCATCTTGGACTAACAAGTTTTATGAGTTGTGATTGAGTTAGGTCCAAAGATGGATGAGATGATAAAGAAGAGCAATCAGTGATGATCCCAAGGGAGTATCAAGTGAAGATCATAAAGACCCCAAAGGGATTGCTTCTTGTGGCTGACGAAGGTATAACTAGATAGGCTAAGGACTTTTGTAGTCTTTGAGTCTAGTTTTATCGCCGTACTATTAAGAGGGGTTGTCTCCTAACTTGAGCTTCATCATGTGTTGGTGATCTCAATCCGCGTTCACTTAAGCTCAAATCATTTGGATTTGGTTTTTGCATAAGAGTTAACCATTTGGCATGTGTTGCGAATGGGTTAAGTTTATGCTCGGTTGTTATTGGTTTATGCTCTGATTTGCATATGTTGCAAAGAGGAAGAGCATGTGCATTTGGTTTTCGCATAATGCTTTGATTTGCATGTGTTGCAAATAGGATAAGCAATATGCGTTGGCTTTTGCGTGAAGTTCACTTTTGCATGTGTTGCAAATGTTGAAGCCTCATGTTTTGTTTTCTCTTTACAAAACAAATCTTTCAAAATCAAAGTGGTTGCTTGGAGCTAGGTTTTGCATGTGTTGCAAAACGAGGATGCTCAAGCTAGTTGGATTTGGAATTTACGCAGTTCTTTGAAGCATGTGAATAGTATTTGCAAATGTGTTTTGCAAATTATTTTGATCATGAGTTGATCATCACATGGTTCAAGGTTGTTGACCCTTGCTAGCTTGTAGTCATGTTTTTGATCAAGTCTATGTGAAGTATTTCAAGAAAATCAGATTTTAGACTTGAATGACTACATTAGAGTTTAGTTTTGGTGATATTTAAAAATATCTATGGGTGATTAAATCATAAAAATGTGTGGAGATTGTAGCCCTCGTGATAAGCTTCGCATAGAATCAAAAATCACCCAAATCGGAGTTCGGAGTAAAAAGTTATGAGCGTTTTAGCAATCAGAGTCATGCAGATTATCGCAAAAGCGGTACTACCGCCCGTGAGGGCGGTAGTACCGCCCTTGCGGTAGCTTTTTGGCAGAGAAGGGTTTTTGATCCCCTAGGCCGGTACTACCGCTCGTAGGGGCCGGTAGTACCGCAAATACTGTAGCAACGGCTAGTTTTAGCTCGTTTAATGCCCGTTTTGCCCCCCAACGGCTAGTTTTCTTTGTGAGGCTATAAAAGGAGGTCATGGGGGGGCATTTGCTGGTTGCTAGAGTATATTGGGTGAGGTGGTTCATGTATTGAAGCTCTCATTTGTGTATTGGCTCTTGTGTGAGTATTTGAGAGGTGATTTGCATGTATTGCATTTCCATAAGTTGTTTTTGAGCAAGAGTGAGACTAATTGCATGTGTTGCAATTAGAAGTGGGTTGAGAGTCTCTTGTGCATGTGTTGCACTTGAGGGAGGTCCTTGTGCATGTGTTGCACTTGGTGATCACCGGAGCGCATTCGTTGTGCTCGGTGAAGTTCAAGCGAAGGAGCGACTTGTTACTCTTGGAGGTTGCCGACTCCTAGGCAGCGTGGGCGTCGTCTTGCGCGAGAGCTCTCAAGGTGTGAGAAGCCCGGCAAGTTTGTGAAGGTTCGGGTTGAGCCTACGCATAGCGTGAAAAACCACGACTAGTGGAAGCGAGGCGGTGCTCGGCGGGAGCCGGTCCAAGTGGTTGTGCTTGCCTCAACGTGGACTAGGGAGTCCGCAAGTCTCCGAACACCACGGAAAAATATCGGTTGTCTCTTTTACCTTCAAGCATTTACTTTATTGTATATTTATCAATTGCTTGATTATAATTAGAATTGCTTAGTATTGATTGTTTGCTCAATTTAGCAATTCTAGTATAGAGACATAATTTAGTTAGTGCACTAGTAAGCCTAGTTGATTTAGGCTTTAATTGTCAAAACCGAGTTTATCGCTTCCGCATATATCTTTGATTAGGTTTTGACTTAGGGGTGTATTAGAGCGAATTATTTTAGTGAGCGATCGAATTTTGTAAAACGCCTATTCACCCCCCCTCTAGGCGCATCCTCGATCCTACAGATGATAAAAAGGATAAGGACATCACGCTACGCTCTTGCTTTAACGGCGCAACGTTAACGACGAAACGTTAACAGCGGAACGTTAACGATGAAACGTTAACGGCGAAACGTTAACGGCGGAACGTTAACGGCGAAGGCGAAGCGATGACGGGACGCATATGAAATAACAAGGTGGCGACCATTGGCTGATAGATAGGGCAGCGAGGTCACGACATGGCAACTACATGGAAAATTTGTCTTTGGCGAATGGGTCTCGCCGAGGCGCTTGATCGCAAAAGCGAGCAACGATTTAATAGCCGAGATACAAATAAATTCTAAAAAATTATAAAATTTATACTGGCTTGAAGGTATTGAATTTAGATGAATTTATAAATTTGAATCACTTGATTCCAAGTTCGGATGGAGGAGAACGGATCAAACAAAGTTTGACTAGAAAGAAAATCCCGAAATTAAGAAATTGCACTGTTGCATCGCTCATCAGCTTAGCGTCTGTTTTACGCTGTTTTAACGAGCACCATTAGAGGCTTTTGCATAAACATTACGAGCTTGGGGGCATGGCGATGCAAGGAGTGACAATATGGAGCGAGGACGACGATGCGGTACCAAGGCAAGCAACGGCTCGTGAACGGTGGTTCGAGCGGCGCACGATCGCTAGGAGCGGCGGCGGCGTGCCGAGGCGCGGCCAGAGGAGCGGCGGCCGGAGTGGGGGCACGTGTGCACGGGGACGGCGAGGTGACGGGGAGACCGATGGGGTGGTCGGCCGGAGGTGGGAGAGCGTGTAGGGTCGAGGATGCGCCTAGAGGGGGGGTGAATAGGCGTTTTACAAAATTCGATCGCTTGTTAAAATCAATCGCTCTAATCAACCCCTATGTCAAAACCTACTCAATTTATATGCGGAAGCGATAAACTCGGTTTTGACAATTAAGACCTAAATCAACTAGGCTCACTAATGCACTAACTAAATTATATCTCTACACTAGAATTGCTAAATTGATCACACAAATAATACTAAGCAATTCTAATTCAAGCAATCAATAATATAAGGTAAATACTTGAATGTAAGGAGACAAGGGACAAACGATGTTTTTCCGTGGTGTTCGGAGACTTGCCGGTCTCCCCTAGTCCACGTTGAGGCAAGCCCACACTTGGACCGGCTCCCGCTCGAGCACCCGCCTCTTTCCACTAGTCGTGGTTTTTCACGCTTGCGCGTAGGCTCAACCCGAACCTTCACAAACTTGCCGGGCTTTCACACCTTGAGAGCTCCAAGACGACGCCCACGCCGTCTAGGAGTCGGCAACCTCCAAGAGTAATAAGCCGCTCCTCCGCTTGAACTTCACCGAGCACAACGAATGCGCTCCCGGTGATCACCTCGTGCAACACATGCACCAAGGCCTCCCTCATGTGCAACACATGCACAAGAGGCCCTCAAACCACTTCCTAATTGCAACACATGCAATTAGTCTCACTCTTTAGCTCAAGAATCAAATGTGAGTGTGCAACACATGCAACACCTCACCCAAACACTCAACCAAGCCAGCAACAACTGCCAAATGCCCCCCATGGGGTCTATTTATACCCCACCAAGAAAAACTAGCCGTTGGGGCAAAAGCACTGAAATTCGGGCAGAGAGGCCGGTCATACTACTGGCCAGTATGACCGCCCTCAAGGGCCAACGGCTAGAAAACTAGCCGTTGGCTGAACGCGGTCATCACCGCACCCCTAGCAGTCATACCGCTCGGCATGTATGACCACAGTGCCGCAGTATGACCTCTCAGCAACACAAAAACATCCATAACTTTTTACTCCAAACTCCGATTTAGGTGATCTTTGATTCTATGCGAAGCTTATCATGAGGGCTACAATCTCCACCCATTTTCAAGATTTAAGCAACCATAGATATTTTTAAATATCACCAAAACCAAACTCTAATGTAGTCATTCAAGTCTAAAATTTGATTTTCCGAAATCCCTCGCATGAAGGGCATGACTACAAGTTAGAGAGAGTCAATAAGATCAAATATTGAGCCATGATGATCAAGTCATGATCAAAATAACTTTTGCAAAACACATTTACAAATAACCCGAAAAGCTATAAGATCAATCCTCTAGCCAGGTAAGGATCAACACATGATCCCGACACTTTGCAAAACACATTTGCAAATGCCAACACATGCTCTAGGATTGAAACCCATAACCTCTAGCTTATTTACAAACCACATTTGCAAATAACAAATCAACCGTATGAGCGCTCTACTTGCAACACATGCAAGCCTCTAGCTCCATACAAACACACAAACACCAAATTGTGCTTGAGCTCTCTCCTTTTGCAACACATGCAAAACTTAGCTCCAAGCAACCACATGTTTTAGAAAGATTTGTTTTGTAAACAAAAACAAAACATGAAGCTTCAACAATTGCAACACATGCAAAAGTGAACTTCACGCAAAAGCCAACGCATATTACTTATCCTATTTGCAACACATGCAAATCAAAGCTTTATGTGAAAACCAAATGCAAATGCTCTTCCTCTTTGCAACACATGCAAATCAGAGCATAAACCAACAACAACCAAGCATAAGCTTAACCCATTCACAACACATGCCAAATGGTTAACTCTTATGCAAAAACCAAATCCAAATGATTTGAGCTCGAGTGAACGCGGGATTGAGATCACCAACACATGATGAAGCTCAAACTAGGGAACGACCCCTCTTAATAGTACGGCGATAAAACCTTAGACTCAAAGACTACAAAAGTCCTTAGCCTATCTAGTTATACCTTCGCCGCCATGTGCAAGCAATCCCCTTTGGGGTCTTTATGATCAAACATGCATACGCTCCCCCGGGATATCCACTCGACTCCACTTCGGGATCCACATTCATGGTGGCTCGGCCCCGTTGGCCTTCCAGTAGGCAGATCAAACCATGGCGTACATTCATGGTGGCTCGGCCACCTACCCCTCCAACACAACGTACAAACGGCTGAGGAGGGAGGTTTGCGTCATGGTGCCGAGCTTAGGGGCGGGTCAGATGCTGAAGTGGTCGGAGGAGCTGATCACTTTTAGTTAGGCCGACCACCCAGAGAGCACCGTCGGTCTAGGTCACCTTCTGATCGTGGTTTCGCCCACGATCCGGAATGTAAAGCTTGGGCGAGTGCTAGTGGACGGAGGGAGCTCCATCAACCTCCTATCCTCCAAGGCATTTCGAGCGCTCCAGATATCGCGGCAGGAGTTGCGCCTGGCCTTGCCCTTCTATGGAATCGCCCGGGGGGCTAGCTCGGTGCCCCTGGGCCAGGTGCGCCTCCCCGTCACCAAGTGATCCCTGACGATGATGCGTCAGCTGAGAAAATTGCACGCAAGGCCAAGTGCTATACTCTGGTAGGTGGGGACCTATATCGTCGGAGTAGAAACGGAATTCTTCTAAAGTGCATCACTCGGGAAGAGGGGAGCAATTTGCTCCCCTAAAATCCATGGAGGCATGTGCGGGAGCCATATGTCCAGTCGGACACTGGTCGGCAAAGCGTTCCGCCAAGGATTTTATTGGCCTACTGCCCTCCAGGATGCCTGCGAGCTGGTGAGGAGATGCGAGGCGTGCCAGTTTCATGCCAAGTAGACCCACCGACCAGCCCAGGCACTGCAAACCTTCCCGCTCTCATGGTCGTTCGCGGTTTAGGGGTTGGATATCCTGGGCCCGTTCTCGCGGACCACAGGGGGCTTCACCCATCTGTTCGTCGCCATCGACAAGTTTACCAAGTGGGTTGAAGCCGATGCAGTGCGCGCCATCACAGCTTCCGCAGCTATCAAGTTCATGCACGAAATCTTTACCCGCTTTGGAGTCGCCAATCGCATCATCATGAACAACGTCACTCAATTCACCAGCGCGACATTCCTGGAGTTTTGTGATGAGATGGGTACCAAGGTATGCTTTGCTTCGGTGGCCCATCCGAGGAGTAATGTGCAAGTGGAGCGCGCCAACGCGCTGGTGTTGAGGGGCCTTAAGACTAGAGCATTTGATCAGCTCCACAAGCGGAGGGCGCGGTGGACGGAAGAACTCCCAGTTGTATTATGGTCGCTTCGAACCACACCCAATCGGGCGACTGGAGAAACACCCTTCTTCCTGGTCTATAGGCGAAGCTGTCCTTCCGTCCGAGCTGTCGCTCGGCTCCCCACGCGTTTTGGCATTCAGTGAGGGGGGCCAGGAAGACCACCGCAGAGGAGAAGTCAACCTTCTGGAGGAGGTGCGCGACCAGCGGCCTTGCGTGCTGCTCGGTACCAGCAGAGTCTCAGACGGTACCACGCCACCCGGGTCCATGAGAGAACACTGGCAGTGGGCGACCTGGTCTTGCGCAGAATTCAAGCGCATGCCGGTCGCAATAAACTGTCTCCCCTGTGGGAGGGCCCCTTTAAGATGGTTTCAGTCTCTCGACCTGGGGTGGTTCGGTTGGTCACTGAGGACGGTCAAGAATTGGCAAACTCCCAGAACCTGAAAATGTTGTGAAAATTTTATCCCTAAGAACTGTAAGTACTTGGTAGTTCGCTCGGATCAGCTAAAAGGGTGGACTCTCCCTAGGCGATCGGCTATGAATGATCGATGAAGTTGTTTGCCTTAAAGGTTTTTGCTTTATCTTTTTTGTCTTTCCTACTTGTGCCCCGGTGGGTAGCATTTGGCATGGGTGTCATTGGTACCAACAGTTTGGTGGCCCCTTGTTGATATGCGGTAACACCCGATGTTCATGTCAGGCAGGGACGGGCGACCAGGGGGGCGAGTGCGGCATGGTGGTTCAATGCGGCTAGCACACCTCGGGTTGTCACCGCGAACACCACAGGCCCAAAACCACTCCTGGGAATCCGCTACCTTGACACGCAGCGCCTCGGTCTGGTTCCGAGAAAAATCACAAGGGCTTAAGTTCCAAAAGAAAGGGACCATGACAACCCCGCGCGGGGACTTATGTTCTTGTAGTCTATTTCCTGCATGCCCCGCGTAACGTCTACTCGTGTTTGCAGTGGCTGTGTGCAATCACAGATGAAGTGCCAAAGCACTGGCCTAATTTAAACGTTCGAGATTGCATCGTGGCAAGCCTGGGGGCATATTGCCCGACGGTTGGATCAAGCAAACACGAGTGAATACAATCAAACAAACATGCAGGTAAAGTCAAAAGGTGCTAATTTCATTGTGATTACTAAGATAGTTTTTTTTTGCGTACAGAAAGGCAAAACAAGAAAAAGAAGAAATGAAGGAAATAAAGGCGGCGGCCCGGGCAGCTACTCGTCGTTAACGACTTGGATATGCCCGGTGGTATCCTCGGCTTCCTCCTCCAACAGTGCGACGTCGGTGTTCGGGTCTATCACGTGCATCAGCCCAGCCACGTGCTCCACTGCCTCACGCGCGCGCTTGCGTCTGGGCCTCGTCTCCCTCAATATCGTCCACGACGGCCATCGGATTGAAGGAGGCATCGCGGCTGGCGTAGCAGGCCAGCACGAACGTCGCGGTGGCAACCATGACTTCTTGCCCTTCTCGGGCGGAGCGAGTGGCCAAGGCAGCAGGCAAGCCGCTGAGGGCCTCGGCGACCTGAGTGACGCCATGGGCGTACTACAGGGCCGAAGGCTTGAGCGGCTCGCGAAGGTCCACCCCCAGCGGCTCCAGGCACCTCGCCATGCGCTGATAAGCTAGCCGGAGCATGATGGCGAGGTTGTACAGCGTGCGACACAGCTCCTCCACCGCCTGCTTCTGCGCCGCCTCAGCCTCCTGCGCCTGGGCGAGTAGGGCTGCCCCAGTCGCCCTCTCCTGGGCCAGCAACGCCTCCCCCTTCTCCCTCTCTTGCATCAGCTCCTCGTGCAGCGCCACCATCTGTTGAGCATTTGCGCTTCGCGCTGGATGGCTGTTGTGAGGAGGGTGCCCGAGGATGCGTGTGCCTTGCCAAGTTCGGCGAGCAACGCAACCAAGCAGGAGGTTGAAGCAGTGAGGATGACCGAAGCGGGGTGGGCGGGAGTGCTGGCGCCGACGATGTCCACTTGAGCCACTTCGGAGGCGCCGGGTGGCCCCTGGGTAGAAGTCCTCGTTGCGTTAGTTGGCGCTGCGGGCGTCTGCTTGGCCGGAGCACCTTGGGGCCGCCTTGGAGGTGACCGAAAACTGAATGAAGCCGTTGGAAGTGCGAGCCCGCCCTGGTGGGCGGTGGCAGCAACCCTTGGTGCCGATGGAGTCGGTGCCAATGGAGTTGGCGCCGATGAGGTCGGTGCCGGTGGAGCCGGCGCCGGAGCAGGGGCAGTGAACATCGTCACCCCAGATGAAGATCCCGTCACTTCGAACACGCTTGGAGGAGTGGCAGAGTCGGTGCGGTGGGAGTCCGGTCCTCGGTGTGAGGCCTTTTGGGGTCTGCACCCGTGGCGTCTGGAGGGCATAGCTACTTGCCTGCGTTTCGATCGTCAGCTGGGACCGGGTCCCTGATCACCAAGGGACCGTGGGCGGCGGCCGAAGGGCCGCGGAGTCCATTCTTGAAGCAACAGCGATCCGGGCGCTCGCGGACTCCAGATCGCAGAGCGGATGGGCACTGGCGGGGAAATCCAGGCCGCTCAGCATTGGCGAGACCAGTCCGGCCAGCCATTTGGAGATGGCGGGGCCGTCTAGGTTCCCTGCGCCTAGCGGAAAAAGGAAGACAAGATTGTTGGTTGATGGTGACCACAAAAGAAAATATGTATTCATAAGAAGAATCAGAACTTACAGCCCGGGTGCGTGTGGGTCATGTTGTTGTCACCTGTGTACTTTCATGCAGGGCAGGCACGTCGACGAAGCGGACTGATCCTCCGGGCTACGAAGTCCCGGACTACCAGCGTCCCGGTCAGGCCGGCGTCTCGCAGCCGGTTGATGTGGGCCGCCATCGCCAGGAGTTCTGCCGTCTCCTCGACGGGCGAGCTCCAACTCTCGCGAGCTTCCGCCGGTGCGCAAGGCATCCCGAGAGCGTTGACCTCGCTGTCATCGCTGGTGTACAGCCAGTCACTCCGCCACGCCTTCCAGTTGGACTTCGCCTGGAAGGGAATGAAGCGGGGGCCAACCCGTCACGGAGGCGAAAATGGTAACTCCCCACGACCCCACCGTCGGTGAGGCCGCGAAGGATGTAGAAGAAGCAGAAGAGAGGAAGATTTGGCATCACCCCTACAAACATTTCGTAGAGGTGTGCGAAGATGGAAAGGGTGAGAATAGAATTGGGAGTGAGATGGAGATGGTGGATTTCGTAGAAATGGAGGACGGTGAAGAAGAATTCGAAGAATGGTGGCACCAGGCCCGCCAGTAATCCCTAGGCAAAGACGACGATCTCCCCGGGTTCGCACCGCGGTGTGAGGGTTCCATGGCGAAGGTGGAGGGAACCCTCGGCCGTGATTTTGGAGAGCGTCGCTGCCCTCTCCCTGTCGACAGGAGAAGATGGAAAGGATTGCGCCATTGGAGCAAGAGCAAGGTCTTTAGACGGGGGAGTTGAAAGGGCAAAGAGCAAAGTGCGCAGGAATCAGAAAGAGCGTGAATCGCTGGCCATGGATGCGCGTATATATAGGCCCCTCACACAGACGGTTCACGAAAAGGGCGAAAGTGCACAACGTTTCAGGTCCCGAGAAAAATCGGCGGAAGCGGGGAGGACCGAGACGGCTGCGTGCTCAGAAGCGGTGGGTCCATCCAGGAACGCATCGACATTAAATGAAGCCTAAAAGAAACTGGCGCACGTTTCAGGATAGACCCGGGGCTACTGTCGGCGTACTTTACGCTAGGGTACCCTCTCTGCTGCAGACAAGTAAAACCACGTGGCGGTTTGGCGAGCAGGCGGGTGATCAGGCCCCACTCGCTGGGCGACCGGCCCATGTGGCGGCCTAGCGTGTAGGCGGGCGATCAGGTCCCACTAGCCAGGCCACGCGGGCGACCAAAAAGATGAGAAGGAGGCTTCGCCTCGAAATCTCCTTCCCCTGACACGCTGTGTTAGAGCCATTGATTGTGAAGAGTTCTGCTGTCGACACGATAACGGCCCATCCCTCTGATGCCTCACACCTAACTCGTCGCAGGAAAGTCACATCCCGACGGACCGGGCGAAGCCATACAGTGGCACGGAGAATGAGGCTTGGGGGACAGGACTACAGTGATGGCTGTAATAAATGAATCGTAGATTAGTATGATGTCACCTTCTCACCTGCCCGAACCAGCCCAGTCTATATAAGGGAGCTCTGGTGCATGGAAGAAGGGGGAACGAACTGAGAGAGAAAGAAAGGGAAAAGCATTGTAACCGGCTCAATATACATCAACAAAGATCTAGCAGGACAAAGAGCTGTTACCCACACTAGGGGCCCGAACCTGGGTACATTGGTGTGTTCTTTGATTTGTTGACCCCTGGATCCCTCGAGGGAGAGCCATTAGGGTGTCCGACCGTGAAGACGCCCTCTACCGAACCTTATTCTCCGTCCTGGGAGAAATCCTGCCGGCGAAATACGCCGACACCCACGAAACAGAGAAAGTTTTAATTTGGTTAGATATGCACGCATGCGTGATCAGCGGCGTATCAGACTCTTATCTTAATCAACCGATTCTATTTCCAAATATTGCACAGCCAATTCTTTTTCCATATACTGCACGCATACAGCTTCTGAGTTACTATATGCTTTTGAGTTGTCATATGTATCCTTTCCATTAAATATTTACATGCATGTGTAGATAAGATCATCTTTTCTTTTTATCTAATCACATATAGACTTGATTTTGGCCGACCAGCAGCATGCGCATGGCTATGCATGACGCATTGATGCGACTAGATAAGTTTGTTATCTCTATCTTTACTAATTCTAATTGGGAGTTGATAGTGGTACGTCTATTCTCCACTCTCACCCCAACGAGTGTGTGCACCCGCGTGGCTGAGTGGGAAGTAGGTAGTGGCCAACCCGGTAGATTGAATTGGATCATCCCGTCGTGGGAGGTAAATGAATATGCACGACTCATTTATTACTTTCCTTTCTCTCATTGATCTAGCATTCGAATTGGCAGCGATTGCTTCTGGTGCTTTTCGGATTGGATTGATTGATTCTCTTCCAAAAGAAGCAGAGCTCTAATTTATAGAGTTGGGTCTCTTCTCGTCTTTTTCCCTTTTGTTGCCTTCCTTATTCGACGATTTCTTAATCTAGATTATATAGATATCTTCTAGGTTGCTGAATCTATATAACCCCACCTCTTCTTGCCACTCCTACAGATGTGTTGAGCTTATTCGTTGAGCGGAGGTAATGAGCGACCTTCCTGATCTTGTCGATGCGGCGCAAGAGTAGGTCGTCGGTGGTAGGAGGCGAGATAGGCTGGTGGCGCTGCTGGAGCTCACCGCGGTAGATGATGTCAATAGGTTGAGGAAGACACTCGCGGGGATGCGAGGGGACAGTGGAGCTGGTTCATGGGTTGGGCTATAGTATGATCGAGCAAGGCATACGAGCCACGTATGCCGCTGATGGTGGTAGCCAGACGTCTACCTCTTCAACGCCTTTATGCCCGTGGGGCAGCAGGTGATGCCTCTCTCAGTTGATCGATCGATCTCGAATTATAGCGTTACAAATTTACAATTCCAACTGTTGTGATGTTATTATTTAAGTTTGTGAAATTAAAGATAATTATATGCTCGAGTTTGTAAACAGGTGCTTAGAATTTGTATGCTTCGATGAATTGATTTAAATATTTAATCATTGCACATTCAGAGTGAACATTATTATTCAAATAAGGTTAGTACTCTTTGCAAATAATTTTTTTATCATAAATTGAGTTTTCGTTGCAAACGCACAGGCACATGACTAGTGTGAGTGTGTGTGTGTGTGTATGGAAGCCTTTTCCATACTCCTGGGAGTACATACTCCCACTTCTAATATACCACTTAAATAAACGCTTTATACTCCTTTATCACTTTCGGTATATTTCAATAATAATTCTAAGATACTCCAATACAATATGATTAAAAAATTTCATCAGACCTTTATTTTTTTGCTACATACCCTTTTCCATATGTATAAGGAATATGTAAACAAATTATGCTATAAAGGGTGTATTTTAATAAAAATTTTCGTGGAACTCACTTTGGAGTATCTTATAATCAGCATTAGAGTATACTCAAAAGGATAAAGAGGTATAACAACATCATTTAAATGGTATATTAGAGGTGGGAGTACATACACCCCGGAGTATGGAATCATTTTCATATATATATATAGAGAGAGAGAGAGAGCACTTGTTCACTATTTTTTTTGTGGTAAAGTGAAATTTGGGCATGTACATATTAATTGATGGTATGACTAGGCTCATTCTTCTTATAAGTTACAAAATAATAATTAGGGCAGCATATCTAGTAAAAACCCTCCTTATCGTGAAAACTCTATAAAACTCACGTGTACAAATTTTTAAAAATTTTCAAAAAATTACTACCTTTCAAATATGATTGAGTTTAGTTTTCACATTTTACAGCATTGTAGAAGCTCATCTCCCCTACATATGGTAAATTTTTGAGAATTTTTGAAAACCTGTTGTCGGTGTACTTTGCACCGGGGTACCCTCTCCGCCGTAGAAGTAATAGGCCCAAGAAGTGGCCTGGCCCAGTTTGGTGTCCTGGCGGGCAGCCGGGCGAAGCACGCTTGCCGCCGGGCGGCGGCCAGCGTGGCGGCTTTGGCGGGCGGCCGGGCGAAGCACGCCACGCCGTCGGGCGGAAAGCCCACGTGGCCTCTGGCGATCACGCCGCTCGGGCGAGCTTTCGCCGGGCGAGTGGCCAGCGTGGCGGCTGGCAGCGGCCGGCGAAAGCACGCCTTGCCGGGCGAAAGCCACGTGGCCCCCTAACGAGCAGCCTAGCGATCACGCTTTGCTCGCCGGGCGAGCGACCTGCGTGGCATCCTGGCGGGCAACCGGGCGAGCACGCCCTACCCGCCAGGCGAGGACTCTGCGTGGCCCCTTGGCGAGCAGCCTGGCGATCACGCCCTACTCGCCAGGCGGGTGGCCCGCGTGGCGGCCTGACGAGTGGGCGGGCGTTCGAGCCCCCTTGTCAGGCCACGAAGGCAACCAAAGGAATAAGAAGGAGGCTTCGCCTCGAAGTTTCCCTCCCCTGACACCTTGTGTCAGGGTCATTAATTATGAAAAACTTTGCTACCGACACGACGACGGCTCATCTCTCGACGCCTCTTACCAAACCCGTCGCGGGGGCATCATGTCCCGAGCGGATCGGGCGAGGCCACTCACCGACATTAAATGATGTTCGAAGGACAAGGCCATGGAGGCGTGCTTAATAAATGAGTCATGGGTCAACGTGGAGGTTGGAATGATGGATGCAATTAATGTGTTGTAGATAAGCATAGCGTCACCGTCCCCCCTGCCCAGGCCGTCTCGTCTATATAAGGGCGCCTCGATGCATGAAGAAGGAGGCCGGTCGGCTAGAGTAAAGAGCATAGAGAAGCAGACATAGAAGAAAGCCCTTGTAAACACTTTCCCATTTTCTCAACAAAGAACCAGCAGGACGTAGGGCTATTACTCACACCGGGGGCCTGAACCTGGGTAAACCGTCCTGTCCATCAGTTTGCTGATTCCCGGAATCCATCGTCGAGAAGAGACATTAGTGTTTCCAGCCACGAAGATGCCCTCTACCGAACCATATTTTCCGTCTAGAGAGTAGTCACTTCGTTAGCGGAATCTTGTCAGGTGAAATACGCTGACACCTGTACACGTAGGTTTCACGGGATATATTGCCAATAATTAGGAATCATCTACTAATAGCTGTCTGTCTTGGAGGCGCCCAAGCACCACAGCATTGACAGCAACAGGGTTAGAAAAATCGCCGAAAACACTCGTAAACCGTAGCGTTTTCGATTTTACCGCTCTGGTTCGAGATAAAAAACAACTCGGTAAACCGTTCTAACTAAAAAAAAATTAAAATTTTAAAAAAATTTATGTGTGTGGTTTTTCGTAAAAAACCACTCAAAACCGTTTTCGAAGAACATTCAAATGGTCGGATCGGTTTTTCATGAAAAACCGTAGTTTTCGTAAAAAACCGAACGGTTTTCAATCTTTTCATTTTTTTTAATTTTTGAACCCTTCGATTTTGAGTGGTTTTTCGCGCAGTTTTTGCGAAAACCGTACCGCGAATTTCGAGGTGAATTTCGAATTCCGGTTTTTGAATCCCTGGACAGCAGTGTGCTTGTTAGAAATCGTCCGCAATGCGTCCCTGCATGATGATCGACAAAAATTAAACACAGCATTGGACGAGGAGCCATATGTTCTCTCATTATTTCAGTTCCAGTCTTGCGCAACTGTTGCATATCTAACGTCACAAAATCGTGTCCAAACTAAACGAAAATCGTGTCCGAACTTAACGGGTACACCCGGCTTATCTGCATCTCTACCATCACTGCCTATCAAATTCTATATCAAAATGTCGTGAGCACAAATCTGGCGGCCATACGAAAGCAATGCGATGCAAGAATATGTTCAGCAATCAGCATTACTAAAACAAAATGTTCAGATGAAACTATCCAAGGGCACAAGAAGATTGGAACATATTGTGCAGTTCTGCTCAGCACATCTAAATAAAGATAAAATGATTGCTCAAGAGTCTCGACACATGTAAAAAAAAGCAGAGGGTAAAACAAGCATCTCCATGCTCCTCTCAACAAACTAAGGAAAGCTCAAAGAGCTTAACGCTTCTTTCTTTCTTTCTTTCTTTCTTAAAAAAAAAAAAAACATTCAAGCTTGCCAAGTTCACATACACCGAAATATTTTCAATCCTATAACCAAAATGAAACTAAGAAATAACAAGATTTTACCAAGTCCTGTACTACAGAAGTCCAAATCCTTCTAAACAACCTCTGAGGCAGTAACGTAAAGAATTGTCCATAAATGGTTTCAAGATAGCACATTTTGCTTAACACGCATATTCAAATGCAGAAGAAAAAGCAACAGAAACTTCTGCAACAAGATGCCCTGCTCCCAATTCATTAACTTTAGTATATAGGTGTGAAAAGAATGTTTAGTTAATTACATATTTATTTTGATCGCTAATCTTAGGGAGAGCAAGAATAATAATAATAAAAAATTGAAACTGAAATGCAAAATCTTTCTTAGGTCATGTCATGTCGATACAAGGCATGAACTAGTTGATCTCTGGCACCACCTTAGTCTAAGGTCTGAATCTCCTACTGATAAGTACAAATGACCGTCTACGAGAAGTGACCAACAAAATATTAGCCACTCCCACAAAAAATTGTTGATCATCTTCTTTTTTCACTTAACACGCATGTAAAATGGCAACACCAGATTAGTCAGAACATCACCAAATTGGTCGAAGCACCAACCACGAATGGCTCCATCAGTAACCGCGTCAAGAAGTAGAACACAACTCCCAGCATGATAGAGATAGGGAGTGCAGGCAATGCATGCCTGCATATCGACAGCAAGATAAGGGTGCAGCCAAGCCCAGCAATGATGGCAAGGTAGCATGCATACACCGTCATCAGATCATACATCGCAGCCCTCCCCACAAGCACACTGTAGAAGACAAAATCACCAAGGCCCAGCTTGATGCCCCTGGTAGACTCAAACATCTCAAACTCCTCAGAAGAGTCTGATGAAGAACTTTGTATATGCTCCTCATTATGAACTGCATTGTTGGCAGATGCCGCTGGTACCAAGGGTGCTGTATCTTCTTCCTCAGGCTGCTCAATTTGAACAACAGCATGCTGTGAACTCGCACCCTGATTCGACGGCTGTCCTGTTACCACAGTCGGCACCTCCCTTCCGAGGTTCCCCAATTGGAACACACAGCCACTTGAGCTTTTTATCTCGTGGTTGCTTGATCGGCTTCCATCAAGATCCCTCATTTCCACCACAGCACGGCTCGAATCATCCTCCCGCCCCACCCTGTCATACTGATTCCCTTCCAACCAGCCAGAATCGGCTACCGGCTGCATCTCAACCGACCCCATGGCCAACGCATAAGAGGAAGAACCTGAGGCCGGGCCAACAGTAGGCCGGGACTCGTAGACGAGCGCAGGGAGTTCATCGTCCCTGGACGATGCCAGCTCCACAAGCATCCTGAGCGGGCCCCTGGGAGCGAGCACGGCGACAAGGTCATACACAGCGAGCGCGACGAGCATGATCCAGGTGGTCCACTCGGGGAGCCTGGAGAGCCACGCGGCGACGATGACGGCCAGGGCGACCATGTACCCCTGGCGCACGAGGATGGGGACGGCTGATGCGAATACGGAGAGGACGCCGAGGGCGGAGGCGTTGAAGAGGAGCACGAGCGCGGTGGGCGCGTCGAGCGGAGCGCCGAGGCGGCGGAGGACGGCGATGGCGATGGCGCCGCCCATGGAGAAGAGGATGAAGAACGCGGAGAAGCGCATGTAGTTCTTGAGGAAGCCGGTGCAGCGGTAGTAGTAGAGCGCGACCAGGACGAAGGTGACGACGGCGACGAGCGCGACGAAGACGGCGGCGTCGAGGAGCGCCCCGAGCAGCTTTTGCGCGGGGGAGTCGGTGGGAGACTCGAGGTAGACGAGCGTGGCGGCGGTGACGGGGGGAGGCGAGCCCGCGGACGCGGAGGAGGGCGGCGTGAGGAGGGAGATGAGGAGGACCACGAGGACCATGCAGATGGAGACCGGGGACATGACCGCGAGCACCTCCACGCCGAGGGTGTCGAGGACGGTCGCGGCGGTGGATGACGGCCCCGCCGGCAGCGCTGGCGAGGCGGCGGTGGGATCCATGCGGCGGTGTTGAGGGGAAGGTGGGAAATTTTGCCGAACTCGGTTGGGTCGCTCGCCGGCGTTGCTCCCCCTGTCTCGGGCGGAGGGTTTGGTGCCTTGAGGGGCTAATTGGTACTCTTTCTTAATACGTGCTTTTATGCTTTTCCTTACTATATAAATATTAAAGAAGCAAATAATTAAGTAATCACTGTCTATCTTTATTTATATTTTATTATTTGTAAAAGTAAAAAAAAAAACACGGAAACACCTCTTTCAATAGTTGCCAATACTTGCGCTCTACCAAACTTGGGTAGCGTTAATCAAATTTATTAAGTATTTGGTTTGATGATATATTTGCTTCACTAAATCTTACCAAAATTTGGTTGCCAAGCCGGATACCAATGTTTGATTAAAGATTGGCAAGAAAATAAAATAAAGAGTTAGAGGAGAGAGAAATTTTATTAAAGTTTAGTAGCAAACTAAATACTTACTAAATTTGATCAACCCTAACAAAATTTGGCAAGTCAAGCATCGGTAACAATCGAAAGCAAACCAAACAGCCCCCTAAACTTTGAAAAAAATCCTTTCTTAGTTCTCTAGTTTATTTGTGAAAAAATTGATGATTTGCCCTTATTTACTTGTGCCAATGATAATTTGCCTTATAATATCTTGCTAACATGTGGCCATTTCTTTGTAAAAAAATTGATGATTTGCCTTTATTTACTTGTGCCATTGATAATTTGCCTTATGATGTCTTACTGATATGTGGACCATGAGCCATATGTCAGCGAGACATACAGAGCAAATCATCAATTGCACCAACTAAAACGGGGCAAATTATCAAATCTCCTTTTATTTGCTTGTTAATCTTTGAGAAAAACATTAGCAACTAATTTAGTGACCAAATTTCAGCATTACTAAATTTTGGTAATATTTGGAGGAGAAAAATTGTTAGTGAGTTTGAGCCCACCAGACTAAGGTCCTGCTTAGGAGCTTTAAGGTAGTTTCAATTTTCGAAAAACCAATAAGCTCTTCTAAACGACTTAGCTTTTAAACAGTTTTGGTATAAACTAGTAAACATATAACTAATAAAAGCCAAATACTAAAAGCTAAGCTAGACCTGTTTTTGTGGATTATTACTTAGAAAAATTAGCTATTTATCAAATAATCTCTTATAAAAAGCTATAGATGTTTTTTAACTTAGAAAGAAAAAAAACATCTTTTCAACTATAACTCTATGAACATGCCCTAAGGTTGGAAGCTTTTTCCCGACACTTTTGACTCACTCGTTTATGTAAAATCTTACGAAGTTTCTCAAATTTCTCTTTGAAGCATTCAATTCAGTGTTTGACTTCCTCTAGGGGGACAGGAAGCAAGCCACAACAAGAGCAATATTTGACTTCTTCCAGTATTTTTTAAACTTAGCTTGCATAGAAAATACCATCTTACTAATAGTGGTATCAGTATTATCACACCATTCAGAAATTAAAAGCTTAATGTCACAAAAACTTAGATAAAATAGATCTACTATTAGATGTAAAGTACCAGAGAATAGTTCAGTGATATCATGGAATTTATTTAAGCACTTACAAAGTGTCAATTCCTTTTCCCATTCATCAACTGATGGAGCTATATTATCATACCTACGGTATTTCATACACACAAGCCGCTCAAAACTTTCCTATAATATAAAGCATCCCACAATATAAGATAAACGGAATTCCACCTCGTTGCAACATCTAATGAGACACCTTTCTTTGTATCTAGCTGACATTGAGATGCACATTTCTGGAACAATTCCCACTAAAATGGAGAACCCTTTACAACTGCTACAAATGATTGAATATAATGAACTGCAGATGCAATTTCTTGCAGACCATCTCTAGCAATAAGATTTAATATGTGATTACCACATCATGCATGGAAGAACATCCCATCATATATTATAGGACTTTGTGTTTTCAGTTCAGAAATTATAGCTTTAACACACATACTTCATTTGCTGATGCAACATACAAAGTTAGAGAAAATAGTTTCTTCTTAATATATCATCTCATAATGCTTGCAGTAAATGCTTCAGATAGCTTAGCATTTGTGTGCTGACCTCCTACATGCATGAAATTGTTAATTCCTTTTCTGAATGCACCAATTATGATTAATCTAATGAATAGTGACACACATATATCCTTTGTTCTGATTTGATATCTACATGTCCATAGTTGTACTAAAGAGTCACTGAACAGATTTAAAACATTCAAGCAATTTATTTTTTTTCTTCTACAAAGTTATCCATTAGTTCATTCCTAACAGTACTACTCTTGATTGGAAAGTTGGAACACAGAGATTTGATGAACTCAACAAAATATTCATGCTCAACAATATTGAAAGGATACTCATGCATGATTATTGCCAAATAAAATTTTCTCAAGCTGGCTTCTTGGTGATGCCTGTAAGGCTCGACCACACTTGTATCATTCTCATGATTCTTTTCTAGTTTGAGCTATTGTTAGCCTGGCTTCAAGCTATGCTTGTTCTTTAAATGGTTCTAGAAGACCTTTGTGCTTTTGGCACTCTCGCATCTAGCTGTATAAATACAATGGTTGCATTTGGCCCATTATTGAACAACCTTCTTGCCTTCCTCCATTGCTATCATTGAATACTTGGCGTAGTACTCCCAGACAGGTGATTTTGTCTTCTTCTTTACTTGAGGCTCATCATCTATCTCTTCAATAAGCATAATGGCAATAGGGTTTGTATCTCTTGCGCTAATAGGCCCACTACCCACGATTGGGACGGCTGTCAGTTGTGAATGATACACTTACATTTATATTTGCACTAGCACTTGATGCAGATGCCATATTCTTCCTAGTGTAGATAAAGTAAAAAAAAACCATCATATAAACAAACATACATATATCTGAACAAAGTTTGATTGGAACTTGATGTGAAAGTACATAGTTTAGCAAATGACAAGTCCTAAGCAATAAGCATATAAACAGTAAAACAGATCATATTCGGATGCATATCGTCCATCCATGAATAACACTTTTGTTCATATATAAGCAAAAGGATGCTAGTATTTGAAAGAAACAAAATAGATGTAGGTGTATTTCCTAAATTTCATTGAATATGAATACTGAACATCATGTCCATAGCATAAGCATCTGTGCACATGCCGATGAGCAGACATAATTCATGATATTTACTTTTCTACAAGCAGATAAAAGAATGCTATTCAGCACACGCATATAAATCTTTTAGAACTAGAAACATTCATTGAATCTTTTAGAACTAGAAACATTCATTGAAATTAATTAGAGATAATGAGAAGTTGCTAACTACAGTACTACACACACATGACCTCAAAATCTGTGATGTTTTATGGAGAGTATAGAAGTAGTTGTCAAATCGGGGCGCCCAGGGGGGGTGCTGCCGCACTAGAGGGGTCGGTCAAGGATAGGGGTGGCAATGGGGACCCGTTCTCCGATCCCCGGCGGGGAATTCCTCTATTAGGGGACAGGTATAGGAAGAAATCGTCCTCGGCGGGGATGGAGACGGGGAAAATTATTCCTCCATCGGGGATGGCGGGGACGGGGATGGGAAAATTTTTTCCCCGCGGGGACCCGGTTGGGGATCCGA
This sequence comes from Guadua angustifolia, assembly GCA_036346375.1. Taxonomy (NCBI): domain Eukaryota; kingdom Viridiplantae; phylum Streptophyta; class Magnoliopsida; order Poales; family Poaceae; genus Guadua; species Guadua angustifolia. The sequence goes on along the minus strand of CM070500.1, from coordinate 71,388,149 downwards.
ATTTAGTTTAGTCCAATTTAGTTGTTAGATTGCAAACATATTCTCTAGCCTATCATATTCACATTTTCATAAACGGGACAACATAATCTTCAATGAATGTATGCATTCTTTTTTTCTTTGTCTGTTGATATGATTTTAGAGTTAAAATGGCTATAAGAGCTCTTCTCTTGTGTGAAATTTTCGCGGGAATAGGTCCTCGACGGGGCCCCGATACCCGAACGGGGATAGGGACGGAGAGATTTTCTCCCCCGAGATGGGGAACGGGGACGGGGACAGGGAAAATTTCAGGTCGCGGGGACGGGGACGGGGAGGCACTCCCCAGCGGGGAATGCCCCCGTTGCCACCCCTAGTCGAGGAGCACTGGATCCTGGAGGAGCATCGGCAATGCTCGAAGGGGGAGCTTAGACATAGAGGGGAGCTCGGGAGGGGCCAGTGTTGGCGTTGCGGGGGACAATCGGAGTGAGTGCTGGAGCCTAGAGGGGATGGTCAGGGAGGGGCGCTGGAGGGGGCCGGGGGACGCTGGAGGGGGCCGGGGGACGCTAGAGGGGGCGACCGGGGCCCAGGAAGGGGTGCTGGAGAGAGCCATGGGGCGCTAGAGGGGGCCAGTGGTTGCCGCTAGACGGGGGTCAAGTCACAGCCTCACGGGAGCTGGATTGCAGGAGAATGAGATAGGGTTAGCCACTTAGCCGGTTAGGGACTTAGGCGGCGGGTAGACTGGGCCAAGAAAGACCGAAGGACTCTCTATGGACTAGCCCAGTGACTCATGTGGGCTAACTGACTTTGTAGATTCCGGATATCTGGATAGGATTATTATCCAATATCTCATTGCCGACCCAGATTTTCTGGATATTGCTAGGTCCGAATCCAATCCCGAATTCATATTTAATTATCTAGATCCTATCCCGGATTTGGCCGGATATCCAAATCTAATCCCAAGCTCGGTCCCAACTGGATCCGATCCCAGATCGGGTGGGAAATATCCGGCTCATTTTCACCCTTAGGCAAGGTTATAAATCGCGATTTTTATGGCTTCACGATTAGGTCCAAAAAAACTGCAGCTACTATCGTGGAAGCTATCATTCGTTGAATTTTCAATATTAAAAGATTTAAAATAAATAAATATGTATATAAGATAAGTCACCTCTAAACAAATCATTAAAACAAGGTATTTAGAAGGTACTAATATTTTAAGGTCCAAAAAAACTATAGCAGCTATCGCAGAAGCTATCATTTATCAAATTTTTAGTATTAAAAGATTTAAAATAAATAAATATGTATATAACATAAGTTACCTCTAAACAAATAATTAAAACAAGATATTTAGAAGGTACTAATATTTTTATAGTAATAATATGAATCAATTCTGGAATCGACAAACATACTAATGTATGTCCAAAAAATCATAAGTGATAACTATATCATAATGTTTTTAATAATAAATACTTAATCACTGAGAAATATGGATATTAGATTATTGAAAAAGGCTGAGATAGTGTTTTTACTATGTTTTCTCATACTCAGACATATAAGACATGCATTTGGGTATTTTAATAATGTTGAATTTTAAAATGGGTCTAATGTTTTGATCAATAGGTACCTATGTAAGATAGCGGAATTACCGCTAGTTACACACTACGTTAAATAGTAGAGTTATCGCTAGTTATAGTGCTTGTAGCTAATATAACATAATATTGACCCGTAGCTTCGCTTTTAGGATAAAAAACTATAGCATAGCTATAACTAGCTATTTAGAGCATCTCTAACAATGCCTAAAATCTATTCCCAAAACCTGATTTTGGGCTTGATTGCAAAAAAAAGTACTCCAACAGTTCCTCTTTCTAGCTCCTCAAATTTTGGCACGCCCAAAAACAGCACCCCGACTCCTCATTTTTGTGCGCTCTATCCGCGCTCCCAATCAACATTATTTCGCGCCCAGGATGGCCCACCGGACCAATTCAAAGGTGTTTTTGGGAGAAAATATAGGAACTGTTGGAGAACAAGGTATTTTGTAAACCCAAATTTTTTTGGGAAGATCCCAATCTAAGAATATTAGGAGTCTAAATATTAGGAACTGTTGGAGATGCTCTTAGAACGCTGACAGAAGGTCACAACAACTTTTGCTGTTTTAAACGGCAAATGCCATGACCACTCATGACACAATTTATGCTTTAATGATGTGTGATAGTCCACTAAAGCCTTGTTTGGAAAACTCATTCTCAGCCGAGATCTACATGCATAGTCTAAGAATTTAAACTAAAATTTCGACCGAGAAAGGACCTCTCAAACGAGGCCTAAAACTGTATAGGAAGGGAGGTCATAAGGTATAAACCGAATGGTACAGATCGCACGCGAAGCAGAACTCAACCAGCCATTTTTCAGGGGAAAAAAGAAGAGAAAACCAGTTACCCCAAAGAAACACCAAGCTATTGGCGAAAGCACGAACAGACTGCAAATTACACACACTGCGGTCATCAAGAAAACTGCAGACAAATTCAGTGTCGTCTTCTTGGAGAGTAACGAAAAACATAAACGCAACCGACGGTCCAAGAGGACCAAACTATTCCATAGTACACATTTGGCACCAACGGTGGCACGAGATGGCAAATCCATCCACCTATATCTGAGCGGGCATGCTAGCGACTGGCCTTTTCCTCGATGCCAGACTGCGAAAATCGCTTCCTGAGGACCTCCAGGACCTCGTGCATATTCACATCCTTGACTCTAAGCAGCACCATTGCATGGTATAGCAGATCAGCCATCTCTGAGGCTGTGCGGGATTTGTCCTCGTTCTCAAGCAGCGTTTGAATCAGTTCACCCGCTTCTTCACTGAATGATATGAAAACAAATCAGCACCGAAAAGAGAGAAATATATTCAACATTAAGATAGTAATAAGAGTCAAACAAAGAATAACAAGAAAAGAAGAGGTATGAAAAATGCATAAATTACACACAATTGTCAGCAGTTACACCAAGCCACCGATTGACAGACATGTATTGAAAAACAATCCCTTACACTGAGGTTAAATAATTCAAAAGATAAAGTGTAAGACAAATAATGAATGTGTCATTTACCCATCTTACAACATTTTCCTGCTATGCTTGCATTACCTTGTTAGTTGATTCAAATCCATCTTAAAGGGGCTGTTTGGTTGCTTGCATGCACAGAGATTTGCATCTACAAATGTAGAATCTTGTTTTTTTCTTATGTTTGGTTGCTTGCATCTAGTTTTGAGCCTGGCTTTCTGGCTGCAAGATTCTCCATGCAGCCTGGCTTTGGAGATGCGGAGAAAATGGGTGTATCTCTGAATGCAGCGCATGTCAGCCACAATAGCAAACCATGCATGCGGTGTCACGTAGGTATGTAAATTTTCCTTTTTCCTTTTTTGTTTATATCTTTTAATTAGTATCTCCGATTACCGAACCGATTTCAAAAATGGGTTCCTGACATTTTTTCGAACAAAACTAGACCACACTTGCTATATAAATTTCAAAATACATGCCTAATAAACACTCAACCAAACACCGTCTTTGCATCTCGTATCCCATCAGCCTGGCTGAGTCGAACGGGACAGGCTCGTGAGAGAAGACAACCAAACAGCCCCAAAATTGTTGCTTAAATAGGTAACAGTACTCCCATACAAAATGTCATTGTTGCATCTCGTATCAACTAGAGAAATTTACTGAAATTTTCTTAGGTTTGCCTCTGATAGTAGTTTTCCCTGCTCTCGTGGTGCAAAATTTGTAAGGTATAAGAAAAGCTTGTAACGAGCATATCCAAAGTTCACCGAGAAAGATCAAGTATTAAGGCAAACTGGACACCAGATTAAATGCACGAAGCATGGAATTTTTATTCTACACATGCATCCTGACATATCAAATTGTCCAAAGGAGCTGATAAATGCGAGAACAAAGTTGTAACAAACATGCACACAACAAATCTAAAGAAATACATTGTGACGCTGGACATTTTCAGTGAGAACAACGCAGACATGATAGTGTATGACAACCACACTGTAATACTACATATACGCAAATCACCAGGTTGGATGCTTAAGAAAACTGGCGTATCGGTATCTGCTAATGGGCTTTTGAAATGGTCCAGCCTATTTGTTTCTTCATTTTCTTTATTATTGTCTCTTTTATGCCTACTTTATGTATGATATACTATATCTCAAGTATGTTTCTCTATTATTGTATTTTCATTATATATATATATACACACACGTATCGCCGTATCGGTGTTTTTTTGGAGAAATGGCGTATCACGGTTTCAGCATATCTGGGCATCCTAGGTCTAAAGAACAGTCTTATCAAATATATCATGTTAAAAGCATAATGCGGACCAGGAAAGACTAGTTTCGGTTAAAACTAGGAATACAGCATCATCATTAACCTCGTTTGTTATATGTTTGTTTATCAAAACAATTATCACATGCTGCCCTAATTGTGTTAATAGGAGTCCTGTACATTAATCAAATGTTGAATCGGGTCTGCTATTTAGGCCTACCGTACATTAAAAATCTTATTGGGCCAGGTCCAGTAATCAATTCTTTGATGGATATCAAGTGCAGCACTGTGAAAGCCAAGATCAACCAAATTGAGGTGTAAGACTTAAATTAACAAAATTTGGGTATTGGACTCCCATTCAACATTTGTTAAATGCAGAAGGTCAAAATCTAAGAAATAAATGTAGTACATATAGTGTGTTGCAAAATTAGATTTCTCAAGCGGACTACTTCCTCCTATCACAAACACTTATAGTTGAAGGAGTGCTGTCAAGCTTTTTTATCCTTGACCAACAATGTCTTTTTGAATATCTCATTTGGTCGCATACAGGCATATTTGTCATACAAACTACCTCCATAATGTTGAGCTTTTATAACTTAAAATTAGTGTGACAAAAACTACTGGTCATGATTGCATCTCACAAGCCATGACAAAGCTAGACATCGAGAGTTTCTAAGGGAGTATATAGCAGTATAGAGCACTATTCTAGCCCACCATGTCAACCAAAATCCATGAGACTAAAAAAAAAAGGGAATTCTTTGGAGCTTGATAACTAGCATTCTCAAGCGCAGATCAATTACCACACCAAGCACCAGTACATGCCTACATGGACAGTAGAGATGACGGAACTAGCATAAGAGAATTAAGAATAGGAACAAATGCAAAATTTTGTCCCTAAGAATTCACAATTTGGCTGTCAGGACCCAGATTACTAATCCGAAACCCTCTGTGTATTGCACTAGTTCAGGATCATACTAGTGCATACAGTGACAACGTAGATGAAATATCATTCCATTCAACGAATTAACTAAGAAAGTAGCAAATTATTATTAAATAATAGCAACAGACCTTGTGGTCAAGGTTTATACAGCTATGCCCCACAGGATTTAAGAAACAAACAAACACTTGTAGCGGAAATAAAATAACTTGAGACCATTCAACATGCCACTGGCAATCGTTTGGGAAAATGCACTCCTAATTCACAAATCCTTGTAGAACTGTGTGTTCACTAGTCTTTTCTCAATAACTAATCAACAAAGGTGTAGAGTCATGACTACATAACATACTCGGTAAGTCATAGCGAAATGATGCAACGAAGGAATAGCTATATGGTTCTTTTATAGCAAGTAATAACTTGAATTAAAATACAATAAATAAATTCAAAGTGTATTTGATAAAAAGATAATAAATAACCGTTAAACCAATAGTAGACAACATAAATAGATTGGCAAGGCTTCACCCATCACCTTCTAAAACCATCATAAATCAGTGTTAGCTTTAGACATCAAAATCACCAGTGAACTCCCCGTTCACTTTCCAACCATTTCATAACCATCATTTTTATGAAAACTCTATATCTCATGTGAAATTCTCGGACACGTCGATGACTACGGACACGGCTATTCGAATAATTTTACACTCTGCAAAGGTTGTACTACTTTACTTACAAGATATGATCAACTTATACTACCCGATCACACCTCAACATGATAGAGTGCTGCTAAGAAGATCACAACAAAGCCTTTACACTGGTGCACACTAGCACCACCCTGCCTAGTGAGTTTATCCCCTCAACCCTGGGACGTGATCTAGCTAGTCTACCTCTAGAACGCATTTCACGTATTTAATGAGAGGCTCACCATTGTGAGAGAGAATAGAGTACCCTCTAATCAGCATCGTTCACCAGGTGTCTCATCGAGTTGGTGTAACCCTCTGCTCACACACCCATTGGAGTACACTCTAATTCAATCATACAGGGGAACACAAGTATGTGACAGATTATCTAGCCATGTCTGTTTCATACTAGACATGTGGTTTGTACAAGTAGACCCAATTCAATGGCGCATAAGATTAAGTCCTTAAATAGCCTCTGGCAAACCATCCACATCCCAAATGTGCTACCTACACCCGTTTTACTGCACAACCATTTGCCCGAGTGAAAACTATTTTGTATAAGCAAGACCAACATAATACACTGTCATAGCACAACAAATTTTACAACAGTAACTACCCACCACAATTCCATATCATTATGTCAAGATTATCATAATTCATCATGTGATATGAGCCCATTGTACAACTAAGCATGTCTAAGCATAGCTACAGTAACCCAATTGTTAGCAGTACAATTATGTCCAATTATGCTACAGTAGCCAAACTAAGGTAACAATAGATGCATGGCATTCAATATTCAAGGTGATATAATGACAAGTAGGTATTTAGCTACTCCCAGCAAATAACATTAACGTGCAGTTTGTATGAAACAATATACTTTTGCAAACATAGGTTCAACATGATCAAATGTTACGACCTGCCTTGTTTGTACACTGTTGCTGTTGAGTCTTACTCTGCAAATCTTCGTTCACCTATTGGAGACCAACGTCTACCAGAAAAGAAAGCAAAAAATACAAATAAATAACAAATAGAGACAAATAAACTCCAAATTGAAAATAGATGGCTCCAGAATGAAGAGCTCGATTTTAGATGAATTTAGGAATTTGAATGGGTTCAATCGAAGCTCGTATGAAGGAGATTAGGCTTCTGGAAGTTTGGATGGGAGAGAAAATCGGGAATATAAAAGGGAGATAATACGAGGCTGACAGGAGGGTCCCACGAATATCTGGAATTTGAAATTAAAAGAAATTCGAGAAAAGGCTAAGGCTGACATGTCAGGCCATGATCTATGAACTAGGTCCACGGAACAGCTCTGGTCCACGATGGAGTGGTTTGGTTTAGATCTGCCACACGAGCGACTGACCGGATGACACAGTGGAGGCTAGGGCTGACATGGCGATATGGTAGTGCTGAGGTGGCATGCCATGTCGGCGATGACAGCGGTCGGCTTCGATGGCTTCTGGCGAAGGCAGTGACAGCGAGAATGGCGCAGGAAGGGCTCGAATCTAGGCAAAGAGAACTCGGTGAACACCGTGACGAGCTCAGTTTCGGCCGATGGCGACCACAGCGACCAACGCAGGGGAAGAAAGCGATAGTGCGATGGGGGCTCACGGTGGAGACGAACTCCGATGGGTGGGTCCTCGGGGAAAAAAAAAGGTGAGCATCACGTAGAACGTGACACAGCGAAGCAAGGAGTACAGATGGTGACGGCAGAGACTCATCAACCGAGGCGGAAACCGGCAGTGAAGGGCAACAGCGACGCATGGCTTCTTGAGCTCCAATCGGCGTGGAGGCAACACAATTTGAAGTAAAACCTTAGAGTTTTGGAAGAGGGCGACGAGGCGATCCTCGTGATGCCGGTAGGCTTAGGCATTTATGCACGGACGATGTACGTTGGCATGCGAGTCTTGGAGTCCAAGTCGACAGCGATGAGTGGTTTCAACGGGGAAGAACAATGTGGCTAGGGTTTTAGCGCAGGACAGGTTGGGCCGGCGAGCCAACGAGGTAGGCTAGAGCGATGGGTGATAGAAAAGAAGTTGGGCCGATCGCATTTGGCTTGAGGAGATTTGAGAATTAGCAAAGGATTTCCGAATTAGGAAAAATGCTAGAATTCAAATAAATAGCAAACGATCTCCAAAAATTTCAAGAAAATACAGAAAAATTTCTTACAACATAAGGAACCCAACTAAAATTGTTTTTATTTTAATTGACGTTTAGACTAGTCAAATTAAATCTTTTTAATTCCAATTAAGCTTTACTTAATTCCAAAAAAAAATCCAAACGGTTCCTTTTATTTTGAAAACTTTCAAAAGGCGCGAAAATTAGGGTGTTACATTGGCAAACCAGCCTACAAAAGTAAAGCAATGCTATGCTTATCTATTTGATGTCTTGACCATTAAATTTATAGACAGCTTTCATAATATATTATTAGAAATAAGCATAGCATCACATACCGTATTTTCGAGGAAAGCAGCTGATTATCAAGCAATAGCTTTCTCGTCCATGATGGCTGGCCACTTCCTTTAGTAAATATCTCCTCCTTCCGTCTACTAATCGTATCTTCAAGTGAGTACAGAGTTGTGGCAACCTGCCTATCTAGATTTTCCTATGAAGGACAATCATATTAAATTACAAGTAGAAGTCAATTTATAGGAAGGGTCTCTCAAGAATGGATCTATTTACAGCAAGGGTCATTCAAGAATGAATACCTTTGAACCTTGCAGGGCATCATAGACTGAAGAATAATAACATGTTTCTGCCCCTGTATGGCAAGTAGGCCCATCTGGCTTGCCAAGGTATATTATCTAAGTTTTAAGAAAACACCAAACCACCCCAGTTAGTATCCACTAAAGTCAAACTGAAAGTTTTGATGAGCAGAATATGCTTACTGAATCACGGTCACAGTCCAGGAAAATGTCATGCACGTTGATGAAGTTCATGGATGTCTCCCCTTTAGTCCACAACGAAGACCGTGAACGGCTATAGAATGTAGCTTTTCTGGTTGATATAGTTGTTGCAAGGGCTTCTTTGTTAGCAAAACCCTGCATAAGAATGGCTCCAGTATCCACATTTTGGGCAATAGCAACTGCCAACCCTTTGCTGTCCCACTTCACACTGTCCAGTAATGTTTCGACCTAAAATGTGTTCCAGGACGACAATAAGCTTATGTTAGATACTTTTGTATTTTTTTTATCTCTTTCTCTAAGGAGAATACTATTACAATTTACAAACAAAGGTTCGCCTTCCATGCACAACTGCAAGATGCAAAATCACAGCAATGCGACTGAGAAAGTGAGAAGTAGTTATATTTGTACTACCACAGATTCTAAATTAAAGAGATATATCTGCACATACAAAAACATAGATGAAACAAAAACCCATCAAACAAATAAAGATATAACTAAGCAAAACAATCATATACAATTCACAGTGTTTATATTTGTAATAAAGTACATCTTAAGAAAGTTTATTTTGTAAGAAAATGCCTCCTCAGATCTGCAAAAGATGGGTACAAATTGGCAGGTCTCCTATCCTGCTTGTCTTAGTTCCTCTAGAAATTATTGGAAAAATTAGCTCCATATCACTGGAAAAGTCTTAGTTCAGCACTTCAGTGCAATACCACCAGCTATGGAGGCAAATCTCCCAAAAAACTATAAAAAAAATTGTTCACTAATCAATCAAACGATGACACAATAACAACAGTTGCATCTGTATCAATGCATTATGCAACACCCAATTAACACACCAAGTCTCCAACAATGTACCAATTCTAGGGCTGCATATATACACTAATAAACAATAATGGTGACAATAGATGCAAATGTTGGGCAAGGAAAAAGGTAGGAACAAATATGAACTATGAGAACAAGCAGTTAACTTTTGATCAACAATTCTGCTGGTCAACACATATGCCACTCCAAAGTTTCCGTGTCAGAGTTTCAGAAGGGTGAATGTGTATACGATATAACGCAGGATGGAATGTGATTCTCAAGGCATTTTGAATGTATTTTAAATCCATGAGATAATGAAAAATATTGCAATGACATGTTTCAAAAAATCTATTTAATATAGAAAGAGAAGTAAAATAGTCACTATTAATGAATCCAGCCGATAACTGTGCCTTTTGAAATGATCTGTAGTTCAAGATTCGTGCAATTGAAGGTTATTACATCCAATTGTTGCCCTGAAACGTTGTAGGCACCAATCGACAGGATAGGGCGCTTGGCAACATAACAGGACCATTTTCATCTATATGCGTAATTGATTTGTATTGCTTCCTACATTCCTTCAAAAAGTTAATAATGATGAATTCCTTTCCCTGGCTTAATGCTTGCTAATGCATATCAACATACTTGTAGTCATCGTCGGCAATATTAATCCATTCTTTGTATATTGCAAGTAAATTATGCATAACAAACTGCTGAAGCGTAATATAAATACCACGTAGCACAGTTTCCACCATAGAAACACACCAGTAAATCAGCAGTTTCGAAGGGAAGATGTTTTGCAGTTCCTCTTTTAATACTCCCTCCAGTCATAAATATGCGTCGTTTTGGAATGTGTGTAGTCAAACTTTTGAAAGTTTGGCTATCGATATCTTTTTAAATATGGGGGGTATATCCAGTGCAATCAGCAGTTTGGTGCAATCACCGTGCAATCCAACTAAGAAAAGTTTCAAAAAATTTTGAAAAAAATCATGGATGTACATCTCATCTTACCCCATCTACATATAAAATTTCATGATCAAATTCGTCCTATGTTAAGAGTAATAAAAAAGACAAATTTCTGACAAACTTGAATAGTTCAAATGCACCCCAAATTTGTCTTTTTTGTAACTTCTAGCATAGAATGAATTTGATCATGAAATTTTATATGTAGATGGGGTAAGATGAGATGTACATCCATGATTTTTTTCAGAATTTTTTGAAACTTTTCTTAGTTGGATTGCACGGTGATTGCACCAAACTGCTGATTGCACTGGATATGCATAGATTTGTCTCCATAAGTACTTTCATAATATTATAATTCTATTGGGTTTTATAAAAATATTACAATATTAATTAGTAGTCAAAGTTGCGTTTTAGGGACGTGTTGACACAATGACACCCAAAACGACATCTGTTTGTGACCGGAAGGAGTAATTACTACTTTGATGTGTGGTATTATTTGCATCAACAAAGTAAGCTAGCAAGCCGAGACCCGAGAGTCAACCATGAACAAATAAATAGCGATAGCTCAAAAAAAATTGCAAGAACTCCCATAGTCCTCTACCTCTTAACTAAATGGAAGGAAGATTAACTCTGCACAAAACTGGTGGCTGATCCTCATCTAGGGCTTTTACCGAACATGCGGCTCTCTTCACGCTCATCAAGATTTAAGGCGACTAAAATGGATGGGAATGGAGTACACGCGGGCTTGCAGCTCATCCCAATTCCCCGCTGCTTTCACCGAAAAGAGAGGGGGTGTATACATTCCGCGCAGAAATCAACAGACCTTGGGGTCCACGGCGAGCACCCCGGGCGGCGATCCGGCGGGCCCCGCCGCGACGGAGACAGCCGGATACGGCTCCGTGCGCCGCCATCCCGCCGCGCCAGCGCGGCTGTTAGGGCGAGCTTGGCCGCCGCGGCAGAAGAATACGAGGCTCGCGGAGGAGGAGGAGACGGGGGCGCGAGGCAGTGTAGCCGCCGCCATCGGAGTCCGTCGGCGAGGGCAGCGCTGCGCGACGCGGCGAATGGTGGGATCGTCGGGTCCGCTCCGTCCAGGACCCAACTCGACTGAACCTATTGTTTCCTCAGCCGGCCTCGATCGGGTCGGGCCTCGAGATTGAAGCCCGCGTAATCGTAGCTCAGCCCCCCTTGCAGAAATTGAAGATATAACACAAGATGGAAGGTAACATTTTTAAGTAGAAAATCGTTCCAGGAAAAAACAGATAGACGGGTTTGGTTGTCGTCTCGTACAAGTCTAATTATAGGAGTCTATACTGTTTTAGTCTGACTCCGGAAAAATAGTCATAGAACTCATTTCCCACGAGTCTGGCTGTGAGTGCTTTGTGCATCATGTTGGCCTTGGCTCCGTGTAACATCCCAAAATTCGGGTTTTCAAAAATTTATATTTAAATTAGCTTTTTAAAAATTTTACATTAATCTTATTTGATTAAAGAAGCTTAATTTAGAATTTTCTAAATCTAAAACAATTTAATGTGCCTTCTGTATGCATCAAGTAATTTAAAATTTAGTTTTTACAGTGTTCTTTGTATCTCAGGGAATTTCTCAAATTTGAGATTCGCTAAAAACAAATTAAAATTATTAATTTAAATATTTGGATGTTAATTGGATTTTTATTGGATTTCTAATTTGAATTATTAATTGTTCGAGCAATTCTATATCTAAATTCCAATTCAAATCTTTCTTTTGAAATTCCATTTAAATTCAAAATTTAGATTTTCCTCGGTGTTTTAATTAACCTGGCATCCATGTCCTTCCGAAATTGGAGTTCAATCCTTTTTCGTCTGCAAAGCCAAAAATTCAAATTCCGGTTCCTATTCGAAATTTCACCCGAATTCCAAAATACTCCAAAAATCTCGAAACCCATTGCATTAGGTTCAAAATATTATATATTATTTTTTGGAATTGTTCCAAGATTTATAGAATCTCTTTGGTATTTTATCTCTCGCGCTTCCATCAAATATATTATTTTCGTTCTGAAATTATCTAAATTCCAAAATTCATCCAAAATCAGTGAAACCAATTTTATTGGGTTCCATTTTATCCTTTAGGATTTTTAGGATCTTTTCCGATATTTTTGGAGCGTGTTATCTATTTTATCTTGCGCGCTTTTGATTTAGCACTATTTATTGCCTTCAACCTCCAGCCATCCATGAACAAAGTCATCCATGTCTGGCCTCATATTCAAATGCTCATATCTTTTGCAATTCTCAACGAAATTAAGTGAGGTCAGTTGCAAAACGATCGTGTCATCAAGGGCTTCAATTCCCCTACAATTACCCCCTCTGAAATCAAGTGAAACGGTCGCTGCAATCAATTCTTTGCTGTTTCTTGTTTAAGCCATAACTCTTCTGTTTCTCCTTCCCTCAACGTGTGTGACCACCCAAAATGTGTCTCAATCTCCCCAACACGGTGCTCACCCTTGCCCTCTATTTTCAGAACAGTTGCCCTTCCAAAACCGAAGTCTTTTCATCTCCCGGGCGCCCTCTCATCGGCCGGTTTTGGCATCGCGTTCCTCGCCGGCTGAGTGAGTTTTTCTGAAATCCAAATGCGTCTCTCGTGCCAAATGGTCAGATCTGTCTCTCCTCCAAATTTAATGCAGTTTCATCCACGGAATCAAAAGTTATGGCCGTTCCAATCTCAAATCTTGTTTCTATCCGTTCTTCTTTGTTTTTGCGAGTTTGACCGTGAAATTTTTACTGTAGACTCCTATTGATGTCCTCTACATGGTGCTCATCCTAACTCAAAGTTTTGCATGCGGGATTTGGGCAGAAAAATCAATCTTCCACGATCAAACTGCGTTCCAACGGCAGAAAACTTCGTCGCGCATTCCCCGTTGATCCAGAAGGTAAAACTTAGATCCGTTCATGTCATATTGTGCCAAATGATCCCAGATAGCTCTCTATAAAATTTGGTTATGTTTCATCTATTATTTTAATAGTTATGATAGTTTGATCTATTAGCTCAGGGAGCCGTTCATCGGCAGTTTGTGATCAATCCGGTGGATTGTCGCCAAATCCGCCTATACTGTTGAGTTCATCTCATCGCGTTCTACGCGATGGACACTTCCCCTTTGCTGTTGCATATACCGAAATTGTTTTTATTCGTCGGTCGCCGTCTTTTGCCGCCGCCGCGCGCCGTCTTTTGCCGCCACCCAATTTAGTTCGCTTCGGCCGTGTTGTCCTGTCCGGTGGGTCGTCATTTACTGTTTTGCCCATCGGCAAAGTTCATTTGATGCCCGGTTGCCATCAAAGCCATGTTCTAGAATCTACCCGTCGTCTTTTGGCCTAGTCCTTTGTATCGGTGCGCGTTTCGGTTCGCTATCCTTGGTAACCTCTAATCGCTGAACCAACCCTACCATCCTACACTATGCCAAGTGTATCCATCCTTAAATCGTTTCGCTCAAACCCGGACTTAATCTTTGGCCCATTTTGTCGTTGCGTCACGACATGTGTACCCCACAGATCGCAAATCAAACATGAGCCATGTAATGACCTCGCTGCCCTGTCATTGTACCGATGGTCGCCATCTTGTAATCTTATAAGTGTTCTGTTAACGCTTCATATTCATCGTTAACGTTCCACCGTTAACGCTTGCCGTTAACGTTCGTCGTTAACGTTCCACCATTAATGTTCCACCGTTAACGCTCCACCGTTAACGCTTTGCTCTCATCGTATCGCTGTCATCGCATGGGTGCATGCAAGTGGAAGCCCTAATGTGATGTTCTTACCTTTTCTATCGCCTTATTGTGATCTAGCCCATCATGTTGAGTTCAGTCTCGTATTCCTGTCATCACCGCCTCGTCATCGTCGAGTCTCGTCCTCGATGTAAGACTAACCTCCGGATCGAACCGTAGTGGATGTCGATCCCATCCGTCCTTGTCTTATCCTTGAAAATCTAACCTGCCATTAACCTAGAATTCATTCATGGTCTTGGTCGATAGACCATTAGCCACATGTCATATTTTTGTGCCAGACCTAGTCTATCAGTCTATCTTCCTTTTGGTTGACTGTGCCGTTCGATCAACAAAAGTCAACCTCGAGCATCTGCTTAGTTCATGGCGAACTAACGTAACTTCGTGGACCCGGTCTATAGATCGAGAGTCCATATGATATCGGCTATCCAACCAAGATAATATTCTTCGGAATACTATTCCTTCTTTCCTAGTTATTAATCTTTCTCTTCGGTGTATTTTCCGAAAGTCGTTCTCTTTTGTCTAATCATCGACCTAATCCATTCAAGTTCCTAATTTCATCTAAGCCGTTGTGCTCAATGCTATTCGTTCTTAATTTGGAGTTTACTTGATTTGCTTTTTGAGTTTTGTTGTATTTGTGCTTGTTTATCGTTAGACACGTTGCTGGAAGTCGCTCGAAAGAGCTGAGGAGCAAGCAAGCGGAGATTGAAGATCGAGGATCAAGGATTGAAGATAAAGAGTAAAGAATAATAAAAATTGCAAGGGCCAGGCAAGTTATGCGTTGATCATGTTGAACCTACTTTTGAAAATTATATTGATTCAAATTATTGCATGCTAATTTAATAGAATTGGTTTTGAATAAATTCTGGGATTAGTTAAATACCTAGTTGATGTATGCCACCTTGTCGTATATAATTGTAGGTCATGAATCCTTTGTCACCCTAGGTTGTGGATTAATAGTTGGACATTAATAGTTTGCCAACATGGGTTAATTAGACCGTATGTAGTGTGCTTAGCCCTACCACGTAGATTGGTCATGATTTTAGAAAATTAAAGTTAATATTGACTTAATGAGATATGGAACGTGTTTTTGAGAATGTGACATGTGTTATTGATGTGATGATGGTACGTGGTGCATGGTAAAGAACTGGGGTGGGAAAATAATTTAGATCGGAGCAAGTGGCTAGAACAAGTGTGACTGGGTGGGCCCAAGGGGCGGAGGGGTTTGTGCAAGTCTTGCTCTGATCAACCCTAAGGACTTAACCTTGCGAGCCTTTGACCTGAATCATTCATACAACCATAATTTCCGGAATGGGACGGACCTAGCTGAGTAAATTGTGAAATCTATTCTTCGGTACTGTCGTGGTGGAGTGAGTCCCGGTTGTACGGGTGGTAAAACTCACAGGCGCAAGAGGGGGGCCCTGTTGTGGAGGTGTATCCCTTCAGTGTTGAAACCTTAGCGGGCAGTACTGGGTTTAGACGGATCTTTGGAAAGGTTTTGTTATGATCGCTCGTTCTCATACTATTGTATGGCGATTCACGGCTGACGTGGTGAGTTAATTATATCTTGTGGGCAAAGTGTATAACCTCTGCAGAGTGTAAAAACTATTCGAATAGCCATGTTCACAGTATTGAACATTACTCGGGGATTACAGTCAAGGGTTAGATTTTGATAAAAATGAGGTTGGGAATGTGGACAATGTGATATGGAAATTGGTTAAGAATGAGAAATGCTTTACTTGAGAATGATTGCAAAATTTATTATTAGTATTACTTATTTTACTGCTTTTCAATCTACTATGATTATTTATAAATGCTGCTTTAATGCAAAAGAACCATTCAGCCATTCCTTTGGAATAAGCTATGCATGTAGTAATAGAACTGCATTCTGTGCATGACTTGTTGAGTACGGTGTGTACTCACCCCCCCTTGCAAACAACAAATCATCAGATGAGAAGATGACTACAACTTCGAAGAAGGAGAAGTTCCACGAGGAGGCGAATATCTAGGAATTGAACCTTGTCAGTTGCCTGTGGCATATTGATGAGATTCGCTAACGCTCTTCGTTCCGCTGTTGTTTGCCTATTTGGAGTTAAAACCATCAAGGCCTCTCAAGTGTAAGGTCGACCTTAAGGTCGTTCAATAGTTTTATATTTTGTAATTGAGTTATTTTTACTATTACGTTGTGTATAATTGTGATATTTCATCTATGTTGAGGCTGTGTGCACTAAGCGTGATCTGGACTAGTCACGAGAATACCTGAGAGGTCCGGATTTGCAGATTCGGGTCCCGACAGAGGTGGTATCAGAGCATATTGACTGTAGGTCTTGATCCTAGATAGTTTGGCTGTTCTTTAGGAACTTCAAAATTATTTTCTAAAAGAAAATTTGAACTTGAAAGAATGATAAGTTCTTGACTTGTCTTATTCTTCTATTCTTTTCTCCTTGCTGAAAATTTCTATCTTTCCTCGTTGTTTTAAATGAAGATCTTATCTGAGTAATTCCAAATAGATATCGTTGTTTCGCACTTAAGGAGAAAGCGCTGGGTGTCGCTGCCAATCCTGAAGATCATGAAGACAAGAATCGTCGAACTCAAGAAAAGTGGATCGATAAAGTGTTCTAGAAGCTAGAAGAACCAGTGTTTTCGTAGCCAGTTGAGACTCATGTGTGAGAGTCGTGTCTATCTAAGATAGAAGTGTTACCCTCTTATACGATAGATTATTGTGTGTTTAGGTTAATTTGGTTTTCCTTGTTTCTTTGAGTGTGCGTTATCGTTCTGCGAGCTTTTAGGCTTGGATAAGCAACCATACCAAGTTATTAATAATGTTTGTATAAGTTTTTGGGTTAAACTTTGTTCCCTGCACTAGGATTCATGAACCTCATCTATGCTATTCCTCTTACCTAAACCTAGAGTGGTCAGCAGTTGGAAAGGATCGACCGGCGGTAACTCAGGGGCGATTCACGTTAGTTCGATTGCTACTCTTGATGTTAGTGTTAAAGCGAGATAGTGACGGCGGTATCCTTTGTACTCAACCGTGAAAATTCAAAACTTGGATCAGTTGTTCACCGCTTAGACTCTACTTATACAGACAATGATGCAACAAATGAATGTTATCAGTGCCAACATCAATCCCTCCTCAACTGAAGTCGCAACCTCCTGTTCACAGTCAAAGATTACCTTGTTCATGAAGACCAAACTGCGCCACGTTTGATGGATCAGCCACTATCAGAGATGCAGAAATTTGGCTTCGCATCATAGAAGAGAAGCCGGCTTTGGTGCAATGTGAAGATAAAGAGAAAGTTCCCTATGCTACGTGCCAGTTAGAAGGAAATGCATTAGTCTGGTGGAAGAGTTTCTACGCCACCTCTAAGGATGAACATACCATCACTTGGTCAGAGTTTCCATAACACCACCCTAGTGAAAAGTCCGCAGGGAAGAAGCTTATTGTCTAGAATTTGCTTTGCTTGTTGCCAGCCAGGACATCTCACTAATAATTGCTCTTAGAAGGAAGTGATCACTGCGGATCACGTCGATCTTAGCTCTACCCCTACCAAGATTAGTGCCATGTAAAGAGGAAGCCAACAGATGTCGGTCAAGCGTTGCTTCAGATGCAATGAGCCGGCATACTTTGCCAATAGTTGTCCCAGGAGAAAAGGTGTTATACCTATCCACTTAAACCCTAGTCCTCCACCTACCGAGACACTTGCGCCAGAAAGTGAATTGTGAAGCAGTTCAAGATGAAGCCATGCCGCAAGTGCCAGTAACAAAATGCTGATGGTTTATTTGTCTATTGTTAAGACTAAGCTTTTAATAAAGCTTATCATATTGGAAATCAATGCTTGAGATGTTCATGCTTGGAGTTAAATTAGTTACCCATGTGCAAGACAGTTTGGGTCCATGGCTGGAGATGTAATCAATTAAGAGGAGCTAGAGTGTTCCTGAGATAAAGTTGTGATCAGGTTAACTTTAGTTTGTTGGAGACAGCGGAGGACTGTCTATTCCGTTATGGTTGAGTCAAGAAAGTGGATGAGCCATCACATCAGAAGAAAGAGTTGTTGTGTATGTTTAATAACTACACAAGATAATTGTCCTCTTGTAGAATTACTCTAGCTACGCGATGTATGCCAAACAAACCAATACCATTACATCGGTAATAATTGAAGCTTGAGTCAATGTGAAGGAATACCCAGTTGAAATAGAGTTCAAGCCGATACTCGAGAGTCAAGCCGACACAGATAGTGTAAGACAAACCGGAATGATGTTTAAGTCTCGTTCAAGACCGCAGAATTTCAAGTAAGTTTAAATGCGTCGGATGCAGACTTTTTCGGGTTTCTCGAGAAGCGAAAATCAAGTGTTCAGAATGTAGTAAGGAAACACATCAATGGAGTTGCCAGAAACATCAGCATGGATGTGAGATGTGTTCCAAGAGCCTTAGCAGAAGAGGTTCTTTCTTGTGCCAGAAAAGCTGACGTTGTTGCAGTCAGTGGAGTTGCAAGGGGACCGCATCCGCAAAGAGCAGACTGCAAATTTTGGATGTTAGCAAGCGTCTGTTCAGATGCGACCCTGTCTAGTGTGCAGTTGATTGGAAGTTTGAAGAAGCCCAAGAGTTGAGTTTCTCTGACCCTATTTCTATAGTCAGTCTTGAATCTCGAGGATGAGATTCTGTTAAGGGGGGAGGTTTGTAACATCCCAAAATTCGGGTTTTCAAAAATTTATATTTAAATTAGCTTTCCAAAAATTTACATCAATCTTATTTGATTAAAGAACCTTAATTTAGAATTTTCTAAATCTAAAACAATTTAATGTGCCTTCTATGTGCATCAAGTAATTTAAAATTTAGTTTTTACAGTGTTCTTTGTATCTCAGGGAATTTCCCAAATTTGAGATTCGCTAAAAACAAATTAAAATTATTAATTTAAACATTTGGATGTTAATTGGATTTCTAATTTGAATTATTAATTGTTCGAGCAATACTATATCCAAATGCCAATTCAAACCTTTCCTTTGAAATTCCATTTAAATTCAAAATTTGGATTTTCCTCAGTGTTCTAATTAACCTGGCATCCATATCCTTTCGAAATTGGAGTTCAATCCTTTTTCGTCCGCAAAGCCAAAATTTCAAATTCCGGTCCTTATTCGACATTTCACCCGAGTTCCAAAATACTCCAAAAATCTCGAAACCCATTGCATTAGGTTCCAAATATTATATATTATTTTTGAGAATTGTTCTAAGATTTATAGAATCTCTTTGGTATTTTATCTCTCGTGCTTCCATCAAATCTATTATTTTCGTCCTGAAATTATCTAAATTCCAAAATTCATCCAAAATCAGTGAAACCAATTTTATTGGGTTCCATTTTATCCTTTAGGATTTTTAGGATCTTTTCTGGCATTTTTTGAGCTTGTTGTCTATTTTATCTTGCGCGTTTTTGATTTAGCACTATTCATTGCCTTAACCTCCGCCATTCCATGAACAAAGTCACCTATGTCTGGCTTCATATTCAAATATTCATATCTTTTGCAATTCTCAACGAAATCAAGTGAGGTCAGTTGCAAAACGACCGTGTCATTAAGGGCTTCAATTCTCCTACAATTACCCCCTCTGAAATCAAGTGAAACGGTCGCTGCAATCAATTCTTTGCCGTTTCTTGTTTAAGCCATAACTCTTCCGTTTCTCCTTCCCTCAACGTGTGTGACCACCCAAAATGTGCGTCTCAGTCTCCCCAACATGGTACTCACCCTTGCCCTCCATTTCCAGAACAGTTGCCCTTCCAAAACCGAAGTCTTTTCATCTCCCGGGCGCCCTCTCGTCGGCCGGTTTTGGCATCGCATTCCTCGCCGGCTGAGTGAGTTTTTCTGAAATCCAAATGCGTCATCTCATGCCAAATGGTCAGATCTGTCTCTCCTCCAAATTTAATGCAGTTTCATCCACGGAATCAAAAGTTATGGCCGTTCCAATCTCAAATCTTGTTTCTGCCCGTTCTCCTTTGTTTTTGCGAGTTTGATCATGAATTTTTTACTGTAGACTCCTATTGATGTCCTCTACGTGGTTCTCATCCTAACTCAAAGTTTTTCCTGCGGGATTTGTGCAGAAAAATCAATTTTCCTCGATCAGACTGCGTTCCAACGGTAGAAAACTTCATTGCGCGTTCCCCATTGATCCAGAAGGTAAAACTCAGATCCGTTCATGTCATATTGTGTCAAATGATCCCAGATAGCTCTCTGTAAAATTTGGTTAGGTTTCATTTATTATTTTAATAGTTATGACAGTTTGATCTATTAGCTCAAGGAGCCGTTCATCGGCAGTTTGTGATCAATCCGGTGGATTGCCGCCAAATCAGCCTATACTGTTGAGTTCGTCTCATCGCATTCTACGCGATGGACACTTCCCCTTTGCTGTTGCATCTACCAAATTTTTTTTATTCACCGGCCGCCGTCTTTTGCCGCCGCTGCGTGCCGTCTTTTGCCGCCACCCAGATTAGTTCGCTTCGGCCGTGTTGTCCTGTCCGGTGTGTCGTCATTCACTATTTTGCCCATCGTCGAAGTTCATTTGATGCCCGGTTGTCGTCAAAGTCATGTTCTAGAATCTACCCGTCGTCTTTTGGCCTAGTCCTTTGTATCGGTGCGCGTTTCGGTTCGCCATCCTTGCTAACCTCTAATCACTGAGCCAACCCTACCATCCTACCCTACACCAAGTGTATCCATCCTTAAATTATTTCGCTCAAACCCGAACTTAATATTTGGTCCAATTTGTCGTTGCGTCACGACATCTGTACCCCACAGATCGCAAATCAAACATGAGCCATGTCATGACATCGCTGCCCTATCTTTGTACCGATGGTCGCCATCTTGTAATCTCATAAGTGTTCTGTTAACGCTTCATATTCATCGTTAACGTTCCACCGTTAACGCTCGCCGTTAACGTTCGCCGTTAACGTTCCACCATTAACGTTCCACCGTTAACGCTCCACCATTAACGCTTTGCTCTCATCGTATCGCTGTCATCGCATGGGTGCATACAAGTGGAAGCCCTAATGTGATGTCCTTACCTTTTCTATCCCCTTATTGTGATCTAGCCCATCACGTTGAGTTCAGCCTCGTATTCCTGTCATCACTGCCTCGTCGTCGTCGAGTCCCGTCCTCGATGTAAGACTAACCTCCGGATCGAACTGTAGTGGATGTCGATCCCATCCATCCTTGTCTTATCCTTGAAAATCTAATCTGGCATTAACCTAGAATTCATTCGTGGTCTTGGTCGATAGACTATTAGCCACATGTCATATTCTTGTGCCATACCTAGTTTATCAGTCTATCTTCCTTTTGATTGATTGTGCCGTTCGATCAACAAAAGTCAACCTCGAGCATCTGCTTAGTTCATGACGAATTAACGTAACTTCGTGGACCCGGTCTATAGATCGAGAGTCCATATGACATCGGCTATCCAACGAAGATAATATTCTTCGGAATACTATTCCTTCTTTCCTAGTTATTAATCTTTCTCTTCAGTGTATCTTCCGAAAGCCGTTCTCTTTTGTCTAATCATCAACCTAATCCATTCAAGTTTCTAATTTCATCTAAGCCGTTGTGCCCAATGCTATTTGTTCTTAATTTGGAGTTTACTTGATTTGCTTTTTGAGTTTTGTTGTATTTGTGCTTGTTTATCGTTAGACGCGTTGCTGGAAGTCGCTCGAAGGAGCTGAGGAGCAAGCAAGCGGAGATTAAAGATCGAGGATCAAGGATTGAAGATAAAGAGTAAAGAATAATAAAAATTGCAAGGGCTAGGCAAGTTATGTGTTGATTATGTTGAACCTACTTTTGAAAATTATATTGATTCAAATTATTGCATGCTAATTTAATAGAATTGGTTTTGAATAAATTCTGGGATTAGTTAAATGCCTAGTTGCTGTATGCCACCTTGTCGTATATAATTGTAGGCCATGAATCCTTTGTCACCCTAGGTTGTGGATTAATAGTTGGACATTAATAATTTGCCAACATGGATTAATAGTTGGACTATTGTATGGCGATTCACGGCTGACGTGGTGAGTTGATTATATCTTGTGGGTAAAGTGTATAACCTCTGCAGAGTGTAAAAACTATTTGAATAGCCGTGTTCACGGTATTGAACATTGCTCGGGGATTACAGTCATGGGTTAGATTTTGATAAAAATGAGGTTGGGAATGTGGACAATGTGATATGAAAATTGGTTAAGGATGAGAAATACTTTACTTGAGAATGATTGCGAAATTTATTATTAGTATTACTTATTTTATTGCTTTTCAATCTACTATGATTATTTGTAAATGCTGCTTTAATGCAAAAGAACCATTCAGCCATTCCTTTGGAATAAGCCATGCATGTAGTAATAGAACTGCATTCTGTGCATGACTTGTTGAGTACGGTGTGTACTCACCCCTCCTTGCAAACAACAAATCATCAGATGAGAAGATGACTACAACTTCGAAGGAGGAGAAGTTCCACGAGGAGGCGAATATCTAGGAGTTGAACCTTGTCAGTTGCCTGTGGCATATTGATGAGATTCGCCAACGCTCTTCATTCCATTGCTGTTTGCCTATTTGGAGTTAAAACCATCAAGGCCTCTCAAGTGTAAGGTCGACCTTAAAGTCGTTCAATAGTTTTATATTTTGTAATTGAGTTATTTTTACTATTATGTTGTGTATGATTGTGATATTTCATCTATGTTGAGACTGTGTGCACTAGCGTGATCCTGGACTAGTGCAGAATACATAGAGGGTCCTGATTTGTAGATTCGGGTCCCGACACTCCGCACCACGCACAGACAACCAAATAGCCATCTTGCATGCATGGGTGCAGGCTCACATGATACAACGAGTAACCAAACACTGGTTCTCTGGCTCCCGCGAGTCTGACCGCGTGGAACCAGGCAACCAAACAGGCCCTATGTGAATACTTCGTCCACATCACCATGGACTTATCTAGGTATATTATATTATAGAGATGTGTTTTCATGCTTTTTTTACAGTTGCATAAATATTAAAGTATGAATGAAGGGTGGATGGTGTTACTTGCCATTTCGTTTGTTTTAAGATTTGTACAACATGTATTGAGAGGAAAAGTATTGAAGCACTGCTCTATATTATAACCTTCTTACCTGAGTTCTGACCTGGTGGCACAAGACGATGACCAACACCCTTTATTAACCTTCTCATGTGGAAAATAATTCCAACTTCTCAGTGACTCTCTGCACATTCGGTCACCTCGATGACCAATCGTGAGTGTCCGTGCATAGTATATGATGATGGCACAAGAGGATGACCATAATACTTGGTTCCACTAGAAATTCTAGTACTCCTAGTAAAACAGTACAATCACATTCATTTTTGTTGTTGTCGTCTTCGTCTTCCTCTTCTACCATGTTTGGCTTGTCAAATGGCCTACTGCCACGCCTCTGGCTGGCCCTAGCTCGCGCCCATTGTATGGAAGGACAGCCACAAGCCCACAACACCATCACCAAAGAACTCATCTACAACACCACCAAGGAGGAAGAAGGAGGCCTTCTCCATCACCGAGTACACCTTTGGGAGCTTTCCAATGTCATCCTTTTCGTGCGTCTTATCCCCATCATCACAATGACTAGCACCTCTTTTATTTCATTTATTTACACCTTTTAATCATTCATCTTTTCCCCCCTTGTAAAGACTTATAGATTGTTGAAGTATGAGGTGATAAGACTTTGGCTAAACTATTACATCATCAACTAACCTAAAAATGATTGCAAAATTATAATGAGGACTTTGATCACTAGATAGACTACCCTGGAGAAGATGAAGATGCCATTAAGCTTCGGTTGGTGGTTGTTGAATCATCAGTGAAGAAGAGGACACCGTGATCCTCACGGTGCTAGTAGGGCCTTCGGCATCTTGGGCGCTAGCTTAGTAGATCGGATAATGTTGGGGTTGAGCCAAACTCAAGATTTTTCATATCCTCACGAGCGCCAGCCTCTCCCCTTTATAATCTAGCGCTGGTTAACGAAACCATAACCAAAATCAGTTGGTGCACTCCCGATCAAAGCACGATATGTCAGATTAAGGTGGACCTAGCCCCTAAGAAATTGGTCTGTTAGCTCAAGCCAAAGATCACAACTAACATGAGGAGCACCTTTCCTCGATAGATTGGTCAAACTAGTTGAGGTATGCAACTAGATATAACCATGTTTCTCTCGGTTTTTCAGTAATGCTTCTAGATGAAACTCTAGGTGGTTTAACGTGGCGTGGCAAATCGCAATGTGATAGACCACAAGTAAAAGATGGTGTCATTTAACATTTTGAAACCGAGAGAACAAATAGGCCTTTTGAAATTCTCTTGAAGAACTATTTTAAATCAAGAAATATTCTTATTCTTAATCTTTTGCTGAGATGGCACCCACTACTTCAAGGAATCAAAGTGTCATCAACACATGATTAATGATTACATAACAATGGAGGGTATTTTTCTTTCTAAAATCACATTTAACAGTTGCCCTTTTTTTGCCAGGATATATGGTCTATATCTGGGTTGTATGGAAAGCGAAATGCCACCATAACTGAAGGGAGAAAACGACAGAGATAAATTAAGCAGAGAAAATTTGGGAGTTTAATTAAGATTAGATTAGTAGAATGATAGAGCATCCCCAGGCAACAATTGAGCAGACAAAGCTTTCTAATCACTGTCTAGATACGACTGGTACAAGATAGCATTCATCTGTTCGTTCACACCGTAAAACCCAGGATGGTACCCTCGCTCCTGTAGGGAGTAGAACGTGTTGTATGTTCAGAAACAAGACATGAGAGAGTGGGTAGATGTCAGTCGTTTCACGGGTTGTCATCCGAAAGAGAAAGAGTGGATACGAGGGTTTATACAGGTTTGGGCGCTAAGCAAACGCCGTACTCCTATCATGTGTTCCCTGGGGGGGAATAGAGAGAGGTCTCTCGATCTGGGCTCTCAGGGGACACACTAGTTGTGTGGATTGAAATTAGTCAGAGTTCCTGTTACAGGTATGAGTTTCAGCGAGTTTTATGGGCGCCCAACCTATTACACAAAGTACTATCCTACCCCTACTAGTGCAACTCAAGTGGGGGCATCCTGGTCATTCTAGTGAGGAGGTAGTGGATTCCACGTCATCGTTCTGTAGAGGTAGGCCTGCCCCCGGGGCCCACATGGGACTTGGGGATCTCATTCGGTTGTTGGTCCCAAGTGACTCGAGGGTGCCCACCCATCTCCATGGGTGTCTTGAGGGCACCCTCGCGAACCGGGTGTCTTGCCCAGTGCCTTGCGATTAGGAGGTGAGGCGAGACCCCTTGGAGGATTGGAGAACCCCAGATGCCTCCTCTAGAGGGCCTATGGGGTATAAGGGAGCCTCCCGTAGCACGCCATGAGAACATAAGGGAGCCTCCTAGAGCATGTCTGCGGGGGCAGGAGGGAGCCTCCCGTGGCACGCCCGCGAGGGCATGAGGGAGCCTCCTAGAACGCGCCCGTAGAGGCAAGAGGGAGCCTCCCGTGGCACGCTCGGGGGAGCATGAAGGAGCCCCCTACAGCACGCCCGTGGGGGAAGGAGGGGCCTCCCATGGCACACCCGTCGGGGTATGGGGGAGCCTCCCGGAGCACTCCAGCGGCGTATAAGACCTCCCTTTAGAAAGCTATCTCCTCGTAAAGAGTATCCTCTATAACACCCTGTAAGAGGGGTTTTGAGCCCATTGGCTAAAGGATGGCAGAGGTTGTCTGAGGTACCCCAACAGTAGCCCCCTTCTCTTAGGCACATGGGGAAGTGCCTGAGGGACAAAAGTGCGTTGCGAGGGTTAACTACACATCCTCACCTGATGGAATCATGACCGCTAACCATGTGTGCCCATCTAGCCAAATGCCACTACTAGGGCGCCGCCCATGATGTCCCTATGATGAACCAACTTGGCAGATATTTTTGGTAGATTTTTAGCAACGCTTCTTGGTGAGGAGAGGGCAGTAAGGGAGCTATGCTAGGCCTTTGCTAGTGGGAGCGAGGCGTTGGAGCTTGGGGGCCAAAGAGCCAATAGCCACGCGGGCCATGGGGGCTACTGTTGTGAAGGAAAAAGGGGCGCCTCGCTAGCCGTAGCCCTATGCCGTCGGTGGTGAAGAAACCGTTGTTGCCAGCCACCGGTTCAAAGGTCCACAACCGCATGAGCCGTGGAGGCTGTCGTCGCACGGAGAAAAGGGGGTGCCTCCTCTGCTAGTTGGCGGATTGACCGAGGGGGCTGATAATGCCATCGGCAACCCGAAGTCAGCCGCAGTCGTGCGCCATCGATGCTGAAGAAGCCACCACCACTAGTCACCAAGCAGAAGGTCCACGACTGTGCGGGCCAAGGAAGCTGCCGCCTCGTGGAGAAGAGAGGCCTCGCCGCTACTAGCCGTCGGGCCTAGGTCCACGGTCAAGCGGGCTGCGGGGGTTTCCGTGGTGTGGAAAAGAGGAGGCCACTGCCGGTAGCCACCGAACCGATGGAGGGCCTTGACAATGCCGCTGGTAGCTCAAAGAACCACCACATTCGTGAGCTTTTGGTGGTGAAGGAAGCAACCGGTGTTTGTCTCATTGTTTAGTAATTATTTCTAAGCTTTTTTGCCTTAGCTTTATTCTTGCCTAGGCTTGGTTCACCAACATTACAGCGAGTAAGCCTTGAACCATGCTCTAAGGTAGCTAGAGGAGGGTATATAAAAAAGGGATTTGCTTTCTGCTCTGTGGTGGAAGGGGATGAATCAACAGTGAGCCCTTGTGGAGGTAGGTTGGATACAGGTCAAAGGCGAGACTCTCCATCCTTTTTGGTCTCTCTTGGCCATGAAGGAACTGTGGGTATTGAATATAACAAGTAGTGCTTAGCGTAGGTGGGCCTGTGAGCTTCCTGCCTAGTTGGAGAGCATGGGATAGGGTGCAGAGCAGTGCTCGTGCTCTCGGCTACAAAGCGCTAATCCAGCGGGGGGCCGGGCTCTCAAGTAAGCACCCAGGCCTTAGTCCTCGACTTGGGTATGACCCCCAGTGCCCAGTTTAGGAGGAGATAGCGTGAGTGGGCAGCGGCCCCAGGACCCATTCTAGCCCTCCTTAACTCCCTAGTCAGGGGCTGAAGTCTGCCCCCAAGGATGCTATTGTCCGCACGGGATCCAGTGGGTCTCATGCGAATGCACATGGTGGCACAACATATGCTTATGTCTACAACATCAATTTCTATTGAATGCCAATGACACGTTGGGTTTTGCAGGTTGCGGGTGCGCCATCAGCTCAGTGCCACATGTGTAGTCCAGGGGGTGTCGGGCTTCCATGGGTAAGGCCACGGGCACAACAATATTCCACGGCTCCCTTTGTTGGTTGTTTATATCAGGACATTGTTAAGGATGATTCTATTTTCTGTGTGTAGGTGACTGTCCTCGTGATGCCCTTGTTAAGGGTAAGGGCAAGGTATATGAGGCCATCCCCGTAAAGGGGAAAGGCAAGAGCAAGCCCCCTCGTGGAGAGGACCGCCAGGCGAGGGGCATGGACATGATGGATCCTGTTGATTCCGTCGCTTTTGCGGGACTGATAGTCGATGAAGGGCTTGTCTTAGAGGACGTGAAGGTAGATCTCGGGCCATTGGAGCTCACCAATAGGGAGAAGCTCTCCCTCATCTGACGAGAGAACTGTCTTTCTCCCGAGGATGTGGACTTCCCAGCACCAGGGGAGAGCCCTAACCCCCCATCAGGGTATGTCGTAGCTCTTAATGCTTGGGTGGACGTTGGTTTTGGGCTCCCGATGCACCCCTTCATTAAGAGGTATACTCAGGCACTCGGGGTGGAGCTCTATCATCTTAGTCCGGACCTCTTTGTTCGGCTAAGGATCTTCTTATGGCTGTGTGGGATAGCCATCCCGGGGATGCCCATGAAGTCGACCATCGTCCTGTTCGACTACTTCTTTCACTCTTAGCAGGGAGACGCTAGGAGGGGGCCTCTGGGGTCCATTTTCACTGCCCCGCGACATGAGAAAGAGTTCCCCATGCATGCCTTGAGGGAGTGTTGGCCCTTCGCCATAAAGAAGTGGTTGTACTTGAAGGCTGAGGACTTCGTCTGCACTGGGTCGCACCCGGCTTTAACGACGTGGACATAACCCAAGACCGATCATCTCACTAACAATGACTGGAAGCTGCACAATGCAATTCGGGAGGTGCGCGCAAGGAAAGGAGCCTATGCCCTGATGGAGGAGATGACCCTCCTCAACCTTAGCACTCTTGTTCAGTGTGCTAGGCTGGGGTTTCATGGTGGCCTACACCCCAGCATTGGGAAGGGTAAGAGCCTTCATGTGGCCTTTGTCTTTATTTTGCACATTATCCTTTTACTTTTTATGGTTCTTTTTTCATTTGCAGTTCGCTTCGTGGAGGCGGTAAGGGAAGAGGTTGAGGTGATCCTGGGGAGGTGATGTGTGTCTAAGGCATGGGGCTGCGACACCATGGGCATCCCCATGGAAGGGTGTGAACTTTGTGGCCGAGGCATTCGGTTTACACCTTCCCCCAAGAGGTGACCCTGCTCCTGACCAAGCTAAGTAGAAGAAGGCTCGAGCTGCGGTCACGGATCATGACACTCGGGCCTCGCCTACCAAGGCACACACTAAGAGAGCCATCGGAGGGCATGTTGGTGGTGCCTCTCAGCAAGATGCTGTCACTTCGGCTCGCACCGCAGGTGAGAGGGGTCCTCCCCAAATGGTGCTCGGGGGCCCCGCCATCCCCTGCGGCCAAGGGCAAGGGTGCCAGGGGCACTGGCTCCTCCACCAAGCAGGTGAGCAGGCACTCACCCTCACCTTCCCCATCTACGACATCCAGCTCCTCTAGTGAGCCCGCGTTGGACATTGAGTCAGGGAGCTCCGCCGGGCGCTCCCAGTAGCTCGCCCAAGAGATTGAAGGGCTCCTTAGTGTTGAGACCGATGGGCTAGTCACCTCCCTAGCCAAGGCTGCAGCGAGGGAGGAGTTTGGGTACGCCTACCCAACGACATTGAGTCCTTTTTCTACTTTCCAGGAGGTACATGTCCATGGTCATGCTAAATTGTCGTGGAGCTCATACTTTCTCTTTACACTCCTAACCTACTCCACTCCTCTTTTACATACCAGGTGGAGCATGGAATGCCCCTGAGATGGAGCCCCACGCATCCGTTGTGCCCCCGGGGGCTCCAACGGAGAATGTGGCTTCTCCGTGCTCACCCATGCAAGCAGGTCAATGCAGGGTGACCAGGGTGGTTCCTCCATGCCCTCCTTGAGTATGCCATACCTCATACCCTGGATGTAGAGGCGATCGAGACGGCTCACCTCTTGGTGATGGAACAGGTGCAAAGATATATGGCAAACTTGGTGCCTAATTATCCCAGGAGGTTTTTGGAGGTGCTGGGGGAGGAGTTAGCGACCATAGTGACCCTCCAATACTAGGTACCGTGAGCCTCCCTTTCTCTCATCAACCCCCATGAGCTCAGGATTCTTGTGTATGACTTGTTTTGACACTCCCCACCTTCATCCCTTTGCAAGCTATAGCAATGAGAAGCATTCTCTTCGACAGGGACCCAAAGATGGTCTAGGAGATGCTAGGAGCCACACCACCACGTTGTCCTGAGGATGACCCTGAGGCCCTCAAGTGGGCTTTTTTACAGGCCCAAGAGAGCTAGAGGGCAGTGGAGGACAAACTCAACAAGGCAGAGGTTGAGCTGGAGAGGTCCTGACAGCGGGTCAAGGACTTGGAGGCTGACTTGGAGAGGTCCCATGTAGTTATGCGGGCTGTGGGGTGGACCGCGATGCCCATGAGCAAAGGTATGAAGCGGACCGGAAGATAATTGCTATATCTCTCATGAATCTTGCCGTGTTGATCTAGGTCACTTTGAGGGAGCTTGGGGCCAGAGTGGAGGATCTCCCACCTTCCTCTGAGGACTGGGAGGAGTGGGCAGGCGTCTTGCGGGGCCGTGCTGGTCTTCTTGTGAGGGCAACTGAGGACAAGGGAAGGCCTTTCACCAAGGTTGCCTTGACCGCGGGAGTTGCAACCATCTCCCACCTTTTCGATGCGGTGGGTAAGGAGCCCATCCTTGTTGCGCTCTGAGGGTTGTACACCCAGGAGGTGTGCTGGAGTGCCCGTGAGGGTAGCTCCACCTGGGGGTCTCTCAATCCGAGCTCCTAGGGGACACACCAGTTATGTGGTTTGTAATCAGTCAGAGTTCCCGTTACAGGTATGAGTTATAGCGGTTTTTTATAGACACCCAGCTTGTTACACAAAGTACCATCCTACCCCTACTGGTGCATCTCAAGTGGGGCATCTTGGTCTTTCCAACAAGGAGGTAGTGGATACCACGTCATCGTCCCGTAGGGGTAGGCCTCTACCCTCAGGGCCCCACAGGGGACTTGGGGACCCTACTCGGCAGTTGGTCCCATGTGGCTCAAGGGTGCCCACCCATCTCCATGGGTGTCTGTGGGCGCCCTCGTGGATCGGGGCGTCTTGCCTAGTGCCCTCCGGTCAGGGGCGAGGTGAGACCCCTTGGAGGAATGGAGACCCCCAGATACCTCCTCTAGATAGGGGGTGGGCATTCGGTTTTTTCGGTTTAATTGGTTCGGTTTTTTCGGTTTAATTGGTTCGGTTTTTTCGGTTTTTGAAAACTGGGAACCGAATTTCTCTGACAAAAATAAAAAACCGAACCGAATTAACCAAAATATTTTTTCGGTTATTTTGGTTTTTCGGTTAATCAAAGTATGAATAACACTAGGTAGATTAGATTTAGTCCTTCTCATATTGCAACACAGAGTATAGATAAACCTACACAATATTCATATATCATTACAATATAAGCATAATAGAACATATGAATATACTAAACATATGCATAAATGTATTATAACATGAGAATTATTTAGTGGCTTTAGGAAGAACACTATAAAAGTGGTATTGTGCATGGGCTATTCGGTTATTTCTGTTTTTGAAAGTGAAAAACCGAACTGAACACCAAAAACCGAATTATACCAAAACAAAAACCGAACCAAAAACAAAAAAAATGAAATAATTGGTTAATTCGGTTCAGTTCGGTTCGGTAATTCAGTTTCAGTTTAAAAATACCCATCCCTACCTCTAGAGAGCCTGTGGGGGTATAAGGGAGCCTCCCGTAGCACGCCCACAGGAGCATGAGGGAGCCTCCTAGAGCATGCTAGTGAGGGCAGGAGGGAGCCTCCCGTGGCACGCCCACGGGAGTATGAAGGAGCCCCCTGAAACATGCCCGCGGGAGCAGGAGGGAACCTCTTGTGGCATGCCCGCGGGGGCAGAATGGAGCCTCCCATGGCATGCCTACCGGGCTTGAGGAAGCCTTTTGGAGCATGCCCACGGGGTAGAAGTGAGCCTCCCATAGCGCACCCACAGGGGTATGGGAGAGCCTCCCGAAACACGCCCACGGGGTATAAGACCCCCCTTTAGAATGTTGTCTCCTTGTAAGGGGATCCTTCGTAACGCCCTGTAGGAGGGGTTTTGAGCCCATTGGCTAAAGGATGGCAGAGACTGTCTGAGGTACCCCAATAGAACAAGATTGCACCATCGGTTTTGGAGAATGCCGGTAGATATACCCGCCGACTACACGCGTTGGCGTGCTGAGCAACCGCCACCACAACTCTCCTATCCTAGAAGAGCACCATGTCGTCATCCCATCCTTCGTCTAACTTGTTCCATTCCATCTTGCACCGGTCTAACTTGTATACGCGGATTGCCTCCTCTTATCTAAGGATGGCAATTGCTCCCCGTTGCACTCCACGAGGTAGCAGTACTCATCGAAGAAGGGTATAAATTCAAAATCATTCCTGATCCATCTACATGCCAAAAATAGTTAGTTACCTAGGTTTGCTTTAGTGCATCTTTTTAAAAAAAGTTTATGAATTTTACAGCAAAGTGGTTAACATTAGATGATGACAAAATGTGTACTATGATATCATCCTAGGAAAAATAAATCAAATTGAGCATTAGATCATATTTAATAGAGCTCTGGAATAGTGGCAGAACTAGAAAATTTTATATGGGGTGCACACTTCACACGTACAACTTTATAGTCTCATATAATGATTTCGTTCCATCATAAATCCAATACATATATTGAAATTTGCTAAAAGTACAATAAAATGAGCAGCACTTCAATGCTTTCTCTTCTAATAAAGTTGCATAAATCTTAAAGCAAGCAAACAGGTAATTAATCACCATCAACTCTTCATTCATACTTTAATATTTATGCAATTGTAAAAAAAGCATGGAAGCACCTCTCACAATACAAATAGTTCTAAATTCTTAAAAATCCCAAACCACCTAAATCGGAACCAATTCAATCAACAAGTTGGGTCTATGGTAGAGGTAATCTTGTGACGTTTATCACATTTTTTGGAGTGCCAGGGTATACCTAGTAGCCTTGAAAATCCACCCCTGCTCTAGAAAATACTTTATACATCACTTTTTAAAAATTACATAAATATTAAAATATAAATAAACAATATAGGGTGATTACTTAAGCTTACCTTGCAAATCGCAGAGCGAGCTTGGGACTCCTTCTGCAAGAAGTAGCACACCGGTTATCAAAATGCCTCTCAAGTTGATGTGTATTTACCTACCATTTGCCACTGCATATAAGCCCCGTTTCAGTCCGTCTCATCGGCGTCATGCGCCCTTGGCCCCTCATTTCTCTACGCCGTCCTTGTCGCACTCGCCTCTCTCTCGCCTGCATGCATCCCTAGCGCCGTTGGCTCTGGAGCACCTCAACGTTCCCGCTCGACCTCGCTGTCGGTTGTACACTCCCTTGCCCCCGATCCCGTTGAGACAATGCAGCAGCTAATGCTTTATCTCGTATGGAGCAGGGAGAAACACAATCTGAAGCATGTGCTGAAATCACTATAGTTGTGCCGGAATGGATTGAGGATGTCAAGGCAAGTTATGAACAAGATGAAGCTACTGTTAAAATATCGGCAGACCTGCAACAAGGGGTGGACTCCCATGGTAGATATAAGTTGGAATCTGGCTTGATCAAGTATAAGGGGAGATTGTATGTTGGTGATAAAAATGATCTTCGCAAAAAATTAATAGAAGCCTTCCACAGCTCATCTTTTGGTGGACATTCAGGGGTTCGGGTGACTCACCATCGACTTAAGAAGTTGTTCTACTGGCCCAAACTGCGAAAATGTATAGAAGCCTTCGTGAGGGCTTGCCCGGTATGTCAACTTACTAAAATTGAACATTCGCATCCAGCTGGTTTACTCAGTCCTTTGGAAGTGCCCGAAATGGCATGGACTCATCTATCCATGGACTTTGTAGAAGGATTGCCGAAATCAAATGGGAAGGATGTTATTCTTGTGGTGGTGGACAGGTTGACGAAGTATGCGCATTTCTTTGCTTTGTCTCATCCCTACTCAGTGCAACAAGTTGTCCAAATCTTCTTGGATAATGTCTTCAAACTTCATGGTTTGCCTACTGCTATTGTATCTGACCAGGACAGGATTTTTACCAGCCATTTCTTCCAGGAGATATTCAAGTCCCTGAAAATTTCTCTCAGGTTTAGCACTTCGCATCACCCCAAACAGATGGGCAAATGAAGCGAGTGAATCAATGCTTGGAGGCATATTTGCGCAACATGGTGTTTCAGGAGCCGAGGAGATGGATGAATTGGTTGTCTATGGCCGAATGGTGGTATAACACAACTTACCACACCTCTCTAAAGATGTCCCCTTTTCAAGCGTTATATGGCTACCCTCCTCCTCAATTGGCCGAATTCTCAATCCCCTGTCAGTAGTCAGAGGAGGCAAAAGTAACACCGAAAGAAAAGGAAACGATGAGAAGGAAGCTCAAAGATAATTTACACACAGCTCAAGAGAGAATCAAAAGGTTTGCTAATCGGTTGCGTACAGAAAGAAGCTTTGAAGTGGGCGACATGGTCTACCTTAAAATCCAACCATACCGGCAAAATGCTTTTGGTTTAAGAGGATCTTTGAAGCTGCGTTCAGAATACTATGGGCCTTTCAGAATCTTGCGCAAGATGGGATCAATAGCTTATGAATTACAGCTACCAGTTGATGCAGCTATTCATCCTGTGTTCCACATAAGTCAGCTGAAGAAACATGTTGGAGATAAGGCTATTCGCTTCCTGGCTTGCCACTGGTTGATGCTGGAGGTTGGATCAAAACCAAGCCCATTGCTATTTTGGATAGAAGATTGGTACCACGGAAAGGATTGGCTGTAACTCAATGGCTGATTCAATGGTTAAATCTGTCGGAGGAAGATGCAACCTGGGAAGACGCTAGTTTCATTCGCAAAACCTTTCCAAACTTCAAAGCTTGAGGACAAGCTCCAGCTCAGGGCGGGGAAATGTCAGGAGCTGTGCTGGAGGAGGAAGAAGAACAACGTAGTCTGCGGTGAAGAAGGAGAGCGAAGCGACTTCACTTAATAGGAAGCAAGGGTCAGGATCGTTTTCGAAGGCCAAAAAGGATCCAACGGCTAAGTTACTGATAACTTATCAGTAACTAGCATAATACCCGTGCTAACGCTACGGCGATATTTAGTAATACAATTCAAATAAGCAAAAGGTGTTATATGTTTTGGTAATCAAGTGTAGTAAGATGTGATTATGATAGAAGCACAAAAGAAAGATACAGAGAGTTATTATATCGTTGATTACATAAACAAGTGCATAAAGTAACATCGCAATTGTTTATCATTAAAAATAATCTAATCTCTGAGACGATTAAGGATTTCCCGTATAACTTCAGGAATGTTGTCTTTCGATTCATTCTCATTGTAGTTCAGTAGATCCACGAGAAACTTCACCCTCAACAGCTTCCCATCCTATACATGCATTATTATAGACCATCATCAGAAAATATTAATTGTGCTATGGTAAGACAAAGTATAATAAATAAATAAATAATAGTACTCACAGTGCAAATTGATGATAATTTTATACCATCCCAAGAGCGCATGAAGTTGATTACAAAATATCCAGTGATGTCCCTACAAAAAAACACATAGTTACATGTATGTAGACAAACAAACATTATCTAAATTAAAAAGTTGCTCTGGAGCAAAGGGCTCATGCTCAAACACATCAAGGCTCTTTGCTCCCAAGCGCCTCTCAAAAGTGCGAACACAAGCTCAGTTCATCCACGTGGGCTCCGGCCAATGTTTATGAGAACCCTCCGCCCTAGAGCATCAATGACCTCACGACTAATAATGTGATGGGTCTCCGCATTAAGTGAACATGCTAAAATAAGCACGTCACAGTCCATTGGCCGCGGTGTAGAAGCTCTTGCCGGAGGTGAGCATGCGAATGAGCTCAGCTTTGAAGCGCCCTCCCCTCTCCGGCGTTCGCGGGCTGGATGAAGTTTGATCTTTCGCGATCTTTGCCTGATCTGTCTCTACATCAGGCTGCCCTCCTTACAGGTTTTTTTTCTTTGCTTGAATCTTTCTCACGCTTTTGACCTCGGGTTTCTCGGGTTGTCTGCCGAGGACAACGAGCGTTTTGGTTCAAAGTGAATTTCTTCTCTCTCGCTTTTCCAAAGCGGTGAAGAAGTTTGGGTTGATTTTGGTTTTCCTAAGGTAGATCGTTGGTGGGTGTAATCGGATCTTTTATCATCAGATCAATCGGCTCCCATCTTAACGCTACCGATCTTGTTTCCTTTGCCGGACGAGATACAGCGTGTTCACCAAACCTGGGCAAACGAACTTGCTTGCGAGTTCCTGTCATTTAGGTGGTTGCATCGTCTGATTTTGCTTCCTGGCTCTGTCAAGGGTATCGAAATGAACGATGCTTTGAATCATGGAAGAGCTCGTCTTCCTGGTAAGATTGAGGTCTCTCATAAGCAGTTGGGCAAGTCTTACCCACGTCACTCGTGCCTGATTCGGCCATGGCGTGGACCGCTGCCCAGACCTCGACCGGCAACGATGGTGACGCTGGCGGCGTTCTTGCCGCCCAGCAGTCCATTGGCTCCGGTTTCTAGGTCGGCTTACGCTATGAGGTCAGACACGTGGAATATGAATTCTGAGCTCGTGTGTGAAACGGGAAAAAGTGAACATGAGCCGAAAGGTCTGAATCAGAAGGATAATGAGCAAGATTCTCAAAAGATCTTCTCTGTCTCCGACCTGGGGATGCTAATCAAGCGAGCTAAAGGATACGGACGCTCCAGATCGTGTCTGTTCCGCTCAAACCTGCCCCGGCTGGTTCCCAGGTGCCCTTCTAAGAGGCCGTCTTTCACCTGTACCCCTTCTGTTCCGCCTCTTCTTTCCTACGCTGCCATGGCTGCTAAGCCTCCACCGCCCAAACAACACCTCGGTCCCCCCGTGGTGCGATCTGGTGATTCCACAATCAACAGGGCCTCCCTGTCGAACCCCTCCCGATCTGGTGACAGTTGGAGAGGAAACCAGAGCATATTTGGTCCTGGTTGTGGTGGCTTCCAGGGGAGAGGACCACGTGGAGCTTTTGGACGTGGCAGTGCTGGTAGGGGCGGACGTTTTCCTCCTCATCAAAGATATCAGCAACGTAACGGGGGAAGAGGGTCTCAGCTTGCGTCTGTTGCGCCTGCTCCTGACAGCAATCCAGTGTCTGGTGATGCAGCACCTACTGATGTTAGTCTGTCTCCAGAGAAAGGTAACACAGCTAAGGCCAAAAAGCCGAGATCTCCCTTCTGCTTTCGTTGCAAGTGCAGTGGCCATGTTAATGATGAATGCACAGCTGATTTAGATTGTGTCATTTGCAACAAAAAGAACTCACATGTCATGTCTAAATGCCCAATCCTTAAGATGCCGAGACCTGATGCTTCCCTCTTCGGTTTTGGCAAAAGTGAATTAGGATTCTTTCGCATACCAGAGTTCGATTTCAAACTGGAGACGCCGGATCCATCTCCGATTGCCCTCATTAAGGTCTCTGGTGGTCAGATTAGTGTTGATATTGTTCAATGTGAACTAGCCCGATTAATCACTAAGGATTGGGTGTGGGAGGCTTTGCCCCATAGTGATGACTCTTTCCTGGTCTCTTTCCCCTCGGTTGATGAATTAAAGAGAATGGCTGATATTGATTTTAGGCTCAAAAACCATGGGGTTACACTGACTATTCTTGAATGGGAAGATGCTGGGGAAGTGCTACCAGCTTACCATTTGGATGAGGTCTGGGTTCATGTTACTGGTGTCCCTCACTCTTGGCGACACTATTTAGGTTTTTGGGCCCTAGGATCTCTCATTGGTGCTACACTTGAAGTGGACATGATTACATACAGGAAAAAAGGGGTCATAAGGTTGCTGGTTGGAATGTTAAGCCGGGAACTTCTTCCTTTCACTTCGGACATTGTGTTTGGCAAACTTGGGTATGATGTTGTCTTTTCATTGGAGAAGGAAGGTTTCGTTCTCTTTGTCTCAATCAACACAAATCTGATTACACAAATGGTGGAGATGATGGAGCTGACATGTCAAATAAAGACAATGGTGACAGCATGGATCAGATTGCTAAAAGGCTGAAAAATAATGTGGTCACTGAGGATTCTAACTCCAGTCCTTCAGTGGGTGGCGGTGGTTGCACTCCTATGCAGTTGGCCGTTGTGCCTTTTGGCCGCAAACCGGTCCAAAAGGGTAGGCCTATCGTCTTTGATGGCAATTGTTTGCCGATGGTTGCAGTCACCCCGCGGAAATCTTCTGCCGTTCTGGACAAAGCAAATCCCTCGGCCACTATTCTCAATCCGGCAAAACTGACTGCAAAGTGTTCCTTCGACCAGCAGTCATCTGGTTCAATTAGCAAGCACTCAGATTTTAATATGCCTATGATTAGCCCTCACAATCACTGTTCAGGGTCCGACAAGATCGGAGACAAATGCTTGGCTGCCACTCCTTCTTTGCCATGCAATTCTACCCGTAATTGCATTGACAGGAGTTCCATGCCACCTAAAGAGGGTCAGGTTAGTCCAATTAATCTAACTGGGGTGTCTCTTTCTCATATAAATATTGGTCTCAACGCTGTCTCTTTTTGTTCGAATCCTGCTCATGCTTCTAGTCCAGACTTCGCTAACTCCTTGCATTCATTGCAGGCTGTTATGACTTGGGATGATTCTCTAACAAAAGCATCCAACTCCACTTTGAATGCTGACCATATTGCAGCTGGCTGTGGTCTGGATGAGCAGAGCAATGGTCTGGATAGTCAGACGGCTAATCATCTTATGATGCAGAACTCGGTTGGACAATTGGAAGGGGTGCTTGAGTCTAACACTGAAGAGATTAAACAAGCCCTCTCGTCCTTGTCTTCTCTGATGTCGGTTTCCCCAAAGTCCACAGGATGTAAGGTATGGGATGATACCTCTATTTATATATTGCATTACGCTTTGAACATCTTGATGCTTCGACTCATTGCGACTGTTGTTCTGAGTGGTGCGAATCGACAGATTCTCTAAGTTTGATGCAACGGTGCTGCCGCCACCTAGCCCCTTTCCAAACCACGATTTGAGAGTATGTACACCCTTTGTCTCATCCCGCCCCTCTCTCTTCTAATATTGATGTTTTGGCTTTGAATGATGGTATGGAATTACAAAGATGGCGGAAATTTCTGCCGGGGCGCTTGCAAGTGGAAGGAGCCGAAAATGGCATCCTTCAATCGGTGCCTTTTGACTCCGGTTCGGTATGAGTCAGTTGATTGATTCTTCTCAACCGAAGGCCTCCACAGAGCCATGCAGAGCTTAAGAATTAATTCCTTGGCGGTGATGGGATTTGCTGCCGATGAGGACATGACTTTGAAAGCTATGCGAAGAGCCTCGGCATGAATCTGGATGTTAGCATGGTTAGACAAGAGCCGACCATACCCAGAAAAATGTCATGTGGCACTCAAACAGTATGCTATCCGAAATATGGTATGTCACCATCTCCGTGCCCCTCTTCCTTTAATTCTTTACCCAATTCAGTGTGTGCATCAAGACTGAATAATATCGGGATAATCTTGGGTAAAAACGGTTCGGAGGTCAATTTTTCAGTTAACGCATTAAAACGGGTAGAGGTGGATAGAAGATCGGCCTTTAAAAAGCCAGTGGGTACTTTCCAATATAACAATAGTAAGAATTCTGCAAGTAAAGATCCTTCCTTCATTGGTGATGACGAGATCGACGATTTAGACAACGATCCACTCGCTCACCTAATATCTGGCGCTTCGGAAGTTGAATGTGACGACATAGAGCTTGATATAAAGCTATGCGATCTCATGGCTTCGTGCGTAAAAAAAATCACCAAGACTTGGAAAGGTCCGAAGGCGGCAAGAACTCTAAAAAGAAAGTTGCTCAATGAGAGGTCTCTTCGGAATAGCAGAGGTCTTTCGGACTTGGCTAAATTCAGGTATATTTCGATGCGCTTAGGGACTTAGGTTAGATTTCATCATTTGTGATGGAAACCGAAATCAAGATATGTCAAAAACGAATCTTTCTCGCCTCTCGGAGGGTTGATATCGTTTGGCATTGTCTACCCCTCGAGGTAGATCTGGCGGAATTCTCTTGGGTATTAGAGTAGACTGACCGAAATTTCCTTATGACCAGGCGAATTTTACATTAAAGTACAACTTTGCTGTAAGTTGCATAATTTTAATTGGATTTTGATGGTCATCTACGGCCCTTCTCGAGAATAATTTCAAGTCCGCTTTCCTAAGCGGAACCAGTGCGAGCATGCCAAGTAAATTCACTTCCCACCCTCATCGGAGGATTTCAATATTTTTTGCGCAGCTTCTAAGGAAAAATAATAACAGATTTAACAATCGTCGGCCTTTCCTGCTCAATCTTTGTTATAGATAGCTTGGATTTGAGGAAATTGTTCTAACGGACGTCAATACACCTAGGCTAACTCCTTGCCTAACCCTACATTTGAAAAGTTAGATAGAGTCCTTATGACATCTGAATGGGAGTTCAAATTTCCATTAGTCACAGTTCAGGCTCTAGATAGGGGGGTATCAGACCATACACCTCTGCTTCTGGATACTGGAACACCGGCTTTCTCAGGAAAAAACAAACAATTCAGATTTGAACTTAGGTGGTTCCAGCGGGATGGTTTTGATGCTAGAGTTATTGAAATCTGGAATAATACTAATATGGG
Organism: Guadua angustifolia; assembly: GCA_036346375.1. NCBI lineage: Eukaryota > Viridiplantae > Streptophyta > Magnoliopsida > Poales > Poaceae > Guadua > Guadua angustifolia. The sequence continues at coordinate 71,347,738 of CM070500.1, read as the reverse complement.
GAAGAACTCAGTCCAAAGATGGAATAATAAGCTAAGTGCTTTGCGACGATTTCTAAGGGGTTGGGAGGCCCAAACTAATGGTGACTACAACAAAAAGAAAACGGACTTCCAAAATACCATTTACATGCTGGATACCATAGTTGAAATCAGAAACCTGACTGTTAATGAGCAGACTCGGCTGGCTCATGCACGGGATCAACTGAATAAGCTACTTAGAGAAGAGGAGATCAAGTTTTACCAGCGTGCAAAAGTTAAGAACATCCTTTTGGGAGATAATAATACAAGATACTTTCAAATGGTCGCTAATGGGAGACATAGGAAGAAGAAAATTTATTCACTTGACAATGGGACAAATAAGATTGAGGGGCAGGATAACCTCACAAAATACATCACGGATTCTACAAGGATCTATTTGGTGAACAGGAAGAAAATTCCTTCACATTAGATGAATCCTTTACCCAAGACATTCCCCAAGTTATGGATGTGAAAACGAACTCTGACGGTGATTTCACCGAAACCGAAATTAAAGAGGCCATTTTTTAATGGAACACAATAAAGCTCCGAGACCGGATGGTTTCAAATTAATTTTATCAAGATTTTTGGGAAACCATCAAAGGGACCTACTCCAACTGTTCTCGAGCTATCTAAGGGTGTATTACCTCTTTTTAGCCTTAATTTTGGTGTTATCACTCTTATCCCTAAGATCCAAGAGGCTAATATCATTCAACAGTACAGACCGATTTGTTTGCTGAATGTGAGTTATAAGATTTTCACCAAAGTGGCCACAAATAGACTAAACTCGATGGCAGACAAAGTGATTAGTCCGACACAAATGGCTTTTATGAAAGGAAGAAATATTCTGGAAGGAGTTGTGATTTTACATGAAACTTTGAACGAACTCCATCGGAAGAATCAGAACGGAATAATTCTTAAATTAGATTTTGAAAAAACTTATGATAAAGTGAGATGGCCCTTTTTGCTCCAAACTCTCCGTATGAAAGGCTTCTCGCCTAAATGGATCTCATGGGTTAAGACGTTCATATCGGGGGGAAGTGTAGCTGTGAATGTTAATGATGATGTGGGCCATTATTTTCAGATGAGAAAAGGTCTTCGTCAAGGGGATCCCTTATCCCCATTGCTATTTAACATCATAGCCGATATGTTAAAGGTGCTTATAAGTAGAGCAAAGATGGATGGCCAATTTAACGGATTAATACCTCACCAAGTTGATGGGGGACTTTCGATACTGCAGTACGCAGATGACACTATTCTTTTTTTAGATCATGACATGGATAAAGCTCGTAACATGAAGTTACTTCTTTTTGCGTTCGAGCAGGCATCGGGTCTTAAGATCAACTTTCATAAGAGCGAGGTATTTTGCTTTGGGGAAGCCCAAGAACATCTAGAATACTATCTTGAGTTATTTGGGTGTAAAGCGGTAATTTCCGATCAACTATCTCGGCATTCCAATCCATTATAGGAAGCTTCGAAATGGTGATTGGAAGAAGGTTGAAGAGCGTGTTGAAAAAAGACTCAGTAGTTGGAAAGGAAAAAATCTCTCGATAGGGAGGCGCCTGGTTTTGATTAACTCGGTGCTCAGTAGTCTTCCGACGTACATGATGTCTTTTTTCTCCCTTCCCAAAGGAGTTCTTAAAAAACTTGACTATTTTCGCTCTAGATTCTATTGGTAAGGAGATGATCATAAGAAAAAATATAGACTCACTAAATGGAGCATTCTGTGCCACCCTAAAGAGCAGGGTGGTCTCGGGATCCATGATCTGTATATAAAAAATGTTGCCCTGGTCAGCAAATGGCTGTTTAAACTTCTTAATTCGGATGGGATGTGGCAACAAATACTCCGCAACAAATACTTGGGTTCCAAGCCTTTGGCCCAGGTGGAATGGAAAAACGGAGATTCCCACTTTTGGTCCTGTCTAATGAAGGTAAAACGTGACTTTCTACGTTTTGGAACCTTTATTGTAAAGGACGGATCACAAGTTCGCTTTTGGGAAGATAACTGGATGGGTGGCTCCCCTTTGAGAGATCAATATCCCTTCCTATACAACATTGCCAGACCAAAATGGATAACAATTTCAGAAGCATTGAGCACTTCACCTCCAACACTCTCTTGGCGTAGAATGCTTACTGGTCCAACGCGGGCCGCTTGGGCTAATTTGTTAGCTCGCATTCAAGGAGTTGCGTTATCACAAGATCAAGATTTCTTCTACTGGAACTTAACTTCAAATGGCTAGTTCTCGGTTAAATCTCATTATTAGGCCTTAATACTTGTAGACGTTCCCAATGAGAATAGACTATTGTGGAAGCTAAAAGCTCCACTAAAAATTAAGATCTTTTTGTGGTATCTACGTATGGGGGTGGTGCTTACAAAAGATAACTTAGCTAAACGAAACTGGAAGGGTAGTTTGTTGTGTGTTTTCTATCATAAAAATGAAACAATTAACCACTTGTTCTTTGAATGTCGTTTTGCTCGGGCCGTTTGGAGTATTCTTCATTTTGCAATCGGGCTAAAACAACCTGATAACATGGAACATATGTTTCGGAACTGGCTTCATAGTTTCAACAAAGATTTGAAATCTCTGTTTCTGCTTGGAGCGACAGCTTTGTGTTGGTCACTTTGGTTGTGCAGAAATGATGGAGTTTTCAACAACAAATCTTGGTTTTCTCCTTCTGAGTTATCCACTCGGTGGCTTCTTGGCTCTCGGTTACTGTCCTCCAATGAGGAGGATCTTGGGTGGGTTTCTGGCGGGTCGCAACTTTTGGTGCAAGCGGCCATGGCTTTCTTCTCCTAGGCATATGGGTGGCGATCTAGTCTTCGGATTGCGGGTCACTAGGATGTGTCTGTCTTTCTTTCTTTCTTATTTTGGCTGTATGTTTTAAACAGAGGCTGAAAGTGTGCCAAGGCTTTGTATCTGCTTGATGTATTGTACTTGGTATTAATTTAAAAGCTTCCTTTATCGAAAAAAGCACGTCACAGTTGGCTGCCAGGTCAACAACATTCGTATAGAATTTGTACTTTGGAAATGGCTTCTCTGATCTTGAATGATAGCTGATTGATCAGCCAAATGCCTCAGCTCTTTTTGCTACAGCTAAGCCTATCCTGCCAAGCCCAAGAATAGCAACTCTTTTACCACTGAACTGCAGAAAAATAAGAAGAGTCAATTCTTTTTATTCTAACAAACCTTCTTTAAACTATATATATCCGCCATGGAAATACCAAGTCGGCATCCTTAACTATTTCATGCTTTTAAAGTACATAATTTAAGCTGACACCTCATCAGTGTAATGAGTAGCTGATCAATGTTGCTAAGTACTGTAAAGTTCGTCCTTGAGGCAGATGCACCTGAACCTACTGCATACTGTAATGCGATCTCAATCGTATATAAAGGTCCATCGGTCTCTTAAGGGAGTAGCGGAAGGGCTCAATGACAGTAGCATATTGCATCAAAAAACTTGTGCATAATTCTGGTAGCTAGAGTAACAGCCTAACATACAGTTGGTAGGATGCAACAAATTATTCACTTAGCCGTTCAAAAAGGGAAAGATGTAGCAGCGCATTACTATCAGAATCCCATTTGTACTACAAGACAATCGTCAGGAGGAACACAGTAATTTCTACTTTTTTCTGATCATCCATCAGCCTCAATATTAGAATAATTCTGAGATAACACAATATGGAGCTAAGCTGCAGCAAAGTAAACCAAAAAAAAAAACTCTTACTTTATCATCAAATGTAAACAGGGCCAGTGCTTGGAAGTTTCAGTTAGGGGGGTCACCTAGAATGAGGTAGATGTTACAGAAGAGAAAATAATGAAGAGCCATCGCACCATCATATGAGCCACCCCAAATTACCATCCACCATTATCGAATGCGCTAATCAAGGAAAGCCGGATTTTGAAAATTTACCGTAGCTAGGCTGGTAGCCCAGTAGCCAGTAACAGTATTTTTGGGGTCTATTACGGTTTGACATTTCTATTTAATTTGTTTTTACACATTTTCCCCCAACGTATTGCGTCTGTTTGGTCTTCTATAATCATTAGTATGCAATCTACATCTTACCGGCCAGTATGGTGACTACCGGAGGTAACTGGCCAGTTATCGCCGATTTTTTTATCCCTGGTGCTAATACAACAATCCGCTCTAGACCCTAGAAAAATCGCTGCAGCTAAAACACTATCAAGATGTGATCCTCGATATCAGCTTTCCACTCACAAGAATACAACTCCAATAAGTAATCTTTCTGGCCAGAAAGAAGGTCAACATCTTCCTCACAAGCTTCAGTCAAATAGGCTGCATTTCACTGACAAAACAAATCCACCAGGGCCAGGAAATTCCTGAAATTGTCACATCTTAGGCCACTGAAGATGCTTTCTAACCAGTGCTCCCTCAACTATATCATTCAAATGGTATAAAAGAGATTCAAATGAACCAACCAAATTTGACGAAGATATCCAATCATGTGTGACAAAATTTAAGCCATATCTGATCAAATCCAACAAATTTCTCCTTCTCACGTCTCTTACAGTTCACTCTCCAATTTATCCACCCTGCTTACCTCATTTCTTTTCAGTCAGTCGTATTCGCTGAAAACCCCCAATCTTCTGTTGTCTAACTAACCTTATGATCAAGTTTATCCTATATTCACTACGACCACTAAACCAAAGTGTACACAAATTATAATTAATCTAGGCATCAGATACAAAAGTGCGCACAAATTATGAAACTAAAATTATTTTACTAATTAATCGAGCATCATTAAGAACGTTTCGGGGGAAATTCCAATAGTCGCTAAGCAAGAGCTAAACGCAGAAGCAAACCATCCTTAGATCATCGAAGTGAAGGATAAAAGGAAGAGGGGCATCGAGAAAGGAACCGACCCGGGTGGTGAGGGTGTAGTCACCCTTGGACTTCCACATGCCGGCGTGGATCCGGCGGAGAGCGGCGATGGCGAGGCCGACGGCGAGGTCGGCGACGTCGTCGGTGAGGACGTCAGGTGTTGGTGACGCGGATCCCCCGCTCGCGGCACTTGGCGAGGTCAACGCGGTCGATGCCGACGGAGAAGGACGCGACGATCTCTGGGGCGGGGGCGTCGATGGAGCTGGCGTCGGCGCCGTAGTTGGAGTTGCCGACGACGGCGCGGATGGAGGCGGCGTGGCGCGGAGGAAGTCGGCGCGGCGGTCCGACGAGGAGTCCCAGAGGCGAAGAGGCGATGGCGGTCGAGCTCGCTCTGTAGGCGTTCATGGGACGCCAAGCTTGGCGACGGGCGCCGGGCTTCGAGCGACGGGCGACGGGCTTGGCGGACAAGCGACGGGCGGTAGACGGGAAGTGCGCGCGCGATTGTGTGGGACGGGAGGGAAACAGCTTAGGTGTTACATTGATTTGTGCGGCGAGGGAAACGATTGGCGCGATTTGTGCGTGATTAGATTAGAGGATGGATGAATCTAATGATTTGGACCATTAGATTTGATGAAGTGGTGTGATAAAACATCTTAGCGCTTCATTTTGAGGAAGGGAGATTTTTGGATGCACATATTAGGGTGGATAGAGGAAAAGTACTCTCTGTGGAGGCAAAAGACTATGTGAATGTAAAAAACATTCAACTAGTGAATTATAAAGGGGTATAGATTACTCGTTTGACTGGGTGTAATTTTTGTCGTTCTTTACCTTACACGTAAAACTGGCGCCGAATCTTTTCTGTTGAGCTAAAGGACAATGTAACCCTGGCTTATAAATACTTTGAAACAGAAAGAGGAAAGCAGACTTGAACTTCTATCTAGTATCTTTACTTTAGTTAGTTCGACGTTTGTTCTTGTTATCGCTGTTTCGTGCTGTGCTTCGAAGTCTGCCTGGGTATTTGATCGTTTCAACTCAGATTGCAGTTCGGATTTTCTTAAGGCTCCTGACATCGACCTGGAGTCTCGTTTGCAGCTGCCCACGGCGGCCACAACGACCCGGAGCAGTGACCACGGTCACCCCCGCGGCGACCTAGGCCACCTCCCCGGCCCAGTTTTCCTCCGTTTCTTTATTTTGCCTTCCAATCCTGTAGATTTGTTCTTCTCTGGGGAAGAACTGCTAGATGGAAATTGTTTTCGTGGAATTGGTGTCGAGGAAAATTGGTTCTCGTTCATGGCATGCCCTTGTTCATGATGTCTGATAGTTTTTTTTCTCCCAAGATCTGAGCTAGATCGATGATACCAGAGGCGGAACTGTCGGTGGGGCTGGGTGGGGCTCCAGCCCCACCGGCGCCCAGTAAAAAACTCTATTGACAAAATCATATTTGTAATAACTAACTCGGCTAACAACATAATAAAAAGTAAAGCACACTAACCAATTGAACTACTGATAACACTTAGATTGCAAATGGTGTCACACTGCTCTTACTGTGCCTGACCGTGGGTCACCAAGTACTCGACTGGTTTGAGCTGCTGCTTCGACTTACTATCTATTGATGAGGTGGCATTCAACTCTTCCTGAGTGAATTCCAACTCTGCATCTCGTTTTATGTGAAGGTTTGACATTTTCTTGACAAATTCTTCAATTTTAGCCTACATCAACCTTGTCTTTTCGAGGATACATATATATATATGATTGGTTATTTGTAGCGACGTTATAGCAGGTTGTTTTTCATGCCATAGTGACCTTGTCTCGCCACAGTCACGCTTCTACGCAAACACACAGAGCCCTTCTCTTTGAAACTTTCTGGCTCCGCCACTGGATGATACCACCTTGCAATTCATGATTTATCATGTGAAGTTTGATAGTTCTGTTCGCTGCCCTGATTTCGAACCTCCGCAAAACACATGTTTACAACATATTTGAGCTGCAATATCTCAGAAACGTGTGTATGTTCAGAGATTATTAAATGATCAGAAATTTATACATTTTCAAAGCTTGCAAGATGTTCAGAAACATTTGAGCCGCAATGTTCATAACCACCGTAAAATGTTCAGACCACGCCTCTTTTAAATTATAGACTACGCCACATATAGCTTCCGATGGTCGCCATTTGAAGCTGTAAGAAAGGAGATTGAATTATAATAATATTCAGAGATGAAATAAACATGAACATATTGTAATAAATAAATGGGACGTCTAACTCATAGATGACCATTGTAAGTGCACGCACAATAGTAGTGACGGCTGATTTCTATATACACTTCCATATTATCTAGAGACAAAACTAAGATAACTTGTACGATGAATTGTCTTTTAATATTATTTCTATAGGATCTCACAATCTTTTAATGATGACATATAAAAAATATTTATTATAGATAATAACTAATACAATGATATTTTATATTATCTATATAGCCATCTCTTTATAAAGAAATAACTACTCTCACTCACGTCAGCAAAAAAATCCTATGTGACAACTTTATAGACGTCTGACTTTACACCATTGTACATACCTTGACTATTTGTAAGAAAAAAATCATTCCCCTTTGCACACAAACTCCGTCATTTACTAGCTCAAGATAGAAAACTAGTAAACGAAGACTTTTGCTTGCAAAGGGGAATGGTTTTTTTTTTCTATACAAACAACTAAAGCATATACAATGGTGTGAAATCACCTGTCTACGATTACCTTGGACACCATAGTGTCTAGCACCATGATCTAAAACTGATATTTTCTATGCAAATAATACCACTAGATTTATTATGAGTACTTTTGGAATACTCTCTCCGTTCACTTATAAAGATTTATTTTTTGAATGGCCTTGTACACAAATATAAAGTTTGTACGTAGATTTAATGAGGTATTTCCTTCTATACCCCTATTTATTTTCTCTGAACCATATGCATTTATTTATTACCACCCACACAAAATATATCTTTAATCTTTCAAGACAATTAGTAAAGATATCTAAATCATTTTCTCTCGTACCTTTCTCAATTTCAACACAATCTTAATCTTTATGCAAGTCAAAATACGACTTATAAAAATGAACGGAGGGAATATTATTTTTAATTGACATATATTACTATAGAAACTGTTGATCAAAGTTACTTAACCAACTGTTAGCAAATGTAGTAATAGAGATGACACATTAAACTGTTTCTCGCAAAGAAAAAAAGGGCATACTAAAGTGTTGAATTATGAGTGTATCATCCACCTCTATTTGAATGATCGAGCGGACATGGAATTCAATATACCATATCTTTCCAGTTTTCAATAAACCTACTGCACTAAGGGTATGTTTATTTTTGTTTTGAATTCTTTAAAAGTTGATTCTAGATTGTGATGATAGAGAAGTTGATTCTCTAAAAATTAGAATCCAAAAGTACATATAAAGTAGATTGTGGATTCTAATATATATATGGATAAACTGGATTGTGAAAATCGAATTTTAAAATTAAGATATTTATTTTTTATTCTACTTTTAGAGCCAGAATTCAGTATAAAAAATAGAAACAAACAGACCCTAAGTTCTAGTGGCTTATCAAGGTGGCAAATCAACAAATGGCAATAGGATAGGCCACACAAGTAAGACCTCATATCGTTAATATTTTGAAAACAGAAGAAATAAATATGCCTTTTGAAATTCTCATTCTTAATCTTTAGCTGAGATGACACCGACTACCTTAAGGAATCACGGTGTCATCAGCACATGATCAATGATTACAGAACGGAGGATGTTTAAATGTTTTTCTCTTTCTAAAACACATTTTTTCATTTCCCCTTTTTCCAGGATGATCTATATCCGGGTTGTATGGAAAGCGAAATGCCACCACCACTGAACATTTAGAGGGAAAAAAAAGGAGAGATAAACTAAGGGGAAAAAGATTTGGGAGTTTAAAATTAGAATGCCAGAGCATCCCCAGGCAATAATTGAAGAGACAAAGCCTTTTAATCCATACATAAAAAAATGTGTTTACAGTAATATAGAGGAAGGTGGACAGGCCCCTCCGGCCTTGTTCTCCTCTCCCCCACATATCCTGGCCTTGGTGACTGATTGATTGATGCATTCCCTTGGTTTGCTTCCTTTAACCATGCAAAAAGAACAGAAGATTCAGGCTGTGAATTGATACCTCTCCTGTTCTTCCCTTGATTTTGTGTTGGTTGGTCCCGATCTCTGTATTTCTTCTGTTCATCTTGCAGAAGAGTTTGGGGTTTCTCCCCCTTCATTATTCAAAGATTTGGGATTGTTGTGTTGGTTTCTTTTTAATGGTTGAGCCTATCTTGGCATTGAAGGTAATCTTGCAAAATCTTGGATTCTTACTGTTATTTTCTTCTTTCCCTAATTGGATTTGCGTATTTGATGCTCGAACTTGTATCTTGGCAAGATTTTCTAAAGATTCAGAATTAAAGAACTTGATTTTATCCCATCAAGAGATGGCGCATGCTTGCATTGACTTCCGATTCTTTTCGGTTTCTTCGCCATTGCAGTGTCAAGCTCCTTCTTGATTGATTCCTCACAGCGAAATCGAAGAAATAGAGCTGCTCCATTGACGGGGAAAGTTCAATAAGATCGGAAGCAATGGCGGAGCCAGTGGTCGCCGGGAGTTACTGGTGCCACATGTGCACCACGGCGGTGAGCCCCGTGGGGGCGGAGGCCGGGGTGGAGATGGAGTGCCCCTATTGCCGCAGCGGCTTCCTCGAGGAGATGGAGACCGCCCGCGGCGTCACCGCCCATGACGGCGGGGGCGGTACGTATGCCGGCGCCGACAGCCCGATCTCCATCTGGGCCCCCATCATCGACAGCATGGTCCGTGACCCCGTACGGCGCCGCCGCAACCGGCGGCCCGCGGACGCCAGCTCCGGCGCTGACGACGACCACAATCTGGACCCCGTCGAGTTTTCGCGGCGCCGGCGGCGGGCCACCGCGTTCCTACGGCTCCTGCAGGCGATCCGGGAGCGCCAGCTCCAGCGCCTGGAGTCCGCCACCGGGGGAAGATGCTGCTGAGCACTACAGCCCTTTTGGCCGGAGTCTCTTTGCTGCCGGCCCCGGCGGCGAACAGGGCATGGCGCTGGGGGACTACTTCTTTGGCCCCGGCTTGGACGCCCTGATACAGCAGCTGGCCGAGAGCGGCACAGGCCATCAGGGCACGCCACCAGCCAAGAAGGAGTCCGTCGAGGCGATGCCGACCGTCGAGGTGAGCGGCGGTGGCGGCTACGACGACGCGGCCAGCTGCGCGGTCTGCCTGGAGGACTACGCGGCCGGCGAGTGCGCCCGGGAGATGCCCTGCAGGCACATATTCCACTCCAAGTGCATCCTGCCGTGGCTGGAGATGCACAGCTCGTGCCCCGTCTGCCGGTTCCAGCTGCCGGCCGAAGACGACTCGAAGACCTCGTGTGGCAGCGGCAGTGGCACTGACAGCAACAGCAATGGTGATGTCAACGTCAACGAAAATGGTGACGGCCATGGCAATGCTGGAGCAGACTCAGCGGGCAATGCTGCCGCGGAGCGCGACGGCGGTGTCGAAGGTGAAGGGAACGTGAGCCGGTTGCCAGTGTCGATACAGTGGCTCAACAGCCTGTTCTCCCAGCTGGGGTCGTCACCATCGTCGATGTCGGCGTCGACTTCCGGCAGGACTGAGGACTGAGGATGATGGCTGCTGTTTTGCCGGCTGCTCCGGTTGAGCTCCTGGTTGCCAATACACGAGGAAAGTGAGTGTGTTGCTGGTTGGTGCTTCGTAAATTTGGAGCTCTTGTTCGGTGCTTATATGCATCATCTCTCAGTATAAATTGCATGAATCTCGAAACAAACAAAGTGGTAATTAATCACTATCTACTTTTTATTCATGATTTCATATCTGTGTAATTTTCAAAAAGTAATGCATAGAAGTGTATTATTGTTCTCTTCTTTATTTTTCCCCTTAGTTTTGCTCTCTTGTTAATTGTTATATTTTTCTGTAATACATTTGTGGTTGGAGAAAAAACAGATGCTGGGATGTGTATTGGCTGGCCTCTTGCGTGGATTGGGTGATAATCAGGGATTTACTACAGTTCATGTTTGATTTCTAGTTTTCCAAAGGGTGCTAATCAGGGTTGAAAAAAATAGAAATATTATAATCAGCTCTTAACTTCTTTGTTCTTCTTTGCCCCATCAGGAATGCAGAATTCTCATAAGTAATTTGAGCTGGAGAAACGTTATATGCATTGCACGGTAATCCGGAGTCTCCGTAATTTCATTTTCTAGAACTATACTACAGCCACATCATCTACAGCCAGCTCTACATAGGTTACACTACACCATGACACATTCCTAATTTCCTACGCATAATTTTTACTTGGCTGACGGTTTTGACTCATTTTGTCGAGGACCCAAGCGGTTCATCTCTATTGCATGCCCCATAGGAATAATCAAATCAGGGTTCCATTTTCAGTGGTGGGGATATAAAATGATAAACCTAACGTTGGTAACCAACCCGGCACCAAAATATAGATCCCTCGGTACAGTGGACTATATTTGTTCATTGTTCACCATATCTCGACAAACCCACGAGTTGCCAGCAAATAACCAGCAAACAGGAGAAACAACTACCAAGTTCAATAGTGGGAGTAGTAGCAGCAGCAGTAGCAAAACAAAGCTGCTATTGTAGTTTAACTGTTTCAATATGGCTATAACCTCTGAATGGTAAACAGCCACAACTTCATAACATGGGTTGTACCAGAATGCCAAGTCGCAGTCTTGGCAACAAAAACTATGGATATGCATAAGCAGCCTCGCCAAAAATTTCCCCAAGCAATATGGTATCGTACTGTTGTCTGCCACTAGTTCACAGTCAAGAGCTTGATGACAGATGCAATCCCGATCCGGTGCAGGGCCACGACAGACTCGCCGGTGTTGCAAAGCCCCATCGCCTTGGCGTTCTGGATGGCAAACCCGAGTGCTTCTTCAGTGGCTTCGCTATCGAAGGCCTTCGCAGTGGCAGCACTCAGCATTGGGATCACGCCCCTCACAATAAGGCTATGCCTCGCAGGCCCCTCGTCGCTGCAGATCCAGTCAAAGGAATCAGTCTTCAACTCAGGAACCACGACAGACAGTATTGGCATGGATGGCCTATACTTGGCCACAAGTCTTGCAGTTGTTCCTCCCCTAGTCAGGATCAAGATCAGTGCCGCCTTAGCAGAGTTCGCCGTGCGGACAGCTGATGATGCAAGGCTCTCCAATGGGCTCATGGGAATTGGAGCAGATGCCATTATTGATTTGAAAACAGCAGCATAGTCCACGCATGACTCTGATTGCAAGCAGATCTTGGCCATAGTTTGTACTGCGAGCTCTGGATAAGCCCCAGCAGCAGTCTCGCCACTGAGCATGACACAGTCAGTGCCATCAAGAACTGCGTTGGCAACATCAGTTGCTTCTGCTCTAGTTGGGCGAGGAGACTTGATCATAGATTCCAACATCTGGGTTGCAGTCACAACTGGCTTGCCCTGAATGTTGCACTTGAAAATCATCACCTTCTGTGCATAAAAGATCTTCTCTATAGGAATTTCCATCCCCAAGTCACCTCTTGCCACCATAAAAGCATCAGAATTTGCCAGAATATCATCAAAGTTAGCTACTCCCTCCTGATTCTCCACCTGCACATGCAAATCAATTATGATCTTGCTAAGTGTACAAGTGTACTGATACTCAAAAAGAGAATGCCATACCTTTGACATCAGCATTATTGACTTGGCGTGCTCCCCAAGCACCTTCCTGACCTCTACAAGATCTGAACCTTTGCGAACAAACGACAATGCAATCATGTCAATCTTGTTTGGGACACCCCATTTAAGAATATCCTCCTTGTCCTTTTCAGTGAGTGTTGGGAGATCAACAATGACCCCAGGAAGATTAACATTCTTCCTCTCACCAAGCATAGAAGTGTTTTCACAACGGCAGCGAACCAAGCATTGCTCTTTATCACAGTGAAGAACAGTGAGGGTGATGGTACCATCAGCACATAGTATGACACTGCCTGGCTTCAGATCAACTGCTAGCTTCTTGTAGCTCATTGAAATCATGTTCTCATCACCCTTTATAGTATAATCGGTGGAAATTGTGATTTCTTGGCCTTTTTTCAACTGTATAGACTTTCCATCTTTCAAAAAACCAGTTCGGATCTCTGGACCCTGGATTATATGTCAGCAAATCCAATGAACATATAATCAGAAAACATTATATAGAATGACAATGGTGAACAAAACAAGACGAGTGTTTCATTTATGCTTCTATAGACAAGAGATAATTTCCGATACACTCTTGAAATTATCAAGCAGCTGATGATAAGATGCATGCAGATAGAAAAATCATTCTTGGGTATATGACTGTATGTAGTATCATAATATGTCTCAAAACATTCACAGGGACTTATGTTCTAGGTTTGTGTTTCCAACAAGCACCTCACACAGTATCACCATCACCCCCAAGTACAAGTCTGTGCAGCCATGTATATTGAAAATTTCTTTATTCAAACACAAATGCTTCTGTGATCCAGTTTAACACCCCAGATATTCTGCTGACTGCTAAAAGGGAAAAAAAACAAAGGCATATCATTGCTAAAATACCATAGCATTGAAATATGCTCAACCAATGCATATCATTTTTAGAACTAGTTTCACAAAACCACACTTACTCTTGCCAATTGTTTCAAAGAACCGCACTTCCATCACCTGCAAATGTTCTGACAGGATGGGCCCACATGTCATTGAGCCTCCAACACCTAACCCGGTTACGTGTCCATATGGAGAAGTGCAGTAGTAGGTTTGTGGTAGCAGGTGATTCTAGCACTTCCATCTCAATGACATAAAGGCCCACGACAGTGGCAGGTGACAAAAGTGTGGTTTTTTGAAACGATTGGCAAGAACAAGTGTGGTTTTGTGAAATTTACTCATATTCTTTTCATAGACTAAGAATGTACATAAACCAGGAAGGCAGGAAGCCACCAAAAAGAAAATGTGAGCACATAACTAGCCAGTAACATTAGTCCTAAAAAATAAATAAATTGAATTCACAAGGATCACCGCAAGAAAGTGATACGCACTTTTCAAGGGCTCTGCACCATACTTAAAAATATATCAAGAGAAGATTTGCTCAAATAAATAAAAATAAGCTAAAATCCACAAAAACAATAGTAAATTTTTATTTACCAAAAGCAACTCACGCAACTTGAACTTTGACCCAAGTTGTAAATTCTTATAGAACTTTACACATTAAAAAAATTGACTAACCTGCACTGCAATGTACAAAAAATGTATGCAAATGCTAAACATAAACAGGCACTCCAAAGTTGACAAAAACCCCCATATTAATTAGAAAACAAAACAAAATGGCACAAAATCTCATATTGGGCGGAATAGGAAGAAATATGAATCACCGATCCTTTACGAAGGTGCCGTACCGGTATCGGATACCTTGATCCTCCGCGATCCTCCCCGATACCGGATCGACAAGGATCGGTGAAATTCAGCATAAAAAATTAATTAAAAAAGTCCCGATCCTTCTCGGATACTCCGCGACCCTCCCTGATACATCCAAGCCCATAACACAAAGCCCAAACAAAGAAAAAGCCTATTCCAGCCCATCAATCCTAACCCTAAATCTCTCTCTTTCATAGCCCCTTGTGAACTAGTTGCGCATCATCACTCTTGGCGCCACAAATCACCACTGCCTCCCCCTTCTCCCGCCGCCGCAGCAAATCACGCCGCCATCGCCTCCTCCAACTGCTGCAAATCAGGCCGCCCCTCCCCCATTCTACCGCCGCCGCAAATCCCACCGCCTCCCCTTTCTCCTATCACAGCCACAAATCCTGCTGCCTCCCCCTCCCTTCTGTGTTGCCTCCCCATTCTTTGCTGCTTCCCCCTTCTATATGAAGAGAAGGAAAGGAGGCAACGAATCTATAGTTTTCAACTTTTCATCATGGTAATCAACTAATTATTGTCCTATTTAAAATTTTTAATGCATATATACTCACAATATCGCTGGATTCATATTTTTGGAAAATTGTATATTGCCATATCAGTATTGTGTATCGGTGATACATAGGAAGAAATTTTTCTACAAACCTATGCTAGTTGCAGGGAAAATACAAATGATTCATTTACTGCACCACACTCAACCACCTTCCTATTTTGGGGCCATCGCTGGCCTACCTGTCACCAACTAGCTTGAGAGAGAGAGAGGAAGAATTATCCCATCTTAACTCCAGATTTAATGAGTAGAAGAGGGGTGCTGGGGTGGGTGTTGTGTGTGTTAGGGGGGGGCAAGCACAAGATTGATTTTAACTGTTTTAAATTAAATAAGGTAATGACATAAACCTCGAAAGCAACATGCACCCTTCAATGCAAATAAAAATTCAATTATCAGCAGGTTGATTGTTAGTGTGAGCCAATGGGACGAGCTTGTTTAGTTGGGGAAGGATGATAGGATGTAAGAAGGGGTTCTCTGGTTGGTCGTATAAGGGTAATGTCGGCTGAATAGAGATACTGCTAATTAAAACCATATGTTGGGAATAGTCCCACATCGGTTGTGGAGAGGGCTTGAACGTGGTTTATAAGGGTGAGGGAGCACCCTCTCATTGAGCTAGCTTTTTGGGGGGAGATGGCCCAAAAGACCTTGGCCCGTTGCTCTGGTTGGACCTGTGAATGTACTGCAATCCAACGACCTGGGATCCGGACACGCTAAGGTGTGGCGGTCCGGTTGACAATTGGTATCAGAGCCGTTCTTTCCTGTAGCCTAAACATCTCTTGCTCATCTCCTTCCCACGCCTCTAACTCACTGCCTAGCGGTATTCACCTCGCCACCCTTCATCTCTGAGCAGACAAGCGGCTAAATCGTCGAGGCGCTTCTTCCCTAGCAAGCGGCCCACTAGCGCGCCATGTCCGGCGATCTCAGCCTTCGATGCGCTCAGCCGAAGGCGACCTGCAGGAGGCCGAGGTTGCTTGGCGAGGACCATGAGCGCAGCAAAGCAGAAGAGATCGCAGCCGACGGCGATAAAAGCGGCAAAGAAATTTGGCGGCAGAAGCGGCAAAGAAGAAGGCGGAAGCGAAGCAAGAAGCGGCGGATGCAGCGCGTGCGGCGGCAGCAGAGCTTCGAGGCTTGCTGGCAGCGATAGCTCAGCAGCTCGCTTCGTCGACGGCGGCACCGGCGTGGGAGCTCAAGTTGGAGGGAGGCAGCATGGCGGCGGCGATGAAGCGTCGCGCACCTTATGAGCGCGTTGCGGCCAGACGGACGCGCCGACGGGCGCTTCCGGCGGGCGCTTGGCGCGCTCCCGGCAGCGGTGGCCAGACAGCGCTGACGAGCTAACGGCGCTCTGGCGGCGGCGGTTGGTCGACGGAGATCGCGGCCTTACAGGGCGCGCTCTCCACGGGCCGCAGACGATGGTCACCACGGGATCCAGGCCATTGTCAGGGACGTCGGTCCCGGCAATGGATGGCCTACCCTCACCAAGACCAACTACATCGAGTGGGCTGCGGTGATGCTGGTACGACTCCAGCGCGGCACATGTGGGAAGCGATTCGATGCGGCGACGTCGATTATTACGAGGATCGACGGTATTGGATGCCCTCATAGCTGCAGCTTCGCCCGAGATGCGGTTCTCGCTTTCAACAAGCGAAGCGCCAGGAGGCTGGGATGCCATCATTGCCACGACGGCAGCCAGCGCCCGCAAGACCACCTGCAGCACGCCGCCAGGAGTGGGAGAACACGCCTTCAAGCGGTGAGGGCGTTGATGACTTTGCTCTCCGTCTCAACACTCTGCTGCGAAGATGGTGCGGTTCGGCGACGACACTACGACGAGGAGAGAGCATCGAAGCTCTTCCGTTGCATCCCGAGAAGTACAAGCGGATCGCTTCGCTCGTCGAGTCTCTCGCTGGATCTCTCCACGATGTCGTCGAAGAGGCGATAAGGTCGCCTCAAGGTCGTCGGCAATGACGAACCACGACCTCTCGGGGCCTATCAACATCGGCGGAAGCGTATCTCACTCGGGAGCGATGGGAGGCCGCCAGGTGTCGGGAAGAAGAGTCCTCTTCCGCGACAGTGGCCGCATAAGCAGCGCCAAGCAGCGCAAGGCGCCATGGACGCTGCTTCAGCCGCGCGAGGACGTCGCCGAGGGTGATGCCGCGAGGCGCGCGGCGCGCCATCGGCAACCGAGCCAAGACGAGACGACTCTGCCGCCGCGTGGCAAGCAGCCATTGGGCCAAGGAGTGTCGCGACCACGACGGCGGCGTGCCCACGTCGCCGCAGTGGAGGAGGAGCGAGCGGCTCTGCTCCTGCACACGCAGCATCGAAGCTATCTCCGGCGGCATCGGCCGCAGCGAATCTCCTCCACCTTGATGAGCCGAGAGCACACGCTTTCTTGGCGGCGGCTCCGGTGCGACAAGATTGACGGCGGTGCCTCGACACTTGGCGCTACCCATCACATGACCGGCCGACGGAGTTCTCCACCGAACTTGACTCAACGTCCAGAGGCTCCGTCAAGTTTGGGGATGCCGGCGTGGAGATCAAGGGCATCGGCTCTGTCCTCTTTACCGCCGAGTCACGGAGAACACAGTCGCTCACCGAGTCTACTACATCCCGCGTTAAGGAACTCTATCATCGACTTGGGACAATTTGGATGAGAACGGTTCAGCGTGGCGATCAAGAGCGGAGTCATGAGGATCTGGGATCACCATCGTCGCCTTCTTGCCAAGGTAACCAGAGGCACCAATCGACTTTACGTCCTCAACGTGCAGGTGGCACAACCTCTCTGCCTTGTTGCTCGTCGGGACGACGAGGCGTGGCAAGCACGGCACGAGCGCCGCACTTTTCACTTTGAGGCCACGAAGAGGCTCGGTGCCAACGAGATGGTGCGCGGCCTCCGTGCCTTGACCACGTGGAAGCGATTCTGACGCGTCTGCGTCCGACAAAGCGGCGGCTCCTTTCCCCAACGATCGAGCTTCCGAGCCAAGGAGCGGCTCGAGCTGCGTGCCGGGACTTGTGTGGCGGTGACACCGGCCACACCAGAGGACGACGCTACTTCTGCTTTGCTGCGTCGACGACCTCTCCCGCTATATGTGGGTGATGGTTCTCGCGGCAAGGGAGAGGCTGCGGATGCCATCGGCCTTAGCAAGCAGCTGCGGAGAGGCGAATGTGGCCGCAAGGCTGCAGCGTCTTCTTGCCTTGACCGGCAACGGCGGCGAATTCACGGCAATTTGAGAGTTCGCGTCGTCATCGCGCGGATGAGGGCATTCGGCGCCACTACTCCGCGTCTGACCCACAAGAACAGCGTCGTCGGCGGCGCAACCAGGCGGTTGTAGGATGGCTCGGGCCTCCTCAGCGAGGGATGCCGTTTGTCTTCTCGGGAGAAGCGGTGGTGACGGCCGTCTACATCCTCAACCGCTTCGCCCACCAAGGCTCTCAATGGCGGATCGCCGTCGAGGCTTAGCATGGGCGCAAGCCGGCGGTCTCTCACCTCACGGGTCTTGGTACCTCGCGTTCGTCAAAGAGCTTAGCCACATCGGCAAGCTCGGCAGCGAAACACTCGAGGTGTTCTCGGCTATGCGGAGGGCTCGAAGGCCTCACCGCATTCTTGACCGAGGATGGCGTGTGCGCCTGCGCCTGACGTAGTGTTCGATGAAAAGCGAGATGGGCATGGGACAAGCGGTGGGCGGCGGCTCGATTCCGACGTACAACGACTTCACTTGCCGAGTACGCCCACTTCAAGGGAGGTGGGAGTAGGCTCCTCTTCACCAAGCATGCCTACCCCGTACCCCGAAGCTTCCACCGACTCGGCGTCATGCTCTCCGGCCACAACCGGTGCGGCAAGTTCTTCGCCCAGCCACTCCTCCGCACGTCGCTCCGACATCGGCTAGTGTCGACCACGGCGGTGGAGTTCGCCATTCGCTCTCCCACGATGAGGAGCCCGGACGTATCACGACGGCGAGCCGCTTGGTATCGCACGATGGAGAACCTTCTCGGCGACCGGCCGGTCGGACCGGTGCCTCGTGATCCGGAGGCGCGATTGCATCTTGCGTGTGATGACGGTGAGCCTCGTTCTATCACGGAGGCGCGAGACGCAGCGGCATGGCGTCTTGCGATGCGTCGGAGATGGATGCGGTTGAGAAGAACCGCGACTGGAGCTTCTTGATCTCCTCGTGGTCACCGCGCGATCACTCTTAAGTGGGTGTTCAAGTCGAAGAGGATGAAGCCGGCGCCATCGTCAAGCACAAGGCTCGCTTGGTGGCACGCGGTTTCGTGCGGCAAAGAGAGGATCGACCGGCGATGCCTTCGCTTCGCGGCACCGGATGGAATCGCGCGACTTCTCCTCATTGGCTGCCCAGAAGGTGGCATGTTCATCACATGGACGTTAAATCGGCGTTTCTTAACGGCGATTTGAAGGAGGAGGTCTATGCACCGGTAGCGGCTTTGAGATTCCGGCAAGGAGGGCAGGTGCTACGCTGCGCAAGGCCCTATGGCTTGCGGCGAACGAGGGCGTGGAATGCCAAGTTGGATTCCACGCTCAAAAGGATGGCTTGAGCAAAGTCCGCACGGCGGCCATCTGCGGCGGGGCAATGGTGGAAACGCATACTGGCGGTGGGTGTCTCGTCGGCGACTTGGTGATCACCGGCACCAGGGCGTAGAGGTGGCGACATTCAAGGAAGAGATGAAGGCCACCTTCCAAATGAGTGACACAGGGTCTCTCCTTCTACAGGGATCGAGGTGCACCAGATGACTCGGAATCACGCTCGACGGATCGCCACGCATAAGCGTGTCGTTCTTGTTGGTTGGGCTCACCGATCGCAACTCAAGACTCACTCCAATGGAGGAGCGGTGAAGGCGAGCCGCGACGACACGACGGAAGAGGTGGGACGCCACGCGATCACGGCGTCTTGTGGGAACCTTCGCTACCTCGTCCACACACGGCCGGATCTGGCTTTCTCCGTCGGCTACGTTAGTCGGTTCATGCAGCGACCGACGACGGAGCACCAACAGGCTGTGAAGAGGATCGTCCGCTATGTTGCGGGGACTCTCGACCACGGCCTCTACTACCCGAGGTGCCACAGAGAGCACACCTCGTCACCTTCTGGCGGCGATGATCACGGAGGCGACATCGACACCAGCAAGAGCACGAGCGGGGTTCTCTTCTTCCTCGGCAAGTGCCTCGTTAGCTGGCAGTCGGTTAAGCAGCAAGTGGTGGCCCTGTCCAGCTGCGAGGCCGAGTACATAGCGGCTTCCACCGCCGACTCGAGCACTTTGGCTTGCTCGGCGCTTGGTGATCTCCTCGGCGAGACACAAGCGGTGGAACTCAGAGTGGACAACAAGTCCGCTCTGCCCAACAAAGAACCCGTTTTTCAAGCGAACAAGCACATCCGGGTGAGGTATCATTTCATCCGGGATTGCTTGGACGAAGGAAGCATCAAGACATGTTACATCAACACTAAGGACCCGACTTGCGGACTGCCACCAAAGCCCTTGGGAGGATCAAGTTCCTTGAGCTTCGCTCCAGACCGGATGGTCCAACTTTCCCACAAGCGACGGACAAGACTTAGGGGAGATTGATGGAATAAGTCTTTGTGGTCCTCTTGTGGTCCTCATGGTCATGGTAGTTTTTGGCCTTTAGGACAGACATCTTAGGCGCTTTAGGACAGCATCTTAGGCGCTTTAGGACGACATCTTAGACTAGCATCTTAGCATATGCACGGCTATCTGGCCACTATAAATATGTAACCCCAACCCTCGAGGTTGGCATGGCATTGTGTGAGAAATAAACAAGAAAATTGCCCCAACTCCTATTGTCATCCTCTCTCAATGAGAGTAAGAATTCAGCTACTAACAATTGGTATCAGAGCCCAGGTTGCCCTAGGTGGTTCCTAGATAATCTCGGCCCGATGTGTGAGGGGGAGATTGTTGGGAATAGTCCCACATCGGTTGTGGAGAGGGCTTGAACGTGGTTTATAAGGGTGAGGGAGCACCCTCTCATTGAGCTAGCTTTTTGGGGGGAGATGGCCCAAAAGACCTTGGCCCGTTGCTCTGGTTGGACCTGTGAATGTACTGCAATCCAACGACCTGGGATCCGGACACGCTAAGGTGTGGCGGTCCGGTTGACACCATAAACCATTTCTGCCCACCCCAACTGTGGGTGGCTATTGTGGTTGTGTACGCTCGTACCTGAACATGCCAGAATACAGATATTGTATAGCATATAATCTCTGTTCCTAAACATAACCAAGGCCTGTCTGGTTGGTACCCTGTTGTGGATAAACAGAGATCATCAGTTCAATTCCCACAAACATGTAATATACTAATATTTCATCATTTTTTTTGACAATTTAATAGCAAGTTAGCAACCAAGAAGCAAGATCCCAGGGCTTCCAGGCTGGACCAGTGGGCCTGCTGTGAGTTTGTCAAGGAAGCTTCAGTATCTCAACTCAAATCCATCGGAAGCTTAAGCTCTCTCATGCGCTAATTGCTTCCAAAAACATTTTTTGTCTTGCAAAAAATTATAAGCACAAGTTCGCTAGTCCTGTCTCAATGTTTGGTGTTGGGATTTTCGATCGAGGAGTCAAGGCAAGCTTTATCATGTAAACTACACCTCGATATCTTTTTTGTTTTAACCATGATACCAATTTTCCTTTATTACACTTAACTTGGAACTATTACCAAAATAATCAATCTTCAATACACTTACCCTTTGTTTGAAAGCAATTCATCATGTCTCAAATGCACAGTAGTCCACAGGATCCTATTTTAGAAGACATTTTATATTTCAATCTTTCAGAGTCCCAACAGGTGAAGTCAAATGGTTCATACCATAAACTTCCCCATTACAGAAAGCATATAGACACATAGGCCAGCCAGATCTAGATGGTGACAACAGAAGTGATGAAGGTTGGTCCCAGCACTAACCATATCTATGAGGGTCATGACTATGGTAACTTAATCCCAAGTAATCAGTAAACCAGCAGATTGTAAATTGCCTGGAATTAATTTTGTGATTCAATAAGGCTGGTCTCATTAATATTTGTGCTAGTTGTGTTCATCGACAGCATACAAATATGCATTTCCAAGTAGCTCCCAACCAACATTTTAAAGGGTGTCGTGTCTGAAGGCAACTGGTCCAAAGGGGTAATAGCCTATTTGGAAATGTGCACTTAATAACTTGACAAACGTTGTGCATCAAATAAAAAGTAATAGCCATGTGCCCGTGCGTTGCAACGAAAACTCAATTTGCGATAAAAAGTTTATTTGCAAAGAGCACAAATAGTGGCAAAGGTGGGTAATTAAAGAGCAGTGGCAAAGGTGGGTAATTTTGATGAAATGACGTGGGCAAAGAGCCAAAGATGGATAATTAAAGAGCTGTGGCAAAGGTGAGTAATTTTGATGAAGTGACGTGGGCAAAGGTGGGTAATTGAAGAGCAGTGGCAAAGGTGGGTAATTTTGATGAAGTGACGTGGGAAGAAACTCTCACTTTATATAGTAGAGATTATGCAACATTGCTTCAACTCGCAATCCTCTTGTGCAAAGAGCTAGTAAAATACCATCTATACATCATTTCGATGGTGATATATAGGATTACAGAAAATTTTACACATTGTTCTAATAAATCATAAAGTTCGTTGTAACAGCATTGAGCATTCAGTCTCTAGATGCTAACCAAGGAAGTCGGAGCAATAACAGTGTAAAATCACTGCATAGGTCCAAACAAAGAAATGGGGAGAACAACAAGCATTCCCCATTAGCACCCAAGTCAAAAACAGACCAGAACAAAACATATTTCATTAACAGTGAAACAGAGACAGGAAGAACGGCTGTAGAATGAGGACCACAGCCAACAGTGAACGGAAATCGACAGCAGACAATTCAGGGGGATTAGTACAGCGGTTTGCTCCATCCACTCGCAAAATCCGATTGCGCAATCCAGCTAAATGCCAAATGGCGACAATTTAATGGCTAGATCTTCAGGATTATGCATGTGACGCCTATTGGTCGTCCACACACTGCCGCTTCGATCGCGGGCAAATTGACCGACAGTACGGAAAGTACTGACAAACAGCCAAACACATTTCAGCCAAAAGCGATGTGTTGACCAGCAGAATAGTCAGGATTTAGGACACAAAGAGGAATCAATAACAAGCAACAGTTCACAAAGAAACCCGGAGATCACATCCAAGAACAAGATCAAGAAACATGGGCAGTTACGCGATGGAAGCTGCTAATAATAGCGATAAATATTCGCCTAAAAACACTCAAAAATCGCAGGGTCGAACCCCAACCAAACCCCCCCAAAAAGAACGCCGCGCTCTCAGTGACCGTAAATGCAAAAACCACAAGGCCAATCATAGCCAAACCCAGCTACAAATGTTAATTGGGGAGAAATATAAGAAGAAATTAGCGCTGAAAAGACGCCCAAGATTAGAACAACATAAGTATAACCCGAACAGGTGACAAATTAGGACAGTAGAGATCAAGAACTACATCGAGAGGCACCGAATCATCAAGATCAACAAGGAACAAGAAAGAAAGAGAAGGTCTAGTACCTTTGTGTCGAGCATGACGGCGCAGAGGATGCCGGTGCGGTCCATGGCGGCGCGGAGGTTGTCGAGGGTCTCCTGATGGTATTCGTGGGAGCCGTGGGAGAAGTTGAAGCGGGCGACGCACATCCCGGCCCGCAGAAGCCGCTCGATCATCTCTACCGACCGCGACGCAGGCCCCAGCGTGCACACGATCTTGGTCTTGGGCCGCCGCCGCATCACCGCGGCGCCGTGCTCCCCTTCAGGCTGCAGCAGCTGCTCACCGCCCGTCACCATCGCTCGCTAGATCTAAGCGGGGGACAGGAGGAGGAGAAGATGGGGCGGGGATTCTTGATCTCCGCTTCTCCCTAAGAATGAGGCGGCCGATATTGCTGTGCTTCTTGCTCTCCAAGACTTGGGGGCGGATGGAGAGGTCAAATAATGGCGATGTGAATGGGAAGGAGAATGAAAGAAACCAAATGGGTGGAACATGGTTTACAAAAGAGAAAATGCAATCTTTGCCACTCCAAACTTTCTTTGTCACTCCAAACTTGTCGTAATATCCTGTGCAATCAGACAGACTGGTGAAACCACGGTGCAACCCAACTAGAAAAAGTTTCAAAAAATTCTGAAAAAAGTTACTGTTCATGATCAAGTTTGTCTTTTTTATTACTCTTAGCACAGAACGAATTTGATCATGAAATTTTATATGTAGATGGGGTAAGCTGAGATGTACATCCATGATTTTTTTCAAAATTTTTTGAAACTTTTTCTAGTTGGGTTGCACCGTGGTTTCACCAACTCTCTGGTTGCACAGGATATGTTCCCTCCAAACTTTGCCTCTTCAATTTTTGCCACTCTAAACATTGTAATACAATCTTTGCCACTCAAAACAATTACCACTTCCATATTTACCATTTTACCTCACTAATCTCATTTTCTCTTTTGTAAATTAGTTTAGGTACTGGAAATGACAATTGTACCCTCGCTTCTGTAGGTGTTGTGCTAATCAAATTATTGCATGAGATATCCCAAGAATACAAGCGCACCTTTGCAGACGATGGAGGTATCTAGCGACTGCATGCTTGCCATGGTCGACTGCACTCCTTCATCCAACTTTCCCATCAGCCAAAACGACTTCAGATTTGGTAAGGGCTCCAACATTTTCAAGTTAAGAGCCTCATCCTTGTTGTGTGCACAAATAGCCAACCTACTGAGGCTAGACATCTTCGTCAGGGAGCACCCAAATTCTGTAATATAGCTTTGCTGCATTTTCATTATCCACAAACTTCTCATCAGTGTAAAGTTCCCGAGTTGTGAAACCAAATCTTTAGTGGCTGCAAGAGTTTGTAAAGACTGTAGATTTTTTAGATGACAAATATTGCCAGGAATCTTTGTGGTACTGTAGCAATCAAATGATCTTTCCTGAACATCACGGGATGCATACACATGTAAATGCCGCAAGTTAGTCAGCATAGTTATTTCACATGGCAACTCCTCCACAAAGCTGAACCTGAGATCCAAAACTTGCAATTCCGTAAGTTTTCTGAATGACTGTATCTTACCCAATATGCGGTGAAGTGGTCCATGTGGATATTTCATTAGAGAAGCGAGGGTACAATCGTCATTTCCAGTACCTAAACTAATTTAGAAAAAGAGAAAATGAGATTAGTGAGTTAAATGGCAAATATGGAAGTGGTAATTGTTTTGAGTGGCAAAGATTGTATTACAATGTTTAGAGTGGCAAAAATTGAAGAGGCAAAGTTTGGAGTGGCAAAGATTGCATTTTCTCTTTACAAAATGGCCGAAAACCCGTTTGAAAACAGTGATTTTCGAGCTTATCGTTCTAGTTCGAAATCAAAAACTGCTCGATAAACCGTTCTAATTAAAAAAAATTTAAAATTTTAAAATTTTAAAAAAATCTATGTGAGCGGTTTTTCGTGAAAAATCGCGGTTTTCATAGAAAACCGAACAGTTTTTGATTTTTTCAATTTTTTTATTTTTAAACCCTTCGGTTTTTTACGGTTTTTAGACGATTTTTCATGTGGTTTTTGCGAAAACCGTACCACGAATTTCATAGCGAATTTCGAATTTTGGTTTTGTGATCCCTAGGTGGAACGACGCGGCGATGCTCTCCCTATCAGAATGTCTGGTGGAATGATGCATGATTTGTCCTTGCTTCCTTGTTGATAGCATTAGAGTTTAACTAAAACATAAACTAGCCTAAGACATGATCACCGAACATAATATGGAAATAAAACTTTAGATAAACTCACCCAGTGATGAAGATGAAGCCATCAATTCTTTGTCGGTGTGGATGAGCATTAGGGTAGAAACACTGATACGCGATGAAGAAAATAGGGGGTACTGAGATGTTCTCGGTGATGGTTCTATTCTTCGATAACCTTGCGCCAAACCTTGATCGGAAGGGGTTTTCGGGTGGATGGCTAAACTCAAGATAAAAAAGTCCATAACTTATAACTTGAGTGCCAGTCTCCTCCTTTTGAAATGTGGCGCTGGTTATCGGGACCAAAACCAACAATTTTAGAAGGCTCCCGGTCAGAACGCGAAAATGGTGGGTCAACCTCAGATTTTTCGGATCTTTTTCCTTGACTTATGATATTTCCTGTTATGACTGAAGATCACAAGTAACATTCTCCTATTTGATCGAAGGGTAATATCATAAGTCCACACTTAACAAAATAACACACCAAGATAAAGTATTACAACCATTAATTTAAGCACCGCTGTAACCCCAATATCTATAGTGCATTATTCTATCTCGATAGGATAATTAATTATTTCTTAACGGGAGTTGGTTTTATTCTTATAGTCCTTTTGTGCTGTTTGTTTTCATTTGTCATCATGTGCACATTAAAAAAAGTGAAAACAAACTTTGTAATTTCCAGAATTGAAGTTTTGAGATCTCAATTTGTCCCAGAAGTATAGGTTGTCAATAAGTCTTATGCCGACACTAATTTTGAGACAAGCCTTTAACAGGGAATCATTAAACTAAACATGATGTCTAAACTTATATATTAAACATGATATTCAATTCTTATAGGCTGAACATCAATAATTCGATTTTGGATTCTATCTTTCACAACGTCATGTGTTTGGCAGCACAACTTGACATGTTGTTACTCGAAGAAAAAATTGCACTCTTACATAATAAATTCTAGGATAGAATCTTAAGCCAAAAATAAATTTTCTTATTCTTAAACCACAATAGCCTATTGTGGATTTCTTATTATCTAATAATCTTAAGACATGTCACAAATCTGCTTGCATCATTAATAATGCCTTAAGATATTGATTAGAGCCATTCCACAATATGGCTCTTTTTGCAAGGTTGAAGATTTGACTTGATGTGGATTTCTTAATATTAACACATCTTGCATAATCTATGTCTGAATAACCCATAACTTTATGATTATCAGACTTTTTATATGCGAGCATGTAATCATTAGCACTTTGCCTATGATGCAAAGTTGTCTTTAGTAGTTTTTCAGTGGTCCAATCCCGGATTAATATTTGCCAAATATCCCGGTTACAAATGGTAAATAAGGGCGTATATAAACTTAAGTATACATAATGTTCATGACAGCGGAATGTAAGAAAAACTTCTATCGCCCTTAATAATCGAAGTAAACTCCTTAATATTGGACCTATCATGGTGAATCTTAATAGTCAAAACATGAAAGACATCACCAAGACAAACTTTAATTCTCAGAAGAGAAAGGAAATATTTGGATCTTAAACATTAATGTCCCTATTGCTGATAATCAACAAGGCATCGTCTATATAAACAATTAAATCCATATAAACAGTTAAGAGGTTAAATTTACTCCCACTGGTCTTAAAGTTAAAACTTAAGGTATTTTTATGTGAGGCTCGTATTATCATAAACTCCAGAATCAACTGGAGGTGGAACTTTTAGAGACAAAGGATTACTATTCTCTCGTACTATCAGCATTAGAACATAAGCACGATTGTGTCAAGCATAGTTTACCTTACCTCAGAGCTCCCACTAGAATCAACATTTCTATAAACTCAGTGGTTTACAAACTCAGTGGTACCCTTTAGTCTAGATGGAAGCTTGACAATCCCACGTATATAAGTATCTTAATTTTCGTAGAGTGTAAGATATTGATATTAATTATCTTTAATAAAGTAAGAAATTTTTTCATGGGGTTTATGTCTTATATAATGGAGCTTTTCTTTTCTCAATGAGATGTTCGACTCTCCCGAAATGTGGTACAACCGTCAATACCACAATTTCGATGAACTCTAATAAATATTTCACTTTTGATGAAGCTAATAGAGTTAGCAACATACTCAATGCTCCCCAAATAATTTATAAAAGTGTAAGCAAATTACCTTTTATAATGGGAACATAAATTACAATATTAGAATGGAGGGTGAAAACATAACTTAGTACTGATGGAAAACTTCTAACAACTTCAACATTAGCCTCCTATTCATTCTTTAAGGCTTCGCTTTAAAAACTTTCATAGTCCTGAGGTAATGTTAGCAGCATAAACACAATCTTCTATCTTAGTATTTAGCCAACTTTCTTTATGAATACACACATTCATGGGTACAATCATAATTCACTTCTCATTCTTCATTCTTCGTTATTGTTGTTACATTCTTTATGAATGATGTAATGAAGTGAATTAGAAGGGCTCCAATAATTTTTTTATGTCCTACCTCATTGATTTTGAGCACTCTTATTGTCGGGATTGGAGATTCGCCGCAGGCGACCATCGTAGCTCGGTGGTCTCCGAGCATGCCCTTGCTCGGGGCCGTCCCGGGCGATCCGACCTTCGCCGAGCCCCTCGAGCAATCCCGCCGAGGTCCGCCGGCGACGTGGCCCGCTGAAGATACCTAGAAGTTTGCCCAAAAGCCGGGCACGGTCTGTGAAGAAGACGTGGCATTAACTGCGCGGCCGCCCGTGATCTGCGCACCCGCAATCTACGCCCACTGTACCCACGTCGCGTGGTGCCCGGCGGGTGGCACGGCAATGACTCTACACACGCCTAGCGAAGAGCGCCCCGTAATAACTACTTTGTGCTCAGTAACCCCTATAAATACCTCCTCCCGCGAAGGGTTGGGGGTTCGCATCCATCTGCTTTTCACACATATACGCAGAGCATAGCACGTTGTAAACCACCTTCACATATCAGTTCAATTACTGGATGTAGGGTTGTTATCTCCTTAGCGAGAGGCCCGAACCAGGCAAAAAAAGATCTCCCTACTCGTTGCGATTGTCTTGCCGCCTTGTGTTTTGTAGCTCGGTAGGACCTCGGAAGCTATACCCCTCGCGAGAAAGGGGCCTTAGGTTGATCCCTCATTCAACAAGTAAGCTCAGCGGGGGATCGGTTCCCGAATCGTCGACAGCTGGCGCTATCCGTGGGGATCGACTGAGTCCTTTCGCGAGGAATCCCTGAGGATGCCGAACTCACAAGACAATCAAGACCTCTGCGTCTTCGACGACGTGGAGGACGATGACGAATACTACGCCAGTGATGGCGTGGGTGGTGCGACCGATCCGGAAGGCCACACCGAGACCGGGAGTCTTTCCCCGGTGGCCGCGGCATGAGAGCGTTTCCTCCGCTCGCGGCCGGATACCCTCGTTCGCGAGGAAGAATCTGGCGACCTCCGTGACGATCGGGACGCTCCCGACCATCTCGAGTTCAGCCAAGGGACTGCGGCGTACGACACCACTTCGGCGTCGCCCACGCAGTCCTGGTGCTCCCGCAGAGTCAACATGGCGGGAAGGGAGGGCGATCAAGAGGAGCGGCAGTCTCCAGCAGTTTCTCCCCATCACCGGCACAATGCTGGCGAAGATCACCCGGAGTTGTCCCCGGGCAGGAACCCGGTGATCGTCCGCCGCCAACCTAGCAGGGGGACGGGCGCCGGGGCTGGAGGCCGGGCCCGCGAAGATCCCAGTGAATACCACTCCCTGGAGCACGTGCGCGACCGCCTTCAAAGTCGCTTCGTCGCTCCCAGAGTGCCGAGCGCCATGGTGACAATCGTGTGCGGTCTGCACTTTCCAACTAAGCGGACTGGCGCCATGGGGCGCCAGAGGCTGAAAACTCGAAAAGCTTGTCGCCGATATAGGGCTCCCAGACCTTTGGTGTTCAAAGGCCCCGAGCGTTTCCGACCATAGCACCACTCCCGGCTTAGCGCCTCAAGTCTGCGCGGGAGGGCGCGAAGCAATATCGGCCCCGTGAGGACGTCCGGAGCGGTTCCCGGATGGCCTTGCGGGCTCGCGGGCATGCTTCGTCCGCCCATGAGCGGTCCGAGTGTTCCACTTCGAATCTGCCGTTGTCGCGCCAACAGGGGGCATATTTTCTCGCCTCACCCCATGCGTAAAGGACCGTCTGGGCCCTAGACGCAGTGATCACCATGCCCAGAGGGGTCGCCACGATGGCCCGGCGTTCGGGTGCCGAGCCTTTTCGGCGTCCCTCTGTGACGTCTTGTGGCCGAGCAAGTTCAAGTCCGGCCACATCGAGCGGTTCAATGGGACTCAGAACCCTGGCGAGTTCCTCTCGATCTACTCCACTGCCGTCTTGGCGGCTGGAGGGGACGAGGGGGTTATGGCAAACTACCTCCCCATCGTCCTCGATGGCTCGCGGACATGGCTCTTCAATCGAAGGAGGGTCGATCCGCCAGAGGCACTCTCAAAGCCCTCCGAGCAAATTTCCAAAGCTGTTATACTCGACCGGGCAACGAGCGCGACCTGGTGAGGCTGATCCAGATGGACAAAGAAACTTTGTAAGAATTCGTCCAAAGATTCATCAAAGTGAGGAACTCCATCCCAAGCATTTCGGATGAGGCGGTCATCCGGGCCTTCAAGTTTGGGGTCCGTGATGTCCGTCTCACTCAAGACCTGGAGATCCACCCGACACCGCCGCCAACGAGCCTGTTCCATATGGCCGATCACTGTGAATCTTGCTGGCCGTGCAATGGAAGAAAATGATCGACGAGGGCAAGCCGCCGCCTCAATGGCTCGAAGGCCCTCGAGCAAAAAGCACTCAGGCTCCGTCGAGAAGAAGATCAAAAAGAAGAAGAGGTCGCACGCACCGGGCGTGGTGGCAGCCGTTGATCGCCGTCCACCGCGTGCTCAGCCTGCTCGGCAGCACGAGGGCGGGCGGGGTCGGCCACGACGGAGGCGCAACGACCGAGATAACAACGACCAAGCCCACGGTGATCAAGATCGCGGCAACCAAGGTCGCGGCGGCCAGGAGCACGGGGAGCGGGGTGCCGTTTCGGGCGTCCGCTTCTGCCCGTTCCATCAGGCGGCGGCCACGACCTTCGCAACTGCCGGACTTGGGCATACCGCCTGGAGAAGTTCTACAATGGCGAGGGGCCCATGCCCGTGCTGCCAGAAAAGGGGGACGGCGGCAAAGGCAAGGGCCCCGCGAACGACGACGATAACATGAGTTACTAGGAGCCCCGCAACCACATAGCGGTCATATTCGGGGGCTCCTCGGCCTATAAATCCCGCAGGGATCTGAAGGAGGCGGCACGGGAGGTCGGCCATATCGCTCAGGGCAAGCCGCCCGTGCAACAATTCAAGTGGTCTGAGCTGCCCCTCACTTTCTCCAAGGACGATTGTCCCCTTGGAATGACCAAACCCCAAAGGCTCCCATTGGTCGTGAGCCCGACCATCAACAATGCCAAGGTCGACCGGGTTCTCATCGACGGCGGGAGCTCTTTGGATCTCATATCCGCCACAGTCCTGGACGAGATGCAAGTCCCTCGCTCCAAGATCAAGAGCATAGCCATCCCGTTCTTCGGGATCGTTCCCGGCACCTCGGTCAAGCCTCTCGGCCAGATCGTTCTGCGTGACGTTCGGCAGCCTCGCGAACTTCGAACCGAGCTGATTAACTTCGAGGTCGTTGACTTCAAGTCAGCCTACAACGCCTTCCTGGGTAGGCCGTCCCTCTCCAAGTTCATGGCAGCCACGCATCACGTCTATCAGTGCCTGAAGGTCCCCGGACCGAAGGGCGCTATCACTGTCAAAGGCGACCATAGGGCGGCCTTGAACTGCGACGAGAAGTCACTCGATATGGTCAGGCAGCTGCCTCAACGCGGCCCTGACCAAGCGCCGACGCACTCCCGGCCTAAAGTTACCCTCCAGCCCGGAGGAGAAACCAAGGCGGTCCCTCTGAGCAAGGCCGACCCGTCCAAGGTCTTCCATCTGGGATCTTCCCTAGATCCCAAATAGGAACTCGAGCTCGTCACTTTCCTCCGGAGGAGCACGGACGTGTTCGCCTGGGAACCGACCGACATGCCCAAAGTCCCAAGGGAAGTGATTGAGCACAGGCTAGCTGTTCGGCCTGACAAAAGACACAGACGTCGAAGCTCAGCGATTTTCCCAAGAAACAGTAATCATCCTGGGAGGAACTCGACAAACTCCTCAAAGCGGCTTCATCAGGAAGTCGAGCATTTGAGTGGCCGTAAACTGGTCATTGTCAAGAAGAAGGGTGGCAAGTGGCGATGTGTGTCGACCACACCGCCTAAATGCCGCTTTGCCCAAGGACAACTTTGTCGCCACGCATTGACCAACCGGTCGACCTTAGCAGAGTCTCAGGTGATGAGCTTCCTGAACGCCTACTCGGGCTATCACCAGATTAGCTTGTTCCCCGGAGACGAAGAGAAGACTTCCTTCATTACTCCGTTCGGCACGTTCTGCTATACGACCATGTCTTTCGGTCTGCGGAATGCCGGGGCGACCTTCCAACGCTTGATGTAGAAAACTTTCTAGGACCAAATAGGTCGAAACCTGGAAGTATATGTAGATGATATCGTAGTTAAAAGTAAGCTCGTCTCAAGTCATATATCCGACCTCGAGGAGACCTTTTGTAATCTCAATAGACATCGAATAAAGCTTAATCCCGAGAAATGCGTCTTTGGGGTGAAAGCGGGCAAAGTACTCGGGTACCTTATCGGACGCAGGCATCGGTGCTAATCCGGAGAAAATCGGCTTATCGAAAGGATGCGCCCGAGCTCATATGAAATCAAACCTTGACCGGGCGCATGGCGGCCCTAAGTCGCTTCATTTCCCGGTCAGGTGAGCGCGGTCTGCCCTTCTTTAAGGCGCTCCGCAGGCACGAGGGCTTCGTCTGGACAGAAGAGGCTGACCGCTCCTTCGAGGAGCTGAAGCAGTACCTGTCCAGCCCCCCGATCTTGGCCACGCCAAGGTCGGGGGAGCCACTCCTACTTTACCTCGCAGCGACACCCCATGCCGTAAGCGCGGTGCTGGCGGTAGAGCGAGAAGGGACGCAGCGTCCGATATACTACGTCAGCGAGGTCTTGCACGGACCAAAGGAGCATTACCCTGAGGTCCAGAAGCTCCTGTACTCGCTGCTCGTGGCTTCTAGGAAGTTACGCCACTACTTCCAAGCCCACAAGGTCGTCATCCCGACCAGCTTCCCACTTAGGGAGATCCTAAGAAATCCAGACGCCAGCGGCCGGATAGCGAAGTGGGCCATGGAACTCACGGAGTTCGACATCCACTTCTCTGCCCGCACGGCAATTAAGTCCCAGATCTTGGCAGACTTCGTAGCGGAATGGATTTAACCCCGCCCGGGCCGAAGTCTCAGAATCTCGGGACGGCCACTGACCATGTATTTCGCGGGTCCCGAGCTTTGAACAGCGGGCTGGCTTTTGTACCGTGTCCCGTCAAGGATCGGCCCAATACGTTATCCATTACACTTCGCCGCAACCAACAACGCGGCGGAGTATGAAAACCTCTTGGCAGACACGAAGCAAAGGCGCCGAGTCCAAATGCTAACTATGAAGGGCGATTCGAATCGGTCGCCAACCAAGTCAACAAGGAGTATCGTTGTTCCGATCACTCAATGGCGCTTTACTTGGTTGAGGTGAGGAAGATGGAGCGGTACTTTAGAAATTTCGCAGTACTCTACATCCCCAGGAAGGACAATTCCCTGGCCGACTACCTTTCCAAGGTTGGTTCCTCGCAGATGCCCGCCCCTCCGGGGGCGCTCGTTGAGCATCTGCACAAGCCCTCCATTCCCTCTGTAGAGGAGGCAACCCCCCAGATGCCCGCCCTGCCCGGGGCGCCAGCAGAGCATCTGCACAAGCCCTCCATTCCCTCTGTAGAGGAGGCACAAGAGACGTGCGGTAACGTCTCCTTCCTCGAGCATGGTGCAAACTGGATGACGCCATTCGTCCAGTATCTTGCCCACGGGACACTGCCCGAGGAGGAAGCCGAGCGTTCCCGGCTTAAAAGGCGGTCCTCTGCTTACAAGCTAGTAGAGGGCGCCTTATACCGCAAAGGGGCACTTGGAGTCCTCTCCAAGTGTATATCTCGAGAAGAGGGCCATTTCCTTCTCAGAGATATCCATGAAGGAATGTGTGGCGCTCACTCGTCCTTCCGGACGCTCGTAAGCAAAGCATTCCGCTTGGGATATTATTGGCCAACAGCTTTAGACGACGCTCGGG
This sequence comes from Guadua angustifolia, assembly GCA_036346375.1. Classification (NCBI taxonomy): domain Eukaryota; kingdom Viridiplantae; phylum Streptophyta; class Magnoliopsida; order Poales; family Poaceae; genus Guadua; species Guadua angustifolia. Next base: position 71,313,819 of record CM070500.1, on the reverse strand, counting down.
CACTCGTGGCGACCTACCGGGCGTGCCAGTTCCACACCCATAAGGCCCACCAACCAGCGTACGCGCTGCAAACCATCCCACTCTCATGGCCATTCTTGACCTGGGGGACTGACATCCTCGGGCCTTTCCCCCGTGGTCAAAAGGGTTGCAAATACTTGCTCGTGGCCATCGACACTTTCTCTAAGTGGATTGAGGCCGAGCCTGTATCAACCATTTCGGCTCAAGCAGCCAAGAGATTTTTCCGCAGTAACGTGGTGACGCGTTTCAGGATCCCCAATCGCCTCATCACGGACAATGGCACCTAGTTCACCAGCGAACTATTCCAAGCCTACTGCGAAGACATCGGAACAAAGGTCTGCTTCGCCTCTGTAGCTCATCCACAGAGTAACGGAGCAGCCGAGCGAGCAAATGGCCAAATCCTTCAAGGGATCAAGAAAAGGGTCTTCAAAGACCTCACCCGGCATGGCGGGTCATGGGTGGACGAGCTTCCTTCCGTCCTCCAGTTCAGACACACCACGGCGAAGCCGAAGCACTGGCGAACGCCCTTCGGCTCGTCTATGGTGCCGAGGCCGTCCTGACGCCGAAATCGTGCTCGGATCCCCGAGAATTCATCTGGCCGAAAATATTCACCAAGGTCGTGAGCGTCGCCTCGACCTCGACCTCGCCGAAGAGGCGCGCTTTAGGGCACTGCTCCGATCCGCCGTCTACCAACAAGCTCTTCGCAGGCACGCGGCCAAGTCAATTCGGCCCCGAGCCCTCTGAGTTTGGGACCTCGCCCCTGGCGCGATTCAGATACGTCAAAGGCCAACAAGCTCTCCCCCAGGTGGGAAGGTCCTTTCACGGTCGTCTCGATAGCACGCCCGGGGGCTGTCCGCCTGGCAAGGGAGGATGGCCGCATGCTCGCGAGCTCATGAAATATCGACCAGCTGTGCAAGTTCTATGTCTAAAACTTATCCTCTATCTTGCACCTTATATACATTTGCGTTTTTCCTTTTCTATTTAAGAAAGTAGCACTTTCGTCGCGATCATGCACGCAATGTCTGTTTCCCCCAAGATGCTATGAAAATATATATAAGGTCACCGCCTTTGGTAAAGCCGACCCAGTCTCGCGCAAGGGCACACTCTTCTTTTTGTTTCACGATCTTGGTGACGAGACAAGTCGTCGGCGCAATTAGTCGCCGCAAATTCTTCCTACTCTAAGTTCAGTGGCGCGACGCTGATCGCACAAGGTGCCACGACCAACACCCGACACTAAAATCTCACCACAGGGCTCCGGTCTCAATAAGCCGACCTTGGTCCACAAGAGCTCTTCATTTGCAACACAAGTCGATCTGAGACAACCCATTGGTTGGTCCAGAGATTTACTCTGGCGCGCGTGTGTTTGGTCGTCGCGCACCCTGTCGGGCAACCGTACGTCTTTCCTCGCCTACGACCATACTCGCAACTCAAGGGTATGCGTCCTAAGCGTTAAGGAAGTCTAGGCCTTGCTCGTTCTTCCCCCCAGACCAAAACCACATTCGCTGCTCGGAGAAACTGGTGCCTTGGTCGGGGGGGCGCGTTCTTTCTCAACTCTCCTGCGAACGAGCCCGTGCTCGCAACATAGGTGCACGACCTTCATTCGCAACGGGGGCTTGGGGGGAGCGAGTTGCCACGCTAGCATCATTTCAAAAAATCGCGGCCGAGTGCCTCGTTCTATCTTGCCAGCATAACATTGCTTCTTTCTTAAGGACATGTTACCTTTGTAAGGTCGTCCTTCGCGCATTTCGGGCTTGTGTCGCCCACGTTTTGTTCTAACCCGCGATCGACCTACTTTTCGCTGTTTGCCTCATGGTCATTATTTACAGGGAAAAGCCAAACAAGAGCAAAAGAAGCATTGCACCAGGCGCAACCCTTAAGCAAAAGAAAGTTACATGCTCCGACAGCATAGTCAAAAGTCAACCAGAAACATCGAAAGAAGAAAAAAAAGAACGCCCTAAGCGCCGCGGCAAAGCTTCTGCCGCAGATCGTCAATCTTGGCCTCGAGGTCGAGCACCTTCTGCCGAGCTTCGCGACCCTCGCGGGCCTCCTCGCGAAGTTGCTCTAGCTCTTCGTTGCCTTGGGCGGCAAGGTCGGCGGCCGCTCGCGCTACCCGCTCTAGGTCTGCCACCTTCGATTCAAGCTCAAGAACTTTCGACCAGCTCACGGCAAGATCCTTCTCCGCTTGGCAGGAGTTCAGCCTCTGCTTCTCGAGCTTCTCCTCAAGCGCAAGGACCTTCTCCACGGCCCCGGTGGCGTCGTCCTTGGCCTGGCGGGAGCGCAGCTTTTCTTGCTCAAGCTCTTGCTCGAGGCCAAGACTTTTCTCCTTATATGCCTGGGCGTCCGCCTCCGCCTGGCGGCACCTATGCACGAGCAGGGTGTCCCGGGCTTTGAGGTCGCCTTCGCGCTGCTCGAGCTTGGCTATCCGTGCCTCATGTTCCTCGAGCAGTCCGGCTACGTCCTCGGAGACGGTCATCGCCGCGTCAAATTCCTCCAGGGTCTTCTGAAGAAGCTGCAGACGGGAGAAGCTCAGGCGCCGCCCTTAAAACTCGAAAAGACGAAACTACTACAACGATAAAAAGAAGCATTCTCAACAAACCGAAGCCCGTGCTGACAACTTCCCGGAAGCGCTCGACGACCTCATGCCCCCGAAGATCTTCGAGCTTCCGCAGGGGGCTGGGGGCTTTCCCCGAGTCCTTCCAGGAAGGCGGGTTGATTGAAGACGCCAATCATCCCCTGGCACGGTTCGCCAGGGCACCACGCCCTCTCCGAGCAACCCGTTTGCTCGTGGTCTTCGCCACTCACGGGGCATGTTGTTCGCTCGGTGGCAAAGAGAGATCACCCGAGCATGCGGTCCGCTCTGGGCGGCGCCGCCTCATCCCGAGCATCTTTGTTCGCTCGGGGCTTGCGCTTCGTCCGCAAAGCGGTGCGTCCGGGGATTTCGAGCCTTCCTGGGCAGTCTTTCCGCCCAAGGCTTCGAGATCAACCCCCTCCTCTCCTCGTGCACCCTCCGTGCTAGGGAGAACGAGAAGCTCGTCCCGGGGATGCATTTCCTCCGGGGCGGTGGGATCCACCACGCCTTGGTCGTCGACGACGAGGGCGTCCACTGCCGCCATGCCTTCCACCATTACAATGTCGGCGGCGCGGGCGATCTCCCTCTCTACGACACGATCGAGGAGCTCGTTAATCATTTTGCGGAAGTTCGGAGAAGACCTACAAGCTGTGTCGCCCACGTCAGCTGAGTGGGGCTAGCTTGGGTAAAGAACGCACGAAACTGAGGCAAACAAGGCTTAAGACTCACCTTCGGCCAGGCCTTCGTTGCCACCTCCGGATGGGTTTGCCGCCGCCGCGACCACCATCTCGGCTTTCTTCTCCGCGGCATGGGTGATCCTCGCCAGGCGAGGGTCGACCTCCTCCATGTCGACTTCCACCAGCGCCCTCTCCGAGCCTCCGCGCTCCATCGCGAGGGGCTGCGCGTCCTGGTCAACGATTGCAAGGGCCCTGACTTTCTTAGCTCGCTCGACCTCGGCCCTTAAATCGGCAAGCTCTCTCTTCAGTGCCTCCCGCTCGGCATGCACATCCCTTCGATCAGTCTTCCCTCCGCCTCGATCTGTTCCACTTGAACCCTCAGACTATAGTTCTTCAGCTAGAGCCTCAGGCGACTTACCTCCTCCTTCCAATCGGCGTACTCCTTATGGGGCGCCGGCGGATCCTTGGGCGCAGCCGCTTGCCTCTTCGACGACCGGGTGGTCGCCGGTGGCGGGGCGCTCCTCTTACCCCTCGTGCCCTTGGTCCGGGGGGCTGGGATAAGCACTCCCTTGCCACCCGCCAGGGGCGGAAGCTCGGCCACCGCCAAGTCCAGGGCGGTCTTCTCCTGCAGCAATGCGTGAAGGAAGCGTCAGAAGGGCTCGGGATGCTTTCCCCCGAGCATAAACTACGAAGCAACTCACCACATCGCTCCGCTCGAGCACGTTTTTGGGACTTGCCGATTGCGCTCAAGCTATTTGCCCTTGGGGGTGCCGAACATCTCTCCGACCCTCTTTTCCGGCCGATCGTGGCCGCCATTGTCGTCGATCAACAAGCACAATCAGCACGGACCCAAGCGGCGGAAGCAGAGCAAAGAGTCTTCAAGGTCGTGAAGCTTACTAGAGGTGCCCTCGCGGGTGATGTCGTCCTACCCAGTGATCTCGTAGAAGGGGTGCTCCCTCTTCCTTAGGAGGGACACCCTGTTCTTGAGGAAGTCGCGGACGATGTCTCGACCAGTCAGCCCCATGTTCGTGAGCTCACTGATCAGCATCAGGGCCCGCTCCTCCTCGCGCATGATGGGTGGGCGCGGCGTCTCAGCGCTGGGTGCCGCCGCCAAGATAACGCAGCGGCTCCTTCCGCCTTCCGAGTAGACCACAATCAGCCCACCATGATCGAGTCCTTGAGGCTGAAGAAGGGGTACTCATACGGGCGTTGGGGCCTCAAAGTGAGTCAGAGCACGGTCTGAGAGCCGTGCGGTCGGAACAAAGAATAGAAATGGAAGAAAAGGCTGGCCGTGGGAACGACGCCCACGAAGGCCTCACAAAGATGGGCGAAAATGGTCAGGATCAAGATGGAGTTGGGGTTCAGATGCGTGATCTCGCACTCACAATACACGAGTACGGATTCCACGAACTCACTCTCGGGCATTCGAAGCCCGTTGACGGTGTATAGCTCGCACGAGACTATCTCATCGTCGTGCGGCGCCGGAGCCGATTCGTCTTCAGGGACCCGCCAGGAGTACGGATCAAGGTAGCCGAAATCCTAGAGCACCCGAAGCCTCTCTGCGGTGGTCTTGATCGCGCCGAACTTTGCCATGAGGAGAATTGTAGTAGGGGGGCGCTGGCGCAAGACGAAGAAGTTAGGGAGCAGGAGTGCCTTTCTGGGTTCAAAGGGCGAGCTACGGGGGAAGAAAAGCCTGCAAAAATTGTTCCCGCCTGGCATTTATGGGCGGAGGAGCCGAAGCGGGCCGGCGAGGCGACGCGTGGCGGTTCGGTTTTCAAAATTGTCCTATAGTGGCGCGGTTTCCAAAAACTATCAGAGTCATACCCGCAAAGCTTCGCTGAGAAGGAACCGTCGCGGCTTCCTGCCTTTGCTTTCAAGGCACTGCCCAGGTTGATCCTTGGGCAAATACGCCTGCCCCCGAACAAAGGTTGCTCGGATGCTGCGGCAGTTTTTTCGCCACAAGACCTCCGTTCCCGGGCAAGGTTGCTCGGATGCTGCGGTAGTTTTTTTTCGCCGCAAGTTTTCCATCCCCAACAAAGTTGATTGAATATTGTGGTAGTCTTTCGCCGCGGGATTCCCGTCTTCGAGCCGGGATCCTCGAGAGTCTCGGTAGATCTTCACTGCAAGACTCCAATCCTTTGACAAACGTATGGAGGCTTAAGGCGGAGTCCTCAGCGAGGCACCTCCCCCCTTTAGCCTCAGGGGATAGCTGTCGGGGATTGGAGATTCGCCGTAGGCGACCATCGTAGCTCGGTGGTCTCCGAGCATGCCCTTGCTCGGGACGCGTCCCCGGGCAGTCCGACCTCCGGGCCACTCCGACCTTCGTCGAGCCCCCGAGCAATCCTGCTCGAGGTCTGCGGCCGGGCGACGTGGCCCGCTGAAGATACCTCGAAGTTCGCCCAAAAGCCGGGCACGGTCTGCGAAGAAGACGTGGCATTAACTGCGCGGCCGCCCGTGGTCTGCGCACCCGCAATCTACGCCCACTGTACCCACGTCGCGTGGTGCCCGGCGGGTGGCGCGGCAACAGCTCTACACACGTCTAGCACAGTAGCGCGCCCCCTGTAATAACTACTTTGTCGCCTGTAACCCCCTATAAATACCTCCTCCCGCGAAGGGTTGGGGGTTCGCATCCATCTACTTTTCACACATATACGCAGAGCATAGCACGTTGTAAACCACCTTCACATATCAGTTCAATCACTGGACGTAGGGTTGTTATCTCCTTAGCGAGAGGCCCGAACCAGGCAAAAAAACGATCTCCCTGCTCGTTGCGATTGTCTTGCCGCCTTGTGTTTTGTAGCTCGGTAGGACCTCGGAAGCTATACCCCTCGCGGGAAAGGGGCCTTAGGTTGATCCCTCATTCAACAAGTAAGCTCGGCGGGGGACCGGTTCCCGAATCGTCGACACTTATGATCAGTATACTGGCAAGACCTTTTGAGGAGTTTCATAATACTTTTCCATTATTGCCAGATAGTCATAATTTAATTGAAGGATTGCTCCTTCACATCCTAAATTTTATGATCAAAAGGGACGTTTGCTTAAATTGCTCCCACTAGTCATCAAAATATTAAATTCTTGTCAATGTCCAAGTTATTAGATGCTTCTTCTAATAGGAGACAATCATCAACATTATGTTTGTGTGCATAATCAATAACCTCAAGAATAATATGCTAATAAATTACTCTATTTCTTATTAGGGTACTAGAAACAGCCGAAGAACTTATGGCGCCTGAATTGATAATAGGGATATAACACTGATCATTACTTAATATCCAAAAAAATATGAATAATTGTCTGTCATGAAATTAACCCGACGCTTATCAGGTTAATACCATGCTAATAACAAAGCTTAACAATTCTAATTCGCTTCACCATTGGGCAAAAACAAAGAACTTAATATGAGGAAAGAATCAACAGTCCATCTTCGCATCACATTTTGGCAGAAAATGGAAATTAACTGGACTCACTAATGGGAATAGCAAATAATCATATACAATGCTGGTCAGTATGTAACCATGAGCTATAAAACGTAATCCTTAAATCAACATGAAATCTCTAACCAAAACTTCTCATTGGTTCCATTTTGATTAGAGAAGCTATGGAAATGACACATGACTATAATCAACTTTGGTTAGAATATAACCATGTGTCACAACATAATACCAAAACATGACTACAGTCCAAACCGTATCACCTTTGGGTACATAATGGAAAAGAACTTAATTTATGGAAATGGTACACAATTGCAAACAACTTTGGTCAGAATGCAATTATGACCACAACATAATCCCAAAACTTCATTAAATCTCTAACTAAGACTTCTCGTTGGTTCCATCTTAATTAGAGATATCTTAATTATAATGTAGTCTTTATCATATAAATACTTGAAAAGACACAATAACTTAATTAAAATGTGGCGCTGGTTTTTGAATGTATGTATTATGGCCGATGCTCCATGGTAGATGGGTTGTACGTGCTTGAATTCGAAGAAAAACCTATCTACAACATTAATGTGAAAAGGCTTCGGCCCAATGATGTGAATCCTACCTTTTTATGGCATTGTCGCTTAGGCCACATAAATGAGAAGCGCATGAAGAAGCTCTATGCTGATGGACTTCTAACCTCATTTGATTTTGAATCATTTGAAACATGTGAGTCTTGTTTACTTGGCAAGATGACAAAAGCCCCTTTCACAGGTTTTGGTGAAAGGGCAAATGAGTTGTTGGCCCTAGTACATACGGATGTATGTGGACCAATGAGCTCTAGTGCTAGAGGTGGGTTTCAGTACTTTGCAACTTTTACCGATGACTTTAGTAGATATGGATATATCTACTTAATGAGGCATAAATCTGAAACATTTGAAAAGTTCAAAGAGTTTCAGAACAAAGTACAAAATCAACTTGGCAAATCAATAAAACACTTACGATCAGATCGTGGTGGCGAATACTTGAGCCAAGAGTTTAGTGATCATCCAAAGTAATGTGGAATCGTTCCGCAACTTACTCCGCCAGGAACGCCTCAATGGAATGGCGTATCCGAATGACGGAACCGAACTTTGTTAGACAAGGTTCGGTCAATGATAAGCCAAACAGATCTGCTATTGTCCTTCTGGGGGTATGCTCTAGAAACAGCTGCGTTCACTTTAAATAGGGTTCCATCAAAAGCCGTTGAGAAAACTTCATATGAGATGTGGACTGGGAAACGTCCCTCATTGTCATTTCTCAAGATATGGGGTTGTGAGGCTTATGTAAAACGTTTGCAATCAGATAAACTCGCACCTAAATCAGAAAAATGCTTCTTTGTGGGGTATCCTAAAGAAACAAAAGGATATTACTTTTACAAAAGGGATGAAAACAAAGTGTTTGTTGCTCGAAACGGTGTCTTTCTAGAGAAAGAGTTTCTTTCAAAAGGAGTTAGTGGGAGCAAGGTGCGACTTGAAGAAATTCGAGAACCATCAGAAAATGTTTCAACTCCCATTGAACCTTCACTTGATGTACAAGATGTTGTACAACCTGTGGAAGAGACACCAGCCCCACGTAGGTCGGGGAGGCCGCGTCATGAACCCATGAGATATGGACATGACATATTATTATTGGATAATGATGAGCCTACGACTTATAAAGAAGCGATGATGGACCCAAACTCCGAAAAATGGCTTGGAGCCATGAGATCCGAAATTCAGTCCATGCATGACAATCAAGTTTGGAACCTGGTTGATCCTCCTCATGGTGTAAAAACCATTGAGTGCAAATGGATTTTCAAGAAGAAAATAGACATGGATGGAAATGTTCAGATATATAAGGCACGGTTGGTGGCAAAGGGTTTCAAACAAGTTCAAGGAGTTGACTATGATGAAACTTTCTCACCGGTAGCCATGCTTAAGTCTGTCCGGATCATTTTAGCTATTGCTGCATATTTCGATTATGAAATATGGCAGATGGACATCAAAACAGCTTTCCTTAATGGGAATCTATCTGAGGATGTATACATGATACAACCTGAAGGTTTTGTTGATCCTAAATATGCTAATAAGGTATGCAAGCTTCAAAGATCCATTTATGGGTTGAAGCAAGCATCTCGGAGTTGGAACATTCGTTTTGATATAGTCAAAGGATTTGACTTCATAAAAAATGAAGAAGAGCCTTGTGTTTACAAAAAGGCCAGTGGGAGCGCACTTGTATTTCTAATCTTATATGTGGATGACATATTATTGATCGGGAATGATATTCCTATGCTTGAAGATGTTAAGACTTCGTTGAAAAAGAGTTTCTCAATGAAGGACTTAGGAGAAGCATGTTATATCTTGGGCATAAAGATCTATAGGGATAGATCAAAAAGGTTGATTGGATTAAGCCAGGAAACGTACATTGACAAGGTATTGAAGAGGTTCAATATGCATGAATCCAAGAGAGGATTCATGCCAATGTCACATGGCATAAGTCTAAGCAAGAATCAGTGTCCTTCGACATCTGATGAGCGAGACAGGATGAACAAGATACCATATGCTTCGGCTATTGGGTCTATTATGTATGCCATGATCTGTACGCGCCCAGATGTCTCATATGCTCTAAGCGTCACGAGCAGATACCAAGCGGATCCCGTGATGGTCATTGGATACCGTGAAAAACATCTGAAGTACTTGAGAAGAACTAAGGATATGTTCCTAGTTTTGGAGGTGAGGAAGAACTGGTTGTAAAGGTTACACCGACGCAAGCTTCCAAACCGACAAAGATGATTTCGATCGCAATCCGGGTTCAGATTTACACTAAATGGAGGAGCGGTAAGTGGAAGAGTTCCAAACAAAACACGGTGACCGACTCTACAATGTAGCGAGTACATTGCGCTTCAGAGGCCGCAAAGGAAGTGTGTGGATAAAGAAGTTCATCTCGAGCTTGGTGTGGTCGCTAGTGCCTCTAATCCAATGGACCTCTATTGTGATAATAGTGGTGCCATTGCTGTGTTTAAAGAGCCTAGATCACATCGAAGTTCAAACACATACTCCGACGCTTTCACCTTATTCGCGAGATTATGAATAGAGGTGACGTGAAGATATGCAAAGTTCGTCTGAAGCTAATGTGGCTGATCCGTTGACAAAGCCTCTTCCTGCCCTAAGCATGAGGCGCACACAAGGTCTATTGGTATTAGATGCTTAATTGGTGACTCAAGTGCAAGTGGGAGATTATTGGTGTTATGCCCTTGAGGCGATCATATAGATGATTGTAACATGACTATGCTTATGAATAATAATATGATTATTGGTCCAATGAATGTATATCATTATATTGATCGCAAGTATGTGACTTGCTTATGAAACTCTCTACTTATTGATATAATTCTGTAAGTATCTCTGATCGGGTATCATCGTATAGGACAACGATGAATAGATCAGCACATGTATTGATCGATGATTATGTTTCATAGATCATAGGATATGGAGATATCATCAATACATTGTGAACTCATAATGAAGAATATGGGTTAGATAGACCCGTAATGGGACACTACGAGAATGTTATATTCTTATGTGTCATCAGTGTATCTCATACATAGTGGATGTATGATCCTTAGACCTGAGATTGTCACATTCCCTACATGTGTAATAGTTTACCTTGGGGCCACCAAACGCTATTTCCTAACCGGATAGTTATAAAGGTAGCTTTCATGTTTGCTATGAAACATGCAGAGGGAAGTGAGCGATCAAGATGGAATTTGCCACTCGGATTAATGAGAGATATATGTCTAGGCCACTCGTGTGATATGATTAAGGAAGTGCATGGCCATGCCGTGATTGAGAAGTCAATCACAACTTGTTAATATATCACGGATACGAGAGATGGATTGAACTATCAAAGGATGACATACTTCTCACCTTGAGTTCGATCTTCATATAGTTTGGCAAAGGGATTATTACATGAGTACTTTTGAAAGGTTCTATCTGATTTGATCATATGCGTTTGGGAGTTGGCATGCTCGCAAGAACCGCTACTCACTATTGGATTGGAAAAGGGTTTTCCGAATCTATTTCCAAATGTATATGAACCTCTGGTCACACACTTAAGTGGGGCGACGATTAATTCGGATTGGATCCGTAATTAATGGACCTCGTGGGCTTAACGCTACCGATGGGCCCTGACTTAGGGTTTCGTCGCGTGGCTATATAAGGAGAGGAGAAGGGTGGGCGTGCATGATGTTGTTCACGTCCAGAACCCTAGCCTCCACCTCTCATTGCTCTTGCCGAGCGACACGGTGCTTGCACGCCGACGCACGGCGTTCCATCCCGGGACGTGTGGACTGCTGTGGTGACGCTGCTGCTACTGCGGCATGGTGAGGACGAACCGCAGAGAGGACGATCCGTGTAAGGACGATCCGCGTGAGGACGATCCACGGCGAGGACGATCCACTACACCAACGCGCGAAGGATTCCGCAACTGCGCGTCTAGTGGTAATCCAATCTGTGATCCCTTTCTTGCGAGTAGCTTTTCTGGTTATGCGGTAGAAATTTTATTTGTGCTAGCGTAGCATACCGCGTTCCCCAACAATCGGGACCAAAACCAACAATTTTAGAAGGCTCCCGATCAGAGCGCAAAAATGGTGGGTCAACCCCAGATTTTTCGGATCTTTTTCCTTGACTTATGATATTTCCTGTTATGATTGAAGATCACAACCAACACTTGTGTCATTAATTACTAGAAATAGGGCCGCAGCGTGCCACGTTGCGTTCGCTGTCTGTTTATGTGTATGTTGTGGGTGTTGTTTGCTTATGCGTGTGATATTTTCTGGCTAGGATAGGTTAGAGGCTATAATGTTTTCACTGTGACGATCAGTTTGCTTATATGCAAATAATTTATGTGGCAGGGGAAAGACAGATGATTTAGACGATCAATTTGCTTATACGCAAATAAGCCATGTGGCAGGGGAAAGATAGATGATTTAAGGAAGTAAATCCGTTGCATATAAGCAAAACTATATGTATTGTTTGTTAGAATACAGTAGAGCATGTGTTTGTAGAACTATATGTACTGTTTGTTAGAATACGGTAGAGCATGTGTTTGCGCAGATGATATAGGTGTAAGGTGCAAGCAGGTATGGTTTTGAAGTAGTTCTGTGTGGATATATTGTAATCACCGTATTAGGATATATCTGCAGATGGGAGCTGTGGCAGCAACAGGGTATTATGGCTATTATGCAGGGGTGTGTGGTTTTACATAAATAGAAAACTGATAGAGAGCAACAGGTAATAACAGCTACTATGTAGCGCCGTGCGGTTTTGCATAAACAAGAAACAGATAGAGCAAGTAGCACTAAAACGGATTAGACACAGGTTAAGCAACAAGCAGTGTATCAAAAGCAAACTGTTATACAGGACTGGAGCCGCATACCTTTGAGGAATAGAAAACAGACAGAGCAACAGGTAATAACAACTACCATGTAGTGTCGTGTGGTTTTGCATAAACAGGAAACAAGTAGAGCAAGTAGCACTAAAATGGATTAGACACAGACTAAGCAACAAGCAATGTATCAAAAGCATACTGTTATACAGGACTGGAGCCGCACACCTTTGAGGACGGTGTGAAAGGCTATAGTTTTGTAAAGTACACTACAGCAAGTGAAAGCAGCGAATGGTAGTGGTTGTGATTAGCATGAAGTTCGGTAGCATGCTTCATACTGGAGTAACTATAAGCCGCCGCTGCTATCGTTGTAGGCAGGCTTTTGCATATCGCTGTAAAAGACATGGTTGAGAATGAAGTTAGCAACTGCGATTTGTAAGCAAGTCGTATATGGTAAGAATTGCTTATTGCTATTTTTGCATAGGTTAGTATACCTGTAGGATTGCGTCAGCTGCTGTCATCAGCAAAGAGCTATTTTGAAGCTTTGAGTTTTTTGGCGGTTTGCGCAGATCTGCAAAGAGAGAGTAGGGGTAGGGAGGCCAGCAATTGCGGACACGAAATAGGTGATGCGTGTAAGCAAACCTGAATGGTAATATGGTATGCAAGCAGTCCTAGTGAATGGACTTACTCTCCATGTGAGTCTTTGGATGAAATAAGTAAGCCAGCAGCAGCAGATGCGGGGGTGTCTTCATGCGTTGTCTCCTAGTAATATGGTGAAGAGATAAATGGATTGTAAATGCAAAATCGAGCACTAAAGCAGGATGTTGTTTTTGTACCTTTGGAGGTGGAAGGATTGCTAGCGTGATTGGAGTAGATGTTGATGCAGGAAGAGTAGTAGCTGCAGCTGACGACGCCGGTGTGTGAGGAAGGAGTAGCTACTTGGAAGGCATTTGGCTGTGCTGAGGGCTACATAACAATAATGGACTTTGTGCGCTCTCTAGTAAGAGGTTTGCAGCAGAGTCAAGCTTCGATACTATTGATCAGACACGGAACGTTGGAACATTACTCTGCAGCGATCCTTCATATATGGTGACGACTATTTCATATTTGGATCCAATGAGATTTTTTATTTCCAACGGAATGTATTCTTGTTGGCCTTCGGCTGCTGCGACCAATAACATGGGGGGCTTTCCCACCAAGTTCTGTGTTATGCTACCTAAAAACATGAATTCTGTAGTGGGAAGTTGTTTGCATCTGCATGAGGATCAGCACCTATTGTGTTTATTCTGTACGTGTTGTGTTGCTCGCACTGATTATATTAATATATATGGAGCTATTGGCTATATGGAATCGCATAGAGAATTGCATACCTTGGCTCAGCCACTGTGGCACCGCATCTGTGGCATCTGTATTCATCTCCATCTGGAAAGGTCTTCTTCCAACAGGAAGAACATGATATGTACCACCATGGCTGATTTGGTGCTATGTCTGTGATAAGTATGGTCACTTTGAAGAACTGCCCCTGGCCGCAGCATGATGCAAAGGGCAGGTACAATGAGTATAGCAGTATTGTGTGTTACTGTGGAAATGAATAAGCGCTTGTTTTGGTGACGTACCAGAGATTCGTTTGGTATAAGCTTTATGAGATCGTAGACTGTTGTGGTAGACGGATTGGCTTTAGGCTGGTTGCTTTGTTGATATTCGATCTGATAGGGGTGATCTATGACGCTGCACGAAACACGGAAGCGGTGAGTATAAGTGGATCTGATAGTATATTGAGTGCAGGCGGTGTAGCAAATGCAATAGGGGATTAGTTGTGTGGAAAGTAGTCAAAAAAGTATACGCGTTGCGCAGAGCCTAAATCTCAGGAATCGGGATGTTAATATACATTTAGAGATATACATAGTTCAATGGGAGTAAATCCCTAAACCATAACACTCAGTAAAATCCTGAAGATACTACTATAATCTAGAAGATTATAAGTTGTACTTTTTTCTCTTAATAAGTTTTTTTGAAGTTTTCTCACATAATGTTTTTTAATGAAACAGCAAATGTAACATAATATGCGGGTGTAATATACTCTTTTCTTCATCCTTTTTTCCATTAGGTTTTGGGAGAAGTTTTTAATGAGATATATGCATTACGCATTATTCGCCCAAAGGGGAGCGTTGAGATATAATCGGGCTGTTGGTCCTGATTGTTGAGATATGATTAGACTCTCTATCTCTTTGTGCACGGATACAAATCTATCTCTAATGGATTCTTATTATAAATATGGTATCCCATTGCACAAGAAAATTAATCTAACAAAGAGAAGAGAGTTATGCTTGCATACATCACGAGTACTAGGCTGAGTTGCGCGCGATGCCGCGCCAATGAAAAAATCTGACCCAAATTTTTCTGCAAAAAATACGTAATTCCAGTCTATTGTGTCGAAAGAACTGGCGCTCGTGCTGAATTTGCGGAATTACGGGGTATTTTTTGCAAAATAACTAGCGAAAGGACTTGTTCGTGATTTGTAGAAATATCTCTTTTGACGAATTATTTGGAAAATATTGGAGACCGAGCTGGAAAACCGAGGTGGGAAAATAGTCTAGAGGAAAAACAGTGAAAAATTATTAGAGATGACAACCTTCTTTTGTCGAGCCTAACACTCTACGCGTTCACCGAGTAATAATACATGTTTAAAAAAATATCAGAGATCGAGATGGGAAATCGAGCTGGGGAAAAAGTCTAGAGATAGAGCTGCACACATATTTCTAGTGATGAAAACATTTTTTCTGGGAAAAACAGAGAAAGAACCTAGACGTAAGGAGCAAGGACCTGTTTGTTATGTTTTTGGACTCGTCCGCTATCTTGAAAAATTAGAAAAGGGTTTGCTCGCGATTTGAATCTAACGGGAGCCTTTTTCCGTAAAACAGCACATGAGGAGCCCAAACACGATTTAGAAAAAAAATATCTTCCCCTCACAAAAAATCGTGAAGGATCTATTCGTAATCTATAGGGATCTATCCGTAATTTGAAGAAACGGAGGGGCTTTTTCGCGAATGTGCCTAGGGGGACACGTGGATGCTCTCATCATGCAGGGAATCCAGGCGCTATTATATAGTGTATATTCTTCATGATTGTTCTAGCTATTCAATCGATGCATTGTGATTGGTCTACTATAATTGTCATTATTTTACAACAGTCATATCACACGTTCATGCTTGCTGCACAACACATTGCCCGCTTACGGGACAGAGATCAGGTGTGCATAATAAGCAACTGCACCTAATCTTAGCTATTACCATTTTCAGATTCAATGTTCTGGACTCATGCGCTACAGTGCTGATTACTACAGTAAAAAGCTGCTACAGTGCCATTTATGATTCTGGGCTGTCCGTCCAGGACCCGTGGTGCTATTGTAGCTGATTTGCAGTTGCTTCTGAGGCGTAAGTAGCAGGTTAGGAGTACAATACCGGAGAATGTCTCAAGAGCATCCATGAGCAAGTACCAAGAATAATTCAGAAATTGACTAGTGTGCATTGTTGATAATTACCTCCAAATTGTTACTACAAACAACAGTCTAGCATCTTTGAAAAAGACCTGAATAAATACGACAAAACGTCGAAGGGTTAAAAGAAAGAAAGAAAGCTCAGCTGCAGTTCCCTCTACCAACAAATCTTGGATGAGGTGGAAAATTGCAACATCCTAAAATTTGCTCAAAAATTTTCTAGCTGCGCTAACACTACTTCAGTGGCAATCTGAATCTGAAGGCTACATTCCAAGATAGCCATCTCACGCTTCTCTACTCTTGTATTTAACCTCCGTTATGGTTATGGATGCAAAATGCAATGGTGAAAGTTACGTTTCCTGGTGACTGACAATTTATTATTCTGTCAGTCACACCAGAATAGTTTAGAGCTCATCATGGCCAGGCTGGTTCGTAGACATGCCCTCGAGTGTCTGTTCCAGCTCCTGTTACATTAGCCAAAACCATATAAGCTCCAGATCATTTTCTTTTGTGTGGGTGGCCGGGGGGGGGGGGCGCATTTGTATATAAGAGAACGAACCTTCAGCTTCTGTTCGACGCATAATGCAGGAGTTGACAATACAGCCACATACCTGCCACAGGACATAGGCATATAAAGCTAGTATAATGCACATATTTCGTAAAGATGGAAAGTGTATCGAGAGAGATCTACATACTCGCATCTGCTGGGCTCATCTATGTCATTAAGCTCATCACTCAACCCACATCGAAGCCTAACCTGCATAATAATTAAGCCATAGAGTTACATTTTAAGACCTGCAAACAGAAAGAAACAATGCATGCTAACAAAGAAGATGCAACCCTGAAAAACAGAAGTACCTTTAGGCTTCGGTCAGGGCCATTCCAGCATCTGTCCCCGTTTGAAAAATGCATTACTCTGTAGGATTCTTCGAATTTGTCCCAGCGCCTGATGGCAGAAAATTTCATTTTATGGCACAAGATAATCGCAAAGCACTATTCTAAGAGTGATAACACACTGCTTAACAAGCATGTCTGCATGCACAGAAATTGGAGTTTTAGGGTTGCACACTTTACACATGGGACAGCATAAGCAAAAGAAAAATAATAATTTTCTTTCATTTGTCTTAGGTACAACCCTAACACAGTCACACTTGTAAGCTAGTTGGTGGCTTGACTAGCCAAAACTGTACAGGCAAGTTATTCCACAGCATCTTTACAATCTAGTACCTACATATTCTAGAAATTGACATACGTTCAAAGCTAATGGCAGTAAAGCAGGAGCAATTTATGCTGTATAGACCATAGTCACTAGAAACACGGTTTGTCCGAGTCATGTTACAGGATTTGGGTTCGTGGTTCGCCACTTTTTCTTCTAATTTTCACGGCAAACATGAACATTATATCCTAAACCTGTCCAGGTTTGACGAATCTGGTTTGCAATTAGCGGGGCTTTACAATGAATCCTATAACTATGGTATAGACACAACAAAATGAAGAAAAAGAACTTAATACTCTCCTAAACTTAGCTATTACTCAAATGGCATCCCCTAAAGAACATGAATATAATTAACCATTCGAACATGATTACATAATATAACACAATATAGAGTTGCTCATCTGCAAAGGCCCATAAACCTATGTAGTAGGAAACTATTCGTTGCCTATGTGGATATCAATATTAACTTTGATAATAACATTTTCACTAACAAATCAACTCAGCCATTTTTCTAGGTCAAGGCTAGCTCAAACTTTGAAGATTCTAAATTTATTTTGCAAGCTATTGAATTGAAAAATGTAATCACAGTAAAAATGGCTATGCTCTGCAAACTGTAACTATTGATCTACACAATGCATTTTCCTGAAGAACACTATTACTCATTCTAAGCATCTACAAGGATACCCTACTAAGATGCAGATTTGGCATGGCGCAGAAGCCAACATCTCAGGAGAATGTTTGCCCACTTAGCGTGACCATAATATATCACTGTGGCTCTTTTCAATAAAAAGTAGTTTGATATTTTGATCCATTACTAGAAAGAACAGAACTAGACAACTACATATGAAGTTTATTAATGGATTAAATTTCGAAATAATATGAAAGTTTAGTAAATCTGAAAGGAGTCAACGAGCATACCCCAGGTTAGTGGAACTATGTCCTTCAACCTGCGAAGCTTTCTTGTATGGACAGAACTTGTATAGATATCTATCAGTAAGGAGCACAATTCACAAATGAGTGGAATTAACCAAATATAGAATGATAATAAATAAATCACAGAGAGGTTTAAATGAGAGAGAAAAATATGTGAGATTGGATGCCTAAAAGTACACATACTTGCCCTCCTTGCTCTCAAAGCACCGGTCATAAAAGTAATAGAACTCCTTCTCCTTACCTAACAAAAAATGCATTCTTTCAATTAATTTCAACTTTCCAGACATTTACCGAGATAGTGTATTGTATTAACTAGACTAATAAACCAGATGAAGTCAACATCCAGAATAGCAATTAACTCACAATACTGAAAATATATATTATTCTACAGAAATGATGGCTCCAAAGTACAAATGTAGTGAAGTTTTTAGGTATTATAAGACAGGTTTTGTAAATGGAGGACTCTCAGATCAGCTCAATAAAAAAACCAGAAAATATATTTGACAGAAATTTAGAAATGGCTCTTCTTTGTTTCGATGGTTGGATTGCACTTTCCTGCAAATTCTGAGAGTTGTTCTTTAGCCATTTTAAAGACCAACTTTTCAGTCTAGGCAAAATCATGCTAACATGGAACTTTTGCTAAGGGAGCCTGTTAGAATGATTTTCATTAATCTTATCAGATAAAAAACCTCAACTGGATGGCTTAAGCAGTATTTTCATTAGCATCGAGCACAATAAACTATAAATTATAGAAATATCATTAATAGCTAAAAACATAATATACAGGTGACTGGTGCACTCAATCACCAAGCGAACAAAGTTTCAACCGACTTACCAAAATCATGTTTTAGCTTATCAGTCAGAGCGGATATTCTTGACTGAATCTTGGATAGCTTCGAGCTGGCATCATCATACTCCTTCCGAACGCGTGAAGCCTCTATAAAAGTAGGTATGTAAGTGTTACAGCATCCCCCCATGACTCACGAAGGATCAGCAAAACTAGTATATACGACTTACCTGATAAATCAACAGGGGTCTTGAAAAAGTCAAATGCTTGTAAAACATTTTTTACAGTTTGCTGAATCTTGTCCAGCCATGATGCTTGTCCCGAGGCAGTTAAATCTGAAAGAACAAATAACATATAAATAATCAATAACCACATATAAAAAGGACAGGAATAGTAGTCAAGTCATATGAAAAATTGTACCTGAATAGTCATCACCGTTCTGATCGGTGTCAGATTTATAAGACTCGCTAGGTTCTTCATGATCATCAACATATTCATCATCTGATGCATTAGAGAAATCTTCATCATCATATTTATGCCTGTCGTCCTCAACTTCTGAACGATAACCGCCATAATTTTCCTCTGCAGGTTCTGGTAAATCTAATTCATCTTCAAGTGCTTCTTCTGCAGGTTCTGGTATATCATGCTCATCTTCATGCCCCTTTTTATCATCTTTACCAACCTCATCCAACTTTTCTCCAGTCCAGCGAGAAGCTACCAGACGACCTAACTCCTCCCTTGATAAACCTTCAGAGTTGACAGAGCTACGGTCCTGCAAAATTTACCACCACAATGCTTCATACCTAGCAGCACAGTCCCAAGAGACTAATAAAACATTATCTATTGTATGATATGAAAGGACAACAATGATGTGCAAAGGCTAGAAAGTGCTGGTGGATATGGCTTATGAGGCATCAAACATCTAGCCAACGCATGACTACACAATGCAGAGCTCATCAACTGGACTGACAGACAAAGAGAATGTTACATGGATTGTTCTGACATCATCAGACTAGAAATCATTTCCTAGAGTCACAATAGCCAATTAGTAGATTACATTAATTGTCACTAAGTAGATCCATATGACCCATCTCCCATCATATGGCTCAACTCACAATAACTAATTACTTTTTGTGGCTGTTTTTGGCCAATTGGAGGAATATCTACAAGATACGAGCACTAAAAGGGCAAAGAGTTAAACATATTTGAAAAGGAAACATGAGAATGTTGCTTAATGTGTTATAAGAGAGGGGAATGCACAATTGTTTTTTTATACAGGTTCAACGCCTGGAAGGGGGAAGATCCCAAATTGATCTCTGTTGTTGCTTCTAAAGAGCATAGAAAAACATCTATTAAACAAATTCAATGACACGTGTCAGGTGCAAAGCAGTTACTGCACCACCTGCTCTTTGGTAGGTTCTGTGGATGTCTCCTCCGGTGGCAATTCATCTCCAGTTACAGCTTCAATGCTATTATCATCTTGGCTTTCAGGATTATGCTGACACAGAACCCAAACATATATGAATGGTCAATGTTCATAATGAAATGTGAACAATTAGAATTTTGATTTTGTAGTACCAAAGCAATATTATACCTGCTCAACAGATGTCCTGCTTTCTGGTGTGTGATTGTCATGGTCCATGACATGTCCATCGTGATGCTCAACTACCTATGTTTGACAGGAATAACAAAATAATATAAAAGATCTATTTATGGCAATGAATCAAACAGCCCCCCCCCCAGTAAATGCCTAAATCTCAATTGTGAAGATCACTATAGTATATGTTCCACAATGGTCACCATTTGTATGTTATTCAGTCATATGGGCATTCTGTGTGAACTTTGATTCAACAAAATACTTCTAAATAGCTTTAGTAGAACCTCCAGTCTCCAGGGCACATTGGAAATATCTGTTTCTTGCCGTTTATATATATGCATATGACATTTGTGACGAGAGGGAGGTTAATAATTCAGTTCATCTAGCCCAAAAGCTTAAAACAAAGCCAATAATTTAAGGTTTTAATTCTTTTTAGTGGACATGTTGAATAGGAATTATAAAAGCTACAAAAACATGATTTCTTCATTACATATGTGAATGATTTTGAGAAGTAAATGCATTAAAATCATTTGAAAGGTGGTGGTTCACTCCCACGTATGCTCGTACGTAATAAGCACAAAATTACAATCATATTAGACATGATCAACACGCTAACACCCAACTTGCGTCAATTTCAGATAATATGGATGGGGATGATGAGTTCCTTCAAACTGAGGTGATAGTAATCGACATAGGAAAGGTGGACAAGAGGTTAACCAATTTATAGAAAATGATGCAAACCTTGCTTTCATCCTCTTGCACATTCCCATTAGTTTCCTGGGAATCTACTTCCGAGGCACCTGGTGCTTTCTTTTCATCAGCGGCTTGCTTTTTAGCATCTTCTTTCATTCTCTTTTCTTCCTTCTCTTTCCTTAAGCGCTCCTCTTCCTCTGCCTTCTCTATTAATCTCTTTTGCTCTGCATAGCATAGAAAGTATTACTTTAACATACAAACTATCCATTGAAAAGTAGCATCTTCAACAACATTTGCTTGACATATCACTCTTTTGCAAAAGTGGTTATGAGGAACGCACCTTTGAGCTTGTCAACAAGCCCTTGGAGCAATTTCTCTTCACCCTTCAGTTTTGTTAGCTGTGCTTCATCTTTAGCAAATGCCTCTTTTGCACTTTCAACTTCTTGATTACGAATAATGACACCACTTTTATATGTAGCTACTTTCTTCTTCAACTTCTCCCTTGCCGCCTTGCCAGCCTCCCAGCATGTATTCTTACAAGTGACGTTGCTATCATATTCATCACTCCCATCACAGCAATCTAGAAGGCAATGAGGAACAAGAGGAAATTAGAAAAAATAATTACGGGATTTCCATCAGGCACTACGGTCTATGGAACAAGAGCGCAGGCAGGTTTCTCAGTCTCTAGTATTGCCATGCGTGTAACTTTAGTTTTAACAAAAACAAGTAAGCAATGAAACAGAAAAAACTGCCATCAATTATTAGCCTCTTACCGCAGATACCATCATTCACTCGCGAAGAGAAGATCGTGATTGGAGAATGGCCGGCATTCTGGCAGTAGAATTTCCCCTCTGGGCACGCCGACGTCCCTGCGCGTGAAAAGGAAACACAATTCGATTAATTGCTCTGCTACAATAGATTCTAACGCTTGCACAAATACGGTAACTCAACAGAGCAAAGATCAAATTTTCGCATATCTACCATGGATCTCCAAACTCCCACAATTCACGACTAACCCGCTCAGGCGCTCAGGCCATGAAACTACGGGAGCCTCTACAACAAACCCCAGGAACCACCCCCCCAAAAAAAAAAATAAAAAATAGTCTTTTTAGGCAAGAAGAAGAAGGCGGTACCGGGCTCGTCGGTGCCGTCGGGACAGTCGCAGAAGTCGTCGTTGAGCTGGTCCCCGGTGAACTTGCCCGATCCGTCCCTGCACATGATCACGCCGCCCCTATAGTACGCCTCATCTGCGCCCAGCAACGCAATTCAAGAACCGCATCCATCTAGCCAAGGCAGAAAAAGGGAAAGAGAGGGGGAGAGCAAAGCGCGGGCAGATCCGGGGGAACCTTGCGGGGGGATGCCGAGGGTGTCGAGCGGCGGCTTGGACGCGGCGGCGATCCAGAGGAGGAAGAGGAGCGGGGAGAACGCGGGGCGCCTCATGGGTGCCCGGAGCAGAGGAGAGCGGGCGAAGGCTCGCTAGTGTGCATTCGCCTCTTGTTTCTTCTTCAGGCTGAGGTCCGGACTCCGGACTCCATAGCTACGCCTCCCAGGGGAACGGGAAGGAGTGTCGAGTCGAGTCGAGTGTATACTGTTCACGTATACGGATACTAGTATCCAAATACGGAGGCAGAGTACTCCCTCCATCCATGAATACGCCCTACATTTTCTTAGGGAGGGAGTACTAGGGCCTGTTTGGTAGAGTTCTCTCTGATTCTGATTCTCTGTTAGAAGTGATTCTCTAAGAGAAGTGATTCTGTCGCTGAAAGTGATTCTCGAACGAATCCATAGGATAAATTCTATGGAGAAACTGACTCTTTGTTGGGAGTGAATCAGGAGAAGCAGTTTTTTTCAGCTCCCAGCCCCTAGTTCATTTCGGAGAATCACTTCACGGGAATCACCCTGGGAGCGATTATTAGAAAATTGCTGTTTGGCAGAGCCCTAGGCAGCTAGGCTACACCAGTTCGCATACGTATTTTCAAAATCTAATTTCAATTGATAAATATGCGGATGGTTAATTTCGTTAACAAAATCAGTTAATCAACCTTTGGTCTTAAAAGGTTGAATGTGGAAATGTGTCGATGAATATTAGGGTCGGTAAGAAAGCTGTTAGGACTTACACTAAAATTGCTATGATTATAGTAGCTATGAGCTTAAAATTGAAAGCATATTTTGAATGAAAAATGCTAATAAGGTTCGGCTCAATAATAGATTGTTAACTTGAACTTAAATTAACCATTTAAATTATAAATAAAATAATTTATTCATAATTTTATTAATTTTAAAGGAAGCCCGACAATAGTTTGATAGCCAGCTCCAACGAAGATGGGCCGCTCGAAGATTCAGGAGTGTGTGTTTGTAGCGACGAATTTTTAGTGCATTTCTGTTTTGTTTCCTTTAGTGTGAAAGTACACATTTTGGGGTGAATTTGCGTGCAGTTTTTCTGCTGTTCATTAACGGGTTTGAGTGCAATTCATACTAAGACGTATCGTATGTAGATTCTTTTCAGAATAGCTTTTAATTGTATAGATTCTACATTATTCAGCTGTTTAGATAAGCTGTTGTCTGAAAAATTTGATGACTGGATAATCTAGCCGTTCAACAACCCTGATTGTCTATGCTGATTGTTGATCGACGTCAGTGACAGACGAGCAGACGAGGGTGGTTAAGAATTGCTTCAAAACCCTTTTCTAAAAGTTTAAAAATTCTAAACTTTTTTGGTTGCTCAAGTAAATATATGTATTGATTATCAAGCATTTATCAAGACGTAACACTGTCAGAATTTTTGAAATTTTTTGAAACTTGATCATCATTTAAAAATTTTATAAAAACATTGATGATACATCAGGACCATCCACAAATTTTTTTAAAATTTTCTAATATAGTTTGAACTATTTTTCATTTGATTAAAATTTACCGGTAAGACTTTTATCAGAACAGTATAGCACTATCTAAACTTTTAAAAATTCCTGGAGCTTGATCACTATCTGAAAATTTTATAGGAATATTAGTGATGCATTAGAACCATGAACAAAAAATTTAAAAATTTTCTAACTTTATTTGTTTTATTTTTCATTCAGTTCAAATTTGTCAATCAGCGTTTTATCAAGACAAATTCAAAATTTGTCCGAAAGAAATTCCGAGATGTCGGAAATTTTGGTGTAGAAAAAACCTGATTTGAATTTTTGTATTTGTGTTTTATCCAAAATTTTGATATCTTAGTGAAATTTCAAATTTTGCCATCTCTAAGATTTCAACCAAAAACAAGATTTGAAACTTAGGCGAGGTGCTGACTTGATGGCTAGCTGATCGAAGCTTTAACTAAGCACCGACTGAACGACTGCTACGTACCGGGTCTTCTGACCGAAGCACCGGGAGTATCAGGTGCCAAGTAACGAGAGGATGACTCGTGAGTGGTACTGTGCAATGTGCATGACTAATTGGCAACTGTTCATGACTAGTTAGCACTTAATTAGCAGCAATGGTCTGTGGACTGTGCCAGTGCCACTGGGATGGATGACTCAAGTATTGCATAATACTGTTATTATAAAACACTTGATTTAAGGCATGAAAACTCGTGAAATAAATTTGTCTCGTGATTCAAGCTAGCATCTTAGTGATATATTGTTTTTTATTTTGAATGTTCATAATCATTTACAATTTACTATTATATCATTAATTTTGCAAATTTGGATACACAGTTTGCTTTGGATGCGTATTAATGTGTTTTTGGATCGATGCATTTCCATCAGCATCTAGGGAGGTACCTTCTTCTATTGTATTTTGGTTTTCTTAGTATGTTTCTCTTTTATTTATGTATTAATTTAGCCTTTCAGCTGTACAGTACTGCATTTAGTATGTTTACCTTTTACCTTAATTAGTTTAGTACATTGTGCCCACTCTCTAATTTCATCCTGCATTCGGATATACGCATCGTGTTTACTCCTCCTATTAGTGCTCGGCAAAGAATTCAGATGAGAAGTTTTGATTGCAATTTAGCTTGTATATGCTTGCTTAGTATTAGGCATAAGCAGTGGTCTATCCCGTCGTACTTAAGATTTCTTCCGCCACTGAACTCTCTTAATTTGGACAGATTGGAGAATCCATGCATGGTAGCGTTTCACGTAGATAAAAAAGCTAGTGTCACAATTAACGATGCTGCATAAGTCGGATCGATTGATATCACTCGATAGCAGAGCCAGTACAGAATCACCTTAATTCAATGGTAGCAAGACTGCAAGAGCAAGCTTTGGCCATCGAAAAGGCCACTGATCGGTAAAACAGATGCATGGAGGGATCCCAAATTACAGCCGTTTGATTTATTTAGCTCATTGGTTACTGAGACGGACACTAATTAATTGATCCATGCAGGATCGGTACAGCTTCGATGTCATGCATATGCAAGATTGATGTTTGCTTATTTCCATGCTACTAGCTAGTAATTAACAAAGATCATGTTGTATACTATGTATGTAGTTACACGGTGATGTGTGCTTAGTTATGCAAAATGATGGGATGACTAGACATGCGGTTTACATGCACTGTTGTATAGTATATATATAGGACAGATGGATGAATGGATCCCATGCATCGATCACGTGGCACGAATCTCTCAGTGCGGGTTCCGCGGATCGTGGCGGCCGTTGGCCCCGGACCCCGGGTAGTCCTCCGTCTGCAGGTCCACCCTCCTCACCATCTCCTCGTCGGCAAGCGGCGGCAGCTCCCCTCCCACCGCCGCCTCCTCCGCCGTCGTCGGCACCGCCTGCTCTCCGGAGACGTCGACGGCCAACGCCTCCCTTGGCAGCAGCGCCTTCCTGTTGCCACCGGCCGCCGCCGCCGCGCTCGCCGCTGCAAGGACGAGAAAACAAAAGTCAAAGATGAGTACGTAGCATGGCCTCCGGCGAACCGAAGAGCTCGATCAAGCCGTACAAACCGTGGAGGAGGAAGAGGCAGGACAGCACCAGCATCAGAGGAAGGTAGCACGGCCTCCTCATCGTCGCTCACTACCGTACCGTACGCGCCTAGAGAGAGAGAGAGAGAGAGAGAGAGAAGAAGAAGAAGAAGAAGCTACGAGAGGTTCAGTTGGTTTCTTGACAGATGGATAGCCTTTATATAGCTGCAAGATTTGATTAATTAAGATCAGAGGGCTAGCTAGCTGTGAGTTGAGATAAGTATGCATAGTTCTGAAGTGGCGAGGGTCACATCAAGGAAGGTCAAGCGAGCACATTTTGTCTTTTTTGGGAATTAATACATAGCAGTAGGGATCGAGTTTAGTTCTGGCTAGGCTAGGTGTACCAACCTTAATTTTTCATTAGGTTACTGTAAAAACTTTTCGTCTTGGTTTAGTCACTATGTTGGCTAGGTCGTCCTATTAGCTAGCTAGAGAGTACTAATGATCGAGTCACAGTACTGACGAAAACCTATTATACCAAAGTCAACTGTTATCTTGCAAAGCATTATAATCACTGGCTAGGATTTGCGCGCTACGCTGCGCCGTGCGAAATTTGGTTACGCAATACTGCATTACACGATGATTTCTGAAAAATGGGTTTGAAGATGTAAACGTGAAATCATTTTATCCTCCGGAGTTTTTAAAAAATATGCTAGCTAGGAGTCACCGGTGAATTTGCGGCACCACGAGTCATCTTTGTATGGTGCGAAATCGCTAGTAGTCATCGTCGAATCTACGAAAACGTGGATTCTTTTTTGCGTAATTTCGGTTTTCTCTTTTTTTTTAAAAAAAAAGGGGTTGCTAGGAGTTATGGGTGAATCTGTGCCCCGTGGGCTACCCTTTTTCTTAGAAAAACCGATGCGAAAACGTGGTTTCTTTTTTCGCGCAATTTCAATTTTCTTGCTTTTTCTTTTAAAAAACATCATCGAATACGTGGATTGCTTTAAGTCGTGGTAAATATGTGGCCTTTTTTTAAAAAAGCGGAGGGATATAAACATAATTTCTTTTTTGGATCAATTCAGTTAAAACACGTTTTTAGGACCTAAATGTAATTTCATTTTTTTCTCAGGTCCATTCTATTAAAAACCGATGTGATGACCTGAAAGTAAACCATATAGGGACCTAAACATATTTTTTTATTTTTTGGATCTATTTTGTTAAAAACCTAATGGAAGGACTTGAACGCAACTTCTAATTTTTCGGAGGAAATTTTCACGAGAGGGGTGACGTAGCCTTTTTTTTTAAGCTAAGGGACATAGACGTAATTTCGTTTTTTATCAATTCAGTTAAAAACTTGGCAAGTGCAGTTACCAAGGTAAAATTCAGAATTTAACCACGAGTAAAATTAGTCGCATTGACCTTAATGCATACTTATCTCATTAATAGAAATTACAATCCATGCCATGATTCGTGAACTTACCAAAATACCCAATTTTCAATGAGGTGGCAGCGTTATATTCAAACCAGACTTTTCACTAAATAAATAAAATGATTTCAGAATTTCATATACCAACATAGGCCTCCAAGTTCTAAACTTTTACAAAAAAAAAATGCAATCCTTGTGAAAGTACCATTTTACCCCTTTTAAC
Organism: Guadua angustifolia; assembly: GCA_036346375.1. Taxonomy (NCBI): domain Eukaryota; kingdom Viridiplantae; phylum Streptophyta; class Magnoliopsida; order Poales; family Poaceae; genus Guadua; species Guadua angustifolia. Next base: position 71,286,468 of record CM070500.1, on the reverse strand, counting down.
GACTGTCAAGTTAGGTGTCAAAACCACCATTTAAACCCGGATTTAAGCCAATAGAAAAGCAAATGATTTTTTTGTTGACATTTTCCAATGTTTTCAAGCAGGTATAAATAAGGACCATACGAGCAGCTCAAACGGCCGGTTGGCTACTACTAGTTCTGGGTGAGCTATTCCCTCTTCTGTTCTTCTTCCTCCTCCTTGGCCAACGTACGCCATTCTAGCTAATGTTGCTTCGCGGCTTCTGGCCAGGGAAGGAGTAGGGGTTTTTGCTTCCTTTCTGCAGCAGCAAAATGATTTGTGCTGCTGCAGGACGAAGCCAACGAAAGCTAGTTGGAAACATCAGGGAAGGAGAGGACCAAAGAAGCATAGCATCTTGCATCACTAGGAAAAACCAGTAGAAGCATAGAATGAGCCATGCAAGAACCAACAAAGAACACCTTCCATTGCATCACCTCAAATTAGGTATCAATATTGTAGATCTTAAACTGAGACCCTCGAGAGAGGGCTAGGTACGCCGGTCAACTGGGATGACTTCACCTTTAACCAATTCGAAAAACCTCTAATTCAATTATAAAATTCTCTAATAAATCCCCTAATCCTTTTTGTTCTTCTAATACCTTCAAATATTTTCGACAGACGGGAATTTTAATACCAATCAACTTAAATAAATTATTACCTATTATTTGGTTATTCAATTAAGTAAATTTAATTATTAATTATTTTCTAAAATTGACATTTCACTAGATCATATAATAGAGTAATTGGGTTATTGAGTAAGATCAAATACTTTCCAAAACTAAAATTATAATTTTTTCTATTTTAAATCATGTTTTACGAAACCTGTCAACTCTATTTACTTCTTAAATAAAACATAATATCTTCTTTTAAGAAAAGTCTCTCTTCTAAATTGTCTTAAATCTCTTTTTTGTTTTCTAAGAAAACAACATTCCCATTTTAAAATAAATTAAACTAATTCAATTATGTTTCAAAACTCTTTTCTTTATTAAAAAAATGCCACCCTTTTTAAATATAGCTTAATCAAATCTTTCCTATTTAACTCTTTTTCAACAATTCTTCTAAATTAAATAACTTATTGGTTCCCTTTAATACATTTAAACACTACTATTTCCTTATTTAACCACTAATCATTTTTCCTAAATGCAACTTAAAAAGTATTTCCTTAAGCCAACTTAAACATCTTTCTCTAGTAGGAGGGGTCGGCAACATGATTTTTTTTGTGGTAGTCCTTATTGGACTCCCTCTTTTTTTCATTGTTATATAATCGGATTAACCGAGGGATCTGCTGTGTTCAAGCTTGAACCCTCAGTCTCCAAATATTTTGGTCTTCAAGTCTGCATATCAAGCAAGTCCAATCCTTCAATCATGTTGTGTTGTTAATTTATTATGAAGTACTTGCAACTTAGTTTACTTAATATCAAATGCATGGTAAAATAATTTACTTTCTAAAAGAAGAATTAAACTTGACTATGATGGAATTATGTTCAGATGGTTGACCGGCTGGTAGAACAACCAGTGTATCGAATTATGTTCAGATGGTTGACCGGCTTGTAGAGTATATTGTATGGATGGTAGCGGAGATCAGGGAATGGGATGGAATAGTAAACTTCATAATATTAAAACTTAGAATCTTTATCAACAAACTCCTTTTTCAAAGATGCAATGCTTCTTAGTAGACATTAATTGGTCCCTAATAGCTTGGTTTAGTAGGTATATATGTGTTGGACTATGGACATATATTTGTTGGCTTGCTAAATTAGACTTGCAGAGTAACTTTTGTACTCATTTCGATATTGTATCCTCCTTGTTAGATTGCTAATACGGTACACATCGAAGATTGCTTAATTGAACATCAAGATGAATGAGATGGTCAACTTCAAATGATAGGTCGAAACTAGATGCTTCACTAGATCAACTCAATATCCTAGATGATGCTGTGAATACTGAAGTACATTAGATGGTAGCATTCGTCTGTAGTAGGTTTTGCCTTGTAGCGTGTGATAATCCTTATTGTATGTCAAGTGTTTAGACTAGTAGCTACTCAAATGTGACTGGAAAACTATCTTTTTGCTGCTTTATTTATCTGATCTACTGCAATTACTTCTGCTATGCTACTCTGATGTGTACATTCATCGGTTAAGTCTTTAATTAGTCTTTACTAATAAGTAATAAGCCAAAGACTTACATGCTACCAAAGATAGTAGCGTCGAGGATCGTCACAGGTGGTGGCTTGGCTCATGCAAATTAAAGCTATTGCTATAGGTATATTAGCTAGGTCAAATAGCTTCTTTGGCGCCAAAAGGTGCGTCGCGACCATGCACTAAGCTAGCTTGCACCAGAAATGGGCGGGACCGAGGCCACGTACGTCCATGCATGTGTCTTTGCACTGGCATCCACTGCTCCTGTTGAGCCGTGATCGACTGGAATTAACGTGGAGAAACGCATAGTCAGCTAGTTAGCAATTAATCTTAACTAGCTTGCTGCCATGAGTCAGAAAATATCACCCGGCCGGCCGGAATCGATGGACGATCGATCACACGTTTTCAACGTCGAACGATCCATCGATCTCATGGTAGTGGGTAGGCCAGGTTGAGATCTACTGTATATGTTTCTGTGATCTGAATTATGACACATGCTTACACACCAGCTGATCGATCGATGGACCTTAATTTGGAGTTTGGACCTCCTAGCGGTCAACCGGGGAGGTTGGCCAGATCGAGATTCGATCCATGCATCTTGGAAAAATACCAGACGTTTCCATGGTCATATGTGTACAATTAATGGGAGATGGTGTTTAGTCAACCTCAATTTATATATATATATGCTCCATAGCTTGATAAAAATTCCTGGCTTTAATTATCCCCTGACACTAGCTACTACGCTAAATACCTATTACTAATACCTGTGAGATGGAGGTATAACAATGGCCAAAAGGAATTGGTTCAGCATGAGTTATTTGGTTTGTAATTATATGAATGCATGCAAATCATATCTTCCTGAATTCTGGCAGAGAAGAGAGAGAATATGGTGTGTGATCATCATGCCGATGCATGCTTAGGGTATATACAATAAGATCACCTTAGTTAGTTTTTAATCTGTCTACGTCAATTTTATCTTATATAGAAGAGTGAAAAAAGAATAGAGGAAGTAAACCTGGCTTTTATTAGTAGTAAGCATTGTAGGGAGTATAGATAGGTTATTTATGTACAAGAGAAAGAAGATAATTATTACACAGCATCTAGAGTCAATCTTTAAATATAGTTATTGTATAAACTGATTTTTATCTTACTATTAGCCATTAGTGGCTTTGCATACATGCTCTGCATGCAAGGGACGTACCTCTGCTGCACAGCGTCAGAAATTAGGCAATTAATGCCGTAGTGGAACAATTCAAGCGTATGACTGCATGTATAGTGCATCGATATATCACATCATTGCCTAGTACCTAATTTCTTTCGGCCACGGAAGGTATTCATACAGCAGCAGTCTACCAAGAATCCTTGCCACTTGATCATGCACACTCTGAAAAGAAAGAAAACCTGTCAATTCGTACGTAGAACCGTCACTAACACACGGTCAAACAGATCTACCTATATATGCTACCTTTGGAGGGAGACTGACTAGTTAATTAAAATAGCTAACCTAGTTTAAGTCAAACCACACACACACAAAGCGAAGTTAGAATGCACATCACCATGCATGCATCAGGATGCAAGAATAATGATGCTCTTCAGGGTTAAATTAACTGTCAGAAAAGACGCGTAGTTATCTATTTGGACAAGGAGACCACATGCATGGGCAAGCCACATGGATGCGAGACGGAGGCCACCTTTTACCTCTGAAAACAACGATCGATCGACTCGCTCGCACACCCAGTGTCAGCCAGCCACATGGCTGCCCAACCCGACCCAGATGCCCTCACATCATGCAGGTTTGACAACACAACAGTCCACCACCACCGCGCGCGCATGCCCGATATTGTCTGGGAAAAGGTTGGCTTGCTAAAATTAATTACTTCCAAAAAAAGTCGAGGCAAGAACAGCAGAGAGCAGCAAGGAGGATCAGGATCCGCTGCAGCTATAAACCACAACTCGGCAATCCTTGGCGCTACTATGTAGTGAATACAACAGAAAGATAAAAGGGAGCAAGAAAGCATGCGCATTTCGGGTTTTGTTCAATCTCAGCATTCGATGGTAGGTTCATTGTTTCGGCTTTGGATTCTCTAAAAGCTGATTCTGGATTGTGTTCGTAGAGAAACTGATTCTTCAAAAGCTGGAATTCAAAAGCACATATGAAGTGGATTGTGGATTCTAGTGTATATGGATGGGCTGTATTGTGATAATCGAATTCTAGAATTAGACTATTTATTAATTTCTGATTCTACTTTTGAATTAGAATCCAGAATCAAAAACTAAAACAAACAGGCTAACGATGAGCTTGCCACACAACTGCATGCACGATTAGCCCTCTGATCACATGCCAACTTCTCATAGATTGATCTGGAGGTTTTGATCACCTAAGACCAAATATAAATGTATATATATACGTACGTAGTCTAAAGCTTTGAATTTTAATCCAACGACGGCCAAATCCGAACCACGGGGATGGATGATGGATGAGTGGAGGTAAGGCCCACCTATCACCAAAGCACAGAAATGGTGTGTGTTGCCGTGGGCATGGAAAAGGCAGGTGAGCACTACTAGCCTGGCAAACAGGACAAGAGACTCTCACGGTCTCACCATTGTGCACCGCACCAGATTAACACCAGTCGAAATGGGGGCTCTCGTGAGATCGGGCTCAAGCCAATAGTGGCGTACCACGATGCCATCATATCGCGACTAAATACCTGTGCACAAGGTGGCTGATGTGCATCTCACAGGTGTCGGCACATCGTGGCTTTGTGGCTCTGAACACTACTGCCAATTTGTAGAGGAGAAAAATGCATGATTCTTGTTTTTTTTTTCTATGACCAAAAAAGAAAAAGAAAAAATAATGGCCATGGTTGAGAGTTTGTGATGCACGAGGTGAGATCCAGGGAGCTTCCAGACATGCCGGAGGATGATACTATGGCCCCATTTGAAATATTAGAGTTTTTTTTCAAATCCTACGAGAATCGAATTGTTCCGCGTGAAGTTCTTGGGTGAAATCCATGCGTCCTAAACGGAGACTGTATCGCATCATCGCGAGGAGCTCAAGATGTTGGGAGTTGGGCGCTTAAGATTGACTGGTAGGACATACACGGTGGAGAATGAGCAACAACCGGTAACGAAATATAAAGGTAAGTAATAAAATAAAATTATGTTATAAGATCAAACATCTATTTCTCCCGATTATAAAAGTTTTTATAGTTTCTTCTTCGGTATGAATTAAAACCAAATATATTGTGCGTAGCAATATATATTACCAATCTCAAAAATCAATCAATCATTTTTATCCCATTTTGCAATTTATATTACCAGCTCGCGTTTCTCTTCCTCTCGTTGTTATGCCCGTAGTGTGTGCTCCTCGGCACTGTTGACCTCGTTTTTCTCGTCGCCTCGCTCATCCTCGTCATCCACCGCTTCGCAGAGGCGACACGGGGGCTTCTCCCGAGCACGGGGCGCTGCTGCCGAAGCTACCGCTATTCTAGAAAATCGATTCCACCATCCGACGCAGCAAGATGTCTTTTTCAGGAAAATTGATTCCACCATCCGACGTTGTGCCCGATGTTATAATCGTTCCAACGATGGATGATCTGACGCCGGAGCAGCATAAAGCATCGAGGATCGAAAGGCCGCGCTCAGGGAGATGATGTTAAATTGCTTTCGAGTCTTCAGTAGTTATATTAGGGTGTTTTTATGCTATATGCTCCCTGTTCCCTGCAGGAGCACATGATAGATTCTCATATGGAAAATAAATTGCCTTTAAGTAGTATTGCATTAGGGGGTATAGATGGTAGTTAGATTTAATATACCTATATGTAATTTATAGGTAGGATTAAAAATAACTGATAGAAAGGATTGTCTATATAGTTGTCTCTCGGCTATGGTGATCTCTCATATAATTAATAGATTATCTATACAATAATATACATAATACAAAATCGTTTATAAGACTGTCTTTACATAGTATACAATGTCTTTTTTCTTTTTATATTATTCAAAATCTTATATAGCGGATTACGGCCAAGTGATATGTACACGCCCTCGATAAACGACGATGCTGCATCGCCCACGATAAATGACGATGTTGCATCGCAATGGTAGTAGCTCGGAGCCTCGGTCACATGTGTTTGCCAACCCAGGCGAAATTCAGGGCGAAGTTGTTGTCAGCCTATCTAAGAGAATATTGAGCCTTGTAAGGCCCGAGACATTACAGGTCAGAGTTTGGACGGCCTGCCATGAGCCATGTGCTCATTTTTCTCAAAGAGAAGCCATTCAAGTTCCAAACCCTTGCACAATATTTCAGGGCCTACTTTACTATGGTCGCACCAATAATTTTGCATTAAGGTCCAGAATAGGTGGGGTTTGAGGTCCCGTTTAGGTGGTAAAGCGAAGCAGTTCGGATTCTTGTAAAGCGTTTGAGTAGAATCAGAATTCGAGGAACGGGTTGCTAGCCGATTTGACCACGGCGTGTAAAAAATGACGATTCGCTTTGAACGTCCGAGTCCTATTCGTTTGGTTGGATTTATTTGATTCTAGGAGAAACAGTCCGGTTCCAAGTTGCCAAACGGGGCCTAACTCATTGAGGCAAGGTTACACGGGATATAGTCACCATATATTTAGATTCATCTAATTATTTGAGTAAGTGGATAGATTGGATAGGTCATCTAGTTTTTTTTTTATATTCCTTCCAAATGTTGAATAGAACCATCACAAAAAAAGGTCGGATGGATTCATCCTGTTTATTGTATAAAGAGGTGTACTCGATCAAATTGTGGGCAGTTTTTGGTCAATTTTTGTCAAAAAAATCAAATTTCAGCCAAAATTTGTTTGAAAATTCAAATTTTGCTTGAAAATTCAATTTTTGGTCGAATTTTATCCAAAAATTTCAAACTAATATTTGAACTCTTAATCACAATTAGCTCATTCATCCAACCAAATAAAAAATTAACTCATTCTATCTAATCTTATTCAAACAACCAAATGCACTCTAGATCGGTGGAATCAAACAGCCCTTTTCAGGATATGTTGGGTCGTTGATTTTTTTTTTAATTACAACACGTGCGTAAATCCTGGATTTATCCAGTACCCTACGGAGCGCAAGCACACGCGTGTGAGATTAGATCCCTAGATCGAACCGGGCGGTAGGGCAGGTATTCGGTTTTTTTAATCTAGTCGGTTCAATTTTTTATTTTTAATTAATTTGATTTTTGGAAACTGGATATCGAATTTCTCGGATCAAAATGAAAAATTAAACCAAATTAATCAAAAAATTTCGGTTTGGTTAATTCGGTTTTTGGTTAACCGAAATATGAATAACACTAGATAGATTATATTTAGTCCTTCTCATATCACAACAAATAATAGGGATAAACCCACATAATATTCATAGGTAATTATAGTATAAGCATAATAGAACATATGAATATACTAAACATATGCATAATGTGTTAAAACATAAGAATTGTTTAATGGTTTTAGAAAGAACATTATAAAAGTGATATTGTACACGGGCTTTGAAAGCAAAAAACCGAATCGAACATCAAAAACCGAATTATATCAAAACAAAAACCGATCTGAAAACTAAAAACCGAAACAGTCTATTAATTCGGTCCCATTCAGTAATACAATTTCGGTTTAAAAATGTTCACCCCTGCCGCGGGTAGCAGGCGTGTCACCGCTACTAACCACCCGAGCCGTATCAAATTTCTTGGGACATTAAAATTTACATGAAACAATTTATGTAATTTGGAAAAGGTTCCGCGTTCCATACGGAGCCTATAGAACATTTTACCTTTTCCCTACGCAAAGTTGAAGGGGAAACAAAGGCCTACACAGCCTTTTCCCTCCATCAACTTTACTTAGTCGAGTTGCAAGACCTTCATCAGACTTTACTTCCCCACAGGCCATATATCTTGCAATATATCAAGTCCAAAGTACAGCTTAAATGCAGATGCATGATGCCCTTTTGTAAAGGAAAGCAACCATCCAGAAAGAAAGTAAAGGCTGAGGGCATCACATTTACAAAAGCATGAGATCAGATTCATGTTTATATCGCTTATGGATTTGAGCCAGCGTTTTTTAAAAAATATGAATAGTCCGAAGGCATGCACCGCATAAGTTTCATAAACGTTGGGTCCTTTGAAGGTTTAACTCGGAAAAAATGTTTTCGTCACAAAAAACATGATTCATCGAAGGTTTATAGCAACTTATGGATTTACCAATCCGGTCATAACCGTGGGTTTTTTAAAAAAATATAGATTAGTCCTAAGATTTATAGCGCCATAAATACGCAGTAGGTCCTAACGACCTATTTTTTTTAGCAAACACAAAAACTAAAAAAAATGATTCGTCGAAAAGTTTATAACTTTTTAAAAAAAAATTGATTCGCCCAAAGATTTATAGCGACAGTAGATTCGCCAATGATCTCGACACCCATTTTTTACAAACAAAAAAATGATTCCTACCGACCCATTTTATTTAAAAAATACGAAATCAAAAATTCGACAAATTTTATCAAAACTGATTGTAACCGGTTTTCTAAAAAAACGAGATTCTTTGAAGGTTTATAGTTGGCTTATTTTTTTTTAAACAGATATGAAAATCGAAAATACGCCCCCATGGATTTGTTGACGGGTCCTATCGACTCTATATTGTGGGCCATAGCCGGGCTTGACATTTGATGGCCGCCTTGGCTAGTCACATTTACAAAAGCATGAGATGGAAGCTTGGAAATATACAAGGTACATGCTTGTTAAGGGGCGACCCAGAAATTTCTGTTAGCGAGTAGTATTGAGTTTTATGCATTAGATGGTTCACGATAGTTTAAACTGTCGAGGAAATACAAGCAAACTTGGGTTGGTACTCCCCATCATGGTTAGGCCCTATTAATCAGGTCTATGATGTGGGCTAATTTTCCTTCAAATTGCATTAGCTATGTGATAATCCATATTTAAAAAATATGGGCCGGGTCGGGTGGAGCCGAGCCGACCTCAGCATGCATGTCGTGGCCGGGCTAGACACGGCGTCCCGACAATAAATTGGGGGGGCGGGGGTTTAAGCCTTAACCCTAGCCACCACCCCACGCTATCACCCCTGTGTGCTGTTCCTATGTGGTTATGTCGCCACCGTGAACTGCCATGCCCTCGCTGTTGTGCCATCCCGCCGGTGTCTCTCCATGGATCTCGCACAAAGGTGCGGTCGTGCCCCTAATCACCGCCGCAGTACCGGTCGGGCTACGCCAGAGCGTGCCGCACTGTACCGACCACGGCCATAGCATGCCCTGGCAACGTTGTTCACATCTTTTCACATTCTCTGTCAAACTGTGCACCCAAATTGAAATCCGTTCGTGTCATTGTGTGCAGGAGGCGATGAGGATTTTTTTAGGACATGGTGCTGGAGTTTTAGTAAGCATGAAGGAGCGAGAAACACCAAAGGATTGAGGAGGATCGCCGACACCGATGTTTCTGGCAGAACTTCGAGACGCGGGTACAAACCATATATTAGCGTTGATTAAGTTGATGCTGTATTGGAGCGGTGTTATGGTCATTTTGTTGGTAGATGTGGCACTTGCAGGTCACTAGGATAGAGTTTGAGAGAGATCGATATTCATTTAGTAGTGGTATCTATGTTCGAGGCGAGATTTGGGGTGCCTACGGTCAGTGTAACATAATGTGGCAATGTATTCATGGCGAGATTCTTAAAAAAAGGTTTTTAATGAGGCAACTAGTGTAACATAACGTGGGAGTGCAATGTATTCTATTCTCTATCTCTTTTTTTCCCATTAGGTCTTTTAGTAGAGTTTTTGATAGGACATGTGCATTACGCGGTATTTGTCTAAAGGAGAGTGTTATGATATAGATTGATTAGAGTCCATATTCAGTTGGACTTTGTCTCTATGTAGGCGAATCCAAATCTATCTCTTGCTACCTTCTGCTATATATTGGGCACCCCATTGTATAGGAGAACTAATCTAATAAAAAGATAGAGCTTTGCCCCCTATTTTGTGTGTGCTATCTGTTCTTGTTCTTGAGATATAAAGTGAGGCTTGTAATATAAGGGTTCAAGTAGAGATCCGGCATCAATTATGATGAAATCTATTCTCCTGTAACGAGTGAAATAATGTTCCAATATTTAATATCAATGGTAGCTAACCTAAATTTAATAATGCAGTTGAAGAATACAGTGACATTATATTTATATGAATCACTACATACAAATATTTATACGAGAGTTCTTAAAAGAGTCAAAGTTCCGTATCCTAATAACCTATTCATGTTTTTATACACGTCATGTCATCGCGCGGATAAGGTGAATTGACTTGATACCCTACCACTGCGAAAAGGCTAACTTGAATAACTAACAGATTAGGAGTAGAAAGTGGTGTGTGTTGTTGGGGGTGGGGAGCCCTTTTTCTGTTCTGACGTTAATGGCTAACAAAGATTAACTTTGAAAAGAAATACCGCTTGGAACATTATAACGTTTTACTTATAAGCACTTTGTACTCTAGGATCCTCTACTCCTACAACCACAATAACCAAATGAACAGAATTCATCCTTGAAAACCATAAGAATATTCTAGTCAGAAGCATAGTTTAAAAACCAGCAAAATTTCAAAAATTTTGTCTGAGATTTCGGATTTCGGCCAAAAACGAGACTCAAAATCCCAGCTGGGATAAAATAATTAAATAAAATCAATTGCTACAGTAATTCAAGCAAATTTCGCCGAAATGATGGGTATTTTAACCGGATTTTAACTTTCGAGGATCTCATTTTGACTTTTGAAGACTCAATTTAGGTCAGTAATCCTTAAGAATGTCATCTTCCATGAAAATCTATTGAAAAACTGAATTTTTGATACGTTTTATAAAAATAGCAGAAACATTGTCAGATTTTTACAAAATTATACAAGCTTTGTCATGCTCTAAAAATCTTAGTACCATCTTTAGTAGTCTACTTCATCTGTTATATTTAAAAATTCAAAAATAGAATGAACATAATAAGATAGTAACCGTGTCAGAATTTTATTAATTCACTCGAGTGTGATCATGATCCAAAATTTTTAGAAGAGCTTATGAATCACCTCAGAACCATTCTCTAAAAGTTTCAAAAATTGTAAACTTGTTTTGGTTGCTCAATCAAATCTATAAAAGCAATACATGTAGCGTCGTAAGACTTTTATTAGGATAGTACCACTGTCATAGTTTTTTAAAAATTTCTCAACCTTGATTGTCTTCTAAAAATTTTATTAAAACATTAGTGATACATCAGAACCATCTATAAAAATTTTAAAATTTTCTAACGTAGTTTGAACCATTTTTCATTCGGTTAAAATTTGTTGATCAACCTTAAGTAACATTGTCCTATTTTTTAAAAAAATTCAAGCTTGATAATTATAAAAAAATTTATGAAAACATTATTGATGCATTAGTACTATTGATAAAAGTTTTCAAAATTTTCTAAAGTGGTTTGCACTATTTTTCATTCAGTTGAAATTTACCGATTAGTCTTTTATTAGGACAGTAGCACTTTTAGAATTCTTAAAAATTTCTTATGCTTAATCATTATTTAAAATTTTTATGGAAACGTTAGTAATGTGTTAGGACTATCCACAAAAATTTTTAACATCGTTTCGATCATTCTTCACTAGATTGAATTTTACCGAGATTTCGGTAATTTCAGCTAAAATTTTTGATTTTTTTTAAAAAATTCCAAAATTAAAATTTACCTTTTGAATTTTAACTGAATTTAATCCAAAATTTCAAGATTTCACTTGCTCCAAAAATATAAAGCGGAAACAAAATTTCAGTCCCTACATGCCGACGGGGGTCCCATGGCGTGGCACGTGGGCGTGACGGAGGGAAAAAAAAGCAGCTGGCTCCTTTTTGTTGTTGCACTTTCCTCTGTTCCTTTTCCCTACGACCGCTTTCGCTTTATCTATCTTTCGGGTCCCGGCCCTGGAAAGGCCAACAGATTAGATGTGGTCATGTGATAATGCCACGCGCACACGCACGGCTACACACTACCAGTTTACATTGATGTAGTCAGGATCCAGTACCACCATCTAGTCTAGGCGTGTAGGAGCGAAATCATCATCATTTTTACAGTTTTACAATTAATTTTTTTAAACAAATCTAACCCTCTTGTAAACGCAATTATAGAAGAAGCTATCCTGATGTGTGTTTTTTTTTTTACAATTGTATTTGTAAAAAGGTTATATTTAAACAAAAATCACACAAGGCTATAGAAGTCGTCAGGTGCAGATCATGGGATCTATGATATAGCTTGAAACTCTAGGGGTGGTGCTTGTGCAACAACGAGTTAATCATTAGATATGGATCACATATTCTTTCTTTTAGTCCTTCTCTATTTCGCTGAAAAACAATTTGGATGTTTGGGTAAATACAAAGATCTAAATTCAATGCAACGTTTAAGTCGTACTAACAGTTAATATGCGGAATATGAGTGCGGCTGTGGCACTATCGATTCTTTCCAAGCATGTTATACTTGTTCTACAAAAAAATCATAACGTTAAAACATGATTTATTCATTTATTGGAAAATAGTTTTTACAAGTACAGTGTGGGAGATGATTCATAGTAAGCTTCGAATTGATCTTTATGAAACATGAAAATGAAAACCTCGTCCCAGTTTTCAGTCTTTTGATGTCTTTTTGGTTTTAGGTATAACTGGACAAATAGAGTTGGATACTCACCGTACACTTTAAATCTGAATATCTGATACCTAATTACAATTTAAAATAATCCAAAAATTTTCACACAAAGTAAAATTAATTAGAACTCAAAATACTACCCGCTCCGTTCATTTTTATAAAGCGTGTTTTGACTTTGCACAAGGATTAAGATTACGCTGAAATTAAGAAAAGTATGAGAGAAAATAACTTACATACCCTTACTTAATTGTCCTAGAAGATGAAAGATATACTTTGTGTGGATGGTAATGAATAAATACATATAGTTGAGAGAGAATAAATCGGGATATAGAAAGAAAGATCTCATTAAATCTATATGTAAGTCTTAGAGCATGTATAATAAAACCACCTCAACTTACTCTTAACACATCCACATTAGTTTTGTTCTATGTGAAAGAGTGAGAAAAGATGAGAGAGAATAGAGCTAGCTCTTATTTAATAGTAAGTATTGTACAAGAATATAGATAAATTAGTTATGTATAAGAGAGGAGATGGTTATTGCACAATACCTAGAGACAACATTTAGATATAGTTATTGTACAAGTTGACTTTAATGCTCACTCTATATGATATAGATGAGAGATAAAGTAAGTAGTAGACTTTATTATTATATTTACTCTTATATTTATAAATAAGATTATTTAAAAATAAGCTTTATAAAAGTGGAGAGAGAGAGTAAGAATTACATAAAGAGAACGAAAGAACGAAAGTTGCATGAGCTCTTGCAACACCAAAGTATCGCGGATTAACCTGTGGGAGATGCGGTGCACCAACTTTTTTTTTTTTTTTTGCTTTTGCAAATTCAATTGTGTATTTTAAAAGGTAAATTATTAACATCTTTCTTTCTTTTTCTTTTCCTTTTCTGAGCTCAATGATAGCACTATCCTCCATTAGCCAGAGCGAGGCTGAGCAGTGGGGACAGTTCAATTATTTCAGGTGGGGCCCGCGGGGTTGCTGAAAAGTTCCTCCGCTGCATTGCCCCAGGAAAGGCGCCGGATGACGTGGACCTGCAAGCGGCTTTGCGTGACCGGCTGCAACCGGTGGCCTCCTGCCTGTGCTGTGCATTCACCGGCGGAACGCCAGTAAAATGGCAACTTTTCAGTTACCATGGAATGTTTCGGCGGCATACCCTTTAGCATGCTCTGAACTGGCACTAGTTATGCGAGTCAAGAGATTTCTTCCGGAAGCATGGTCTTTTCGTCACACTGTCACAGCATCTATCAACATGAAGTTGTGTATAAGGGCCTCTATTGTTTTCGTGCCATGGGTGACAACTCGGATGATGAAAGTAGGGGTGAAAATAGGATAGGAAATATCCGTCCAATCCGATCCTAAATCCGTTTAAAACTCGAACCGATGTTTTGGATCATTGAGCAGGAAAATCCGATGTAATATGGATTACAGATATGAAAAGAGCAATATCCGATCCGATCCAAAAATTTCATGTAATATGGGTTAGGATATGGGAAGAGCAATGAAATTTTTGCCCCTAAGACTTTACACATTGACCCATACTTAGACTAGGATTCATCATTGAGCACATTGGATCATTCTAAAACTATTTCTTGCCAAATCCCTCTTAATAGTACGGCAATCCTTAAACTCAAATAAAATTTAAAAAGCATATATAACCGTTGAGTTTAACCAACGCCTTTTCTTCTCGAATTTGAGGGACCTCTTTCCTTAAGCGACTTTCCTATGAGCGTATTCATCTATTCACGATACTCATAAAGCTCATTAGTCACTTAATCTTGTTGTCATTAATCACCAAAATCATTAAGGGGCCTAGATGCACTTTCAATCTTCCATGAAAATCTATTGAAAAACTGAATTTTTGATACGTTTTATAAAAATAGCAGAAACATTGTCAGATTTTTACAAAATTATACAAGCTTTTTCATGCTCTAAAAAATCTTAGTACCATCTTTAGTAGTCTAGGATCATACATAAAAATTTATAAAATAATTTAACTTCATTTGTTATATTTAAAAATTCAAAAACAGAATGAACATTATAAGATAGTAACCGTGTCAGAATTTTATTAATTCACTCGAGTGTGATCATGGTCCAAAATTTTTAGAAGAGCTTAATAATCACCTCAGCACCATTCTCTAAAAGTTTCAAAAATTGTAAACTTGTTTTGGTTACTCAATCAAATCTATAGAACCAATACATGTAGCACCGTAAGGCTTTTATTAGGACAATACTACTGTTATAATTTTTGAAAAATTTTCAAACTTGATTGTCTTCTAAAAATTTTATTAAAATATTAGTGATACATCAAAACCATCTATAAAAATTTCCAAAATTTTCTAACGTAGTTTGAACCATTTTTCATTTGGTTAAAATTTGCTGGTCATCCTTCGGTAACAAAGTCCTAATTTTTTAAAAAATTTCAAGCTTGATAATCATAGAAAATTTTATGAAAACATTATTGATGCGTCAGTACTATTGATATAAAAGTTTTCAAAATTTTCTAAAGTGGTTTGCACTATTTTTCATTCAGTTGAAATTTGCCGATTAGTCTTTTATTAGGACAGTAGCACTTTTAGAATTCTTAAAAATTTCTTATGCTTAATCATTATCTAAAATTTTTATGGGAACGTTAGTAATGTGTTAGGACTATCCACAAAATTTTTTAACATCGTTTCGATCATTCTTCACTAGATTGAATTTTACCGAGATTTCGGTAATTTCGGCTAAAATTTTTGAAATTTTGTTTAAAAAATTCCAAAATTAAAATTTACCTTTTAATTTTAACTGAATTTAATCCAAAATTTCAAGATTTCACTTGCTCCAAAAATATAAAGCGGAAACAAAATTTCAGTCCCTACATGCCGACGGGGGTCCCATGGCGTGGCACGTGGGCGTGACGGAGGGAAAAAAAAAGCAGCTGGCTCCTTTTTGTTGTTGCACTTTCCTCTGTTCCTTTTCCCTACGACCGCTTTCGCTTTATCTATCTTTCGGGTCCCGGCCCTGGAAAGGCCAATGCGGTCATGTGATAATGCCACGCGCACACGCACGGCTACACACTACCAGTTTACATTGATGTAGTCAGGATCCGGTACCACCATCTAGTCTAGGCGTGTAGGAGCGAAATCATCATCATTTTTACAGTCTTACAATTAATTTTTTAAACAAATTTAGCTCTCTCGTAAACGCAATCGTAGAAGAAGCTATCTTGCTATCTTCCGAGGTTGACGATGTGGTTTTTTTTTTTACAATTGTATTTGCAAAAGCTATATTTAAACAAAAATCACACAAGGCTATAGAAGTCATCAGGTGCAGATCATGGGATCTATGATATAGCTTGAAACTCTAGGGGTGGTGCTTGTGCAACAACGAGTTAATCATTAGATATGGATCACATGTTCTTTCTTTTAATCCTTCTCTATTTCGCTGAAAAACAATTTGGTTGTTTGGGTAAATACAAAGATCTAAATTCAATGCAACGTTTAAGTCGTACTAACAGTTAATATGCGGAATACGAGTGCGGCACTATCGATTCTTTCCAAGCATGTTATACGTGTTCTACAAAAAATCATAACGTTAAAACATGATTTATTCATTTATTGGAAAATAGTTTTTATAAGTACAGTGTGGGAGATGATTCATAGTAAGCTTCGAATTGATCTTTATGAAACATGAAAATGAAAACCTCGTCCCAGTTTTCAGTCTTTTGATGTCTTTTTGGTTTTAGGTATAACTGGACAAATAGAGTTGGATACTCACCGTACACTTTAAATCTGAATATCTGATACCTAATTACAATTTAAAATAATCCAAAAATTTTCACACAAAGTAAAATTAATTAGAACTCAAAATACTACCCGCTCCGTTCATTTTTATAAAGCGTGTTTTGACTTTGCACAAGGATTAAGATTACGTTAAAATTAAGAAAAGTATGAGAGAAAATAACTTACATACCCTTACTTAATTGTCCTAGAAGATGAAAGATATACTTTGTGTGGATGGTAATAGATAAATACATATAGTTGAGAGAGAATAAATCGGGATATAGAAAGAAAGATCTCATTAAATCTATATGTAAGTCTTAGAGCATGTATAATAAATCCACCTCAACTTACTCTTAACACATCCACATTAGTTTTGTTCTATGTGGAAGAGTGAGAAAAGATGAGAGAGAATAGAGCTAGCTCTTATTTAATAGTAAGTATTGTACAAGAATATAGATAAATTAGTTATGTATAAGAGAGGAGATAGTTATTGCACAATACCTAGAGACAACATTTAGATATAGTTATTGTACAAGTTGACTTTAATGCTCACTCTATATGATATAGATGAGAGATAAAGTAAGTAGTAGACTTTATTATTATATTTACTCTTATATTTATAAATAAGATTATTTAAAAAGTAAGCTTTATAAAAGTGAACAGAGGGAGTAAGAATTGCATAAAGAGAACGAAAGAACGAAAGTTGCATGAGCTCTTGGAACACCAAAGTATCGCGGATTAACCTGTGGGAGATGCGGTGCACCAACTTTTTTTTTTTTTTTTGTGCTTTTGCAAATTCAATTGTGTATTTTAAAAGGTAAATTATTAACATCTTTCTTTCTTTTTCTTTTCCTTTTCTGAACTCAATGATAGCACTATCTTCCATTAGCCAGAGCGAGGCTGAGCAGTGGGGACAGTTCAATTATTTCAGGTGGGGCCCGCGGGGTTGCTGAAAAGTTCCTCCGCTGCATTGCCCCAGGAAAGGCGCCGGATGACGTGGACCTGCAAGCGGCTTTGCGTGACCGGCTGCAACCGGTGGCCTCCTGCCTGTGCTGTGCATTCACCGGCGGAACGCCAGTAAAATGGCAACTTTTCAGTTACCACGGAATGTTTCGGCGGCATACCCTCTACCTCTAGCATGATCTGAACTGGCACTAGTTATGCGAGTCAAGAGATTTCTTCCAGAAGCATCGTCTTATCGTCACACCGTCACAGCATCTATCAACATGAAGTTGTGTATACTGGATATATGTTGTTGACATGAGGTTGTATATGATATGCAATGGTCTCCTTTCACGCAAGCACCGAACTTAATTTATTCGGTTTAGCCAGGTTTCCATATCGCATGCAGATTTTATCTTTTGCTGTTTGTACTGTGTAGTATATTCTTCCTTGTATAGGTTAGGATTCCTACCGTTCGCGTTGTATAATCAATATAAACACATCAATGAAACCTTGATCCATTGCGGTGGATTCAATCTAATTCTCCAAGTTTACATAGTATCCGAGTCAAAGGTTCTTTTCCTCCCCATCTAGACTCGGGAGATTGGCGCCAGTGACACTCTTTAAAATTCGTGATTCACTTTATGACACCCTGGCCCACTGTCATACACTCAGATGGACCCACATGTCATAGACACATCGCTAAAAACCAACGAATTGGATGTCACTGGACTAATTTTTCCATCTAGACTCCATGCCATCTTCTTGTTCTCACCCCTCTTCGTTCTTCTTCCGCGTCTCTATTGTTTTCGTGCCATGGGTGATAACTCCGATGATGAAAGAGCTATATTGTCAAAAAGGCCGCCGCTGCTACAGAGGCAACCATCACCTATAAGTCTGCTCAGAAGGTTGCCATCCCTCCGGTTGTCCTCCCTGTTGCCCCCCTTCTCAAGCTGTCAACGTGGCAAGAATCAAAACTCGTGTGCCCTTTGCTTTCAATCTAGAAGCATCCAATTATGTGAAGGGGTGTGAGCTTTTTTTTGGTGACCCTTGGAAAGTACTTGCTTCAAGGCCACGTCCTAGGGACCGGCACCTCGTTGGACCCCAACTAGCAGCGCGACTACATCGTTCTCTCTTCGACCTACGGCTCCATTTCCATGGAGATCTTTGACATCATCATCAAGCCTGGCACATCGGCCTTGTTGGTCTAGGAGGCTATTAAGAACCTCTTCTGCGACAATAAGGGGAGTCGCACTCAAATTCTCTTAGGGTGATCTCTCGGTGACAAAATACTATCATAAACTTAAGATGTTGGCTGACACTCTATAGGATGTGTAGCACCCTATGTCTGACAAAGAAGCTCGTGCTTACTACTCTATGAGGAGTCAATGTGAAATTCTCTCATGTCGTCTCTTTTGCTCCACTACAAACTCCCTTTCTGTCTTTTCTCCAGGTTTGATCCATGCTTCTTCTCGAGGAGGTGAACAAGGCCAACACTGCCAAGCAGACCACTGCTTCTGAGCTCTTGTCCACGGCCAATGACACACGAGCTCTTGTCCACGACCAATGATGGCTCGCCTTCTAACTCCTAGAAGCCACGCAACAACATTGGTAAACAACAACCAGCAGTGGAGCAACAATCACTGTGGCAATAGCAATGGCAGTGATGCCAACCCTGGTGGCAACTTTAATGGTAGTAGAAACAACTGTGGCTATGGCAACGAGTCCGGGTACCTCCGGGTGGCAACGGGTCCCGGACCCGAAGTCAGTCATGAGTCCAAACTCGAACCCGGACCCGTTACCATGACTTAAGGTGTGTATGCATGAGGTATTCAAATAAAATGAAAAAAGGCTAGAATGGGGCTTGAACACAAAACCTCTTGATTCAATCACAGAGTTCCTTCTATTGAGCTATGGTGTGACTTGTGACAAGAGTGCGTACTAATCTATTTGAGCTCACCTCACCTCACCTTCTTTAGTAACGGGTTCGGGTCTGGGTACCCATGGGTCCAAAATGAGACCTAGACCGGACCGGACCAAAATAATATACAGTGGGTCCAAATTTGGACACGGACACGGATCCATCGAATTGGGTGCAGTGGGTACAGGACCACCAGTATTTTTGCCATCCCTACAACAATTCATAAAATGTGAATTAAATGCACTAGAGATGATGAGAGATTTGTAAGGGCTTACAAGTATACAATGAATGTTTAAGAGTATGCCCTTACTACAGGTGAGGGTGTATTTATATTCCCCATCAACAAATCAAAGTCCTAAAAAATTTAACAAACCCAGTACTACTGCCCATGTAGGACCAATAATACCGGCCCTTAACTCAACGGTCAAAATAGTGCATTAAATGCAAGGTTTGTAGCCTTTGCTACAAAGACCCAATACTACTGTCCATGTAGGTCCGGTATCACCGACCTCAATATCATCATGATCGCAGATTTTTGATGCTCTTCTAAAAAAAATGCATCGCCCTTTGGGGCCGGTACTATTGCACTTGCTGTAGTGCCGCTCCCATATGTGCAGTAACACGCCAAGGAAAATAGCCAAAAATAGGCTCTTGGGCACCCACATGGATGGTAGCACCGGTAGGGCAGAAAGCCCAAAAATCAATGTTCTATTAAAAACATACTGACCATTGCACTTGATGCTACCAATCTTGCGGTAGTACCGCTCCTACATGATCGTTAGTACTGGTCTTAATAGCTTTTTCTCAGATTTTTCAAATGACTCAATGAGAAACATCTAAGATTTAGTATGAGCATGATTTGAGCTATGAAACTTGATCCACATTAAGCTACTAACTAAGATCCCCTTAATAGTACGACACCTAATCTAGTAACTCGATCTTTTCTCCAAACACCAAGATCGGCAAAAACTGTGAAAATGTCCTTAAATTTTATACCTTGGCATTTGAGCATGATGCTTTGACTTTCTTTGAGCCTCATTTACATACTTCATTACGTGTCATGTTTAGGACCAATCTATTTTCATAACCTCAAGAAAAATATTAGTCCTTTAATCATGATTGTCAGTTATTACCAAAACTAAAATGAATTAGAGGCCTAGATGCTTCACCGACATTCTTCCTCGACAAGCACCAACCCAGTGTTCTGGAAACACCACCTCCTGCTCCACCCTAGGATAGCTTTACTGATCAACGCCCTCAACAATGATTGGTTCTTTGATTCCAGTGCTACTACTCATATAACATTGGATTCTGGAACTCTTTCCTCCCTTTCCACATCTTCTATTTTGATCGGTGATGGCACCTCTCTTCCTGTCTCAGTTTCGATGATGTTCAACTCTCCTCTCTGCCCTTTAGTTTACACAACGTTCTTCTTACTCCTATCATTAAAAACCTAATCTTTGTTCAGTGTTCTATATTTGACAACGATTGTTCTTTGGAGTTTGACTCTTTTGGTGTTTCTATAAAGGATCTTCACACCAAGAAGCTAACTCTAAGGTGCAATAGTGTCAATGATCTCTGTCCACTTCACCCTTCTTCAAAGCTGTATGCCTTCACTGCTGTCCCGTCTCCACCGTCAATGTCGCATGCCTTCTCTATTGTCCATCACTCCACTGATTTGTGGCATCGTTGTCTTGGTCATCCTAGTCATGAAGTCATCACTCATTTAGATTATTGATCCACTATTTCATGTAATAAAGTAGTTGCTAGTTTGTGCCATGCCCACCAACTTGGTCGACATACACAACTGCTATTTTCTATGTCTACTTAGTGCTCTCGATCTTTTGAAATCATTCATTGTGACTTGTGGACCTCACCAATTCCTAGTAATTCTAGCTTTCATTATTACCTTATCATTCTTCATGACTTCTCTCACTACTTGTGGACGTTTCCTTACGTCGCAAATCTGATGTGCTTGCCACTCTCAAAACCTTCCATGCTTTTGCTTCTACACAATTAAGTATTCCTCTCAAAGCCATTTAATGTGACAATGGAAAATAATTATATAATCTTGCCGCTTGCCACTTCTTTGATATTCACAGCATTCATCTTTGTCTTTCTTGTCCATGCACATCCTAGCAAAATAGCAAAGCTAAATGGATTATTCGCACAATCAACAATATTATTCATTCCCTTCTTTTCAAGGCACACATACCATCCTCCTACTGCACAGAAGCCCTGGCCATGGCAACCTATCTTCTAAATTGGCACCCTTCTCGTCCCATTGGATTCCTTACTCCTTTCAAAGCTTTGTTTGGCTCGTCTCCAACTTACACTCGTTTATGCGTATTTGGTTGTTTATGCTATCCAAACATCTCTTCTCTTCCTCTAACTTATGCTTGGTCCACTCATTGCATCTTCCTTGGTTTTTCTCCAAACCACAAAGGCTATAGATGTTTCGATCTCTCTACTCATCGTATTATCACCTCTCGACACATGATATTTGATGAAGATACCTTTCCTTTTGATAACTCTTCTTCCTCAAGATAGCCCACAACTAATCTTGATTTTCTATTGGATCTCACCACTTCTATCGCACCCTCTATTGTGGTCGCTGCCCCATGTGCTATGATTCCTTCCAATCCTGCCACATTTGTCGTGCTAGCATTGCCTACTGTTGTATTACCACAATCTCCTACTATGGTAGTCTCTAGCCCTATCATGGCACTTCCACGATAGCCACTAGCTCGATTGTGCTAAGTGCTGCGCCCTCCTCCCTCACTGTCCCTAGCAACACTATCTCAAGCTCTCGCCCTTTCGCTCATCCCTATACCACTTGCACTCATACATGTCGCTTGCTTCTTTCCTTAGAAGAATGCCAGCTCAATCTTTAGGTTGTTCCTTCTTCTATTTTGCCTCTTCCTAAAACCTACCAGTCGGCTTAAAGATCCCAATTGGCTAGCTGCCATGCACAATGAGTTCCATGCGTTTGTTCGGAACAACAATTGGGCATTGGTCCCACGCCCACCTAATACCAATGTGGTCACTAGTAAGTGGGTTTTTCGTTATAAACTTCATCCTGATGGTTCTTTGGCACGGTACAAAGCTCGTTGGGTTGTTCGTGGCTTTACTCAAGAGCTCGACATCGACTATACCAAGACTTTTAGCCCCATTGTCGAACCAGCCACCATTCAAGTTGTCCTTTCTTTTGTAGCTTCCCACACTTGGCCAATTCATTAGTTGGGCATCAAAAATGCGTTTCTTCATGGCAATCTTAATGAAAGAGTACATTGTCATTAACCCCTTGATCCAGAGCATCCCAATTTTGTTTGTCGTCTAAATAAAGATCTTTATGGTTATAAGCAAGCACCTTGGGCATGGTTTCAACACTTTGGGCACTACGCTCGCTCTCTTGGGTTCTCTAGCTATTGCTGTGAATCCTCTTTATTTGTCTATCGGTGTGGCGCTGACATGGTTTTTCTTCTCCTTCATGTCGATGACATTATTTTGACCGCTTCTTCTTGGCCTTGCTTCGATGTCTCATTACCGCTCTTAGTGGCAAGTTTGCCATATCTGATCTTAGCTTTCTCCATTACTTTCTTCGTATCGTTGTTACTCACTCACACATTAGTATTTTTCTCTCCCAACAAAAGTATGCTCTTGAGCTACTCGATCGAGCTAGGATGTCTCTGAGTGATCCTTGTGCTACACCTGTTGACACCCACTGCAAATCGTCTGCTACTGATGGCCCACCTATGGATGATCCTTCATTATATCGAAGCTTAGCACGTGCTCTTCAATACCTTACAATTACTCGTCTAGATATTACTTATGCTTTTTAGCAAGTTTGCTTATTCATGCATGATCCCCGGACCTTGCACAAGAATCTCATTAAGTGGATTCTACAATATATCAAGGGCACTAGTTATCATGGTCTTCTTTGTCCTGTCGGGTTTTCTTTCTCCATTGTTGTTTATTCGGATGCTGACTAGGACTGGTTGCCCAAATTCTCAGTGTTTTACATTAGGCTATTGCATCTTTCTAGGTGATTGTTTGGTCGCATGGTCATCTAAATGCTAATCTACAGTTTCTCGCTCCAGTGCTGAAGCGGAGTACCATTGTGTTGTGAATGCCATGGTTGAGATTTGATGGTTGCATCAACTCTTTCAGGAGTAGCATCAACTAATTAGCTCCACTATTGTTATGTTTTGAGACAACATTAGCATTGTTTACGTGTTGATGAATTTTGTGCATCATCAAAGGACTAAACACATTGAGATTGATATCTATTTTGTTTGTGACAAGGTGGCACTTGGTGTAATTCATGTTTTGCATGTGCCATCTTCTTTGCAATATGTTCCTATCCTTACCATTCTAGTTGTTCACCGAGTTCAGAGGCAGTCTCTGCAATTCCATCTTCATCCACTGCAACCGAGGGGAATGAAATGAGAGACAATGGTATCCTTGCCTTGCATGCCAAGCACCAAACTTGATTCAGTTTAGCCAAGTTTTCATATAGCATGTAGATTTTATCTCTTGCCGATTGTATAGTGTATATCCTTCCTTGTATACGATTAGGATTCCTAGTGTTCTTGTTGTATACACTATATAAACACATCGAACGAAACTTTGATCCATTGCGGTGGATTCAATCTAATTCTCCAAGTTTACAGTTTATTGTATATATATTGTCGTGAGAACACCACTACATCCAATATTTAAAGGGTTCATCCAATATTTAAAGGGTTAAGTTCATAAGGAGTTGCCATTGTGCTTGTTTTTCGGCTTACTTTTTTCCCCCCAAAGCTATGATTTTGCCATGTTGGGAAATGACTAGGGTGACTTTATTGCATGGGCAACATGTACAAGTGGCCAATTCATCAAGTGGAGTCTGCTAGAAAAAAGGAACACACAATTTCATTTTCTTTGACTCCGGCATCAACTTGTATGAGAGCAGCAACAGCTATGGTGGCTGTTGAGCCACCACCACTGCCGCTAACTTCTCATGTTTTATTTACTCCTCTACCCATGCCTCGCCCTTCGCTAACTTGCTAGAGCTAACATCCATGTCGTCCCTCTGATCTCTCTCGATCTCTATAAACTAGTACATATCTCGCAATCTCATCACCCGCCAATCGTTGATCACCACCACCCATGGACTCCTATTGCAACTGCGAGTACAAACCAAGCGATGACAGCACTGGTTATGCGACTACAACCACGTATTTGGAGGCAATGATAGTGGTCGAACGATCGCTGGTGCAAACCAAGTAACGCGGATTCTGTAAAAGAGAGAGAAGTTAAATTTCTCGGAGTAGGGTTACTACTAGTTGCGCACAATATCCGTTAGAGTCTATTGCCCACAAGGAACAAAATTTCATTTTGAACAAAATTTCACCCATGGCCGAAATCCAAAATTTTGCCGAAATTTTGGCATTTCGGACAAAATCCGTTCAAAATTCAAAAAGAAAAATCCAAATCTGGTTTTTTTGCTACCGAAATTTCGGCGAAATTGCGCTGATAAAAAAATAGTTCAAATGATGTTAAAAAATTTTGAAATTTTTTTAAGGTTTCTGACACATTAGAGATATTCTCATAAAATTTTCTGTTGATTATTAGATCTGTGGAATTTTTAAAAATTCAAACATTGGTACTATCCAGATGAAACGTTGACCGACAAGTTTGAACTGGATGAAAAATAGTACAAACGACGTTAGAAAATTTTGAAATTTTTTGTGCATGATTCTGATGAATCACTAATGTTTCCATAAAATTTTCGGATGGTGATCAAGATTCAAGAATTTTTAAAAATTTGGACAGTGCTACTATCCTGATAAAAGCCATACCGGCAAATTTGAACGGGATGAAAAATAGTTCAAACCATTTTGGAAAATTTTGGAAATTTTTGTGAAAGGTTCTGATATATCACTAATGTTTTTATAAAAGTTTCATATGATTATCATGCTTGAAGATATTCTAAAAATTCTGATAGTGCTACATCCTGATAAAAGCCTGATAATCAATACATAGATTTGCTTTAGCGATAAAAGAAGATTTAAAATTTGTGAAAATTTTACAGAAGAGTAATAAGGAAGTGTTTAAGATCTCATAAAAATTTTGAATCATGATTACACTCTAGTGAATTTATAAAATGCTTACAAGGCACAGTAGCATTTATGTTCTTTCTCTTTTGGTTTTTGCAATATAGTATAACAAATGAAGTTCAATGGTTTTATAGATTTTATTAACCAAACAAAAAAGTTTAAATTTTTTGAAAATTTTATAGAATGGTACTGAGGAAATTCTTTTAAAGATAATAAATGAAGTTCAATTATTTTGAAAATTTTTCTATATTATCCTACACTACTAAAGATGATATCATAATTCAGATCATTATCAAGCTTGTATAATTTTTTAAAAATCTGACAGTATTTCTGTCCAAATTTTAAAATGTCTCAACAAATTAGTTTTTCAACAAATTTTCTTTTCGAAATTACTGTAGTAAATTCAAATTTTTTCAGAATTTCAAATTCGGTTAGTACTCCATAATTCGTCCAGTCCCGAAATCCGAAATTTCGCCGTATTTCATCAAAATTTTAATCCCTGATTGCCCGCATCCTCCAGCATGTCTCTGCTATCAATCGTCTATGCTTTTGGAGCGTGGAGTTTACTTTGTGTAATCTCCCTTGGTAGCCACAAAACTCTGATAAAACTTCTTTTTACCTAAAAATGAGGTTTTTTACTTTAAAAAGCACGGTATTTTATAGAAAAATCTATTAAAAAGGTTGTTAAATCAAGGTTCAAAATCCTATCGAAATTTCGGAAATCTCGGCCAAGATTTCGGATTTCGGTCGGGAAAGAGATTTTAAATCCCTGTGAAATGAAAAAAATAAATTTTTTTAAAAATACACATCACAGACGTCTGTGATGTGCATTTACATCACAGACGGTTTTAGTTAAAAACCGTCTGTGATGTGAGTATGAGATATTTTGATTGGATTCTAAGTTTTTTAGGCCGAGATTTCGGTGTTTCTCACCGAGATCTCGGTAATTTTTGCCGAAATCTCGAAAATCTCGGTCTAAAAAAGCCGGTTTTGAAATTTGCTTTTTAGATTTTGTTCGAATTTCATCTAAAATTTTAAAATCTCGCCGAGATTTCAGATTATGGTCACATCTGAGATATGATCATTTGAAACCTTGTGTTAAATACGCGATTTTTAAAAAATAATATATATTTAATGAAAAATTATAGAAATAATATACCGAAAAATGACAGATCTGCACATCTGTCACACATCTAATGTGCGACAGGCTCTCTGTCACAATTCTAAATTGCGATAGAGACCTGTCGCAAATTAGATGTGCGACAGGTGCGTAGAACTGTCATTTTTATTTTTGCATATTATTTTTGTAATTTTTCATTAAATATATATTATTTTAAAAAAAATTCTTAAATACGCTCAGCGAAGGAGTAGAAACCATAGTTGCAGACCGCAGATGTGGTGTGTCGCGTCTGGTTGTGTGAAACCCCGCAACCTTTTACCGGTTGCCCCGGTCTCCCCGCAGTGCAGCCATCAAAAAGGGCAAAAAGTTCCAAGAAATTCCTCTGCTCCCAGCCTCATCCTCCTCTCCCACAGCTTCTTCTCCAAACCAGGCAGGCCACTTCTCACTCGCAATTATCACCGGCTTCTCCTATCTTCCCTTCCTCCTCGCCGAGCTCGAGCTCGCCTCCGCGGCCCGCGCCCAGTGACATGCCATTCGCCCGCTCCGCCCATTCCCCTCCTGCGCCTGAGCCGGTGGTGGTGACCGGGCGGCCGAGATCGGGGCGCCATGGCCGCGCTTAGGGATCGGGACTCCGCCATTAAGCTCTTCGGCCGTACCATCCCTCTGCTCGACGCCCCCCGCCGACGTGAGCAGCCGCAGCCTCGCCTTCTCGAATCTTTCTTTCCCTTCCCTTCCCTTCAAATGCGATGCGTTGCACCTTTTCTTCTTTGTTGGCTGCTTTTGCGCTGTCGATGCACTGTTGTTTCTTCTGCTGGGATTCCCCTTTTGGTGTTTGCTTTGTTCTTTCTTGTTTATCCGAGGTTCCCTCTTCTCTTGTTTCTTGTTTGAAGAAATGTGTTTGAGTGAAAGATTAATCGTTTTGCCTTCTCTGCCATTCTGTGTCGTTAAAAATCGTTGTTTTGCTGCCATGTTGGTTGAATTTTTATGCAGATCGTGCAACTTTCAACCACATTTCGCCCTTTCTCTTTTCCTTTTTTAATGCCGAGTGGCTTTTGGGTTGATCATGGATTGAAAGAGATTGGGTTGACTTTTCTCCCCGGCTTTCGGCTAGAGAATTACAATGCCATTTTTTATCTCCCTTTTGGGGAATTAGGTTAATCTTAAACCCCCATTGAATTCCCTAGCTGAGAAGATTATGTTACGACTCTTCTGTTCGTGTCTTGGAATTCTACTCTCTTGGCAGCATTTGGGTTATCATCTTTTTGTGCTCCATTTGGGTTATTATCTTTTTGTGCTAGGAGCCTTTTTTATTTGATAGGATGTAGAGCCTGCTTTTCCTGATAGTCTGTGCATTGAAAAGATAATACTATCGGTTTCCTTTTTTCTGTTCATTAAAAAATGAAACACAAACAAATCCTTATATTTCAACTTACATCAGGTCTTGCAAGCATTTATTTGTTGGCAAATGGAAAAAAAAAATTAGGCTCTACGAGTGAGTTACAAATAAAAGAACATAGGCCGGTCAGTTCTCCAGTAGTCTTGAAAACCAACAGAATTTAAATGCAGACCTGGAAAGGTGTGTTTATACTCTGATACTGGGATAAGAGGGAGACTTGGTTTGCAAGCAGTACTTCTAGTTCTACCTGCCCAGTTATTGTTTGT
The DNA here is from genome assembly GCA_036346375.1 of Guadua angustifolia. Classification (NCBI taxonomy): domain Eukaryota; kingdom Viridiplantae; phylum Streptophyta; class Magnoliopsida; order Poales; family Poaceae; genus Guadua; species Guadua angustifolia. The sequence goes on along the minus strand of CM070500.1, from coordinate 71,258,116 downwards.
GTTTTGGAATGCCAAAGCCGTTGATCATGAATTCAGCTATGATTCATGATAGAGCCAAAGCTATGCAACCAGTTGAAACTATTGTTTAGATTGTTGGTGATGGCCTGGTCTGTCTTTTAATTGCAACAACAACAACAACAACAATCAAGCCTTTTGTCCCACACAAATTGGGGTAGGCTAGGAATGAAACCCAATCAAAGTCAATAAAACCCCCTAAACCTTCGGTCTGGTCTACCTTTTAGTTCAAAAAAAAAAATTTGTCTGGTCTACTAACAATGTGTCAGTAATCAATATGTTTCAAAATATCAATAATAGATTCTGAGCAACATAGCTACAAGCAAAAACTCAGATTGTGTCATATATGTCATTCACTAACAGAACAAATTTACTACCTGCTGTAACAATTTCACATGACAAACTGATTCCAAAGATGATTTTGCAGCCTGATTTATAAATACAAAGCCAACTCATGTACACTGATTCCAAAGATGATTTTGCAGCCTGATTTATAAATACAAAGCCAACTCATGTACATCAACTACATGCACACTGGGCCACTGGCCAATGGTTTTGTAGTAAGTTTTTCTGGTGCGAGTATAGAAAGTATGAACTATGAAATGGAAGTTGTACTTCATCTTAATATGGTGCTTTATGGTGAAACATAAGTGCGTTAGAATACTTCCAGCCTCACACCACTGGTTCCTTGAAATGTGGTAACACATGAAGTTCTTAACAATCCCAAGTACGAAAGAGTTTTACTAGTGCAAGTGATTATAGTAAAGAAACGGGACCAATGGAGGGCAAATTATCAGTAGTATTAGTAAATGCTCAACATTTATTAAAAAAACATAGTGAGTCATGTAATTCATGGGTAAACATGAAAATAACTTGTACGTACCTGAAGAACATTGAAAAGACAATAATGCATTCCATGGTAATGTAAGTCAGCTATGACATCGGTGGTTGTCATTACTTCACATGATTTCAGCAGCAGCTCTAATGAATCTTCGATAAACTTTTATGCTGGCAGCATCTGCATCGTTTTCAATATGCCTTATTATATGGTTCACAATAATTAGTTGCATTTCCATGTACAATTTTTTTTGGTTGGGGGTGGGGGATGGTTGCGTATGTTTTGTGACCAAACCAACCTGAAATTTTGCCTGGTGTTTTGTTTTTCATCTGTTGACATCGTCTCAGACTCCATGCTATGCCTATTTGAAATGTCAGCTTCATGCATCTTAAATAATCTATTTCAGGCTATCAGCAAGCTAACAGATGATGTACAAAACAATGACGGCATACCATGTGTCCCAAAAAGCTTTTGGATGTCAAAACAATTCCTTTTTGTTCCAAGAACAATGAAGAGAATGACTTGCAAGCTATCAGCCAACAGGTTGGAAAAATGGAAACTGATTCCAAGTCCGATTCTGATGTATCTGGCCAAGAGAAGGTACTGAAGAAGCCAGATAAGATTTTGCCATGTCCTCGCTGCAATAGCATGGAAACAAAGTTCTGCTACTTCAACAATTACAATGTTAATCAGCCCAGGCACTTCTGCAGGAACTGCCAGAGGTATTGGACTGCTGGTGGAACTATGAGGAATGTCCCCATAGGTGCTGGTAGACGCAGAAATAAGCATGCATCTCACTTCCGCCATGCTATGATGCCATGTGATAATATCGTAGCTGCTCCTGGAGATGTTTCTGATGTTATTCACCATCAAGCTCTTCCACTTGTACCTCCTGCCCTTCCAGGGACAACTAAAGAAAACGAAACAGTTTCGAAGTTTGGATCTGAAGTGCCAGTTTGTATGTCCATGTCTTCAGTCTTTAATATTGGAGAGCAGAAGAATACTGACCTTATATCCTTGGCCTCTGGTGATAACAAGGAAGAAAAATCATGTACATCTTCTGCAGCAGTATCCAGTTGCTCAGAAAATCGGATGCCAGGTAATGCAGTTATAGAAGAGCCCAACAACTTGTCAGGACACTGTAATGGCGTGACATTGCCTCACCCTCACCTTCAGTCTTACCCTACTGGACCTGCTCTGCTGTTTCCCTGGAGTCCTGGATGGAACATTGTTGCTGTCCTGGCAGCTACTCAGTGCTCAACAGAGCTTGTTCATGGGTTGGAAAATGCAAAGCACAGTCCTCCTTCGTGGCCACCTCCATCTATGATGGCTGCTCCAGGAATTTGTGCACCTGGTGTTCCCTTTCCTCCCGTACCACCTTTCTGGAGCTGCATTCCTAGCTGGCGTAATGGAATGTGGAGTCCACCATGGCCTGGAAGTAATGGCATTGCAATACCATCTATCCCTCCAAACAAAATTACTTGTTCAGGAAACAACTCTCCAACGTTGGGAAAGCATTCAAGAGAAGCAAACCTGCAGGAAGAAGAAAAGACAGAAAAGAACCTATGGGTCCCTAAAACTCTTAGAATTGATGACCCTACTGAGGCTGCAAAGAGTTCAATCTGGGATACTCTTGGCATTAAACCCGATGATGAGAAAGGCATATTCAAGTCGTTCCAGTCGAAGGTCATCAAAATGGGCAAGACACCAGAATCTCCTCAGGCCCTGACGGCCAATCCAGCAGCATTTTCACGCTCTCAGTCATTTCAGGAGAGGACTTGAGAAGCTTGCTGTTTGGCTAATCTATGGTATCACACCACCATCAAGTCTTGCCCAAAGGAAGGCAAATGCATCCCAGAGTGGTCACAGTGTTTCTCTCAAGCGTCGTGTTGAGTTTATGTTGCTAGATGCATCACTTCTACAGTTGACTTGCCAGTGCTGAACTTATTTTTGTGCCAATGTTTGGGTTGGTCAGAAGTCTCTGCTTCCTCCAGGAGTATTTGTGTAAATGTTAGGTGAGTGAATCCATGTCTATGGACCTTTTGCCGACACCGGTCAAGTTTGAAGCATTGCTGTTGCATTGGGCAACCTGGTTCACCAACCGAGGAGAAATCATTGTGAGCCTGTATATGCTGGAGTTCAAAACGTGCTCCATTTACAAGCACCAAATCTATAGCTCTTACTGTGCTGGTGTTGAAAAAAATACTTGTCATATTTTTCTTTCATTTTTAGGAGGATTGGTACTCTGTCTGATGTTTGTATGTAGCTAGCTTGTTCTCAAGTTCATGTAATGGTGGTTCACTTGTTATGCTAACCTTGCACATAAAGCACCATTTTCTTTGTTATATAACTCTTTCTTAGCTTAATTTGAGAACTGAAATGCGATCAATTCAGTTTGGACATAATAAATCTGCCCCCGAGTGACGCCATTTACTACCTCAAAATTTATCTGAATAAACTATTTGATGTGAAGCATGCAGACTTGTCTTGCCGTCAGCGCTTACAGCATTGCTGACACAAACATGTATTTACCTCACCGAATACAAATATCTCTGTTATGCGGAGGTGACAGACAAACTAAAACTAAGAAATGAACATACACAGACAAATCATCATATGAGCAACATACAGAAACAAGAACTTCGAAATCTCCTAGTGTCCGTATATTTCAGATAGAATAAGAGATCATACACATTACACTAATGAACCATTCACCTTACAATTATGTTGGCCGACACCAGGATGAAAATTCTCATACATCAGCAATTTCTGTTTTCTTTTCCGTAAATGTTAGATATTCACATACATACATGCTATCACCTTACAGCTAAATGAATGGACTCGTATGCACACCGAAAGGGTGAAAAAGAACACAGAAATGAAAAATTTTAAAAAGAAGAACCACTATAATTTCCCTGCTAGTGTCATGAAAACGTTCTCATTGGAATTTCTGAGCGTATCACCTGATTTACATCCTCCAATTTTTCCATCTCTCGGGCAATCTGAATATCACTGGGCCTAAAGTACTGTGTGTAAGCGTTGATTACAAAATGTGGGACCATTGCCGCAACAGGAATGATAAGGAGCAGTAACCAAAACAAACCCGTCCCCATTATATGAAAGATGGCCCTGAAGTAATTGTTTCGCGTCAGTTATTATGCAATATATTATAAAGATAATCACAAACAATTGCAGAGAAGTTACACATAATAGAAAATCCTACTCAAGAAAACATGATCGCAGTGCTCATTCTACTAGGAAGAAGCACAGACATGCTTGTAAAGGACATAGCGTACAATTTAAGTATGCTAAAAGAGTTACTCCCTCCATCTTGCAATATAAGTCCTCATTCTTGGAAAGCATTTTCCCACAATATAAATCTATTGCGGAGACCAAAGATGTAGTTATTGCAATATTACCACCATAGACCCCTACTTTAATACTAAAAAAATGAGTAAGTAGTTGTAATATGCCATTTAATAGGGGTATCCATGGTCTAATGATACTAACCTTTTCTTATATTTACTTAAATTTAATGCCTCCTTAGTCTGTGTGCATGTGGACTTTAGACTTATATTGCGGGACAGAGGGAGAATATTGAGGGACAAATGTCATGCATGAAGGAAAAAAGGATATTACAGGCTCAGCCTCTCGATTACATTTATAAAAGCTCAAAATTTATTTTGTTTCTCTGGACAATTCATTGGTATAAAAGCTTAAGCTTTATTTTGTTCCTTCGGATGATTCTTCGATATTTGATTATGACATACATATGCATATTTCAGGACACTTGCAATTTTATAACTAGATTTCATAAGTTTAAAAAATGCCATGCAGAAAAGAATATGAATACCTTTTGCCAATTATCACTAGATTTTTAAGACCAGAACGTTTCTTGCATGGCATACAAAAATAATGACAGGGTTATCACATCAGTAATAAGAGGCTGGAGATGAAGTACTTACCCATAACCAGGAAGAATCCATATGGAGTCTATCACAAATAGGCAAATGGTTGTTGCTGCTATCGTGCCCCATACAAATGCATGTATGATCCAACTCCACCAATTGATGTCCATGGCCAATTGCATATTTACAACAATGACAGGTGCAAGTGCCCACAAATCCCCTAGACTAGACATATCTATTGTGCTTTGTCTATATGCAAAATACGGTATATAGAAAACAACCAAACTCTGCCAAAGCGCTTGAAACATATTGAGGACAAACAAATTCACGTTGTACTTTTCATCCCTTTGGCCAGATCCATATAGCTTTGGATAAGCAAGCAGAGTTGCCTTACTAAGATCCTTGTCAAGAATTCCAACGACAATTGTTGGCAGGGATGTATAAAGCACAGTATAAAAAAGGCTACTCCATTCAGTGATAGCAGTGGTCAGAGTAAATGCTATATAAAGTACATACCTGGGATCAAACACCAAGTATTATTTTTGGTAAATGCCCATGTAAATATTAGAAAAGAATAAGAAATTAACAAATTTCAATAATTCAACTGAACATAACCAGATAGTATATTTATCATCCAAGGTTTAAATCTTCTAATAGATTTATGCTTAAAAACTACTGAAATGAACAAGTCTCGCCTTTTCCAACTAGGTTATAATATGGAGGGTTTGCAGAGCATCCAAGTAATTTTCTGCCTCAAAAAAGTAATTGTTTCCCAATTTCATAAAGTATTTGTCCCATTGAAAAAAAAGTTCTTACCAGAAAAGAACCAAGACAAATGTGGCGTTTTTGTAAAAGTTATAAAGGATCATATATGCCATCCTTTGATAATTCCAGTGACCATGAACTAATAGAACAGGAACCAAGAATCTGAATTGCCCCATAGCAAAATCTGAGGCCATAACAGCTTGTCGCCCTTCTTGACCACTGATGCCAACCCCAACATCAGCCATTTGGATCATTGATACATCATTTGCACCTGAACGCCATAGGTTAAGTAAAATATAGCAGATATTCATATTGGTCACGAGAGAAAAATATGTCATAATAGGATAAACATGAGGGAATAATACCATCGCCAATTGCTAAGGTCATATCATCTGTCCTGTTTTTTATGAGTGCAACAATGCCTGCCTTTTGTAATGGGGCCACTCGACAACATAAGACAACACTACACTCTGTTGCTACTTTGAAAAGCTAACACAATTACACAAACAAAAGAAGACAGACCATGCATCAGTTATGGCACCTTAATGAGAAGGACAAAATTAAACTAGTAGAGTCATTGATAGAACCATATGTAGATGAGTACCTCTTCTTGCAACTCCGTCTCGAGTATGTAAACAAGGCTGTTACCATCTATAATCAAAGCAAGAGTAACACCAGCGGATTCTGATGCAAATTCTGGATTCAATGTGCCAATTGAAGAAGCAACTCTGAGCTTCTTAGTTGTTGCAAGTGCTTCTTCTAGACTTTTCCTACAAGATTCCTTTGAATTGTTGTTTATCACAATTTGCATCATGTCATTGGTCAGCAGCTTACAAGAGTAGCCAATCGAAATTGCTGTCTCCTGCTTATCTCCCGTTAAAATCCAAACCTTTATGTCTGCTTGCCGAAGAGATTCTATTGCTTCTGGCACCCCATCTTGAAGCTTATCTTCAATCCCAGTGGCCCCCAATATGTGGATACTGCACTCTATGTTAACTGCAACTGATCGGAGTAAATTTCCCCTTCCAAGTACTGCTGTGCTGGCATTCACATACGCCAATTGCCACTCCATGAACTCAGGTTGACTCAATTCACGCATACCAACAACAAGAGTTCTTAGACCAAGTGACGAATATTTGTGGAGATGTGCCTCTGTAGCACGAATAATGTCCAACTCTAATGATTTGTTGGTAATTACAAACATTGAACTGTCCGCACCTTTCACATATAGCTTAACAGTCTTATCAGGGCAGCCAACTATGACAGACATCCTCTTACGATCACTATCAAATTCATGAAGTCCTAATATATCAAATCTGCGCATACCATACCAGCAGGATATACAGAACTGTAAGTGAATTGTCCGAATGAACTACTGAAAATAAACTGACACAGAAAGATGATGCACAGGACTAAAAGAGTCAATATAGTTATAGTAATACCAAAGAAGAAAGCAAATTATCATAATGGTAGATGATGACAACACAAACACATACTGGGCTACTGGCCAGTACAGATGAGCACTAGAGGATAACAAAAAGGCAAATAAAACTCTATAGTAGACACTACAAATTTGGCCTACTGAGAGATACATATTATGCAATTTAGCGGCTCACTTAATCAAGGTAGCTACATAATGAACTGAACAGACAAAGGTTGACTCTGCACATATGAGAGCGTTAAAAATGCCTTTTGGAATGATGTGATCAACAACTTTGCACAAATGGTTGATAGTTGAGTGAAAAAGGAGATAGTTTTATCCAAATTACACAAATGTCTGGATGCAAATCGAAATTCGATTTGTACAGAAATGCCATCCTGCTCAATGTAGATACTTGCAAAGGTTGACTCTGAACATATGAGGGTGCTAAAAATGCCTTTTGGAATGATGCGATCAACAACTTTGCACAAATGGTTGCTAGTTGGGTGAAAAAGGATATAGTTTTATCCTATTACACAAATGTCTGGATGCAAATTGAAATTCGATTTGTATAGATATGCCATCCTGTTCAATGTAGATACTTGCAAACGTATTAATATTATTTCAGTGCAGATATGAATTCAGCACATTAACAGAGAGAGAGAGAGAGAGAGGATTTTTTTACAACATTTCGAATTGGCAAGTACCTTCCAACCAGTTAATTCAGTTATAGATGTGGCATAAATCCTAATGTTTGTATTAATATGCTCAGAAAGTTCCACGAATTTAGTGTGACCATTCAATGTCCTAACTACAAAATCAACCATGCACCACAAGATACAGACGCAAATAGTATTTTGGAATAGATGTGATGATTACCTTTTATAGTACAAATTTGCAAGGAACGATGATAGATTTATCATAATTGATAGTATCACTTTCTAATTATAAAAGGCAACATAGACAGACACACTAGGAAGACACAACTCCAAGTTAGCATTCACACCACCAAAAATCAATAACAGAAGACAAACTAATGATGTTACTAAACAGTAGAAAGCAAAAGGCATAAAACTTCCACCAATCACTATCAAATAGCTGATGCTACATTGCTACCAACCGGTGCTGACAATAGGACATTGCGGTTGCAGAAAGTTTGTCTGTTTATAGTTTTACAGAGATGAACTCCCTCCATTCAAAAATATAAGCGTATTTTGACTTTACACAAGGATTAAGGTTGCATTAAAATTGAGAAAGGTATGAGAAAAAATGACTTAGATGCTCCCAATTAATTGTCTTGAAAGATAAGAGATATAGTTTGTGTGGGTGGTGATGAATAAATGCATATGACTGAGAGAATAAATAGAGGTATAGAAGGAAAGGCCTCATTAAATCTATATGCAAATCTTATATTTATGGACAAGACCATTTAAATAATAAGCCTTATAAACTTCGATGAAGAGAGTAAAGATCATAGATCAGGTAGTGTTCAATCGCTCCTAGTTACGTAATCATGTTTGATACCACCAATTTAGTATTTTCTAAATTACATAGATGCTACTAAATGCTATTAAAAACATCCTCATGCAGGATTGCAAAATAGCATGTCCATAAAGCAACGAGAGATACGTTACCTCTGCCTGTCACCAAGTACATCAATCACTACATAACCAGATGTTCGCTCAACAAGCACAATGCCATAAGATGCTGCAGCATAAACTAGTGCCTGCTCATCAGGGGACTCACCCTGATAATCAATTAACTTTTGTTTAGTGTCTCTAGTGTCCAGGACAAGTGGCACAATGGTATTGCAGGCAGTAAGAGCAAGGAAGAATTCAAGGACAAGCTTTGCTTCATCATTTGTACCACCACCCCTCAATAACTTCAACAGCTGAGGATCAGTCCTAACTGCCATCTTTGGTGTCCATAGAAGATCATCAACTGTACAACACCAGCAGGAAAGAGGCCTTGTTAGTCAACTAAAACACGAAACAAGTAACAGACATTAAAGCTGTCGTACCTACAACTGAGTATCCGCCTGTATCTTTGTCAGAGCTGTAATCAACCCCACGAATCGTTGCACACTGGAACTCCATCTTGTTCTCTGTCAGCGTCCCTGTCTTATCAGAGAAGACATATTTAATCTGCCCCAAGTCCTCATTTATATTCAGAGCCCTGCACTGGAACTTCGACCTTGACGACTCATCATACAAGTCTTTGTCAGCGCCCATGAAATATGCCTGTCCAAGCCGTACCAACTCCATTGATATATACAACGAGATTGGAATGATGACCTGATACACTATCACTGCCATGAGGAATGTAATGAATATCTGCATTCCGATGCCATAGTAATTGTAGTTCTTCCCAGTTGTGTAATCCTTCTCCCTAAAGAATTGGGTGAACTCCAGCTCTGCTCGGTGATTCAGCAGCCAAATCCCTGCAAGCACAGATGCTGCCGTGCACATCCCAATGAGTATAATGGACAGTATGACTGTCTCCCGATTCAACTGCGTCTCCAAGCGGCTACGTTTCGACGGCGCCCCAGAGCTATTGAGCATGACCTTAGTCTCCTTGCCAGCATACACCACAACCCCTATTGCCCAGGTGGTGTTCTTGAGCTCACACCCACAGAGCACAATGTTGGACGGTCCGAGCGATACACGCTTGCCATCAATCTCCAAATTCGCCTGGAATCCGTACATGTTCCTGTTGGGGCGCTCACAGTGCAGGACACCGCCTACCCCGCCGTTCTGGGAGAACCTCACCTGCGTCTCCTGCTTTGCATACCTCGTCTTGAGATTGGTCTCCCCGTCAAGATTCACGGTCTGGACGTGCGCGACGCCGGTGGGGTCGCTGGTGGCGAGCAGCACCATGTCGGCGGGCAGCGTCTCGTTGGACGCGACGCGCACGACGTCCCCGACACGTATGTGCTTCCATTTCTTGGGCGGGAACTCGACAGCTGTGCCCGGTGCGAGAACCGCGGCGAGGCGGTTGTTCTCCTTGCGGTCGGAGCGGTGGCGGCGGAAGTCCTCGTAGGCGTCCTTGACGGCGGTGACGAAGAGCACGAAGGCGAGAGGGAGCACGGACGCGCCGCGGCCGAAGACGGCGACCTGGGGGAGCTGGTTGAGCACGGTGATGGCGAGGAAGTAGATGTACGACAGCCGCCGGAACTGCTCGAACAGGTTGCGCGGCAGGAAGCTGAGCACCGAGTACTTCGCCGTACGGATGGCGTTGCCCGCGAACGCCGCCGAGGGCTCCCCCACGATGACAGCGCGGGACTCGTCCCCCTCCTGGAGCTGGGAAAATTGATATTATGCCACTCTCAAGAGTGGTGCGAGCCAAAATACCACTCTCGTCGTTGTCTTTGTTAAAATGTCGCTCTCGTCGTTCTTCGCCGTAAAATGCCATTTTCGCATTTTAAAAATGAATTCGGCTTTGTGTGCAGTTTTAGCCCTGGAAATGACCATCTTGCCCCGAGAGTACTCTTGTGTTGTTACACTAGTATTTAACATCGATCGTTGTAAATTTTGAGCATGATGTTTTGTTTCCTTAGGTGCCATTAAGATTTAAAAATGTCACTAGGTACCATTCTTGATTTTTTTTGAAGTGACTAAATTAACCTTATCTGATATTTCAAAATGTTTCATTTTTATTACAACGTTGAGGTAACTGAAAACTCAAGAAGTTAAGATTTGGAAATCTAAATTTGAGATGTCCAAAATCTGGAAATATAAAATCAGAATCCTTACATCATGCTCTCACTCAAAATTTACAACTTGGTGACCGTTAAATAGCTCTCAAGGCGGGATGGTCATTTCGATGGCTAAAGCGCACACAAAGCCGAAATTCATTTTAAAATGTGAAAATGGCATTTTGACGAGGAAGGCAACGACGAGAGTGGCATTTTAACAAAGGCAACGACGAGAATGGCATTTTGACTCGCACCACTCTTGAGAGTGGCATAATATCAATTTTCCTGGAGCTCCCCTCGCTGCGACGCGGACAGGTCGGGGTGGTGGTCGTCGCGGCGGGAGGGGCGGAAGGGGTTGGGCTCCTCAACGGAGAACGCGAGGCAATCGGGCGGACGGGCGGCTCCTGCTGCGGCGGCGGGAGCAGCGACGCCGCCGCCGGCGGGGGCTGGGAGGCGGCGTCCGGGGTGGCGGTGAGGAGCGGGCGCTCGGACGCCATGGGGGATGTGGCGGCGACTAGTGGGTGGCCGGAGGCATGGGCGCGGCGGATTTGGGCGGACGTCGGCGAGGTCAAAGGAGGCGGTGGGGAGCTCGGAGAAGACGGCTTTCCGGTGTCGAGAATTTTCGGTGGGGGGGGGGTGGAATCAACATCGCGAGGCTAAAATTTAAAATTTTTACTGGGATTTTAAAATTTTAGATAAATTTTAGAAAAATATAAAAATAATATTCAAACCTGATTTTTTTACTGAGAAATCCTAGTTTTCATCTAAAATTTCTGAAATCTCGGCAAGATTTATTGAGATTTTAGTGAATTTAAACATAGATAAAATTGTTCAAACGGTGTTGAAAAATTTTGAATTTTTTTATAGATGGTCTTGACATATCAATAATATTCTCACAAAAATTTCAAATGATTATCAAGCCTAAAATGTTTTTAAATTTTGAACATTGTTACTATCGTGAAAAAACGACTTAGCAAGTTTGAACTGAATGAAAAATAGAACAAATCATGTTAGAAATTTTTTATATTTTTTGTGCATGGTTTTGACATATCACTAATATTCTTATAAATTTTTCAGAGATGATAAAGCTTAAGGAATTTTAAAAAATTCGGAAACAGTGGTCATGTTTGAATGAAAAATAGCTAAAACTATGTAAGAAAATTTTAAAATTTTGTTTGAATGGTCCTGATGCATCATTAATGCTGTCTTAAAATTTTTATATAATTATCTATCCGTAAAGTTAGAAATTTTGACAATATTTTAACTAATATTTGGATTTTGAAGATTACAATTAGAAACAATCAATATATATTGGCATCACAAACAATAGGCATGAAATAAAATTGATAGATATGACAATTAATCACATATACACCACAAATATAACTATAAAAGAACACATGAGAACTAACTATGAAAGCACGGATGATACTAGAATACAATGCTCAGCTCGAAGCACCTGCAAGAGTTATAAATGAAGAATGAGTATGTAATATGAAGTATTGCAAGAAGATATATATAATTAAAGGAATAGGATTATGCAAACCATAGACAACAATGCGTTTACGTATCTACAAGTAGTAGTACACGTGTGGTGCAAACTCCACCTTCTCGTTATCGATAATGACCTCATGATACCTTCTCTCGTGCTATTACTTGTATTCTTCTTAGGTCATGTCCCACTGTAACCAGACAGGCTATCAATGTTCATAATGAGCCATCCAATTGGTATGATTCTCTAACTGACAAAGCATCTAATAGATATGTCTCGTGCGTATGGAATGGCGTGAGGATTAGTGTAGTCAAATGGTAAAGATATGTTTGATCTATCATAACTCTGTCTATAATCGTACCCACCAGGATCCTATCTGTAGGGCATCGAATCATACGCAGGATGCTCATTTAGAAAGCCCCAATAGCTCGAAGATTGGCTGCTAGACCATGGACCTACGTTATTCTGGGGCTATGCTGCCTGTCGTCCACCCCTACCACTCGTCGCGCTCTTTCCCGTACTACGGGTTTTCCTCTATGAGCTCTTTCTCGGGGAGCTTCCTCTTGTTATGATCCTCTCGATGATTGTGACTGTGAATGGGGCGGGAGGGAGTAGCAGGCAGCGTCCATTCCATCGTCGCCTCTAGAGTCTATCGCTAAGCTACTATCAAAGATCTCCTGATACTTCCTATTTTGAGAAGGTGTATTCGTGTCGTCGTCACTGCCAACATCAGGCTCGTTATCACTTTGGGCCTTTTCTTTTCCCTTAACACGTTGGGTGCCCAGTAATTTCACTAACCCCTAAAATTCCTGCTAGCATGTCGTCGTCGTCGTCGGTACCACGCTTCCTTTTCTCTGTGTGCGTCTGACCGATCATGACCATGGCCCAATTTGAAAGGCTCTTCCCACCTATGGCCAATTGGAAGTAATGTTAACACCATTGTGAGATTTTAACATGCATAATTACTAAGTAGAATAGAACATAATTTTCACGTTATCTGTGGCCTTGTTCATCTTTTTTGGCGGGATGGTGTCAGCCACAAATCTTACTAGGAGAGGTGGGTTGTATCCACTGTCCTTGTCGAATAGAGGCTCCCTATCAGACCTAGACGAATCGAACCACTCTGTAATAGGGTCACTACTAGGATGCATCGCACCTTCAATGAGACAATTGAATGGGTCTTTGCCTGAGCTTGACGGATGGATTCGTAGTCCTGCATGCAAAGTCGAATATTGTAGTGCATGAATACAAGTTGCTAGAGTTTTGCATAATTTAATCGATTCTTTAGCTGCGTATACACTAAGGTAAATGTGCTACAATTACACTTGCAACCACTAGACGATGCGCACTACGACACCAACTATAAAAAATACTTTTACATAGATCGAGGGGTCACTAAATTTACGAAAAAGTTAATGTTATGGACATGCATGCCCCTATTAAATGATATACTAAAATTATTCATGCATTTTTTAGCATTAAAGCACAAGTGTCCAATGAAAATATTGCAATAATTATACATTTGATCTCTACAATAAAACACTATAAGAAAACACTGATCAATTACAATTACTTATATTGCAGCACGAAAGGAGTAGCTCAATTTTTGTGTGCTTTTGATATTAAGTCTACCGACAGATAAAGCAGCGAATATACGCGATATCATCATCATATCATCATATCATATCATATCATACCTTTCCTAAAGTTTGTAGGTTTTGCGAGTTGAGGGCTGCGCCACGTCTTCTCTCCTCGCGTGCGGCTCCCGCTGCGCTCACCGGCTCACACGAGAAGCTCGGTTCGCTCCTTCCCTCGCACGCCGCGTGCCCCTCGCGAGAGGCTGTGTTCCCCGCCGCGGCCTTGCTTCCTTCCCCTGTGTGCCGCGTGCCCCTCGCCGAGAAGCTTCCTCCTCCATGCCTCCTTATACCGCGAAGAACAAGAGGTACAAGGCGACGCTTACCCCTTCTCCCGATGCGGTCCCTCTCCTTCGCCGAGCCCATGAACGTCAGTGACTGCGTCTCGAAGAAGTTCAGGCGCAAGCAGCAAGCTCAAGGCCACCGCCGAGGCCGAGGCGGCCGAGATGGAGGCCTCCTCGAGTAGGAACGAGAAGAAGAACAAGAGGCGCAAGGCAAAGGAACCGTCCATTCTCACCCTCGCCCCATCTCCCCAGTCCCCATCCCTTCAGCCCGCCCTAGGCCTATGCTTTGTGCCACCGCTATGCCGCACAGTGCACCACCTCCGTTGCCCTCCAGCATCGCTGCGCCCTTTCGGGTCTCCGTCCTCGGCTCCCACGCCGGTCTGCTCGCTTGCTCAACATCCTTCGGTTGTAGGTTTGAGCTATTTGGTTGCACGGGATTTTTGCGAAGCTCTCGGACTGTGTCGATCCCAGATTGAGAGCGATTTTGTGGTTTGGTTTAGCGAATCTGGGTTCTTGCGAGCTCTAGTTGGACGCGTTGGGCGATGGCTTGCGATGATTGCGAGCTATCAAGTGGCTGTTGGCCGCTGGTTTGAATTGTGTTTGGACTTTAAGTTTTTTGCGATGTCAGCTTTAGTTGCTTGATAACAAATCAGTGGGCATTTCTGGTATGAGGTTCCATTACTTCAGTCGAAATTTTCTGGTCACTCACTATTTGTTCCATTAGTGACTCGGGAGTTTTAGAATTTTTATGTTTCTCTTTATCGGTTTGGTATAGATCTGCGCTATGTACAGGTTTTGGAGACTGGTCTTATCATGTTCTGCATTTTTTGTGCTGCGAAGCCTCTACCGTCTAATTGAGTTTGACTTAATTTTATTTGTGTGCAGACATTTATGGTAAAAAGGACACAGTCCTACAGTTTCAGGCGTGTATTCACATCCTATTCACTTTTTTAATTTTGTATGCTTTCCTTTTTTCATTTTTGTAATATATTTTTTGTGCGGTACTACAGGCAAGCGATATCAAAGAACAATGCTCTATTGGCTAATCCTTCCTAATTTCCAGGTTCTTTGAGAAGAGAAGCCATCCATCTAATCTGTATGCGATGTTCCACCCATTAGAAGTAACCATGCTTACAGCTTTTATATTTGCTACTAGCTCTTAGTTACTCTACTTGCATATGTCTATACATTATATACTACATAGCAATTTTTTCTGCTATCAGAATGCACGATTGGAAGCTACATTTAATGACATAGAAGATCTAAAAAGACAATAAAAAAACTCTTCAGGAAAGGATCTCTAAGGCTAAGAAAGCTCTTGCTGCTGCTGCTGTAAGGGAAGTTGGGAATATACAACCTTATGAACCACTTAGAGCTGAAATGGTTAGTTTGTTCACCTTATTCTCACAAGCTTTTACTTTTTGTTCATACATTTTTTTTGTTTCCATGTGTAACCAACTCTTCTCCAGTTTATGTGCTTAAGTATGCAATTTGTGAGACTGTTGATATTTAGGCCTGTTGCTAAATTTATGCTCGTTCATAGCCAAAGCTTACAGTGCAAATTGCACAACTAACTTGCCACATAAACGAGCTAACAATGGAAAAGAAACGGTTCAAGTCTGCTTTATATGAAAGCATAGGTTCTTGATTAAGCTTATCCGTACTTCTTGGAGTAATGCAAGTTTTTGAATCTAGAAAAGAATGTTTACCCGATTCTCGGAGGACCTTTTCTTTGGGCTCCCCTTCGTTTTTCTTGTGATTGGCTCGATTCAAGATTAGCGAGAATATTTGCATCCTGTACAATACAAAAGCTATAGGGAGTATTGGTACTTTTATTTGCATCCACGGCACCTCTCAGTTCACAGGCTTGAATCTGAAATTAAGTCGTTTGTTTAGCTTGTTTATGATAATTTTTCATCAAACCAGTTGTGGTGCCAGAACAAGTGTTTTTTCTACTCTGAAATTTTTCAAGCTTTTGTCTCCTCCTAGAGTTTGGTTAGGGTTGATGATTGATTTTGCTGTTGGAGACATTGGCTTAGTTTCTCTGGAAGTTACGAAGACAAATGAAGGGAAGGTGATGGTCGAGAGATGTGGAACCTACGGGCTGCTTAAGAAAAAAGTTCCAATTGAAAAAAAAGACGGGGTGTTCTGGTAGGTATCCAGTTTGTCAACTATTGTCTACTCCATTCGATACATGACTACATAATACTTATTTAGCTACTTATTATAGGTTGAAGCAAATAGAAAATAAAAACAATAAGCTACTCCAGGCATTGTGAAATGCTGGTGCTGAAAAAATTAATGGAGAAAGAAGTATGTGAAACTGTAACATCCTTATCCATGGTTGTCAAATCTTTTTTTATGCGTGTGGAGGAGCATCAATCGCGGCGTGGCACACCGCGGTCACTCTTCTAATGTGCTACTATTGGTTTTCAGGATTATTGTCTCTGCAGAGTAGCACAGCCGTCTCTTCAAAGTGCGCAACACGGAGGCCAGATTCATTCACTTCTATCGAATGCATTTTGGGCACGTGAAATCTTAAATGAACCTTAACGGGCAGATTTTCCTTATGCGGAGCAGAAGTATAAGGAATGGAAATAGTGTTTTTGCCGAGATCTATCTTATAAAAGGTAGCTGCTCTCCCTCCCTCCCTCCCCAGTTCGCTCCGGCTCTGTTGTGATTGGATCGAATCGGAGCAAGCGAGCAAACCTGAGTTGCGGCTGTCTCATCAGATGTCTCACCAGGGTTTTAATTTGAAATTGCTACAGCAATTTCATTTTTTCGGCGATTTTTTTCATGAATTTTGACCGTATTTTGAACTTTTAGGGCCGGATTTGGTCCAATAACCCATAAGAAAGTCATCTTCTATGAAAATTTGTTGAAAAAACGAATTTTGGAGATGTTTTAAAATTTTGGTAGAAACATTGTTAGATTTTTATAAAATTGTACAAGCTTTATAATGAGTTAAAATTTTATGGTACTATCATGAGTAGTGTAGAATCATATAGAAAAATTTTCATAATAATTGAACTTCATTTGTTATCTTGAAAAAATTAAAAACAGAATAAACATAATTGGGACAGTTACCTTGTCGAATTGTATAAATTTTCTCGAGTGTGATCATGATATAAAATATTTATGAGAGATTAAGAATTGCCTCAGTACCATTATATAAAATTAAAAAAATAAGCTTTTTGTTTACTCAATCAAATCTATGTAAGCACTGAATTTCATTTGTTATATTATATTTCAAAAATCAAAGAGAGAAAGAACATTAATGATATTGTACCTTGTAAGAATCTTATAAATTCATTGGAGTGTGATCATGATTCAAAATTTTTATCAGATATTAAGCATTTCCTTATCACCCTTCTGTAAAATTTTCAAAAATTTTAAATGTTTTTTTATTACTAAAGCAAATCTATACATTGATCATCAGGTTTTTATCAGGACGTAGCACTGTCAGAATTTTTAAAAATTATTTAAGCATGATCATCCTTAAAAATTTTATGTAACCATTAATGCTATATTAGGACCATCCAAAAAGATTTTCAAAATTTTATAATGTGATTTGGATAATTTTTTATTTCGTTCAAGTTTGCCAGTAAGCCTTTTAACAGGAGAGTAGTACTGTTAGAATTTTAAAAAATTCATGACATTTGATCATCACATGAAAATTTTATTATAATGTTATGGATGTGTCAGAACCATCCAAAAAAAATTCAAAATTTTATAACCTCGTTTGTTCTAATTTTCATTTGGTTCAAACTTGCGAGTCAGCGTTTTATCAGGACAGTAGAAATATTTGAATTTTTAAAAATTCCTCAGATACGATAATCATCTGAAATTTTTATAAAAATATCAGAAATGTGTCAGAACTCTCTAGAAAAAAAATTCAATTTTTTTTGTCATCGTTTGACCCACTTTTTAGTCGGTGCAAAACGATAAATTTTGCCGAAATTTGTTTTTTTTGTGACAAACGGATTGGATTTGAATTTTGGTTTTTGAATTTCAACCAAAATTTATCCAAAATATCAAAATTTTGCTAAAATTGCAGATTTTAGCCATACCCAATATTTCTTTCCAAACGAAATTTGAATCCCTGCACCTGCGAGTGGCAGCAGTAGGATGTGATGTCCAGCTGGGAATTCTTTTTAATTTCTTTTTGCCATTTTCTGGCAGAATGGCCAGAAAGAACCTGGATGCTGCTTTGGCTTCAGCTTCGGGAATTTTTTTTTAATAATACATTTTTTTTTCAAAATTTGAAAAAAATACCATGGAAAAAAATACAAAAATACCTCTATCGCCCGTTGGTTTGGCGACATTTAAACCAACGGACGACAGGAGGCCACATCGTACGATCAACGGGCGATAGGAGGCTAGTTGCCAAACCAACGGGCGACAGGTGTATATTCATATAATTTTTTTCCGTAGTATATTTTTGAAATTTTGAAAAAAAAATATGTTATTAAAAAAAATTCTCAGATTCTGTTCCGTTTTCTGCACGGAAATCAACGGCCGTGATCTTCTATCAACACTGAGTCCTATTGCAACAGCAATTGCGTGGGAAGATTACTGGGAAATGCAAAGCTGCCTGTCTACAGTGGCGAAGCAGGAATCAAAACCCTGTGGGGGTTAACTCCTCCATGATCTTTGACGACAAATTTGGCATTGAATTGCAAAAAACCTTTAAGGGTCAGTTGTATAGGTTAGAACGTGGATCCGCCCCTGACCGCCTTAGCACATTTAGAATTGACTTGGGAAGCCTATTTCTTACTAGAATTTCTATGGATGTGCCGTGATTTTAGGTTAAAATCATGGCACATTCTCAGAAATTCCAGTCAAGAATGAGGTTCTCAAACCAAGCCTATTACTATCTTAGCCCTCCAATGTGCTCTAAGATTTATGCAAGGACATGGGTTAAATTTTGAAGATTACATAAATCGAGACATATTGTAGCCACATATACTACAAGTGGAAAAACAATGCTTGACCTTAAGGAGCTGACTGTCTGCAGTGGCGGAGCAGGAATCAAAACCCTGTGGGGTTAACTCCTTCCTGATCTTTGACGACAGATTGTTAGCACTGAATTGCAAAAAACCTTTAAGGGTTGGTTGTACAGGTTAGAATGTTGACCGCCTTAGCATATTTGGGTGTGTTTGGTTGTTTGTATGGTGGCTAAATCGTATGAGTGGGTGCAACTGTATCTATTAGACTGTTAGATACATGTTTGATTTCCTATTTATTTAGGTCAAGTGGATGCAATTGCACCCACTCATACAGAATGGAGAAAGCACAGAGATCGGGCTTCTCTCCAATGTAGACCTGTGAGATACATAAACAAGCAACCAAATAACTCAACTTGTATCCACTTAATCAGATCAAGACTAGCTTAGATGGCTCATACAGGATAGACTAGGATAGTGCAAATAACCAAACACACCCTTTAGGATTGGTTTGGGAAGCTCATTCCTAAAATCACGGCTCATCCACAGAAATCCTGGCTATTCCGCTCTCCAAACCAGGCTTTATTACTATCTTAGCCCTCCAATGTGCTCTAAGATTTATGCAAGGACATGGGTTGAATTTTGAAGATTACATCAATCGAGACATATTGTATCCACATACACTACAAGTGGAAAAACAATGCTCGACCTTAAGGAATCACTTTATTAAAGGCCTGTTTGTTTAGGCTTTAGTCTTTTTATCTTATAATTTAAAGTTAGTTTTTTTTTACTTAAGCGGTCTATTTTTATACGTAATAGAAATGGGTAATTTTACCCAAAATTCAGTGACATTGGTCTAAAACCAACCATCAATAGGTCAAAAAAAACACCTCTCAGATGACTTTTAGCTTTTAGTTATATAAAAGCTTATATCTTTTAAAAAGTTCAATTAAAAAGCTACACCTTTATTTAGGCTTTAGCTTTTAAGCTGAGAAAAAACCAAAATAAATAAGACCTAAGATAAAAAGTACACGTGCTTTTCGGAAGGGCTTGTCTTGTCATCCTGTTGGTTGCATCGCTTGTGTTCCCTATCAAGGGATCACTTGTTTTTCTCCCTCTAGTCGAAGCTCAAGGAAAAGCTAATTCTAAAATATCTAAACCATTTCCTGTCTGTCGTCTCGCTTGTGCTTCCTGTTCTGGACCACTCATTGATCCCAAGCAAGAAGATTCACACGATCACATCTCATAATGAGCTCGAAACCCCCCATCGAATGAGATAAAGATATAATAAACAAGGGGCAAGGATAATGATTGAAGCGGAACCATTCCATTATATGCCTCATCAGCCTCTGGAAACACGAAAATATGTCTTTTACTAGAAGGCTAAATGATAATGGTTGAAGCGGGCCCATTCCATTATATGCCTCATCAGTCTCTAGAAACTCGGAAATATGTCTTTGCCAAAAAAGCTAACAATAAGGAAAAGTGGTCTTCTTTCACTAATCCCATTCCGTTCCACCTAGGGGCTAGGGCAAGTGAAAGAGATGGACAAAGACTAGGGAGGAAGATCGAATCAAGAATTTAATTATATATCTTTCTTTTACATTAGATTTTATGTGGTATTTCATAAGGATAAAAGATAGGGATAGAATATAGAATAGAAGTAATAAAGATAATAAAAGAGAGTCAAACTAAATATTCTAATATACCAAGAGAGTCCTATTAATAATAAAAAGGAGTTATCTCATAATTTGAATTGTATAAAAAACCTATATTGTGCTCAAGGAAAGTTTTTATACTAAAAAATACATCATGATATGCCTTCCTTTACCTATTTATAGATTAATTGATGTTCAATGGATGGAAACTTGTAATTCCTTATTTCCTTTGAAATTGTACATGTTTTTCTTTATCTTGAACTAATTGTATCCTTTTTGTTCCCATCGAGCTTTCTTGCTTGGTGACTAAGGATTTTCAGACTAGTTGTGTCCAGGCTGCAAAGATTTTTCCTCACAAAACACTATAACTAAAGTGTTGGAAGGATTTACTTTTGATAACAATCCAAAAGTAGGTTCTTGTACATCTTCTTTCTTCTCTTTATATCTTTAAGAGGCAGTGCATCCCATCGGAATGGAACCTACCTTTTGACCTATTTTGCTTTAGAACTTCAGTTTTTCAGTTAACCAAAATATAAATAAGCACTAGGTAAATTAGATTTAATTATTCTCATATCACAACACAGAGTAGGGATAAACTGACATAATATTTATAGATCATTACAATATAAGCATAATAGAACATATAAATATACCAAACATATGCATAAATGTATTAGAATATGAGAATTATTTAGTGACTTTAGAAAGAACATTATAAAAGTGGTATTGTACATGGGCTATTTAGTTATTTCGGTTTTTGGAAATGAAAAACCGAACCGAACACCGAAAACTGAATTATACCAAAACAAAAATCTGAACCAAAAACTGAAATAATTGGTTAATTTAGTTTAGTTCGGTTCAGTAATTCGGTTTCGGTTTAAAAATGCCCACCCAAAAGGAAGATTCGGGAAAATATGAAATGTGAAGACATGTTTTCCAGAACAAACAAAAGATAAAGACAGAGAAGGGGAAGTTAGCAAAGTTAGACAAGATTGGAATGGGCACAGGAACATGTATTGACGTACCAGACGGCTAATGCTCGACGTTCATGTGATGTATTCCACCAGTTCACTAAAGACCAGGGTTCTAAATCTCGCCAGAAACCAACGAGATCTCGCTTACCGAACCCAGACGAAATATTTCCAACCGATGAATTCAAATTTCAAAAAAAATTCAAAGTGCTACAATGATCTCATTTATCTCGGCGAGATCCCGCCATCTCGGCCGGTATCTCTGGTATTAAACCTAGAATTTTATTTTTTGCACCTGGATTTGACTGGAATGAGCTCAATTACCCTGGGAGAAGTGATCTTCCATGATAAATCGTCGAAAAACCATTTTTTTAGGCATTTTAAAATTTCAGCATGAAAATTATTAGATTTTTATAAAATTTTAGAAGAATTTGAATGCTATTAAAAATTTATGGTACCATTCTAACAAGTGTAGGATCACACAAAAAAATTTTCAAAATATTTTAAGTTGATTTATTATACTTAAAAAATAAAAAACAGAATGATCAGAAATGAGGTAGTAACCGTGTTAGAATTTTATAAAATTTTCCCAATTTCATCGTGACCTAAAAGTTTTTGGAGAACTTAAGATTTTCCTTATAACCATTTTATAAAATTTTCAAAAAATGTGACTCTTTTTTGGTTGGTCAATGAAAAATTGTAAACTCTACCAATACACGAGCTAAAGTCCGAAAAATGTGAAGTAGCGCTTTCAGATTTTTTGGGAAATTTGTAGGTTTGATCATGATCTAAAAAGTTTATGAGAATATTATGTATGCTTCATGACTATCCATAAAAATTTTAAAATTTTTGCATTGGTAAAACTGTGCCAAAAAATCGTGGAAAAAATGTCATGGAGGGGGCTCGAACTCAAGACCTCCTCTTCATATGTCTCTGAACTTACCACTACGATGCATCTTGGTGTTGCCTAACAAGACTGAGGAACAAGGCTATTTATGTATTTTATTTCACCCTTCCTACTTTAGTCATTGCAATCATTCACTCACTGCCAATCAAATCATTCAATCACACTTCCTACTTGACTCATTTGCTGATATTGAGCAGTGCTACAGTAGTAGCTCAGCGACAAAGACAAACTCTCCTAACGATGATGGGACAGAAATTGGCCGGTACACTATGCGCCTCCGTTCACAGCCACAATCACCGCGAGGATCGCAACAGGGGGTTAGCCCCTCGAGAAGGGGCTCACAGAGGCAGGCCCGTAGTAAGGGGAAGGGCGCATCAAGTGGTGGGGGTGGGCGATAGGCACCATAGACACAAGACAGCGCAGGCTCATGGTGTAGCAGCTAGTTTTCAAGCCATTTCGGTCTTCCAACTGAGCATAGTGGGTATGGTTTAATGTCATATGGAGGGGATTAGGATGGGTATAGTTCAATGTCATATGGAGGGGATCAAGGTGGGTATGGTTACAGAAAGAGTTATGACGAATCTAGCATCTCTTGATCGTTTGACTATATTGATCTATACGTCGATCTGTACGCACGACACTCATCTGTCAATGTCAGGTACCTCTACCAGTCTAAGAATTATAGCGCCCGAATGGCTCATTATGAACATTGGAAGTCTGCCTGGCTACCGCGGGACATGAATTGGGAAGAATACAAGCAACAACATAAGAGGAGCCATCACAAGGTCATCGTCGACAACGCGGAGGTGGAGTTTGCACCACAAACGTACTACTACTCGTAGATACGTGATGCAAATATGTATCGATTTTATTACATGCCTATTAATTGTCTATACATCGATTGTTTGCAATTGTGACTCTCTAAATTTGAATTTCAGTTGAAATGCTGCCAAAATTTCTAATTTACAGACTGATAATGATCTAAAAATTTTATGCCAAAGTTAATTGTCGAACCCCAGAAAAACACTTCTGAAATCTTTTGTGTATCCTGTACTAGTTCAGAAAAAACTAGTACACACAGTAGAAATGGTATCACAACATATCCAGTGTATTTTATTAATAATTAGAGTTTACAATAATTATGGCACGTAGGCCAAATAAAATATTACAACGGAAGGAAAATAAAACCAGTAGTAGAACCCAATAGATTCACCACAGGCAATCAACTGGGGCGCGGCCTAGTTATCTTGGTCCTCACCATCGTAGAGATACTCCTCTAAAAAGATAGAATAAATAAGGGTGGGTATAAAAGTATTCCGCAAGTCACACGGTAAATGCAATATCAATGAAGGGTCATAAAGGAAGGCATAATATGGTTCTTTTGAGCATAAAGCACTATTTCAAATACAATAATTAATTTTCAATGCGTAATTGATATAGTAAAAACTGAGTTTTTAATCCAATTTTCAACACGGGCTCCAACCCGGAGTTTCATCCCAATTTTCCCATGTGGACTCTCTCCACGCATAAACCACTTTTCTGAAAACATTTTGAAATCAAAAGTCTAGTCCGTGAAAAGCTTGCTCGGCATACCCATGACCGCGGGCGCAGCTAATCGATTAGTTTTACACTCTGCAGAGGTTGTATAACTTTACCCACAAGATATGATTATCCCCTTTTACCAAAATACACATTTCCTTCGGTGTGTCAGCAGAGAAAATCACGACAAGGCCCCTATAAAGCTCCATCCACGTAGTCATACCCGCTAAGGTTCCACCGCTGGTAGGGTTAAAACCGCCCAATCCAGAAGCCTCCTCTTGCGCCGAGTGACAGCCTTACACCCACTGCCACTTTCAACCTAATGGCACGATCGTCCATGGTATCTCGCAATATGGATAGCTAGTGTAACACCGCACCCCTGCGGCTCCAATGTTACACCTCTCTAGCACCAACGACACAAATCGCTAAGAATAAATATTCAAAGCAAGCTTAACAACTAGGAGGTTGTTAAAATTATTAAAAATTTCAACAGCACCTTCCCTAAAATTAGGACATCCACTCAGCAGACAGAAAACATTTGCAGTTATAAGATATCATTCTAGCAGGTCCTTAGTTAACCAATCACACACCCAATAGAAATTAATCAACTCCACCACATAATTATTACAGGACAAGGACTCATTAAACATAACCGTAAACAACCTTTTACAAGAACTTTTCACGAGCTATTAAGATCAAAATTATAAATCAACATGATGGAACAGTGACGATGCAAAGTGATTGTGCTACTACCCCCATCCATGCATGCCAGCTTCAATACACCTACAAACATTAGATAACAAACGTGAGTTCAAACTCAGCAAAGTACACGAGAATAACAATTTCAATTTGTCGTAAGTAAAACAAGAGCTTGACCATAAGAGCATGTAATACAAATGAAGCAACATCCGGACAATACGCATTTATACCCATTTAAAGCAATAACTTGACCATATCAAAAATTACCACAATCAAGTCATCAACTTGATAATAAACCCATTCAACGCCCAAGAAGCATCACTTGACTCTAAATCACAACGCTCCCGACTCAACCATTCTTTTTGCAACTCAAACCATTTTCATCAATTTTATTTGAGTTCATAACTCGACTTCATTCCACGATATTCAAACAACATAATTAGCAAGGCAATGAAATGCTCTAACTCATCGAATTCAATTCAATCTTCCATTTTGGGTTGAGTCTATTACTCAACCTTCCTTTACCATAATCGCAACCCATATGACATACCATTTACCATAAAACTTATTATTAAAGATGCAATGCACATGAATACTCTTTTCGATGCACGCATCGCAGATCGCTGAGTGCCCACCCGCTTGTGCACCTCACGCCCTTCCATCCCGTGGAAGATGCCTATTCTATCTGCTCGCTCCCATTCACCTCGATGAATGAGACTACGAGGTAGGACTTTCGTGTTCACTACGTAGAACACAGAGGCCCGTGATCGTAAGGGTCGCTCTTCCTTTAATGAATGCACAATGCAATTTACATGAATGAAATGCAACCTTTCATTCATTGCCAACACTAACATAATCATCTAATCGATTCGCACACATACTCAATTCCATTCCCCAGACGGGGCATAAGCTTATACAACTTTTAAATTAACCACGAGTATCCACGCACTCTCATACTAGCTACTCAACGCAATATTTACAAAGGTACAAGAACTCATCGAGATTAAGGCTTACCAGTGACCACTCGAATCCAATAGCTAATCACGTCCTCAACGGGACGATCACCAATATAACTCATACTTGCCACAATCATTAGAAATTAGCCATGAACAGATAAATAACGATGAACAACTCAATTCGACACACTACTCGATGTACTTGCCTTTACCGACGCCAGGAGGCAATGCGGGTCGAGACCACCCCAAGACACTCTCCTTGAGCTTGTAATCGCTCGGGCCGCCATCCAATGAAGTTAAAGAGAAGGGCAGATTAGATAAGGAGCAAGAAGACCACCATCTTCTCGCTTTTAATCTTCTCCTACTACCCCTTTTATTACCAATCACTAGAGATAATTACTAATCACTCATACTAATGGAAGCTGGTATATATATATATATATATAATCAACATTTCAAACAACTTGAGAATCTATTATGAGTAAAGACTGAAGACTAATCTAATAACATGCTTGCATGCCCTGGTGTTCCATTCCTTTTAAATAGCAGATTTAGCAACAATTAACACACAAACATACGTATGCATTACAAGCTAACAACTTGAACAGAACTATACCAAAATAGGATCGCTAGTCCCACTTCACCACTAAATCAGAACTAGATACACTTGGTTCAATAAGGACATGATGGTACAAAATTGCAGAAAAAGTACCAAGCCCTTGCATCTTACCCATTAGCAGTAAATGTAAAATGAATATCATATATTGCTGATAATTCATAGCACCCCTGCTTAGATTATACCCAAATCTTGGCAAAAGCAAAAGTGACTTGTTGTTTATTACTAACATCACCTGGGTATAACAAAATCGCTTTGATACACACTATTTCTTATTAGCTAACCATTTTGTCGAGGGGGTCACAAGCACCAGGAATGCCAATCTCAATGCAACCCAATTAGCCTAAGAGAAGGAGTGATATGATGATTTACTTGATACAACCACAAACTGCAATGAGAAAGCATCGGTTATCCCTGCAACCTCTGTGCTTCCTCTCACCGCAACCACACAATATTAGAAGAGATACAGAAATGAACTACACATTTGAACCATTGCAACAATCTGCACCTTTCTAAGATGTAATACTCATACGTAAATCGCAGCCCAAAAGGGTCATCAATGCCCAATTGAATCATCGACACAAAGACAAGCATGAAAAATCATTTCATTCTCATCAAAACCTAGCTAGGCATTTCATCAAACACCATATAAGCTAATCCCCCAAATTTAAACCTCAAAGCTATTTCCATAGAGGAAGGAGGGAGGTGGGGGAGAGGCTAGAGGAGGCGCCGGACGGAGGAGGAAGCCAGGGGAGTTTGGCAGGAGGCATGGCGGGCGCTAGGGGAGTCTACTGGGAGACGCCGATGAGGGTCGGGAGGAGGCCAGGGGCGCTAGGGAAAGAAAATGATGCCCACCAAGAAATTTCAGCCACACAAGGAAAAAAATGAGGTTAGGTGGAAGAGGTAGGTGAGGAGGGGAAATCCCAGAAAAACCCCTCCCACCTCCAAAACTCTTAACCCTAATACTCCCAAATGGGCCACCACCTCGAGATTACTCCCGGACAGCTAAAACACTCCTGCTGAAGGCCCAAAATTTGAGCGAGGCTTGCAAGACATGCCTAGGTCCGCCCCATTCCGCACTTGTGGTAGTACTAAGGCTTTACATTCAGTGTAACACAGACTGGTCCTTAATTGACTAGGTGAGCTTTCACAACCCTTGTGCCTCACGCACCCACCAGTCAACCATTCTCGTCCGGTCTAAATCACATTTTCACTTTCTTTGAAATAACATTATCTTTCATAACATCCCATGGTGCACCGACACCAAGGAATAACTTTATTTTCAATATAAATCTTGTTTTGGTATAAATCCTCAAAAAGTCATAAATTCGTGTCTAAGCATGTCTAAGCCATTTACTATATATCACTAGTTAATACTACAATAATGTATCAACCAGTGATATTTTGCTCTAAGGTGACAAAGAATGAATATTTCAAAGTCAATTAAGGTCATAACAACTAGGAGTAACTAATCATTTAAAACTGGGATTTAAATTACATTGATAAAACTGTGCACGCAATAATTTAAATCAAAATATAATTTTAAATTTTGGGATCAACATATTCAAGGGTGTGACTTGCCTTGGACGAAGCGTTGACGCTCGAGATCGTCGACAGCGCACCGTTCTGACTCTCCGAAATCTATATGCAAAAAATAACTAATTTCAAATAAAATCCAAAAAAGTTCAATAAAATAATAAATTGGTATGAATAAGTAATTTGAGATTTTAGATGAATTAGAAAGAAAAACAGAGTCAATCGGAGTTCGAACGGGTGAAAACGGTTCCCAGAAGTTTAAAAACAAGGGAGGGAAAAAGTACTTAGCTCAGGTACTGTAGCATCACGAGGCTACTGTTCACCCGAGAACTTCACTTACAAAATTTGACGAAACGGGGACGAAATAACTCGAGAGGAGAGGCAAAATAGATTGCCTATGACAAGAGGCACCAGGTGCTCCCTTTTATAGGGCGGGAGGAGGACCGAGGAGGTGGTGACGAATACTTATACCAGGGGGTACCCCACAGCAAGGTATACATCTATTTCAAGATCGTTTCTCTCTCAGTCGTACGGACATGGTGGCAAGATTGGCATGATGCAGAGGCCGAGGGGCATTGCCAAAGTCTCCGCCCTCACAGATGGGATTATCATCGAATATTGGTTGAACACCAGATGGGCCGCCTTAGGCCCAGCTCGCCAAGGCCCTCATTGGGCCCCGGCGATTCTCGACCGATCAAGCCCACAGGCGGTCCGACCGCCTCAGTCTGACGCTCCCGCAGTTCGACCTGCCACAGTCAGCGCCTCGCAGTTCGACCGCCTCGTGTCGGATCCCTAACGAGCTCCAACTCAAATACCTCCGCCACGCCACCGTCGACCAAGCCGGTCACCGCCCTATGGACACGACGCCCATGCCGGAGTAGGTGGTTCTTCCCAAGGTGGCCGGGCCGCCAAAGTCAAGCGCCCGGCCCTTCACTCCGCCCCGCAGCGGGAGAGACGTGCTCGCTCCGAGGTGGTACCAGAGCACGCAGACGACGCAAAGATCTCGACAAGCGCCAGAGGGCTGGTGCGCACTTTCCCGATGGAACGCCGCCTTGTGTCACTCAACCCGCTGCGGATAAGCAGAACTCGCTACCATCAAGACCAAGACCGACTCCCAGCGAAGGCACTTACCTTTTTTTTTCCAAACTCCCCGTGTAACTCGCCTCCGCCTATATAAAGGAGGCAGGACCTTAGGAAGGGGGATACACAACGATTCAATTCGATTCGATCGGATCTAATCGATCAAACATACAGATTTAACACCTTAGCCTCTCCGAGCTCCCCGAGTTTCTCACTCGAACGAGGCGCTCGAGACCGCCCTTGGCCTCGCTTGTAACCCCGTAGTCCATCGCACTCGAAAGCAATAAAAACCACCACCACGAACCGGAAGTAGGATATTCAATCTTAACCAAGATACATCTTGACTCCCTTAGTCTAACCATTCAAGGAGAGGAACGCTACGCCCCTATATTTACAAATTTATTTGCTTGCTTGTACGAACACCGGCAGCTTGGCGCGCTGTAGGGGCTTCGCCATCGCTCTCCGCCTCCCGACTCTCAGCCACGCCCTGATGGCTTTTCACCCACGACGGCCGCATTTGCGCTGGGAGCTGGATTCGCCGCTTCCTTGAATTGCCGCCACTCTGGTGGGAGAGCCGTGCTCGCCTCGCCACCACCTCGTGCCCCAGCCTCCGCTAGAGCCTCGACTCCATCGCCGACGCGCAAGAATTCTCCGACTTGAGGCCTCGCGCGACTCGACACGGGCTCGCTCACGCCAAGGCTGCTCGCCTGTGGCGACGGAGCTCTTTACAGCGGAGATTTCGCCTTCATGGCTCATGTTGTGGGCGATGGTCAAGCATGAGCCGCCTCCGCTCATTTAACCGCCGGAGGTTTCTCCAGCCGACGATGACCAGCCCGGCGCGGAGCACATTACGGACGAAGTTGTACTCTCGCGAGTGCAATATGGCGCGCGGGCTGACCCAAATGCGACACCCCATACAGAACTGCCACTGGCGCGCCGAGGCGCTAGAGGGCGAGGAGAGCCTCTGTGCTCACCACCGAGCTTCAATAGCAGCCATGTACCGAGGCTCAAAAGGCCCACTGATAAACCCAAGCGATTTGAGCAAGGCTACCGAGCCCCCACATCGCCGGTGTCAGCAGCACAAGACGCAAGACGCCAGTCCAAAGAACAACTCGCCAAGGGTCCGACGGTCTTCCATTCTTCTCCCACGCTTAGCTGTAACAGCCGCCAGAAGAAGAATGCCGCTCTGTGGCATCCCCAGCCAGAAGACCCGGAGGCCAAGGCCATGTACCGTAACCTCGTGGTCGTAGAGCGTGGCCGCTGCAGCAAGACATGCAAGGCTCCGGCTTCCCATCACTGGGCTTCTCGAGCCACCCGAGCCGCAAGGCGGCGCCATGGGACCCACGGCCCTGTGCCTCGCAGCACGGCGGCGCCAGCCGGGCGATAGTCGCGACATCCACGCCACCCTCGAGGCGTGGAGGAGGGTGATGGACGAGGCGGCCCGATCACGGCCGCCGATACGGCTGACACCACAACCGAACCAAGCCCCGAGGGCCCGGACCAGCGTTTTGCCGAGATCCAGAACGCCGGATTTCCCTACCCGCTTCGGGCGCCCATCAACATCGCCAGTACACCGGGAGACAAACCCTAGTGTCCGTTGAAGACTATCGCTCGATGTCGGGCCGAGGAGCTATCGATGATCTTTTCATCGCGCCGAGTACCGCCGTGAACACTATCAGAGCGGGCCGACCAAGAACCTCTTCGTCGGAACTTCTGTGGCACTTACAAGCGTTTCTAGAACTCCTCGGGACATGAAGGCGCAAGCAGCAGCCTAAGGAGGGTCTCTGTGACTACATCCGCGGTTCTCCCAAGAATGCAACGAAGCCTCGACATTCGCGACGCCGACATCGCTTTGGCGTTCATCTACGGTACTACCTCCAAAGCTCTCGTCCACAAGCTGGCTGCACCAAGCCCAGACTACCAAAGAGCTCCCCGGACATCGCCATTCAACCATGCCTCCCATGCGAGGAGGCCGGGGGCCATCTTCGACAAGGAAGGCTGGGGACTCCGGCCCCGACACCGCCGCTTCTCCCACCATTCCGACAACATGTATTAAGGGGAAGCAAGACCGTGAAGGCTATGTGGTCGCTACACCGACCGCCTCGCTAAGTAGCAGGCAGCGCCCGACCACTTCGAAAGTACCGATGGATAGCCTGGTCCGCATCACGAAGTACCCTGGCTAAGCACAAGTACAGGACCGCGAGACTCAAGCGCTTATTTCGGAGTTTCACGCGGGCAAAGGGAAGAAGCAGACCGACACCGATGCCGAGGCAAAGAAGGCGACGCCGAGTTCCCGTAACCCGATGGCTACGTCATGATCTTCGACGACCAGAAGTTACACCGATAAACGATAAAGAGAAGCTTGCCTTCCGCGAGGTCCATATGGCGTGCTCCCGCCGCGTTTGGGTACTCTCCGGTGGTCGGAGTCACCATCACCTTGATCGGACCGACCACCCCGACCACGCCCCGCACCCGGGAGATATCCTCGTCGTTGCCCCTGCTAGGGGCCAAAGCGCCTGCTTAAGGTGCTCATGGACGGCGGCAAGCAATTTCAACATCCTCAGATGTTGAGACATTCGACGCCATGGGATACTCTCGCCGCCTCCGACCGAGCAAGGCGCCTTCCATGCTGCTGCTCCGGCCAAAGAGTTTATCCACTCTGGGCAGATCAATCTGTCATACTTTTGGGAGCACGGACAACTTCCGTGACCAAACCCTTACCTTTGAGGTTGTAGGGTTTCCGGCCCTACCACGCCATCTTGGGAGGCCATGCTACGCCAAGTTCATGGCGTCCCTAACTACACCTACCTCAAGTCAAGATGCCGGCCACAAGGAGTAATCACTGTGGTCATTTCTTTTCATTTTGCTTACAATCATGAAAGCACAACAATTATGAAGTCGCATCGACGCTATCGCGTCGCCGAGCTCGAGAACCTCCGAGGAGACCTCCAGTTCCGCCTCGACCAGCAAAGTCGGGGCCAGATCCTTCAAGTCCGCCGAGGACACGAAGGAGGTCGCGGTCGATCCCGAGGACCTGCCAAGACCGGCGGGTCGGAGCCACGCCCCCCGCTAAATAGGAAGGCACGCTGCCGACTTCTCCGCGCTAATCGAGAGGTCTTCGATGGAAGCCCTCCGACATGCCAGGCATCCCAAGGGAAGTCGCCGAGCACTCCTTGAATATCCGACCTGGCTCAAGGCCGGTCGCCCAGCGCTTGCGCCGCTTCGACGAGGAGAAGCGCAAGATCATAGGAGGGGAGATCACCAAGCTTTTGGCCATAGGGTTTATAAAAGAGGTACGCCACCCCGAGTGGCTAGCCAACCCTGTCCTTGTAAAAAACAAGTCTAGGCATTGGAGAATATGTGTTGATTACACGGGCCTGAACAAGGCATGTCCCAAGGACCCTTTTCCATTGCCTCAGATCGACCAAGTCGCCGACTCCACCGCAAGGTGCTAATCCCTATCCTTTCGATGCCTACCAGCTACCACCAGATAGCGATGAAAGAGTTCACCAAACATGACTTCTTTCATCACTTCGCTCGCTTGCTCGTTACGTAACGATGCCATTTGGTCTAAAGAACGCGGTGCTATATACCGATGTATGCAAACGGCTTTCGACCAAATTGGCCGAATATCGAGAGCGACGCCGACTTACATCGCCGCCAAGACTAAGAAGGCCGACGACCTGCCACCGATTTTAGAGGAGACTTTTGCTAACCTTCGATAGCCAAGATAAAGCTCAACCCCGAGAAATGCGCTGGGTCCCCAAGGGAAAGCTACTCGGCTTCATCATTCCGAGCGCATCGGCTTAATCAGAGAAGATCTCCGCGATCATGAAGATGGGCCCGATCAAGAACTCGAAGGAGTCCGGTCGACAGATGCCTTGCGCCTTTGAGCTGCTTTTGTTCGGCCGCGAAAGCGTGGAATGCCGCCTACAAGCCGCTTCAAGAAACCGATTATTTCATTGACGCAGAAGCCCAGAAGCCCTCAACCGATCAAGGCGTTTCGATTTCACCCTTGCGGGTCACTCCCGCTTAGGGGAACTGGCCCTTCTACATCGCCGCCACAACGCAAGTCATCAATGGCGCTTGTGTGGAGCGAGCCAAGAAGGCCATGTGCTCAAGGTACAACGGCCGGTGTACTTCATCGTCATACTTCCGAGTCCAAGGCTCTGCACCGCAGTGTAAAGTTGTTTCTATGCGGTGCTCATCACGAAGAGGAAGTTGGTCCACTATTTACCAAAGACCGCCTCCGCAGACCTTCTTCGTCGCTTCTTAAATCGCCCGCGAATCGCGACGCTTCGAAGAATAGCCAAATGGGCGCTTGAGCTCAACGGCCACGACATATCGTGACGCCCCCGTGACAACATCGTCAAGTCGAGGTCTTGGCCGATTTCGCCGCCGAGCGATCAAGCCTGTGCACCACCGCGACTTGAAGATCCCGAGCATCGATTTATGTACTTTGACGGTCCTACACCAAGAGCGAGCGGTGTCGGGTCGCCCCTGTTTCGCTGAAACAAGCTCAAGACGCCATCCGCTTACACTCGATGTAACCAACAACGCCGCCGAGTACGGCTCCTCACAATCTGCCTCGGACGCCGCTGACCCGGCGCTACGATTTACGCATCACCTGCGGACTCCAAGCTTGTCGCCCACTGTCATGTAGACCTGAGCTCGTGATGTTCCCGCATGGCAAGATACCGCGGAGGTACGCAAACTCGAGGAGAGATTCAAGCGGTTTCGAAGCCACCATAACTACCGACGCTTCAACGGTGAAGCCGACCACCGCCAATCTCGCCCTGAAGAGGCCCGGCCCCACCGGGATCTTCGCCTCCGACCTCCACAAGCCTTCAGACGATCGACTCGACAACCGAGCATTACCGACCGACACTCGGGTGTATCCGCCCGATCGCCGAATACGACGCGGACTATCCGGTCGAGCCACGGCGGTTGGTTGTCGACTCGATCGAGGAAACCCTTCATCAACCGATTGATCGACGGATCGCCTCGCCGACACCCAACCGAGGCCCGGCAGCCACCCATGGGGCGGTCCTTCGTCTCCGGTCGGAGAAAACCTCTACAAGAGGAGTTTTCCGGTCCTCCGTGGCGCATTCTCGGGCGACTAAGGGAAGCAAATACCGCCAACATCCACGGCAGCAGTCATGCCACCACGCTGCACCGCGTTCCCTTGTAGGGAAAGCCTTCCGCCAAGGCTTCTACTGGCCTACCGCCGTGGTTGACGCTAAGCAAATTGTTCGACCGCGGAGGGTGCCGCTTTCACTCCGGCAGACGATCTTCCAAATAAGAAGCCTGCGTATATCCCCATCACTTGGCCATTCGCCGCTTGGGGACTCGATCTGGTCTGCCCTTCAAAAGGCATCCGGGCTTGACCCACCTACTTGTCGCGTGGACAAGTTCACCAAGTGGATAGAAGCTAAACCGGCCGCCACCATCACTTCAAAGGTAAGCGCCAACTTCTTCCGCGACATCATTTATCTGGCTTGGAGTCCCTAACTCCATCATCACCGATAATCTTAATGTAGTTCACGGGAAGGAATTTTGAGTTCTCGCGACGACTTCAACATCCGTGATCGACTAGGTAGCCATAGCCCATCCTCTGACCAACGGCCGTGTCAAGCGGGCTAACGCATGATCCTCCAAGGGCCTGTCTTAATCTTCACCGATCAAGAAATTCACGAGACGATGGGCTACCGAGCTACCTCCATTCTCTAGAGCTCGTCGATACTACACCAACCCGGCCGATCGGATTTACACCATTCTTCCCCGTGTTCGTGTCGGTCAGGTCGCCGACCGACCTAGAGTACGCGCCCCAAGACTACAAGCCTTCAACGAGGCATGGGGGCTCGACGCGCAACAAGACGCCATCGACCACTCGACGAGAGGCTGGATGTGGCCGCTTCAGGATCGCCAAGTACCGAAGAGACGCCGCGACGCTACCACAACCGGCAGATCCGCTGAAGGTCCTTCAACATTGGCGACTGTCTCGCCAGTCCAAATCCAACAAGGACAGCACAAATTGTCTCCTCCGGAAGGCCCTTCACCGCTGTGGAGGTCCTCCGACCCGCACCTTTTGACTCAAGGATGCCGACGCAACGCTGTACCAAACGATGGAATATTGAGAAGTTAAGGAGATTCTATCCCTAAATTTCTCTTTATCCTCGCCTCCACCCGATCCTCCGAGTTCAAAGTGCCGCGCCGACCACGCCTCGTCCTCGTGGTGCCGCCGGGGCTACCTTCAAGACGCTCTCCACAAGCTCCGCCACGATCTTGAGACCTCCCAAGCGTAATCCTCTTCACCCAAGTGTTATGGCCTACCTTATGCCACGCACGATTGGCGTATAGTGCTTTATGGAGAAGGAGTGCCCATGTGGGATGGTCCATAGTCGATCGGGGCACGCTATGGGTCAGAAGTTTTTGCTATTTTGCATTTCCCTCAAAGTGTTGGCACTTCTGCCTACGCTCAAAACAACCCCAGCGGTTCCTAAGAGATACGGTCATCCAACGAGTGCACACAGCAGAGAAAAAACGCAAAATAACAAACGAAGTTCCCATACTACATATTGTATGTACATTACATCACAAAAAAGAAGAAGAAGTAAGGTACGGGCGCCCGGAGGGTTCTCAAGCAAAGGCGTCATCGTCGTCCGAGCTGTCACTACTCACGACGATATCGCTAGTCCCGCCACCTTCTCCACCGCCACTGTGACTGCTCGCCCTCGGCTCAGGTCGCCGATCTCGGGCGACGGCCGTGATCGGGTCGAAGAGGCGCTGGGCGGGCGAAGAAGCAAGACGCATTCGCCATCGCCGATAGGACTTCTCGCCCGCGAAGCAAGTGCGCTGCTCAAGGCGCGGCAAGCCGGCCAAGGCATCGGCCGTAGGAGGTCAAGGCGATCGCGACACAAGACGCCCAATAGCTCGCTCACCACCCCTAGTAGCTCCAGTGCCCTAGCCATGCTCTCGTGAGGTCGGATGAGAGCATGGAGAGGAGGCGCCGCATGAGACCTGCCTCATGCATACTGCCAGCCTTCTCGGCCAAATTTAGGCCCGAGCTCGCCGCGACGCCACCTCCTCACGCTGCCTTGGCGAAGCCTTCCTGCGTGTTTGCCAGAGCTTCCACGCGCCAAGCCTCGTAAGGCGCTCGAGCTCTCAACGGTACGTAACCGCCTCGCCGCCACAATGCGCCGGCTTCCCGCGTCATGCTGCTGGGTTTGGACACGCAGGAAGCTTCCATCCGCGCCAAGATGGCCGCACTGCTCCTGCTGCCGAGAGGCCGCTCGGGCGGTCGGGGAGCGCCGGAGGTGGCTCCGCGGGCCCGCCCCCACCAAGGTGGCTACTGGAAGCGGCCGGCGTTAGCTTGAACCCGCCGAGGCGCTGCAAGAAGGAAGGAACAACCCAACATCAAAATAAAATCAAAGCCATCCCGAGGCTGCAAAGGAAACTCACTCGAAGGGGATCCCGGATGCGAAGGTCGACGAGGTGGTGAGCCCACCCTCGTTATGGGCCGCGATGATCCGCGCTGCAGAGGGTTTTTGCCGCCCTCCGGCCACGGCAAGACGCCCTCCGCCGCTATCTTGTTTTTAAGGGTTGAAACGAGCGCGAGGAGGCGAAGAGGCAAAGGCGAATGGCTAGGCGCGGTCGCTTCACGACCGCCATGCCAGATGAGAGAGGCAGGCGGAGCGGCAAGCGGCGCGCCAGACGACATTAACTCTACGCCAACAAGCGACGACGTGTCTCTTTTCCACTCTCTCACTACGCATTAAAATGCGACGGGACAAATGGGGCTAAGGACACCACTTCGCCAGGCGCAAAGACGACTTTTGGTTTCGCCAGGCCGACCGACCGCACCGACATAACGGAGAAAGGCCCGATTTGCTGCATGGCGTTCCCGAGGTGGCAGAGGGCCCATTGGCTCAACCGCCCTGGAGGGCCGAGCGAGGGCCCAACACCACGCTGCTCTAATATTACGTATGCAAAAAAGTTAAGGCGATTCTATCCCTAAAACTTTTTCTCGCTTCGCATGAATTTTCTATCCTCCGTTCAAGCGCCGCGCGCGACCACAGCTTGATCCCACGCACCGCCGAGGCTGCTGTGTTCACACACTTACATGGGTTTGCGATCTGACCGCCA
Source organism: Guadua angustifolia (assembly GCA_036346375.1). Classification (NCBI taxonomy): domain Eukaryota; kingdom Viridiplantae; phylum Streptophyta; class Magnoliopsida; order Poales; family Poaceae; genus Guadua; species Guadua angustifolia. The sequence goes on along the minus strand of CM070500.1, from coordinate 71,221,013 downwards.
TTTGTTTCCTCTAGCGTAACCCTCTCGACCTAAGTGCTATGGCTCACGCCTGCTGGCTACGATTTCAAGTAGTGCTTCACCAGAGAAGGAAGTGCCCATGCGGCGATCCATAGTTGGTCGGGAACACTTTCCCGCCAAGTGCAGATGAACGACGATACTTAAGTTCTTACACTCACACGGGTCGGTGACCCGCCGGCTACTCTTTGCCCTCTAGCGTAACCTCTCGACCTAAGTGTTATTACCACGCCTCGCCACGATTCAAGTAGTGCTTCATGTAGAAGGAAGTGCCCATGCGGTGCGATCCATAGTTGGTCGGGAACACTCCTTTCCGCAAGTGCAGATGAACGACGATACTTAAGTTCCTACACTCACATGGGTTTGCGGATGACACGGCCATTCCTCGCTTCCCCCTAGCGGTAACCCTCGACTCCAAGTATTACGCCCTGCTTACCAATGCTACGACATGGTAAGTAGTGCTTTGCGGATGAAGGAAGTGCCCGTGCGGTGCAAACCATAGCTGGTCGAGAACATTCCTTTTCCGTGTCGAGTGTGAGCGAACGTTTCATTCCTTAGGACCCTGTTTTGTCCTTGAGCTTGCTCAAAGACGTTAACATAATGACCTACGCTTGTACAACCCCCGCGGTTTCTAAAGCTATGGTCGACAAATGTTCATCACCTTAGGGAAGTGCAAAGGATAAAGTCGGACCCACGGAATGGCCCGACTGGCCAAAACGCTAAAACGAACTTCAATTCATTACATGATGAAGTTATCACATCACAAAAGTCAAAATGTCTAATTTTTCCCTCTATTGCCGGTGGAGGGCGTTCTGAGGCGGTATCCCACGGCGATCACTGCATGCTGGCCGACTTCGACCAACCCGCTGACCCTTCTTCACCGGCTCACAGCTAATCCCATGGCCGATGGCATCGAGGTCGATACCGTCGTAGTGGGAGATGGTATTGACGAGCGCCGAAGAAGCTCCAAGCATGATCCCTTCGCCCATTGAGCTCTCGACGTGCTCCAGCACGCGGGCTAGGTCGGTGGCAATCGGGCTCGGACTCTCCACGGTGGTCCCAAGCATCTGCTCGGATAGCTCCCGCTCCGCCGACTCCTTCGCTGTTAGGACCTCATCTCATGACGAACCGCCGGTCGCTTCCTCCACCGCTCGCCTCCGTGGTGTCATCGAAGTTTCCTCCGTACTCGCAGACGAGACAATCTCAAAAATAAAAAGGCAACCACGACGATGAAGAGTCGCTAAGAGGTCGGGTCACTTTAACGGCTGCCTCCTCGAAGCAAGGCCCTGGCGCTGATAGCCTCCACCAGAGGGTTTCAAGCTCGACACCTCGCTTTAAACAGCTCGCTTCGTCGGGCGCCTCGAGCAGTAACTCGAGAGCGATCCAGCCTCGACGGGCTCCCCGCTGCTCCGACCGCCGACGCTGGCTTCGAAAGACAGCGCAACATGAGCGCAGCTTGATCGCGCCCTTCTTGCGGCCATCCTCCAACCAGCAACAGCACCGGAGGAACCTTGACTTTTTCGCCTGCTCGCACTTTTCAGCTTGTCGCGAACACGAAAGCACTCTATTAAAGCCCGCGCGACCGCTAAAGCTAATCGAGGCTAGGGTTCGGTTTGGCTTACCTTGCCGATCGTGCGGGTTACCCCGAGATGGCGCTTCAAGGCTCGTCTACGTGACTTCGAGGGCGAGAGCCGCACCATTTTGATCCGCTCACCCAAACCTTGACTCTGCCAAGCGCCTCTTGAAGGCCCCCACGCCTCGCCCTCTACTCTCGTCCGCCCAAAGACGAATCGCGGGTTTGCTGCTTGAGTCGTTGTTCGCCAGTCAAGACAAAGCTAGGCATCCGGCTTGCAGAGTTTGTGCGCCGCTTCCACTGCAGCCCCCAATGGCTACCACCTTCAACGCTCGACCGCCTCCAACAGTTCTGCAAGGCTGCAAGAGGATCCCGAGAGGCGCCGAGGTTGCGCCAGCTGGTGGAGGACCCGTGGCGGGCAGAGCTATCCTTTGCCCTCGCCTCCGCCGAGGCTCGACTCGGCAAGGGTCGCTAGGGCCTCCCCGAGCCCCAGCCTCCCCGGACCTTCTCTCCTCAGGCGGCCCCGACCGCCTTGCGTGACGCCTCATCCTCGGGCTTGCTTAAGAAGAACGGCATCGCAGCTCGATGCATCGGCCAAGGTTAATCGCAGGACGGCACCGCCGCCGTCGCCGCCTCCTTATGGGACCGGCCAGCGGGAAAAGGCGAACCGCCTTCTTCGCGGGCTTCCCATCGGGCGGAGTGTGGTGTCGCCTCCGCTTCCCCCAGAACGCTTCCACCGGGGCTCGACGACAACGCGCTCTCGCCATAAAGATTTTCGTCCGCCACCACCAATCGGCGGCCCCAAGATCCCGTGGTATGGGTCGTCGTGGCTATCGCTACCGCCATTGCTCAAGGTCGACTTCGGGTCGGCCAAATCAACGGCGGTCGTGTCGGAGGCCTCCTCGCCACGTGCGGCCTCACCGACGCCTCGCGCCTTCTCCGCCTTCCTCTCCTCCTTTTTGTTCCTTCCGCCTATGGACGGACTGTAACGCGGACGCCATGGGCCTTAGCCCTCTACTCCTTCTCCCCTGGAAGCAATGCCCGGAGACCATCCTGCCCAACCCCGACAACACGAAGGTGAGGGTCAGACAATGTGCTAAGGGTAGAGGAAGAAGGAAGAAAAAGGAAAAGAGAATCACTCGGCTTACCAAGTCCAGGGCCACCCCGCCTCGAAGCCCGACGCGCGAAGTTCTGCCTCCACCATCCTCATGGGATCGGATGCCCTCCTCAGATCGAACATGGGGCGCACTCGCCCATGAGGGTTGGACGCGATCCTCATGAATGCGCCGTGACAACAACATCGCTACCAAAGCCCCGCCTTTCCGGGCCTTGATCTATTCGACGATCATCTCCACCTTGTTCTTCTCCCTTTGGTCGGGGCCCCAAGCCCACTCGGACCTCGCTTCAGGAAGCTGGCCGGAGAAGACCGGGGCACTGCCTTCTAGGTTCCAAACATGGAACCACTCGGAGTGCCACCCTTGGTTCGACGATGGCAGCTTTAAAGTTGATATACTCCGTCAGGCGGCTAACGCCAAGAAATAGTATGGCGGCACTTCATGGACGCCGTGAAGGCCCATTGCTTTGTCCTTCCACAATCGGGCTTGAAAGAAGTATTCTCCACTAGCGCCATGGGGCTCGATCCCTAGGAATGCCTTGCACAACCATGAAGATCGCATGTGGAGCACGCTGTTGGGGTTGAGGTGTGTACTCACCCCTGTAGGTGATGCAGCACCCATGGACGAAGAGATGGAGAGGAGTCCAACCCAAGGCCAGAGAACGCAGGGTGCACGACGATCTCCTCATCCTCCCCTACAGTTCCGCGACTCCGCCGGCTCCTCCACTCAAACATCTCATGTGGGAGGAACCTTTCTCTCTGTGCCATGCTGGTCATTTGGGCGGGCACTTCGCCACGACATCTCAAGAGGCAAAGGGCGAGAAGGTGGGGAGAGAAGAATGTGAGCACCCCTTTTCTCGCTCTTTGTTTTTTTCTCTCGCCTCAAAGTAAGCGCAAAGTGGGGAAGCGGGCAAGGCAAGGGCGGCAAGGCAAAGGCAAGAGGCGCCTTAGCATTTCGAAAAGTCGAATTTATAGGCGCCTAACAGCACTCACCAAACACGCACTCACCGAGCAAGCATCGATCGAAAGCGGACGCCAATAAGCGGATATTGCTTTGTTGAAGCGCCGCGACGTCTCCGTCAGAGCACCACGCCGCGCTACCGTAAGACGACGGTTCCTCAATCATTTCGCTTCGCATTTAATTGCCTCCACACGCATTAAATACCAGCAGGAGGCGCCATGGCACCGCTCTGGGCGACACGCCTCAACCTCTCGATTCCGCCTGCTAATGGATCGACCGGACCAAACAGTATGAAAAGCCCACCGCCGCCGATGCCTCGAGGTGGGAAAAGCGCTGTGTTCCAGGTCGGATCCACCAAGTGGATTCGTGCTCGCCCCAGCAGAAAAATTGAGCAAGGGGCGAGGACAAGGCGAACCCCCAGTGGATCTCTAGTTGGGTCGACGGACGACCCAATCGTCTTAACTCGTGTCCGAGACCATACTTCACGCTCTCCCGCAGAGCCCATCGATGGGTGGTAGCCACCACGCCCTGCCGCAGACGGCTCGGGTCCCAGACGGATCGAGTAAAGAAAGGTTTTCATGGGTCGCCTCAATGGGCTCGGACACCCTGCCACAGGATCGTCTGGCCGGAAGGTCCCTTGGGAGGGATCTCTGTGGCCCACTTTGATAACTCCGTTAGTAGCTTTCACGAGCATGGTGTTCGAACCAACGCTGGTAAACACGCCGCTTGTTTCACCCTCCGTGTCCCACACTTGCGGACGGGCGATACGGGATGCATAAAGGGCTACTCCTTCCGCAGATAGCTCGCCCGACGAGGACTCGGACTCGACGCCTTCACCTAGCTCCGGCGTAAAACCAGCCTTATGAACGCGTCTAGCTACGACGTAAAACGAACATTCGGAAACCAGAACCTCACTGAGGCATCTGGGCATCCTCGCCACCAAGGCCGCGTCCAACTACGACGTAAAATGAGCATTCGGAAACCAGAACCTCGCTGAGACATCTGGGCATCCATGCCGACCAAGGTCGCGTCTAGCTACGACGTAAAACTAGCACGCGGAAACCAGAACCTCACTAAGGCATCTGGGCATCTCTGCCGACCAAGGCCGCCCCAACTATGACGTAAAAACTAGCACGTGGATACCGTAACCTTGTCTAAAGGCATCCGGGCGTCCCGCGATCAAAATCGGAATGAATCAGCCCCCGGACCAAGTCTGCTATTATGCTAGCAGTGTAACTCCTCAACCAGCTTCTCCGACCGCCGGGGTTACACTTCCACCGGTGCGCGCAGGCGACTTAGTTTAAACCGCCCGACTAAGTTCGGCGGTTCCGCACGAATAAAGCAGCCTCTCGATCCACTCGGGGCTCGGGACCAACCGAGTCCACTAATTCACCCAATGGATTTTTGCCGACCAGTAACCCCGACCAGCTCTCCGACCTACTTGGGTCAAGAATCAATGGAAGGCGCACAAGACCAGTCGAGACCCACCACCAAGCCGACCACCCCTAAAGAGCCCGTCATTTCATTACGCTACTGGCTAAGCTCCAAGAAATCGCATACGACAAAAAGTTCTCAACAGCAAAAGCTAGTAACATTTATATGGTGCGCGAGTTACATACAGCTTGCTACTCGTGATCACGGCTAAATTAGCTCAAGACATCAAGATGACACAACACTTTGCGTGGCATGCCTTAACCACCCTCGATGAGGGCATCCCTAGCCTTGACAAGCTTCAGACGACGCCGATCAACAGATCGACGCATGGGCGACGTGTGGGCGGTGGCATCTTGCTCGCCCATTCACCGGGCAAGCTCGAGGTCTTCCCAAAGCTCCGCGAGAGGCCTCTCGTCTCAGAAGGCGCGCACAAGATCGTCATCTCCGAAGATGACACCAAGGTTCCATTCTTGGAAGAAGCCTATGAGAGAAGCTGAAGCGCAGTAAAGCGGTCAAAATCCGAAGGCGAATGACTCCAAAGAACCGCATCGCTTTATATGCTTAAGGCGCGAAGCCTGCTGTTCCAATAAATGGGGCGCAGAAGTCAAGGCCGCCATGCATGTGAAGAGATCGCGACCGACGAAGACGAGGGCCCATCCGGAACGACGCTGCTTTCAAGATGGCCCCGGCCATCGATTTAATACTTATACCAGGGGTACCCCTACGAAGGTATACATCTATTTCAAGATCGCTTTCTCTCACCGACGCGACATGGTGGCAAGATTGGCGCTGGATGCAGAAAATGGAGGGGGTATTGCCAAAGTCTCCGTCCCTCACAGATGCGATTATCATCAATATTACCGAACACCAGATAGCCGCCTTGGGCCCAACTCGGTCAAGGCCCTCATTGGGCCCCGAAGAATCCTCGACCTCGATCAAGCCCACTGTAGGGCGGTCCGACTGCCTCAGTCGACGCTTCCCGCAGGTCGACCGCCACTGTGTCGGCCTCCCCAGTCCAACTCGCCTCAGTCGATCCATAACGAGCTCCAACTTAGCGACCTCCGCCACGTCGCTGGTCGACCTCAAGTTGGTCACCTGCTCTATGGACACGACGCCTATGCCGGAGCAGTGGCTCTTCCCAAGGTGGCCGGGGCCGCCAAAGTCAAGCGCCCGCCCTTCACTCCGCCCCGCTGTAGGGAGAGACGCCCGCCTCGAGGTGGTACCAGAGACAACAGACGCTCGCCAAGATCTCGACAAGCGCCAGAGGGCGAGCGCACCTTCTCGATGGAACGCCTCCTAGTCTATCAACCAACCCGTGTGGATAAGTAGGAACTCGTCACCATCAAGACCAAGACCGGACTCCCAAGCGAAGCGCACTTCTACCTTTTTGCTCCAAACTCGGTAACCCGCCCCTCCGCCTATATAAAGGGAGGCAGGACCTCGTGAAGGGGGATACACAATGATTCAATTTGATTCGATCGGATCTAATTTGGCCAAACATACTGCATTTAACACCTTAGCCTCTCCGAGCTCCCGAAGTCCTCTCACTTAACGAGGCGTGCCGAGACCGCCCTTGGCCCTCGCTTGTAACCCCTGTAGTCCATCTGTACTCTGAGCAATAAAACCACTACCACTTAACCGAAGTAGGGATATTCACCAACCAAGATACATCTTGGACTCCTTAGTCTAACCATTCAAGGAGAGGGAACGACGGCCCTATACTTCATAAATTTACTTGCTTGCCAGTAATGTAAACACCTATTGTGTGGCAATCGTATAAAATCGTGGTGGATAAAAAAGGAAGAACAAGATTTTTGCTCGAATTTGTGGGCATTAAAGGCCATGAATGGCTATAGGAGGTCGCGAGGAATCCGTGTTAGTGTTATGCCCTTGAGGCAGTCATATGGATGATTGTAACATGACTATGTTTATGAATAATAATATGATTATTGGTCCAATGAATGTATATAATTATATTGATCACAAGTATGTGACTTGCTTATGAAACTCTCTACTTATTGATATAATTGTAAGTATCTTCGATCGGTATCATCGTGATAGGACAACGATGAATAGATCAAGACATGTATTGATCGATGATCATGTTTCATAGATCATGGATATGGAGATATCATCAATACATTGTGAACTCATGATGAAGAACATGGGTTAGATAGACCAAGAATGGGACATCGCGAAAATGTTACATTCTTATGTGTCATCAAGGTATCTCATACATAGTTGATGTATGATCCTTAGATCTCAGATTGTCACATTCTCTACATGTGTAATAGTTTACCTTGGGGCCACCAAATGTTATTTCCTAACTGGATAGTTATAAAGATAGTTTTCATGTTTGCTATGAAACATGCAGAGGGAATTAAGCAAATAAGATGGAATTTGCCACCCAAAGGTAACGGAGATATATGTCTAGACCACTCGTGTGATATGATTAAGGAAGTGCATGGCCATGTCTGTGATTGAGAAGTCAATCACAACTTATTAATATATCATGGATACGAGAGATGGATTGAACTGCCAAAGGATGACATACTTCTCGCCTTGAGTTCGATCTTCATATAGTTTGGTAAAGGGATTATTACATGAGTACTTTTGAAAGGTTCTATCCGATTTGATCATATATGCTTGGGAGTTGGCATGCTCGCAAGGAACCGCTACTAACTATTGGATTGGAAAAGGGTTTTCCGAATCTATGTCCAAATGTACATGAACCTATAGGGTCACACACTTAACGGTTGGGATGCTTTAATTGATTGATCCAGTAATTAATGGACCTCGTGGGCTTAACGCTACCGATGGGCCCTAGTTTAGGGTTTCGCCGTGGTCAGATAAGGAGAGGAGAAGGTGGAAGTGAGAGATGTCTGCTCACGCCCGTAACCCTAGCCTCCACCTTTCATTGCCCTCGCCGAGCGACATTTGCTTGCACGCCGACGCATCGACGCCCATCCTGTGACATGTGGATCGCCAGTGGTGCTGGCCGCCATCAGCGGGCGTAGTAAGGACGAACCGCATGAGGACGATCCGCAACGAGGACGATTCGCATGGAGGACGATCCGCTTTGAGGACGATCCACTACGAGGGACCATCCACTACAACAACGCTGAAGGATTCCAAGAATCGCGCCTAGTGGTAATCCAACTGTGATCCTTCTTGAAGTAGTAGCTCACGGTTATGTGGTAGAAATTTTAATTTGTGCTAGCGTAGCATACCGCTCCTCAACAATCCTGATATAATTTTTTTCAAATTTTTGGTGCTCAAATCATGGAGAAATTGAAGCTTCAAATTATATCCTAATGGAGGAAAGAGAGAGCGAGGTGTTCTCTGGACTTTGGCTGGAGGTAGGAGAAGCACCTGATAGGTGGGGCCCTATTTCGGATTTTTTTTAGCTGAGAGAAAAGCGTGACGGTAAAAATAGATAAAAAGCTCTAAATCATGTAACAATTCTCAAAAATACTTTATAATATTTAGAACTCAATAAAATTGTTTTCAGAATTTTTCAATTTTTAAATTTTACGTAGAAATTCTTTTTATTAAAGTTGAAATTACAACAAAAAGACTTTATAAAATCAACAAGGTTTCAAATAAATTCCAGATTAAATAAGTTAAATAAAGAAGCAAATTTTTGGATGTCACATTAATGATGCCTCATAATCATCCAATTAAAATTTTAAAATTTTTGTAACATACTTTCAACCATTTTCCATCTGGACATCACCGCTATTTGGATTTTTAAAAATCCGTCAAGCCTCACCATTATCTAAAAATTTTATGGAAAGATTACTGATATGATAGAATCGTGCATAAAAAATTACAAATATTTCTAACGTGATTTTTCTCATTTTTCATTTGGTTCAAAATTGCCGGTCGGTGTTTTATTAGAACAGTAGTCATATTTGAATTTTTCTCAATTCCACAGGATTCGTAATTGTGTGAAATTTTTATGGTAACATCATCAATGTGTTAGTGATCTCCAGAAAAAATTTCAAAAGTTTTTGACAAAATTTCGACTGTATTTCACGTCGTGAAATTTTACCAAGATCTCGATAAAACCACCGAGATCTCGGGAAAATCGGCGAGATTTCGGTTAGGAAGGGAGCTGGAGAACCGGATTTGAATTCCTATTTTTGCATTTTGGCTAGAATTTATTTGAATTTACGAGATCTCACCGAAATTTCGCTCTTCGGCCACGAACGGTATGTTGAGCGTAATCGAGATTTGAAACCCTACTAAAGACTTTATTATTGATATATAGATCGGTCCAGTACGGATTGAAATAGGAGCCAGTTCGACGGAAAGCTTTTGAAAATGCAGTGCATCCGTATTATTTCAAAATGCAGTGCATCCGTATTATTTTTCTACACGTAAAATTCATGCCCTCCATGTCGTTGTTTATTCGGAGTTTTGACCGAGTTATTGGTTACGTAGATTACCCAGTGGTTTATACCAGCAAGATACAGAAACGATTGAAGAGTTTGGCATTTATTCTCTATCTACCAATGCGTCAACCGCTAACGTACTGAGCGCAATTACTTGTGCAAGCACGCAGGCATGGATGCGTCAGCTGCAAGTAGCATCCCTAGGATCTTTTCGGTGAACCAATAGAAACTTTAGCAGTCGTGCACGGAGATCTACTGAAGTGTTGCGTCGATTTTGACACCGTAGCCAACACTATATGAATATTGGTATGCAATCCGCTTTTATTATCTTAATTGAACGATTCTAACGTACAGAAACTGTTTAAGTTGTAGCAGGATCCTTTCCAATATAACATGATTGTACACTTATATATAAAAAAATATTTAATAAATGTCTATGATTTTCTTTCTCTTTTTTTCTGAGAGTGAAATTCAATGAGATCTTTCATGCCATCCACTAATAGCGAGTTCAATAGTTTTTTTTTTAATAAATATGGGTAGCGTTGTTTCTCAAACGTAAACGAAAGAAGGGGAAGAAAAAAACCTTGAGCTAATAGTGTCCTTCTGTTATGATGAGTTATTGTCAAATACTATACCTTGCAAGTGGGAGATATTAATGATTACTAAGGCTATGTTTGGCAAAATTTCAGATCTCAACTCCATTTCAGATTTGGAGCTTATAAGTTAAAATAAAGTAAATTAAGTTTATATTTTTAGTCTAAAATGTAAACAAGATGGCCCATCTAAACACTCTTAGAATCTGTTTGGTAGAGTTCCAGATCCTAATTTCACCTGAGATCTGAAACTTGTAGGCTAAAATAAAGTGAATTAAGTTTATATTTTTGTCTAAAATACAAATAAGATGATCCATCTAAACACTCTTAATGCATTACAGCTTCAGCTCCACGGATCTGGTGAAGTTAGGAATACCCAGCTCCACCAGATTCACAGATGTGGTGGAGCTGGAGCCCTGCCAAACACACTCTTAATGTACCAATAACTCTAGCTCTATAAATTTCTGGAGCCCACAGTTTCAGCTCTATATATTTCTGGAGCTAACAATTCCCTATTTCATCAACTCCTTAAATTTTGGTAGAGTTGGAGTTATGCCAAACACCTCTAAGAGCATTCCAATGGTACCACTTCAGCTAGCTATAAGGGTGCCATCTCAGCATTTTGCTTAGGTAGAAGAAAGAAAATGAGGAGAGAGATATAGAACAGCTACTAAGGGCATCCGCAATGGTGCCTAGTCACTATCTATAAGAAGTCCATATTAGCATCTATCCTATGTGGTAAGCAATTAAATGAAGAGAAAGCTACCGCTATCTATAGACCCAGAGATTGTCTATTAATTAAATGAAGAAAGAGAGAGAGCACTCTATTAATTAAAAATAGCTATAGACATCTATATAGATTCACCATTGCAAGGGTTTACTATAGCATAGTATATAGATGATATGGATCTTACCATAGAGAGCAATTATCTTTAACCATTGCGGATGCCCTAATGTATAACCAGACTATAACTGATTCCAAGACACTTATTATCTACTACATGTGGGCCAATATTTAATTTTATAGATAATGATATAACTAATCTATTGAAGAGATTGTCTATATACTATCTATAGATGATATGAACATTTCTTATAACTAGTACCATTGGAGATATTCTAAGTAGTCCTTTTCTTGTCGCAAGCTTTCCTTAATTGACATTTTAAAGTAGTGATAGTTAATAGATCTTTGTGGGTGAAAGCTGGTGACCGGTCCTCTCAGATTTGTTGACCTATTTGTTTTCTGACACTTATCCCGGAGAATTCGGCAATCCCTCTGATGCATGCAAAGCTTCTTTCGAAAGTTTTATCGTGGAGTGTTGAATATTTGCAAAATTACGCTAGATGGTTAGTGACCACGGACCACTTAAATTCAGGGAAACTGTCACGTCTCTGCCAATGAGTAATGAGTAAGCTGTAAAATGTTGCATAACATACCGTATTTTTGATTATTTCTTTGACGAGACGAGAGCTTTATTTGTTAAATGGAATAGTCTATATACAATTACATAGCGATGAGTCAAGACAACTTGGATGTTTTTTTTGCCACCGTTATATATACTAGATAATTTTTTATTTGCATGTAGATACACCAAGTAATTGGCTGGCTACTACCCTCCGGTTATAAATAGTTTTCATTTTGGATATCGATATGGTCTACAAAACATAATTTAGACCACTAATTTCTATTATAATATATTCATAATATTCAATAAGATTATAATACTATGAAAGTACATTTCATACAAATCTACACATATGATTTTCATGTATCCAATTTAAATATCTTAAAAGATATTAGCAATCAAAGTTTCAAAATTTTGACTACACCTATGTCCAAAATGATAAATATTTATAACTAAAGTGTGTAGTTATGTAACCGTTAACATGGAGCATGGTTCAAAATCTCATCGAGATTTCGGAAATCTCAACCAAAATTTAAGCTTTCGTCCAGGGTTGAGATTTCAAATCTCGGTGGGATAAAAAAATTTCAAATTTTCAAATTTACAATGTGGAGGTCTATACATGTTTGTGATGAGTCATTGATAGTGTGTGAGTATGTGGTGATCAAGTTTAAGTTTAATTTGAATTCTATTTTGAATTTGAAGCAATTTAAGGTGTTGTTTGTGTTGGACGGCACTACCGACCTTATAGGAGTGATAGTGTTGGCTGTTGGAGCTATTGTACAAGCGCACGATAGTCTTTTTCAGAGAAGTGTTTCTTTGGATTTTAGCACAACGGCACTATCATCGTGCTAGGAGTGGTAGTGTCGAGTGAGCAGTACTACCGGTCCAAAGACGGGGTAGTTATTTTCCAAAGAGGGTACTCTCGGGGATTTCAGGGTGAGCGGCACTACCTGCTATTTGGGAGTGATAGAATCGATGGTGCGGTACTGCCAACCCCAGGAGATAGTAGTACTTGTGTAACATCCAAAAATTTGATTTTTGGAATGTTTGAATTTGAAAATAAATCATTTGCATTTTCCTTGAATTAATCCAAGCTTAATTTGAATTTTCTATTAATGAAAGGATTTAATTTGTTAAACTATTTATCAAACAAAAGATTTTCAATTGTAGTTGGGCTCATTGTGCTTCAAGGATTTTTTTCTATATTTTTGGAGATTTTGATGAATTTATTTGCTATTTATTTGAATTTATTTATTTTTATTGAATATTTAGAAATTTCTTAAATCGAAAAATGTTTTATTTTCTAAAATCTTTGCGGGCTGAATCTTCGCCGGTCCATTCCTATTTCTCCCCACCCCGGCCTATTTTCCCTTGTCCTCGGCCCGCTTGCGCACGGCCTAGCCGCACGGGCCCGCCGCCAGCGAACCCTAGCCACTGTCACGTTGAAACCGCGTCCACGCCACAATCTCGGATTTCATGGGATTCATGCCTCCCGAGGGCTATAAATGCTACGCCGACCCCTGTCCGAGGATCCCCATTTCGAGCCGCACTCGCCGCCCCATCTCTCGTCGCTCGGGAGCCCTCCGGTGCTTCGTGTGCCTTCGCTGAAGTTTGTCGCCGCAGCCGAAGGTTTTGTCCACATGGATCTCCGCCACCGGTGCATCTCCGCCGTCCCCGGTTGCACCATCGTGTTGCCCATGTTGTTCTCTTTCCAATTCCCGCATTCCTAGTCAAGATCCGCACTCATAAGCTGAGTGTCGTGTCATCTTCCTCGTGTCCAACGGAATAGCCCCGCCGCCAAGAAACTCAGCCCGTCCGATCGCCGATGCGCCCCGATCGTGCACGTTCGCCACAGAACCATGGCTTCCCCGCCATCCAATCCCGCGCTACCGTGGGATGTGTGATGCGGGTCATTCGTCTGTTGTCACTGCCAACAACCGCCTGTCACCGAAATACAGTTGCTGGTCTTGACGCGTTCTACTCGCATCGACTGCTACATCATCCTCTGTGCCACATCAGTCCTAGTCTGGTTCGGCGGACTTAGTCTGCCGTGAACCTTGATGACATCAACATTGCGCAATAAACTAAATTTTCTTTAGAAAGATAATTTCCGAAATTATATTTTTCTATTTTCTCTGAATTAAATCTTTCGGAGGCTCGTTCTCTCTCATACGAACTCCGATTGAGGCGATTAGAATTTCTAAATTTTTCTAAAATCAAGCTTTACCTTCAAGAGCTATTTATTTTTAGTTTTGAGCTTGTTTGAGTTTTTGTTTGGTATTTATTTGATTTCATTGCCTTCTTTTCTGGTAGACGCGAATCTCGAGGGAGCAAACAGAGACTTCGAAGACCAAGACTCGGCACTAGATCAGTAAGAAAAGTCATAACCTTTGATCATATTGATCATATGTTTGCAAAATAATTTATTTTATACAATTGCATGCTATTTGTGTATTAATGCTTATTTCATAGGAATAGCTATTTACCTAATTGACGTTATACCACCTTGATTATTAGAATGCCATGTATCTATTGTTAACTCTAGGTTAGGATATAATTAGTTGGACATGATCATATTACCAACATTGGATTATCGTAGCTATGCTTGGACATGCTTAGTTGTACGATGGAATCCATATCACATGTGAAATAATGTTAATCTTGACTTAATGAGATATTGAATCATGGCCATTAGTCACTATTGTAAAATTTGTTGTACCACGGCAGGTTGCTATTGGTCTTGGGTTGAACAAAATATTTTTCCTTGGGCAAGTGATCGGGCAGTAAATGGAATGCTTTCTAGTACATTGGGATATTGATGTCTTGTCTGAGATAACTTAAGTATTTAATCTTGTACACCATTGAACTGGGCCTAACCATACAACCACAAGTTTGGTATGAGACAGACCTAACTAATTAATTTGCAATGTCTAGCCTTGAGTACTGTCAATTGGTGGTGTGGGTTTTGGGATGGATGAGTAGATTCACATGGCTCAAGAGGGGACTCTGAGGGGCGAAACCTTAGTGAGCAGTACCGAGTTTAGACAGTGCATTATAAAGACTTTGTCATGATTTCTCTGCCGGCACACCAAAGGATGTGTGCTAATGGCCAGGCACAAAGAGAATATCATGTCTTATGGGTAAAGCTATACAATCTCTGCAGAGTGTAAAACTATTCGAATAGTCGTGTCCGCGGTTATGGACAAACCCGAAAATTTCACATGTGATATAGAGTGTTTCATAGAATGTAGGAATGTGAAATTGTTAGAATGTGAACGGGGAGTTCACTATTGTTTCACTGTCTAAAGTTATACTATTAAATTTAGTGGTTTGATACTTGTTTTGAATGTGTAGGGTGATGCCTCGTCATTCTGTTCATATTGTCTACCATTGATTTACCAGTTATTTATTATCCTTTCATAAATGCGCTTTCACTCTATTTGTTGTATTTCAATTCAAATTATTATTTTATGCAAATAAACCATGTGACTATCCTTTGTCAATCCTTGCATGAATATATTGCATCATTTTCCTACGGCTTGCTAAGTACTTTTGTACCCATGGCTTTGTGCCTTTGTTCATCAGTTGTTGAAGGAGAACCAGGAAATACTGAGTTCTATGAGGAGGAATATTGCGAAGATTATGTGAACTAGCTAGGCGTTCTCCAAACGATTGCCTGTGGCATGTTGAATGGTCCAAGTTATTTTCTTTTCCGTTGCAACAGTTTATTTGTTTCTTAAGCTCATAAGGCATAGCTGTATGAACCTTGACATAAGGTCATTTGCTTTAAATAATAATAATTTGCTTCTTCTTAGTTAATTTGTTGTATAGAATGATATTTCATCTGTGTTACCACTGTGTGCACTAGCGTATTTTTGGATTAGTGCAGTATATATAGAGGGTTTTGAATTTGCAAATTCGGGTCCCGACAACCAGGTTTCCTATGATTGTGAGCTTAAGATTTGCATTATGTGTTGATTAATGTATATTATTATGAACATTGTTATGTAATGTGTTTCTTGTCTATGTGGTTGCAGGACTCCAGGGCTTGGTCATGGTGAGGTGAAGGCGAGACCGAGACTAGGCTGTGAGAGTTGAGGCCCAGAATGGTCAAGGGACACCGAAAGATGACTGAAACCGGAAGGTGGTTGCAAGTTTGGAAGACAAGGAATCTGAGCATGATGCACTAGTGATGAACGTGGTGAGCAATGGCATGGGCTGGGACTAGGCTCAAGGGGAGTTGAGGTTCAGAACAGTCAATGAAGCCGATGTTGTAATGATGAAACGATCAAGGACATGTGATGCATCAAGTAACTTGGGCCCGCTTGCAAGCGAGGATAGTTTGGGGAGTCCAGACATGTGAGAGGTTGATGGTAAGTCATTGGGGCCACATGGAGAGCGCGAAGCATGGTGATGCTTCGAGGAGAAGGAAGACGATCATTAGGGAAATTTGGTAATTTGTTCAATACCAACAGTCGAGGAAATTTAGAAAACCGCGACGATGGTCTAAGTGGTTTAGGTCATGTCGGGACTTGAATATGCAAATCTGGACCCTCTGTATATATCACACTAGTCCAGAATCATGCTAGTGCACATAGGCTCAATATAGATGAATATCATAATCATACACAGCGAAAACATAATAAAAACTTCATATAATAAATAACACATGTTGAATGACCTTATGGTCGACTTACATGTGTCAGGCTAAACTGTGAATAACAAATTAAACTAGAGTGGATTAAAAACGTAGATAAACCTCTTAATATACCACAGACAACTAATAAGGCTCGCACTCTAAATATTCGTCTCTTCCTGGTGTTCCTCCTCCAAAGTTAGTGTAGACTCTTCCTCATCTGGTAATTTTGTTATTGGTAAGGATAAGTACATAAAACACTCAACAAATTATGCGAGAATGCAAGTCTAACATAACTATATGCAAGGCTTATTTCAAATGAATGGCTGATATGGCTATTTTGCAAATAAGCAGTATTTATAAAAGAATACAATAAATAGATTGAAATGACTGTAAAATTAATAATAGTAATAAGTAATTTGTAGGTATTTCTCAAGTAAATATGGCATCTAGCCCTAACATATTCCAAACCTTCCAATGGCATCCAGCCTCCCTTTTCAAGTTTTCATTTTACAAAATCTAACCCTTGACTGTAAAATGAAAACCACACTCAATATCATGAGAATGGTCAGCATTGCGTACTTTATGCTAGGGTACCCTCTCGCCTGTGAGATAAGCAAGACCACGTGGCTCGGCGGCAGATGGGCGATCAAGCCACGCTTGTCAGCGCGTCGGCCCATGGCGGCTGGCGAAGAGGTGGTGATCGCCCTACTGGCGTCGGCCCCTTAAGCTACCGGGCGAAAGGAAGCGGGTGATTAGGCCCCACTCACCGGGCGAAGCGGTCAAGTGGACGCTCGGCGAAAAAGTGGGCAATCAGTTCGCTTTCGGCGTCGTCGCCCATAGGCGGCTGGCGGTAGGCGGGCGATCGTTCGCCCTTGCCGGGCGTCGGCCTCCTTAAGCGGCCTCATGAAAGTGAGCGATCAGCCTGTCGTCTCACGGGCGTTGGCCTCCGTGGCATCTCGGCGAATAGGTGGGCGATCAGGCCCTGCTCGCTAGGCGTCGGCCCCATAGGCGGCCTGGCAGGCAGGAGGGCGTCAGTTCGCCACGGGGCGTCGGCCTCCGTGGCGGCTCGCATGTAGGCGGTGCTCAGGCCCTCTCACCGCCACGGTGACCAAAAGAATGAGAAGAAGGCTTCGCCTCGAAGTCTCCTTCCCCTGACACGCTGTGTCAGGGCCATTGATTGTGAAGAATTCTACGGTCGACACGACGACGGCCCATCCCTCTGATGCCTCACACCTAACTCGTCGTAGGAATGTCACATCCCGGGCGGACTGGGCGAAGCCACACAACGACATTAAATAGGGCTTGAAGGACAAGGCTACAACGATGGGTGTAATAAATGAGTCATGGGTCAGTATGATAAGACCACAGTGATGGGTGTAATTAATGAGTCGTAGATCAGTATGATGTCACCTTCCTACCTGTCCGAGCCAGCCCACTCTATATAAGGGAGCTCTGGTGCATGGGGGAGGGGAGGTCGATTGATCAGTCGAAAGACTTAGCAAAAAAGAGCAGAACAAACTGAAAGAAGCATTGTAATCACCTCCATACTTCATCAACAAAGATCTAGCAGGACGTAGGGTTGTTACCCGCTCTGGGGGGCCTGAACCTGGGTATATCGCTGTGTTCTTTGATCTGTTGATCCCCGGAATCCCTCGTGCGAGAGTCATTAGAGTTTCCAACTACGAAGACGCCCTCTATCGAACCCTAACTTCCATCCTCGGAGGACCCCCTGTCCGTTGACGAGGTCCTGTCTAGTGAAATACGCCGACAATGGCTATCTAAATAAGTTTTACATTCTGCAGAAGTTATGTGCTTTATCCACACAATATGGTATTCTCTTATTATCAAGCTATTAACACACTTTCTTTGGTGTGTCGGTAGAGAGATCATGACAAAGCCTTTACAGAGCTTCGTCTTAGCCCATCACTACCCACTAAGGTTTCAATATTGATGGGACTGGTTACCACACTTAGGGCCTCCTCTTGCGCTATGTGAGTTTACCCATATAGTCAGGATTCACACTTCCACTGGTAGTACTAAAGCTAAGATATTGTAAATTAATTAACTAGATTTGTCCCATTCCAGCTATGTGGTTGCATATTTGACTTAGGTCAAATGTTTGCAATGTTAATTCGTTAACTGACCAAGGCAAGACTTCCCAAAAACTCACAATAACCATTATCTATGTTATCAACTTTCATCCATCAAAACAACAATGCGACCGCCCAAATACCACACTGGCCTACCAATTCACATCTATTGCCACTTGCCATAGTCTAAATTATTTTACCACCCAAGTTGATTACCGTGCGCCACGTGCCATCAACAACATTGTGCAACAACACCTAACACACCTTTTATAAACACGTTCCATATTTTATTGGTCAAGATTAATTTGGCATTCTCAAAATGATATCAATAACCCGTTGCATGGCTAAGCAAATTAGCACGTTTTAACCATCCCACATTGGCAATTAATAGTCACCAATTAAAAAAGAACCATACTAGGGTGACAAATGATCATGGTATACAAATGCAAGGAAGGGTACAATTCAATTGGGTTGAATAACTAGATCTCAAACTATTACGAAATCAATTGTACACATAAAATAACATGCAATAATTTAAATCAATATAGCAATTTTGTAAAATTGGATTCAACATGATCAAAGCACAACTTGCCTTGGAAAAACTCTTGTTCCTATTTTGGACCTTGCTATTGGTTTAACGATTCCTCCTCGGATGCTCTGAGCACTTCAACATCTACACGAATCAAGAGAAAACACCAAATAAATACTAAAATAGATAGCAAACAAATTATAAAAATTAAATAAAAATCACCATCAATTATACCTCAATCGGATCTCGTATGAAGAAGAACGGGCTCTCTAAAGTTTGAAATAAAAGAAAAAGAATAAATCCTATTTACTCAAATTATTTTCTTACTGGAAATTTGAAATAATGACATCACGCTCACGCCTCTTGCTCTTTAGGTTTTCGGTTGAATTATTTCCCTATGGGAAAATCGAATTATGATGACATGATGACATCGTAACTCCGATTAACTGAATAAAAGAAAATCTAAAAACTACTTATTACACTAACAGGTGGGACCACAGGTCTGTGGACCCGGTCCACGAATCTACCCTAGTTTACCGTTAACCCGGTCTATGGTGCCTTAGTTCTCGTGCTCGACGTCAACACTAACGTCGCACGGGTTGAGAAGAATGTTCATACCCATTTCCTCTCACTTGTATTTAGGAACCTTTAACGGTTGTAACAAACCGATTTTTGAGTTGAGAAGAATGTTCTTTAGGTAGATCTTGATCTTGCACGTTTGATGGTGATTTCTTTAGAGTTTTTGCTTGTTGGGATATGTATGAGGCCATTTAAGGTCATCTTGATCATCAAATGCCCATGAGCAAACTCAGGGTAAAGTTTTAGAATTTGACCCGGCTTTGGTGGAATCTTTGGTAAATTTAAAAAAGGTTAGATCTTTGATGTCAATCCTTGTGATTGAAGGTTGAAATAGGTTTCTGATATCCTTAGAAAGGTGCATACAAAGTTTCAGAGGTTTTGGATCAGCCGATCAAATGTTACACTTATTTTTGATCTTGAACTCGCGCTGATTTTACTATTCATATACTGTTTTATTGTTCATAGGTACCACCGTGCTACAGTACTTGATAGTACCAGAGTTACTGTTCATCTCGGTACTACTAGCCATCTGAGAGCGGTAGTGCCACCCTTGTCCTGATTTTCAGAATAATTTTTTCTCCCTCTCTTCTGAGGTTTTGGGAGTATTAGGTTAGATTCTTTGGGGAAAAAATATTGTGTTATCATTAACATCCATTCGATCGCTCATTTTTGTCCTTTAGCTACAGTGATTTTAGGATTTTGCGGTGAGATTTCGGGTTTTTGGACTGAGATGATCACATATTATTTCGGGTTTTCATGTTTATAGGACCGGATTTAGCATAATTTTTGTATGTAATTGTAAAGCCTTTCTGAGAAATTCATGATATATATATATATATATATATATATATATATATATATATATATATATATATATATATATATATATATACAAATTATATAACCCTAAACCCTAACTTGTATTTTGGGATTTTTCGGTGAGATTTTGGATTTTTTTTTACCGAGATGATCACAATCAACTAGTTTTTATGTTTGTAGGACCGGATTTTGCTAAAAAATAGGAGTTGCTAATTGTTTGCACTGAACTATATCATACTGTTTTCAGTCGAGACTGATGAAGATTTTGCTCAAACTGTTAACCTTGTAAAGGAATATCAATTCCCTCAAGTCACATATCACAATTTTACCCCAGACCAGGTATCTTGCCCTGATTTTTTTTGGCTAGCTATGTTCTGTCAAATGTCATGTTGTAATCAACTAATCGTTAATATTATTTCCCTACATCTACATCTATAATGTTGTTTTTGTAGGAACACCTGCTGCTAGGGTGAAAAAAGTGCCGAGCATTGAAGTGAAAAAGAGTAGTCGCGAATTAATTAACCTCAGTTTTTTATTCCTTTGCACCATTCCAAGGAATGGAAGGCAAAGTAGAGAGAATATGGATCACAGAAATAGCTACTGATGGTGTTCATTTGGTAAGTGCATAATCCTTGCCACTAATTGTTGAAGTTGAATGTTACCTTGGCTGCTGCACAGGTTGGACATACCAGGTGCTTGTCATTGCTCCTGATAGCATGTTAGGGACATCGGCAAATGTGAAGATCAATCTGTGGAAAGATGATCTGTCTTTGGTGAAACTATAGTAAGAATCTATTGTAGTGAATGAAGCACTAAGCAAAATCACGCTTTAACTGCAAGAAGAATATAGGCCAAATCAGGAGGAAGCCTTGTTGTGCCATTGGGACCGTTTGGGACTTTAAATCAGTTTTAGCTTTTGAAAAACCAGCAAATTTTTTAAACAGCTCAGTTTTTAAGTGATTTTTAGTATAAGCTAGAAGCCATACATATATAACTAGTAAAAACCCAAATCCAAAAGTTGGGTTGGATCTGCTTTTGCAGCTTATTACTAAGAGAAATTAGCTATTTGTCAAACGGCCTTTTATAAAAAGTTACAATCGCTTTTTAATCTAAAAAGTCAAAAAACAGCTTTTCAGAAAAACTACGACTCCACTAAAATAGCCCATTGACCCTTGTGGTGCTTGCGCATACTCCAGTTGAGCACACAACACAGTCCACATCTTTTGAAGATCCATCTAATGCATCCCAAACTTAGTATTTTGCATTCAAATAGATAGGAAATGTAAATAAATGCTTGTATGATTTTTTTTATTTTTTTCTAGCTTCGGAAGACTATTTCACATGGGTTAAAAAGGGCAAATTTCGGTTAATTCCACCGAAATTTTGTTTTGCCGGCCTTTAAAATACTGAATTTAAAATTTAATTTTAAATTTTGACCGAATTTAGCCAAAATTCTCTGAATCGATAAAAAAAGAGAGAGAAGATTCCATTCCACGACCAAAATTCTCAGGACTGAAAATCGATGAATGACACTCAAATTCGAGAATGACATTAAATTGGGACGCTCGACATAAACGACATCCAATTTCTCCACCGCGTGACATTCTCGCCTATTGAATTGATGAAATGCCCTTGGGTCAAGATAAGTGAGGATTTTATTTGGAGTTTTAAGCTTTTCTTTTTGGAAATAATTTTTACGTAAATATTTACGTGAAATTCAAAATAATGTAAATTCAAAATAATTCAAAATTACGTGAAATTCAAAATAATTTTTACGTAAATAATACATGGTACATTTTGAATTTCAAATTTTTTGAATTTCGTGAATATTCAAAATAATTTTGAATTTTGTGCATAATACAAAATTATTTTGAATATTCACGAATAATACAAAATTTTGTGAATTTCGTGCATAATTGTGAATGTTCACGAATTTGTTGAATATTCACTTAATTTTGAATTTCGTGCATAATACAAAATATTCAAAAGAATTTCGTGCATAATACAAATTTTTTTTGAATTTTGTGAATATTCAAAATAATTTTGAATTTCGTGCATAATACAAAATTATTTTGAATATTCACGAATAATACAAAATTTCGTGAATTTCGTGCATAATTGTGAATGTTCACGAATTTGTTGAATATTCTCGAATTTTGAATTTCGTGCATAATACAAAATATTCAAAAGAATTTCGTGCATAATACAAAAAATTTTTGAATTTCGTGAATATTCAAAATAATTTTGAATTTCGTGCATAATACAAAATTATTTTGAATATTCACGAATAATACAAAATTTCGTGAATTTCGTGCATAATTGTGAATGTTCACGAATTTGTTGAATATTCTCGAATTTTGAATTTCGTGCATAATACAAAATATTCAAAAGAATTTCGCAGCATAATACAATTTTTTTGAATTTCGTGAATATTCAAAATAATTTTGAATTTCGTGCATAATATAAAATTATTTTGAATATTCACTTAATAATACAAAATTTCGTGAATATTCAAAATTATTTTGAATTTTGAATTTTGAGCAATAACAATAGAAATAATTTTGTATTATGCACGAAATTCAAAATTATTTTGAATATTCACGAAATTCAAAAATTTTAAAATTCACGAAATTCAAAATGTACCTCAGATTATTTCAGTAAAAAATTATTTTGAATTTCACGTAATTTTGAATTATTTTGAATTTCGTAATTTTGAATTTCACGTAAATATTTCAGTAAAAATTATTTCCAAAAGAAAAGCTTAAAACTCCAAATAAAATCCTCACTATGCCCTGAAGGGCATTTCCCTAATTCAATAGGCAGAACGTCACCTGAGGAGAAATTCAAGACCAGATCTCCCAATTTAACGTCATTTCGCATGAGGCCATTGAGTGTCATTCATCGTATTTCCCCACGGCCACGGCGCGGCGATTCTCGCGTCCCGGCGGTCGGTGGCGGCGCGCGTAGCTGCCGCTCGGCGGATCAGGGGATGGACAGCGGCGGCGTGGGCGGGCTCCGGTGGACCGCGGAGGAGGCGTCGACGATCGGGGGCATCGCGACGGTGTCGTTGCTGCACTCCTTCATCCCCACGCACTGGCTCCCCTTCTCCATCGTCGCGCGCGCCCAGCGATGGCCGCTCTCCCGCACCCTCCTCGTCAGTCAGTACCCGTCTCTTTACTGCCCATCCATGATCCATCCCACCACCATTTTTCTTTCGTTGCTGCCGTTGCTATTTTGTTACTTTTCACCGCTCCCAGATCTGGAACCTAGGGGGCGTTGCCATGCTAGGGTTTATTCAGAGGGGGTGTGGGGTTGGTTGGTAATTGAATGGGATCCATATGGTGTAAAGAAATGGTGGTGGCAGTTGTGCCATGGTAGTGTTCCCACCCTGACGGCCTTGTCCGGGCAATGCCAGCACCACTCCCACGGTGTGGTCATGCGGACAAATTTGTCCCGTCGGAAGGTTAAATGATATTTGTATTGATGATAACTTGAATTTGTTGAGTGCCATGCACAAATAAGCTCACCCAAAATCTGGACAATCTACTCATACTTTGATAGGGTTTTGGAGGCAGGCTTGTCAAGTCGTCCTTTTGTGGGGATCCCTGTTCCACAATCAGGAAATTCCGAACTTCGATGGTGAATGTGTTGTCATGTTTTTGCTTGGTATCAGTTGTTGCAATCTTTCTTTTGCCTTTGGACCCATGAGGAAGGTGTTTGTGCCTAATGCGTTGTTTTGTTGTTTCTCAACTTCACATTCTAGGCTCTTTGATAATGATATTGATATCCCTAGGGTCATGGAGGAGGTTAGTGTATAGTCTTTGTAATGCAATGTATTCTATTCATAATGGAAGTTCAGGAAAAAAACATTACAGATCTGGGCTTAGAGCAGTTGTCAATATGTGACTACATGGGTTGCATATTTCTATGTAGTCTACTTACTACTTCACATTTGTGATTTCTAAGATGTGTACCATATATGACAGCAAGAAGCTTTGATTTATGAGCAGCAACTATTTGATTAATCTATGCTGGAGTTACATGATAGTTGGAATGTTGATTTATGGTATTCCTGAACAAAATATTCAAACTAAATTAGTCTTGCATGTTTCTATTTAGTTCTGCTGTGAAGTGGGATTCTTTATCATACGTATGGGAAAATTTGTGTTCACATGAATGAGTTTTATTGCTGTTTATATTTGTGAAGATTGGTAGTTGGCCTTGGAGGTCCTCTATTGTGCTTAATTTTGTAATCATGAGTTGGGATAAAGATTCTAATGAATTAATCACAATCAGTTGATTTTTTTGCATAACTTGAAATGCATTTTGTAATAACTAGAATCCTTATTTCATAGTTATTTTTGTATTGCCATCATCATTTATTCTGTTTTCTGTGCCTGCAAACGACCAAGATATAGAATCTCTATAATTTGTGTTGCCAAAGTTCTAAATGGCTCTAAAATGGACTTTTGGTCCCTGGTTGATTCCCTGTTTATGTCTTAGAATTATGTTGTTTACTTCTTCCAGGGTAGGATACTTGTTAAGGTTACCTGTATTTCGTAATCTGTTATTCTACTTCATAGTGTTTTTTATGTGAGTTAGTGGTGAGTACTTTGTTATTTGGCAATGATTCTTCTTCTATGTATTGTTGTTAAGAAAAAAAATTCCCTACTTCTGCAGCTGCATTTGGAGGTGTCCTTCATGTTGTTTCTACTGCTCTTCTTGGGATAACTGCAGTTACTATGGCAAATACTATAGCAGGCGAGGAAACAGTGCATAAACTTGCCTCGCTGCTGCTAATTATTCTTGGCGGAAGTTATATCCTATTGTACGCCTTAGGAAAAGGTGGTCATAGCCATACTCATAGTCATCCAATGGAGAAGATGGCAGTCGCTGGTCTTGTACTTGTACCTGCATTATCACCCTGTGCAACAACTCTTCCAGTGTTTCTTGCTGTTGGCAACTCATCATCAATGATGATTCTTGCGATAATTGTGCTCCTCTTCAGGTGGTCACCCACTTCTGCTGTTTTGAGCTGTTTTGGTTGTTGGTATTTAACAATTAAAATGCTACTGTTATTTCCTCCTTTTATTTTCTCGTTGCATTAAAGGGAAAAGATCCTTCCGCTAAAATAATGGGGCTGGCTTATTGAGAAGTATTTCTGAACCATTCATCTAGTTAATTAGTTGGAAAATTCCTATTTTGTTGGGCCAATCACCAATATGTCACCCTAGTTAATTAGTTATGCAGAGAGCGTATTGGGACAAAAAGGAACAATGTCAAAAGATATTCTTTTTATACCTTTCAAGACATTTCTCTTTCTTCATTTACCAATTTGCCGCAGCTGCATATATAACTAAGGCTTCTACACATAAGTGGTTTGGGATTTAGGTACGCAATAAATAATCTGATTATAGTATATTCTGTTCTGAACCTTTATTGAACACAATAAATAAGCTGACTATAGTACACAATAAATAACTGCATAAGAAAAGTTAGGTCTCTTTTCTAACCTCCTGTTGATCTGAAATGTTCCCACCGAAATACAGCTTTTACATGTATGGACTATGGACATAAATGGAGATATTTGATTTAATATTAACCTTCAACAATGTCCTGTTTAAGATCAATAGAATCTGAAGAAGTACCCTTAAAGATAGCTATGAAGCCTTGACTGCCACTATCCTGAACCTTGAGGGAGTCTTAACAACAGCCTCAGGTGTGAACTAAAGGGTCCATCTTGTATGGGATGTGGGCCATGTGCCCGTGCGGCATGCCTGTGAGTTGTGAGCAAGGTTCAAAATCCTGGCAAAATTTCGGAAATATGGACCGAGATTTCGGATTTCAGTCAGGACGAAATTTCAAATCCCGGTGAAATGAAAAAAAAATGAAAATTTTCAAAAATGCACTTCACAGACGGTTTTAGTCAAAAACTGTCTGTAATGACTCAACACAAACGTTTTTTTGGCTAAAATTGTTTGTGATGTGCATTTTTGAAAATTTTCAAATTTTGCCGAGTTCTCGGAAATCCCGGTCAAAAAAAGCCGGATTTGAAATTTGCTTTTTGGATTTCGTCCGAAATTCCGAGATCTTACCAGGATTTCAGATTTTGGTCACCTCCGAGATACGACCCAAAACCAAAACCGAAATTTGAAACCTTGTTTGTGAGCACAGGTTTGGACATGTGGAACACTAGAATAGCCAAATCGAACGTAAAAGCACTTTGTGCAGTACATGTATGATCATTAAGATTGCTGAACAAGCATGACTACTTGCATGTTAGTATTTGTTCAGTGGTAGGATTGTCAAGAATGGCTGGTATGGTAAAATGATAGTGTTAGCTTAGTTAAGCCTTTTCGTAATTCGATTAGTTGATGTAATTTCAGCTTTGTCTGTCTTCTAAAAACGGATGACACACAGACTTTGTGAGGGGTATGTACTATGTAGTGTTAGTCATCATTGGGTGCCTTTCTTCCTTCAAAATTTCCTCTCAGTGCTTTGTGTTGAATAAAAAAGGCATGTTGAGTATACTAACTAGACATTCTATAATTTATCTAATTCCCTTTTAAATCCTTTGCTTCCTATTTACTTCTGACTTGCATCTTTCTTTTGCCTGCAGTACCATCACAGTGATGACATCCCTGGTGGCCCTCTCATTCTACGGCGCTAGCCAGATTAAGTTTCACTGGGTGGAACGTTACGACAAGATCCTCGTGGGCTCTGTGCTGTGCCTCGTTGGAGTTTTAACGTATGTATTCCATCACCATGACGGCGATGAGCATCCGCTCCACGCAGACGTGCACAGGAAACTCGTGGGCCCGTAGAGGAATGGATAGCAAACGAAGTTCACTGTGTCATGTGAAACAAATTTTCTGCTGTTCCTAGCTGTATAATGATCTGATTATTAATCCATCAGAATCCATCCGCCTTTGCTAGGAATTCAGATCAAGTGAATATATAGTGGAAAGTGCGTGATGTTTGTGCCCTTGGTTTTGGCTGCCTGATGTAGTCACCTGTACTGTACACTTGTACAGAGGGGAATTCATTCGGTGATCTTGATGGCAAATGTTCCAACTTGGGCTTTGTTTGATATCGTGAAACCTTCGCTTTTCTATTTTTGATATATGAAGTTTATTATTGTTTCCCAACATCTTTTTTCTGGATTTGTAGAAGTAAAACCCAATTGAGATTGGTAAAGATTCCTCGTGACTAATTATCGAGTACAGCAGTGATAAATTAGCCCTTAAACTAGCCCGTAAATTTAGAGTTTCCGCGTCGAATGCCTACGAGCACCGGCAAGGATACGTAGGACTAAGTCTGGTCGAAGACCGCAAATAGATTGGAGTTATTTTAAATTTATACCTATTTAGATACGATTTTTGCTAGATTAGAACAGGTTTGGATGTTTTGTTTTTTACTAAATCTCTCGTCACCAACTAAGTAAACCAATTGATGTTGTATTTAGCACTAATATTTTTTTTTGGTTTTACATACTTAAACAGTATACTTTAAGTTTTAACTTTATACCTCTGTTTTCAATAAGTGGATATGTAATTATAGAATTAGTTTCATCACTTGAATTTTTACCGTAAATTATTAACTCATCAAACAAACAATTTATCTATATAAAGACTCAAATCAAGATCACTTTCATTTGAGTCTAGACTAGACTTGGATCTCACACCTTTTAGATCAGACTGGATACAGATCTATGAAAAGGCCATATCTGTGCTGAGCTTTGGCCTATTAGCGCCCTTAAGGACACGCCGGCGCCTCTTCTAGCTGATTGTTTGCAACACGATCACTATTTCAACGCGTTATTAGCATGACAACGAAAGTCATCGTGTTTTTAGCATGATAACACTCTTGCCTAGGTCATCCGTTGTGTTTTGCTAACCGATAAGTTCATATTAGTGATTAGATTGAATTTGATTTTTCCTCCAAATCTCTCCCCTCACGAGCTGAGCTCGTGTCTTCAGCGTTGCCTCGTTCTCGTGCCACGTCTGCCCCCACCGCACAACCCACCTCGCCAAACCTGTTGTTCGTGCACTCGCCGTCACCGGCATGATCTGATCGGCCACGTCGCCTGCGCCTACCGCGCCGCCGCCGAGGTCTACCATCCACACACCCCGATCCCACGCCCACCGAGCCTCCTCGCCGTCGCAATCGGAGTGCTGCCCACCCCCACGCCATGTGCTCCGTGGTGAGTGACCACGCTGACACGAACCTCCAGAAATCCACAATCAAACAGGAATCCAGATCGCGTAAACACCAGAAACAGAGTACTCAAGATAAACCAACAGATCAAAACTAAAGTTCTACAATCTACAGAGAAGACACTAGAAATATGTGGAAGAACAACCCCCCTTTTCTGCATTGCTTGGGTTTTATACCCCATCGATTACAGGGTTTCACCGTAACAGAATTCAGTTTCGGTAAATAACTTTTACTGAGTTTAAACCAACTGAACGATTAAAGTTTTGTCGGAACTACTGTTTACAATTACTGAACCGCTACATGATCACAATTTTTTTTAAATAATATTATTTTAATTGAAATTGCGACATTAATACGTATTTTAAAAATTGCAGAAATAATATCCGATTCGCCAAACCGTTTAGCGATAATAGGTCGTCGTAAGCGGTTTAGCGATAATAGGGTAGTCACACACGGTTTGGCGACTATCTAGTAATCCGCGTGTCGGCCGTGTGACGGTGACACCGTTGTGGCGAGTCGACTAGTGGTTAGCCACACGCGTCGGCGACTACTTAGTAGTCGCCAAGCGGTTAGCGACCACTAGTAATCGCCGGCCGTGTGGCGACCACTAGTAGTCGTTCAATTGTTTGGCGATATCTTGTACATTTTTAATTTTAAGTAAATTTTGTTGTGGCTGTTTATGCAATAATTGTTATATTAAGCGGAAAAAACTAAAAAACTCTTGTCATGTAATAGGCGGGAAGAATTATTTTAGTTAGTTAGTGATCGCATCTCACTTTCGTATTTTCATAGCCCATGCAGATAGGCGGAACACGGTCTAAAAAAGGCGGAATAAATGAAGGCCGGCCCTCGCGGTCTTGGGCTACCACTTACGTATGGGCGAGATAGCAAGGCGTTCCTCGGCATTTTGTTGCGAAAGTCGGAAAAAGCACTTACTGACTCTGAAACCACGGAAATCGTGGGCACTAAGGGTTTCAGACGAGGCGAGACACGGTCCAAAATTACGGAAAAATTCAAGGCGGCCTCGCAATGCGGGCTACCACTTACGTATGGGCGAGATAGCGGGCGTTGGCGACCATTTGTTCTGAAAATCGGAAAAAGGCACTTTCATGGGTAGAATCGTGAAACATTATAAAAATTAAATTGGACAACCACGGCGTCGGAAAATTTTGAAATTTTTATGGAGGTTCTGATAAATCGGTGATATTACCATAAAAATTTCAAATAATTTGAAGATCTGAACAATGTTTTAAATTCAAACAATAAAATTTGATTGTTATGAACATTTGAAAATTTCATTTTTATTGTTATGAACATCACAGACGAGAATTTTCAAAATTTTATGGTCGACAACAACTCATGTTATGAACACTTAAATTATTTGTTGAACATATATAAGGGCACATACAGAAAGTTCGATGAGAAAATAAGCAATAGATTAGATTATATTAGAAGGGCATTACAACGATGTGAAATTGCTTGCGAACTAACTACTTGAAAGCAGCATTGCGTCATGGTGGAACAAATGATCGTTCGCCTATCGAGTCTGACGAGAATGATGTCATACATTTTACGCATATTACGACCGTTCTAATTTTGCGATTTGTCCTCGGACACGCTCGATCCCTACTATGAAAGAACTCCATGGGGTTCGCGATGCTCCCGGTATGTCGCCGATTGGGTGGCCTATGCCGTGCGTCTGGTGTATAAGACTTAAATTTTGGTTGTTCTTTATGTGGATTTACGCCTCCCATATGGGCATGTCATCCGATTCGGCGTCCCCTATGTTAATACCACGGGTTCCGGATGGTCCGCCTGTAGCGTCGAGATTTGTTGCGTGGTGCGGACCTCGGCCATTGCTTCCCTTGTCCCTTCTTCTTGAGAGGAGGAACCTTGTTGCGCCTCTCTTTGTGTTGGCCGTTAGCCGGAGACATGCGGGCGCTTTGCTCTGTTTTGGCTCGCACTCCACTATATGGTGCGAGGAGGTGTGTGTTGGGCTTATGCTTGGACAACCGGAGCGTGCCTGCGATCAATCGATATGCCGCTTTGGTGGTTGCATAACACCGTGGCGTACTAAAGTGCAGCTTTTAGGCGGTAGTGGCACTACGGAAGGTTGCTCCCCGGTTATCCCATGCGAGTTGCACGAGATGTGGGTGAATGCGTCTCGGGTCCACCCGGTTGAAATAGCCGCACCATTCATCCTCGGGCAAGGAACGCCGGTAGAATGTCGGTCCGCTAGATCACCGTGGCGGTATCAACCCTTGCCTCCGAGCCATGTTCGCAAACCTCGGGGCTTTGGGTGGCCACGGAGGAGGTTCCTCCTTTGACTTGTTGATGTTGAAAGTGTCGCCGAACTCACGTAATGCGATGGCTGGTTTAGCACTACTACTTTGTGAGACTAACATGAGTATAACGCATGAAACTCACCGATTGGTTGGCCCTCTTTGCAAGCCCTAAGCTCTGGTCGATCTAGAAAAGGTACATATCTGGCGGCCTCTCCCGGGTGAAGTTCTCGGCGAAGCGGGTTTGGCGTCGTGGCGGTTGTAGAAATTAAGTAGTCGCGTCGTTCGGCCGTCGATCCATTGGAAGAAGCAACAGGTCCTTGTCTGAGAAAAGAAAGAATGAAGCATGAGATAGTAGTGTTACCTGCATTGTGTGGACACGATGGGTTTACCTTGTAGGTGCGAACGCAATGATGAGTATGGTGGCCGTCGCTCCGTGGGTAGATGCTCCATCTTCGCCGTGAGGTTCTTGATCGCATTTGGGTCGGGGCAACTCCGTGAAGCTAGGCGTCGGCGCTCTTGGCATCCGGATATTGAGGCGGGAGGACTTACGCTTCTTGAAGAAGCGACGATAGAAACGACATTGTGTCCTAATTTGTGTAGGTCGGTGGCGTTGATTCTTTGGTTTGGTGTGTTGGATGTCTACCCTTCGGCCATGTTTTATAGTGGTGGTGAGGGTTACTCGAACGGACGTGTCACCCATCATCAAAGCCGCGTGTTGTCGTTCGATCTGGCCGGGTGCGGCGTGTTGTCGTCTCGGTCTGGCGGGGTGCGGCGTGTTGTCCTCTCGGTCTGGCAGGGTGCGGCGTGTTGTCGTCTCTGCCGGCGGCGTGGTGCGGCGTGTTGTCGTTTGATCTGGCGGGGTGCAACGTGTTGTCGTCTCGGCCAGGCGGCGTGGTCAGTGTTGTCGTTTGATCTGGCGGGGTGCGGCGTGTTGTCGTATCGATCTGGCGGGGTGCGGCGTGTTGTCGTCTCGGCCGGCGAAGTCTGGCGTGTTGTCGTATCGATCTGGCGGGGTGCGGCGTGTTGTCGTCTCGGCCGGCGGCGTGGTGCGGCGTGTTGTCGTTTGATCTGGCGGGGTGCAACGTGTTGTCGTCTCGGCCAGAGCGGCGTGGTCGAGTGTTGTCGTTTGATCTGGCGGGGTGCGGCGTGTTGTCGTTTGATCTGGCGGGGTGCGGCGTGTTGTCGTCTCTGCCCGGCGGCGTGGTGCGGCGTGTTGTCGTCTCTGCCCGAAAAGCCGTGAACTAGTAGCGCTGACGAACTAACTAACCCTATTCGGTGACCATTAGAATTACTCGTGTAAATCTGAGATGTTGGTGTGACTAGCTTTGGAACCCGTTTGGGCGACCATATCACGCGAAAATATTATAATTAAAGCGAAGCAACATGTAACATCTGAGATACATGAAGATATGATATCTGAAACCACTTGAAAGACATGCGTGACCAACTCGCCTTTGCACGAAATTAACTACTTCGCAAGAATAGAGTACAATACAAAACGATAGCCACATATACAATCTTCTCTAACCATTTCATATGATCTAAAATCGCTCCATCTTGAACATCGGCATGTTGACCTCTGCTCAAGCATAGGGTCCATCCTCTCCTCCATAGAAAATTTCTTTGCATCCTTTGTGGTACAATGGTTGTAGGGCGCTCCATCGAGGTGTCCATGGTGTCGCCCGCTGGAAATATTGGCACCTGCGGTCTCGTGATGGCGTAAATAAGCATTCGGGCCGTGGTAAGAAATGAGATATCGCGAACAACTACACAACTCGAATAGAACAAATAGTGTGCACAAGAAAGAATCAAACTAGCTTTTCACTTACAGAGAAAAAAGGGCACTTGTAGAACACTCGCCCATTATTTTCGCGAGTGTTAGCGTACAACACATTAGCTTGCGTGGCGGTTGGGACATTCGACACATCTTGCATTGGCAAGTGCACGAGCCCTCCGATTCTGAGCTTCGCCGTTTGAGACATAGTCTTTGGGGGCAAGGCAGGATGAAAGCGAGGATATGTGGAGCGATTGCGGGGTTTGGGGAAGAATGTTCAGCAGAAGCGAGGTGCTTCGGCTCTCCCCTCGGAGAGTCCTCTTATAAACACGTCCCCCTCGAGCGAGGGCGTCCCTAGGCCCCCCCCGATCCACCTCTGAAGAGCACGTCTCCCCTTTACAGGGGCGTGGCGGGCCTCGGCAACCTGAGCGAGGGGCCGCGCTGCAGCTTCATGGGCGTGTTGTCGAATCGATCTGAAAAAGTGGGATCGGCGTGTTGTCGAATCGGTCAGAAAAGCACAGCGTTCGCGTTGTCATGCCGCATTGATATCGGAAGGTAAAAAAAGTGAACATCACTATTAACATTGTAAGCAGATCGAACAAAGTAACAAAGCGAGAACAACACTCTAAACAATGTAGAATAGTACAAAGTAAGAACAAAAGTAGAATTGCGACACATCAGCGAGTCCCTAGTCGGCCCCACCCTCCTCTGACGACCCTCTTGACCCTCGTCTTTGGGCGGTGCATCGTCAGAGGCGGGTGAAGCGCTGCGATGGCCCTTTGCTCTGCGATGGCACCGCTTGCCCGTAATCCGGCTATGCTATTTACTGCCGGTCGGCCGGTCGCGAGAAGCAACGTGTGCGAAGGTACCGAACTCATTGCGTGAAGCGTAGTCGGTCGAGGGGTGCGTGCCTGTGTCGGTCTGAGGCTGCGTCGCTGCGTCGGTCGAGAAGCGTCTGGTAATGCACCGGTGAAAAGCTGGTCGCGAAGAACTCACCTCGGCGTGGGGAGGAGTCGTGGGAGAAGGCGGCCTCCACCCTCAACGTAACTGCGCGTTCGGATAATACCTTTTAATTGTAGTTCGTGATGCAAAAACTCAGCGTAAGTAGCTCGACTTACTGGCGTGGGGACCATGGTGTGAGCCGTGGTGCTGCCGGTAGGACCCTCGGCCACGCTGGGCAGGAGGCAAAGGAGTGTGGAAGCTGCACTCGCCTCCATTGTGTAACGAGGCTGGGTCATTGTGGGGTGTGTAAAGGCAGCGGCGGTCTCGAGTAGCGTCGGCGTGCGACAAGAACCAGCTCCACGATCTGCCTAGGCGGCCACCATGCGTCCCGGGCCTCTGCCATCTTGTCGGCGAGATGGCAACTCGAATCCGTGCTGGACAAGACCTTTGGACCCGTCGTGTGCGGCTCCTAGCGTGGTCCACGCCACGCGCGAAAGTGATATGCATATGGACATAGCGTCAAGAATACACAATGTAATTTACAAAATTAATACTTACCATGCCGTGCATGGCCGCTCTACTGGCACAGGTACAAGTCGTACGCTAGGAAGCGTCTGTGGCGACGAGCCTCCTCCACGATGGGAGGCAGACGCAGCGTCCGGGAACGCGTACCAGTAGCAGAATGCTCTTTGGTGGGGCGAGTCGTCGTAAGGTGTGGCCTCATCGACGACGTCTTCTTCTGCGCCCGACCCATTCGCCCGACCACGGCTCCATCCTCTGTAGCAAGGTGGGCGGGGCTCTTGAGGAGGGCCATGGGTGGCGACCACGAAAAAAAATCGAAATTATTAGACATCTGACGTAACTATTTCACATATTTTAGGTCGGCTAACTCACGTGTGTCTTGCCGTGATACGATCCCCCAAGGAACGAGGGACCGGTTGTCGTGGGCGAGCTGTCACGAGGACACGGTGCGGTGGCGTAGTCCTCCACGTGAGCGTCGAAGCGATCTTCCTCGTCGTCGACCGATGTAAGTGGTCCCTATAGCAAAGGCGAAACCCAGTGCTTGGCTCTGTAGTGCACTGGCGCTTCGCTATAAGGGTCCCACCACCGCTCGCGTGCGGTGGTCGAACGCCTCCGTGAAGGAGTGGTGCGCCGAGCGATACTGCACTCCATACTTGTGGTACGCAAAAGGAAGAAAATATGTTGAAGCACATGCATTGCAAATAAAAATTGATAAATGCAAGTCAAGAAAATAATTACCCGTCGCCAGGAGTCCAGCGAGCCCACGGTCGGCCGGTCGATGTAAATCGCCCGTACATCTCGGCGGTGTACACTCATGGGAAGACCAAGGGTCGACCCAGGAAGCTTCGAGCGACCAAAATTTGGAGGAGTAGAGGCATCGGTCGGGTTGGCGGCCTTGCTCGACTTCACGCCAGCGTCGCAAAGGGCGTGATGCGTGCCGGCAAGAACCGCCGAACCCGGGACACTGCGGGACTGGTGCAGGTCGACAACGTCGCGATAGCCCGTCGTAGGCTATCCACCGTCGTCGGCGCTGTCTCCGTCGCGTGGTCGTGAACATGACCATCCCAAACAACCAAAGCGGTAGGCCTCGAAGTGTCGGTCCACAGTGCGGCGTGGGGTCGCCGCCATGTCTTTGCACTGTGACAATTAGCGTATAGTAATATGTTAATAATGTTACAAAAATTATAATAACATATACGTACAATCACTCACCATGATGGGCGACCACCTCCTCAGCGGCAGTGCTTCTTCCTAGCGACGGTATCGCCGGGTCGGTGTGAGCCACTCCGTGAACCTCTCCTGCTGGTCGACCTGCCACTCATGAGAACCCCGAGGGTCCGTCGGTGCCCGGCGATCGGCAACCCTGTAAGCATGGCGGCGTCCTCGGGGTGGCCGTCACCTCCCGAGCAGCGGTGGAAAGTGTGCGTCTCCGGCGCCAGCAGTCCACCGAGCAAAACAAGATGAAAGCTCGGTCGAGCGCGCCGTGGCCGCTACGGACCGTCGTCGCCCTCGCGAGATCCTCGGCCTCGGCCTCGGCCCGTCCTCGGTGAGGCCTCGATCATCTTGGCGAGGAAGCAACCCGGCCGCGTGCCAACCTATCGACATGTAAATTCAATTGTTAGAAGAAATGCAATTGTGCGAGCAATAAAACATGTAAATGTAGTGCAACTAACGCAGTGCCGTCGGCGTAGAAGCCTTGTGCCGTACTCACGATTAGCGCGAGAACACCTCCGGGGCCACCCAATACCAGATTCATCCATGTCATTGCGAATCGCCTAGGCTGTGGACTGGCGTTGCCTTGTGCCCGTACTCACCATATGAGAACCGGCACTTATGACCCGTACGCCTTTGATGGTGCACACCTCATAAATTGCATCCATTGAACATATCTTTATCTCGTGTTAATGGCAATGAAATCACCTTGTGCTCGAAAACCACGGAACTCACCGGACCGGTATTGTGACATGACCCTTCAAGTAGAAAGTGGACACGTGTTGCGCGTGTTCATCCCAATTTGCCCACAAGCTGCGATCACATGCGGCGGGGAATATGAAGAAGTCTTGGTTTGTTGCGGTGCATTCACACCATCCGGTGGCCCCTTGGCCTAAGTTAACCTCGTGTGTAATAACCATTGTGTCGGTTCCCAATCCCCTTTAGGAGAGTCACTTGAGCGGTACTCGGTGACTCGGCTCGCACCATATGCGGTGAGCTTTCTTGGTGCGTTCCTCCATGTAGGCCATCATCCGCACCTGATGCGGCGTTTGCAATGTCGTGGCATGCGATCTGACCTCGCATGCCTTTTCGGAAGTACCCAGCGATGCGTGCGGCATGCCTTCGGGATGGCCACAAGTGGTAGCGGGCCTTGAGCCTCGATGACCCAATTGTAAACCTCGGTTATATTCGTTGTCATGACACGAACTGTTCAAACATATCGATTACCACGATAACTCTAATTGTTCAATCGTCCGGCTATGTTAATTTAGTATACTAACTGGCGCCTCCGGTGTCATGGAGCAATGCCCACTTCTCCAGCGGCTCGCCTCTATCGGTCTGAGAAACACTTAATGTTTCTTGACGATCGTCTCCTCAAATTTGGAGGATCGGCGCTCAGGGTAATAGCCTTTTGGGTGGGCAATCGTTCGGCGTTCTTTGGTTGCTTCTTGACTCTTCAATCATGCGGTAGTGTGCTTGTCCAACTTCGGCCAATATCGCGTTGAACTTCGTGCTGGTTACGCTTGCATAACCTCTTAAATAGGTTCATCGACTTCTTACTCTTGAAGCTGCTGAAAAATTTGCTCCCAAATGTCTCATGCACCACATTACGCATGTCACGCCATGGAAAAAGGCTCATCAAGGTCCTCTGTAGAGTCTTAATTGCGAAATGATACCTTTATGGCGGTCATGGATGATGCACACGTTGGGCGATCACGAACTACCGAACTTCAAATGTCGAAAAACCACGGACCGACTATCCGGTTCTCACCCTCAACAAATGCAAAGGCCAATGGAAGTATGTGGTTGTTCCCATCAATTGCAATTCCGTTAGAATCGCCCTTGTATTTCCCGATCAAGAATGTACCAACAATGATGGACGGCGATGCACGAATAGCGCAATGCAAGGACCGATGAAAAAAAAGCTCGACGAAATATCGAGACCCGTTACCATCCGCTTCACTTTCTTCAAGCGGTTATGCGTGCGGGTTGGTTTCCTTCAAGACATCAAGCACACGAGGTAGGTTACAATCTGAAGCCTCATATGTGCCAAACCTCTTCTCTAATGCCTTTTGCCATACGCCCGAGCCATCGAGTAACTTATCGGTACTTAAATGTTCTCAAGATTGCTTTACGAATATAAGAACACTCAATGTCCGCTTCTCGATGATCTCATTGAACATCACGCTAGCGATTCGGTAGCATTCAAGTTGCGGTGTTTCACGAACATTTTCTAGTCGCATGTGTGCACATCTACTCGTGATGCAATCCAAAATGTCTACCGACATTAAGCATGTACTCGAATTCACATCCTTGGTTACGCACTTCACTTTGTGTATCTATGGGTGGACAAAACAACTCGGAACTCTCTCTGCTGCGATAGGAGGCACCTCATTGCCAACTTCAACTCGGAATTGTTTGCGAAAACTTGATTCAGTACACGGCATTGCTACCATACTCCCAGCGACTCATGCCCCCACAAAACTTCCATACTAGCTTTGTTTTTCTGTTCCACTCGTCGGGGATGGGTACATCCGTTGCCAAGATACTACTATGCATTTCATCATCTCCTCCTCTTCCTCATCTTCGTCGATGTCATCATCACACTCCAACATTTCACTTCATCTTGCCTCGCCATATGGTCCACCAACTCCAATTGATCAACAATTTGCTCGATTTCCTCCTTCATCTGCGGAGCCTTCGCGTGTCTTTGCATCCTGTTATCATCCTCATTGCTACCTCGGTAGGCACCACTACTGAACTTGTTCATTTGTAGCCGATGTCTTTGCTTTATACGTCGCTAATAATCACCTCTTCTCTAGAACACTTTGCTGACATTACACACTCAAGGCTAGATCCCTTGCACCACCTTAACCATTTACGCCACAAATGCGTCCGATCTATTTTCTTCAACTCCCACGAGCGGGTCACCCTTACTACGGCGTGAATCGACTTGAATGGTATGAGTAAACACTTGCATCGAGGGAAAAATATTTGGTCAACCAAAGCTTTATATCACGGATGCTAACTCTATCGAGGACATAGGTGTTCGCCATTGTATTTAAAAAGCTGCTCAAATCAACACCATTACGCCCAATTTTTATTTCACCATCGCCATAATATACCTAAATTTCTTTGCATCCAGAGCATTCTTTATGACGACATAAACAAAATTAATTTCTATATCACCACTAACGTTTAATATCACTAGCTAAACAAAATTAAATTTTATATTGCATCAATATCTAAATTAACGATTCCTCCTAAATAAGAAAATTATCATCTTAGGCATTTTATACGAACAATCTAAAATCGCTATATTGCATCAAAATCTAAATTCTCTAATATTGCATCTAAAATTTCTAATATCGATATTGCATCAATATCTAAACTCTCTAATATTGCATCAATATCTAAACTTTCTAATATTGCATCAATATCTAAAATCTCTAGTATCGACATTGCATTAATATCTAAAATTTCTAATATTGCATAAACATCGATATTGTATCAATATCTAATACTTCTATTATCTCAAAATTCTAATATCTAAAATCTCTAATATCTAACATTTCTAAATTCTTAATTTTCTAAAATCTCAAATTCCTAAAATTTCTAAAATCTACAATTTCTAAAATTCCTAAAATTTCTAAAATTTTCTAATATCTAAATTCCTAAAATTTCTAACATTTTCTAATATCTAAAATTTCTAAATTTTCTAATATGACAAAATACCTAAATTATTTTACACTACACAAATTTAATAACAAAATTACAAAAAAATACCTTTTTCTTTTTTTCTTTTCTTCCTCCTTCCTCTCCCTCCCCCTCTCTCTCTCTCTCAGGCGATCTCTCTCTCTCCCTCCCTCCCGCGCCCAAGCTCCTCTCCCTCTCCCCTCTCCCGCGCGGACGCCCTCTCTCTCCTTCTCCCGTGCGCCTCTCTCTCTCCTTCCTCTCCCTCTCTTCCTCTCCTTGTGCCGATCGCCCATTGCCTTTCGTTTCTTCTTTTTTCTTCGCCTTGGCCTTGTGTGGTGGCTCGCCCGACAGTGTTGGTAGTGGTCGCCACACAGCTCGGCGACCACTTAGTAGTCGCCACACCGCTCGGCGACTACTAGTAGTCGCCAAGCGGCAGCTACTACTCGATGGTCGTGGCGGTGTGGCGACCTTTGCACTGGCGACAATGGTAATCACTTAGGGTGACCGCGGGATTACGGTATAGTCGCCAAACCGTGTGGCGACTACCTAATATCGTAAAACCGTTTGGCGGCGACCTAATATCGTAAGCGGTTTGGCGGCCGGATATTATTTCGCAATTTTTAAAATCGTGTATTAATGTCGCAATTTCGAATTAAAATAATATTATTTAAAAAGCTTCTTCAGATATATTATATGAAATAGACATTTCAACCAATTGTGGAGGATGGTAGCCATACAAAGCTTGAAAAGGAGTAGTTTTCAAAGAAGTGTGATATGAAGTGTTGTACCATGTCGGAATCCAAATTCACCAATTCGAACCCATTGTGTTTACCGCATTAGTCCCTGGATCAACGCTAGTGCATACAGTTCAACGTTGGCAAGTATCACATCATACACAGCGATAAGAATGATAGGACTCCATTTATTGATATAACTAAGTGTATGATCTTATGACCAACTTACATTATAAGCCACGTAGGGCTAGACTGAAAATAAAGACTAAGACAAATGCAGTGGAAAAGTAGAAGACGCTGGTGACTCATCAGTTCACACAGGCGACTGACAAGGCTTGGACCTAGTGACTCGCATTCTCCTGGAATTCCTCCTCTAACAAAGGTGATGACTCCTCAACTGTTGATTGGTTGGTGATGGCAAGGATGAGTACAAAAGCACTCAACAAGTTATGCACAGAATGCAATCATAACATAGCTATATGCTAGGCTTATTCCAAAGGAATGGCTAACAATGGCTTATTTTGCAGTAAAGCGGCATTTATGAACAAGTACAACATATAGATTGAAAAGACAGTAAAACAAATAACAGTAATAAATAGATTCATCATTCCTCAAGTAAACCAATCTTCCAATCCTAAGTTAATTTTCCAACCTTCCGTGTGGCAACCTGCCATCCCATCCAGTTTCTATTTTATTAACTAACCCTTGACTGTAATTCGAGCTATGCTCAATTCCGTGAGTATGGCTATCTGAATAGATTTACACTCTGCAGAGGTTATACACTTTACCCACATGATACAACTATACACCACACAGGCGGGTGATTATAACAAAGCCTTTACAATGCCATGCCTTACCCAGTACTACCCGCTGAGGTTTCAACACTGAAGGGCTAAACCACCACAACAGGGCCCCCCTCTTGCGCCATGTGGGTTTATCCGTGAACCCGACCCACACCACCACAAGCAGTACTAAAGCTAAGATATTACAAATTAGTCAGCTAGGCTACCCCCATAACAGACATGTAGTTGCATGATTGGCTCAGATGAAAAGCTCGCAAGGTTAAGTCTTTAGGGTGATCAAAGTAAGACTTCCACATACTCTCTGCCCATCAGGCCCACCTTGGCACACTTGCCCCTTACCATTTGCTCCAATCTAAGTGTGATTACTAACCCAGTTGATTACCAAGCACCACGTGCTATCCACAATTCAACATCGTTGTGTGACATCCCTCGCCACAACAACTCAATCTCATCATGTGACCACACATGATACACAAGTTTATAACATTATTCCATATTCCATTAGTTAAGATTAATTATTATTGATTCGAGTACATGTGATGACGTAGCACGGCTAAGCATACTAATACGTTCTAACCATCCCATGTTGATTTTAATATTAATCAATTAACTAAACCAATCTAGAGTAACAATAGATCATGGCATATAAAAGACAAGGTAGG
Source organism: Guadua angustifolia (assembly GCA_036346375.1). NCBI lineage: Eukaryota > Viridiplantae > Streptophyta > Magnoliopsida > Poales > Poaceae > Guadua > Guadua angustifolia. The sequence goes on along the minus strand of CM070500.1, from coordinate 71,180,017 downwards.
GTATAGATTAGAAGGTATGTTAACTAAGTCCCAATTTAATTTGAAAACAATTGTACATGTGAAATAGTATGCAATATGGTAAAACAACATAGCAATTTTATAAGTATAGGTTCGACATGATCAAAACATAACTTGCCTTGGCAAAGGTCCTGGTCTTGCTCTAAAACTTGGTTTTGAGTTGATGGATCCTCCTCCGATGTGTCGCACAACTCAACGTCTACGCAAATCGAGAGAGAAAACCAAATAAATACCAAAAAAGATCAAATAAACCCAAAAATCAAATAAAATTTCACCATTAAATAGATCTCAATTTAACAAATTTTTAGAAATTTGAATCACCTCAATCGGAGTTCGTATGAGGGAGAACGAGCTCTCAGAAGATTCAAAAATCATAAAAATCAAAAAATTGAAAATCAAAGATGTCGGGATTGGATAAATTACCATAAGAACCATCGAGCCCCTGCAGCCTTTCTTCGGCCAACCATGCTTCTCTTTGATGTCATCTCAAAGGAAGATCCTTGAATGGATTGGCTGCTGACCATACCCATTCGCGAGCATACGGCTCAGTCCTCTGAACATGGTTGCCCGGGCTGGCAGCCAAGGTCGGCCACGATCGAGGAAGATCCCCGAGCATGCCCCGAAGGTCATGCTCAGGTTATAAAGGCGACGTGTTGGTTGCTGCAATAGCCGTTACGCTACGATTCGAGCCCATCACATCCATGACGCCGCGTGGCGAGAGTCAAGGGATGGTTGCTGCCACGCGAGGACACGTAAGGGCGTGACATTCGGATGCGATCATCGTAAACCACCTATAAATACCTCCACAGAACACGCCAAATGAGAGACAGAACACACACCATCTTAGAGGAGGCATGTACGAGCATAGTAATATCCATACTCTTTTGTAATCGGGCATATGCAAAGTTAAGTCCTGCTAGGCCCTTGTAAGCACCCAGATAACAAGCAAAGAAATACTGGATGTAGGGTTGTTATCTCGATCGTGAGAGGCCCGAACCAATATAAAAATCCTCTTGTTCGCTTCCTCTTCGGTAGCTCGACCTCCTTGCACGACCTTCTTGGGACGCTGGCCCTCCGCGGGAAAAGGGGCTCGGTTGATCCCTCAATCAACAAGTAAGCTTGGCGAGGGGCCTATTCCCCAAGCGCCGACAGCTGGCACCGTCCGTGGGGATCGACTGGAGATTCCTTTTTGTAGAGAATCCCTAAAGATGTCGAATTCCCAAGACGGTCAAGACCTTTGTGTCTTTGACGACATAGAAGACGATGATATGTACTATGCCAGTGGAGGCGTGGCGGTTGTGACTGATCCAGAAGGTCACACTGAGCTCGGGAGCCTTTCCCCGGTCGCTGCGGTGCGAGAGCGTTTCCTCTGCTCGCAGCGGGTTACCCTCGCGGATGATGAGGAAGATAACAGCCTTTATGATGGCCTAGATATACCCGACCATCCTGAGCTCGATTGCGAGACCTCATCGCGAGGAGACTCCAAGATGTCGCCCTCACGGTCTCCATGCTCTCGTGACGTCAATATGACGGGAGGCGGAAACCCCTGAGGTGGAATCCTCAGGAGCTACGCGTCGTCGCCGCTATGAAGCCGCCAAGAGTCATCTCGAAGCTTCCCTCGGAAGACCCCCGGCAAGTATCTGTCATCAGGCTCGTGAGAAGACGGGCGCCGGGGCTGGACCTTCAAATCGCGAAAGCTTTCGTGGGCTCCGCTCCCCGGAGCATGCGCGTGGCCGCCAAATAAGATCGCCCCTTGCTATCCCGCAAAGTGTTGAACAGTTGCGGGCTATGGCGATGATCGTGCGCGGCCTCCGGGGTTTTTCCGATCAAGTGGACCTGGAAGTGATGGGTGCGGCCGTAGCCGAGAATCTAGAGAAGCTCGCCGCCGACATAAGGCTCTCAGGGTCCCCGAGCGGCAGGGAAGCCCGGAGTATTTCCCGGGACGCTAAACCCCGTTTTCCTATTTGCTCCAGGTATGATGGCCCCCAGGGTTCTGCCTGGGAGGGCCACAGGAAGCATGACAAGCACTGCAATGATACTCGGAGTGGTTCCCGAGTTGTGTCGCAGGATCAGAAGTATGCTCATTCTAGTCGCGGGCACGCTGAGTTCTCGACCTTGGAGCAGTCTCCGACACGCCGACACGGGGGAGTATTCACTTGCCTCGGCCCCGCGACGGAGGTCGTTCTGGCGAGAACTCCCCCTCAGCTCGAGAACCACAAAGGCGGGAGAGGGGGCGCCCGCCTCAGTGGCACAGCGAGCACAGGCGCGCCGACCAAGGTCGCGGTGGCCAAGGCGCGCCGCCAAGTGACCGTTTCTGCCCGCTTCATCATGCGCACGAGCACGACCTCCTCAATTTTAGGACTTGGGCATTCCGTCTGAAGCAATTCCACAGCGGTAAGGGCCCTATGCCCACGCTCCCGGAGCAAGAAAGGAACGGTAAGGCAAAGGGAAAAAGGGCCCGCAGTCGGAGGAAATGAAGATATAGAGTACCAAGAGCCTCGCAATTATAATTCAGTTGTATTTGGGGGCTCCACCTACAAGTCTCACGGGGACTTGGAGGAGACGACGTGGGAGGTGCGCCATGTAGCGCAGGGTAAGCCTCCCGTGCAGCAGCTCAGGTGGTCCGAGCTGCCTGTTAACTTCTCCAAGGACGATCGCCCCCTTTGGAATGGTCAAGCCTCAAAGGTTCCCTCTGGTCGTGGGCCCAACCAGGAGCTCGAGCGCCTGCTCGATCTCGACCTCTCTAAAAGAAACGCGTGAAAGAGCGTTGCCGCGGTCTGCCGTTTACCTACAAGCTCTTCGTAGGTACGCGACTAAGTCGATTCGGCCAAGGACCTTGCAAGCTGGCGACCTTGCCCTACGTCGAATGCAGGACACGCCAGAAAATTGATAAGCTCTCCCGGATGGGAAGATCACTCATGGTTGTCTCGGTAGCCCGCCCGCTTGGCGATGGGCGATGGTTGGGTGCTCGTGAGCTCCTGGAATATCGACCAGCTGCACAAATTCTTTGTCTAAACCTGCATTTACTTTTATGTTTCGCTTGCCTATATTATGACGGGGTAATATTGAAAATAAGTTCTTTACCTTTAGTAAATTGCGTTTTCAGGAATCGTTTCTGATTTGCACCAAGCACGTTCTTCGCTCGGACACGAGTTTCATCCCCTTGCCCGATCAAGAGTTCCATTCGGGTTCGTGCCGATCAAACGTTCCGAGCACGTTCTTCGCTCGGGGACGCGTTTAAATTCCCACAAGCAAGCATTATGTTTGAGCACTTATGATTATTCCGCGCCAAGTAAGTTTTGCGCTTAAGCGCAGGTCTTCCTAAGTAGGTAAGTAGGCTCTTGGATTTTTTTCCTCTTTAAAACATTTTTTTGGACTCCCGGGGCTCGCCCGTATACAGCGACACGAGTCCTCTCGTGACCTATTTATTTCTTTCCCTGGACGATTGATCCATCTCTAGGATGTGGCAGATCGAGCATGTCTCGTCTACCAGTTCCTCGAGCATCTGGTCCATGCTCGGGATGTGATTGCATGAGCCTTCTTATGACTAATCAGTACCTAAACATCTGATCCATGTCTAGTTCCCCTGTGCATCTGATCAATGCATGGGATGCAGCAGTGTGGTTTCATTCACAATCTGCTAGCTACCTTCCTGCTAGATATCTGATCCATGTCTAGTTCCCTTGTGCGTATGATCAACGCATAGGATGCGACGGTGTGGTTTCATTCACAATCTGCTAGTTACCTTCCCGCTAGGCATTTGATCTGTGTCTAGTTCACCTGGGCGTCCGATCCATGCTCGGGATAAGGTTGTACGAGTTCTCTCGTGACCTGCTAGTCCCTTTTTTCTGTTACTACCGCTGTAAGCCGACTCGTCTCGCACAAGGGCGTACTTTTTCATCACGATTTTGGTGACAGAACGAGCACATCGGGCAGTAGCGATCATTTCGAACGTCCTTATCTTAAAAACTTGGTTAAACATACGCAAGATCGCTCAAAGCACCGCAGCAAGCACCGGATCACAGGTCTTGCCGCCAGAGGTGTCCGCCTTTGTAAGCCAATTATTATCCGCAGTAGGTCTTCGCTGCATGATCACAATCGAGAACAGACACCCTCTTGGCTGGTCCAGAACCTTAGCTTGATTTGCGCGTGCTTGGTCGTCGCGCACTCTGTTGAGCAACCTCACGTTCTTCCTCGCCATGACCATGCTCGCAAAATAGGGGTATGTGTCCAAGGCATTAAGGAAATTAAGGCCGGGCACGTTTTTCTCTGCCGACCTAGCCCATGCTCGCAACTCGGAGAAGTTGGTGGCTTGGTCGGGGGGAGCAATGCGTGTCTTCCTAACTCACCTGCGGATGAGCTCGTGCTCGCAACTTAGGTGCAAGACCTTCATTCGCAGAGAGGCTTAGTAGGAGCGAGTTACCACCCTAGCGTCTTTTTTGGAAAATGTGCTGGCATCGTTCTGACTCACGTTTCTATTTTGTCTATCTTTCGGGCCTGTGTTGCCCATGTCGCACTTCTATTTGCCTATCTCTCGCATGTTCGTCTGACATTTGTTTCTTGCAGATGATCACCAGAAGGATGCACAAACATCAAAGGCACAAAACTAAAAGAAAATCTCTGGGGGGGATCATTCTTCATTCACACCGTTAAGGGATACAAAAAGGAGTTTTTCCCATGCAGACCTAAGGCAAGGAGGCTAGTTCCCGGGCCTTGCTCCTCTAAACACCGCAGAAAGCTTCTGCCGCATCTCGTCGAGCTTGGCCTCGAGGTCAATCACCTTCCGTCGGGCTTCTTGGCAAAGCTGCTCGACCTCCTCTTTGACTTGGTCCGCAAGTTCGGTGGCCTCCCGCGCAGCCCAGCCTAGTTCAGCCACCTTCGACTCGAGAGCTTGGGAGTGCTGTTTCTCTTGCTCGAGCTCTAGCTCAAGCTTGGAAATCACCTCCCTGTTCTTGGTGGCATTTTCTTCGGCCTAGCGACACCGCTCCAAGATCAGTGAGTCCCTAGCCTTAAGGTCGTCCAACCGTTGCCTAAGCTCGACCACTTGGGCGTCCTGCTCGGCGCGCAGATGGACCAAGACTTCGGGAGGGACCATCGCCAAGTTGAAGTCCTTCATAGTCTTCTGAAGAACCTGCAAACAGAGGAACCTTAGCCTCCCCTCAGACTCAGAAGAAGAAGCTACCACGACAAGGAAGGAAGCATGCTTACCCGACCAAGACGCACACAGAGGTTGTCTCGGAAGATCTTGGCGACGTCCTCTCCCTGAGGGTCCGCGAGGCTTCTCTCGGGCATCTTCGTCGAAGAAGATTGGCCTTCCGCCTGGGCAAGGAGTTCGCCCACGATTTCCTCGGAATCCCCCTAGGCGCGCGGTTCGCCCAGGGACGCTGCGTCATCCCCACGGGCATGCGATGCGCCCGGGACCTTCTCGCTGCCCCCCCCCCCCGAGCATGGGGTTCGCTCGAGGACAGCACGACTTCCCCCCGGGCACGCTATACGCTCGAGGGCTCCTCGCTCTTGTCCCGGGCAGGTGGTTCGCCCAGGACCCCGCGCTCTCTTGGACAGCCTTTTTGCCCAAGGTCGCGAGATCTTCTTCCTCCTCCTGAGCGTCCGCTGCGCTCGGGAGGGCCAGGAGCGTGCCCTGAGGGGTTGGTCCCTCTAGGGCAAGGAGTTCTTCGACTCCTTGGTCGGTGTCGCCAGCTGGCTCGTCCGCCGTCGCTAGATCGATGGCCTCGCCCATCACGCGGTCGGCGAGGAGGGTGAGATCCCTCTCTAAGACACGATCAAGGATCTCGTCAGCTATTTTTGACAATCCGGAAAGACCCTAGGAGCTATCACACCCACGTCAGCGGAGTGGGGGTAGCTCGAATAAGAATAAGTAAAGAAAAGACAAAAGGGGAAGAAAGGAAAAAATCGGAGTTCGAAGGCTACCTTTGGCGAGCTCCTCGCTGTCGTCTCCAGCGGGATTGGCCACCGTCGTGACCATAAGTTCAACCTTCTTCTCCGCGGCGTGGCTGATCCTCGCCAGGAGGGAGTCGACCTTCTCCATGTCGACCGCCTCCAGCGTCTTCTTCGAGCGCCCGTGTCTTGTTATGAGGGGCACCTCGTCCTCGTCATCATCCTCCTCCTTGGGCTCCACAGCCCAGGGGGTCGAGGTAGTTTCGGCAAGCTTAGCCTTGAGGTCGGCGAGCTCCTTTCTCATCGCCTCATGCTCGGCCTTCCTCGCCAGTAAGTTCAACCTTCATTAGTTATGGTTTTGGTGTTAATGACAAATCTACTCTTGCTCTTTGCGGTAGGGAGAAGCACCTCAGCCGCCTCAATGACTTAAGATCGGCCATCGTCGCTTCAAGGGCGATCTTCTCCTGAAAAAAGCAGAAAAATGTCATAGAATGCTCGGGACGCTTTCCCTTAAGCATAAATTGAAGAAGAACTTACCACTTCATCTCGCTCGAGCACATTCTTCGGGACCTGCCACCCGTGCTTGAGTTCCTTGCCCTTTGGGGTACCAAACATCTCGGCAACCCACTTCTCCACCCAGTCGAAGTCCGGGGTTGCTGCCGATCATTGGAAGGGGTCAGCGCGAGCGCAAAATTGTGCATGCAAAAGAAAAGTCGATCAAGATAAGGAAGCTTACAGAGTCGCCGCTTCGGGTGAGGTCCTGCCACCCGGAGATCTTGAAGAAAGGGTGTTCCCTCCTCCTCGGAGGGACACTCATTCGAGAAAGTCCTGGACGATGTCCCGACCAAAGGAGCCCCATGTTCGTGAGCTCACGATCATCATCAAAGCTCTTTGCTTCTTGTGTTAATGACAAATCCAATATTGAGTTTATCCCTAATGCGATAGTGTTATTAATGACAATCTTATATCGAGACTAACATGTTTGTTTAGAATATCTTTGTTTAGTCTCATCGCATTGAAAAATGGAAAACCCGAGGTATGTATGCATATTCATTATAGTATTAATTACATACTTTGGATTTAAGTTAAAGTATGAATGTCCCCGTTACATTAACCACAAATGTGCATCATGTTTCCCAATCCATATATTACATAGATGCGCACACTTAGGGGGAGTTCGTGGTTTAACTTGATAGTCTCTTTGTATTGATCGATTCTTTATTGACACACATAAGGATCAAGACAAAGAAACTAAATCATTGAGTATATAATTGAATTGCCGAATTATAAGTATACTCATGGTAATATAGGATATACTCAAATATGATCAAAGTAAGTATGTGCATATTATATCCAAGTCAATCATATTTATGCACATGTACATGTGGAGTTTATTCTATAGTTGATGATTTAGAGTAATGATCATTCCCATACAATTTACATATAATGGATCATTACTTTTCATCAACGTGAGTATATGAAAACTTGTGTAGTTGATATATACTCATATCAATTTAAATGATAATTTAAATTGAGTTCATTTGTTTTGTTAATCGTTAAAGAACACTTCATCATATGTTGATGGTGTTTTGTGATTAATTAAGGACAAATGAATAGTTCTTAAGTATAATTAAGCATGTGTTGCATTATTATACTTAAGACACATTTACAATCATTTCAATTGATTTAGGTTGTGCTCAATTGATCTAAAGGCATCCATTATGTGTTAATGGAGTGCAAGAGATAATTGAGACAACCATGCATCTTGGACTAACAAGTTTCTTGAGTTATGTTTGAGTTAGGTCCAGAGATGAATGAGATGATGAGAACGGGACAAGGACGGCATCATGAGTTGATGGGCGTCAAGAGTGGATCCCGAAGTGGAGTCGAGTGGATATCCCGGGGGAGTATCAAAGTGATAATCATAAAGACCCCAAAGGGGATTGCTTGCGTGGCGGCGAAGGTATAACTAGATAGGCTAAAGACTTTGTAGTCTTTGAGTCTAAGGTTTTTATCGCCGTGCTATTAAGAGGGGTCGTTCCCTAGCTTGAGCTTCATCATGTGTTGATGTTCTCAATCCGCGTTCACTCGAGCTCAAACCAAATCCAAATGGTTGTCTTGTGGTTGATTTAGTTTTTGCATGAGGGTTAACCATTTGGCATGTGTTGCGAAAGGGTTAAACTTATGCTTGGTTGTTGTTGGTTTATGCTCTGATTTGCATGTGTTGCAAAGAGGAAGAGCATGTGTATTTGGTTTTCGCATAATGCTTTGATTTGCATGTGTTGCAAATAGGATAAGCTAATGCGTTGGCTTTTGCGTGAAGTTCACTTTTTCATGTGTTGCATTAGTTGAAGCTTCATGCTTTGTTCGCAAAACAATCTTTCAAAAACCGTGTGGTTGCTTGGAGCTAAGTTTTGCATGTGTTGCAAAAGGAGAGAGCTCAAGCACGATTTGGTGTTTGTGTGTTTGTGTGGAGCTAGAGGCTTGCATGTGTTGCAAGTAGAGAGCTCATACGGTTGATTTGGTTTTGGTGTTAAGTTTAGAGTTTGATTTGGTGTTGCATGGAACTAGAGAATTGCATGTGTTGAAATTAGAGAGTTCATGCACCTTGATTTGATGTTGCTTGGAGCTAGACTTTTGCATGTGTTGCAAAGAGTAGTGCTCAAGCATGAAATTGTGTTTATTGAGTTATTTGCAAGTTCACAGCGAATAAACCGAGGTTTATGAGTCCGAAATTCCGAGAGCATGTGAGTAGGGCTTGCAACGGGTGTTGGCAAGTTGACTAGGTCTCGTGTTGACCTTCACATGGCTAGGGGAATTAATCTCATAATCTCGGGTTTGATTTGCTTAAACGTTTTGCAAATGGATTTGGAGTTGATTGCGAAATGTGTTTTTGCAAGTTGATTTTGGTGATATTTAAAAATATCTATGAGTGCTTAAATCATGAAAATGGGTGGAGATTGTAGCCCTCGTGATAAGCTTCGTGATAGAATCAAAAATCACCCAAATCGGAGTTCGAGTAAAAAGTTATGAGTGTTTTTTGTTGCTGATTTTTGTATGGGCGGTTGGACGGCCGGGTCGGTCGGACGGCCCGTGTCCGGTTGGACCGCCGAAGGTCTTGATGCAACCGGCCCCAGGCTTGCTTGATTTTTCCAAAGCGTGTTTTTCGTTCGTTTGGGCGGTGTGACTGCCGGCGGCTTGGTGCGACTGGCGTGGGCGGTCCAATCTGCCATGTAATCGGCCGAAAATCCGGCTGTTTCAGGAGGCGGTCGGACCGGCCGAGGTCTTGTCGGACGGGTTTTGTTGATTTTGCCCGAATTGCCCCCAAACGGCTAGTTTTCTTGTGGGGCTATAAATACCCCTTGGGGGCTTAGGCGGTGTTGGTACTGTGTGTGGGAGTGTTTTGCATGTGTTGCTCTTTCTCCCTTTGCCTCTTGAGCTTAAGAGTGAGCTAATTGCATGTGTTGCAATTAGGAGTGGTTTGAGTGAGCTCTTGTGCATGTGTTGCACTTGAGTGAGGTCCTTGTGCATGTGTTGCACTTGGTGATCGCCGAGCGCATGTGTTGTGCTCGGTGAAGGTCAAGCGGAGGAGGCTTATTACTCTTGGAGGTTGCCGACTCCTAGACAGCGTGGGCGTCGTCTTGCGGGAGCTCTCAAGGTGTGAGAAGCCCGGCAAGTTTGTGAAGGTTGGGTTGAGCCTACGGCAAGCGTGAAAACCACGACTAGTGGAAAGAGGCGGTGCTCGAGCGGGAGCCGGTCCAAGTGTGGGCTTGCCTCAACGTGGACTAGGGGAGACCGGCAAGTCTCCGAACACCACGGAAAAATATCGGTTGTCTCATTTACTTTCAAGTATTTACATTCATTGTTGATATATTCATGATAGCTTAATTGTGATAGAATTGCTTAGTGTCAATAGAGTGTTCAATTTAGCAATTCTAGTTTAGAGACATAATTTAGTTAAGTGCACTAGTGAGCCTAGTTGATTTAGGCTTTAATTGTCAAAACCTATTTATCGCTTCCGCATATATCTTTGATTAGGTTTTGACTTAGGGGTTGATTAGAGCGAATTGTTTAGTGAGCGATCGAATTTCGTAAAACGCCTATTCACCCCCCCCTCTAGGCGCATCCTCGACCCCACACTCGCCTCCTTGGCCAGCCTCGCCCGCTCTGCGATCTATTGTAAACGAGCCATCAGCCCTGGCTTCTTCGCGGAGTAATCCCTCATCCAGGCATCTAGAACGCTTACCTCCTTCCTGTCAGCAAACTCCAAGTGCTAACGTGGAGGGCTCCTGGTCGAGGTCGTCCGCCTCTTTGTTGAGCGTGCGGGGGTGGCGGCGGAGCTTGTCTCTTGCCCCTCGATTTCTTGCTCTTTGCGGTAGGGAGAAGCACCCCCTGGCCGCTCCCTAGTGGCTTAAGATCGGCCACCAACGCTTCAAGGGCGATCTTCTCCTGAAAAAAGCAGAAAAACGTCATAGAATGCTCGGGACGCTTTCCCTTAAGCATAAATTGAAGAAGAACTTACCACTTCATCTCGCTCGAGCACATTCTTCGGGACTTGCCGCTCGTGCTCGAGTTCCTTGCCCTTTGGGGTACCAAACATCTCGGCGACCCGCTTCTCCACCCAGTCGAAGTCCGGGGTTGCCGCCAATCATTGGAAGGGGTCAGCGCGAGCGCAAAATTGTGCATGCAAAAGAAAAGTCGATCAAGATAAGGAAGCTTACCAGAGTCTGCCTCTCGGGTGAGGTCCTGCCACCCGGAGACCTTGAAGAAAGGGTGCTCCCTCCTCCTCAGAGGGGACACCCTGTTCCTGAGAAGGTCCGAACGATGTCCCGACCAGTCAGCCCCATGTTCGTGAGCTCGCTGATCATCATCAAAGCCTGCTGCTCCTCGGCTTGCATGGGTGGGCGCGGGGTCTCGACGCTGGGCGCTGCCACCCCGGAGCAGTGGTGGGTGCTTCCCTCCGCCTTCTTCAAGTAGAACTAGAAGTCGGCCCAGCCCGACACCGAGTCCTTGAGAGTGAAGAATAGGTACTCGTACGGTCGGTTGGACCGCAAACGAAAATACAAAGAACCGGTGGGAGAAGGCCCACCGGTGCGGAATAAGGAGTAGAAATGTAAAAAAAGGCTCGCCGTGGGCAAGACGCCCACGAATCCCTCGCAAAGGCACGAGAAGATGGCCAAGACAAGGACATAATTGGGGTTTAGATTGGTAATCTCGCACTCGCATTGGGCGAGCACGGACTCGAGGAACTCACTTTCGGGTATCCGGAGCCCGTTGACGGTGTAAAGCTCGCACGTGACGATCTCATCGCCCTCCGGCGCGGGAGCTCCTTCGCCGCGAGGGATCCGCCAGGTACCCGCGTCAAGGTACCCAAAACCTCGAGCGCTCGCAGCCTCTCCTCGGTGATCTTAGTCGGGCCGAACTTCGCCATGGGAGGATTCGAAGAAAGGGGGCGCAGGCGCGAGAGGAAATTCGAAAGGAGAGCTTTTGGAGCATGATGGTGAGATGCAGAAGAAGAAAGTCTCCGTACTATTCCCGCCGAGCATTTATAGGCGGAGAAGCTGAACAGGCAGAAACCGCCCTCGCCCGTTCGCGAACCGATGCGCGGCGGTGCGGTTTCCAAAACTGTCCAATAGAGGCACGCTTTCCAAAAACTGTCAAAGCCATACCCATGAGGCTTCGCAGAGAAGGAACCGTTGCGACCTTTCGCTTTTGTTCCCATGCCCCGTTTTGGTCGGGCCCAAAGCGAGATGCTCGGTCCCGCCAGGGTATGGTCGCTTGCGAGCAAGGGTTGCTTGGGTGTCGCGGTAGCGCTTCGCTGCGGGATTCTAACTCCATTCCCAGGCTAGGGTTGCTCGGATGCTGCGGCAGTGTTTTACCACAGGATTTCAGCCCCATGCCAAGGTAGTTTTTCGCCACGAGATCCCAATCCCTCTTATGAGTCTAAAGGCTCAAGAGGAAGGCCCCTAGCAAGTGGTTCTTCCACTTGAGCCTCGGGGGCTAGCTGTCGGGGATTGGATAAATTACCATAAGGACCATCGAGCCCCAGCAGCCTTTCTTCGGTCGACCATGTTTCTCTTTGATGTTGTCCCAAAGGAAGATCCTTGAATGGATCGGCTGCTGACCAAACCCATCCGCGAGCATGCGGCTCAGTCCTCCATGCATGGTTGCCCAGGCTGGCAGCCAAGGTCGGCCACGATCGAGGAAGACCCCCGAGCATGCCCCGAAGGTCATGCTTGAGTTATAAAGGCGACGTGGCGATTGCTGTCATCACATCCATGACGCCGCGTGGCGAGAGTCAAGGGATGGTTGCTGCCACGCGAGGACACGTAAGGGCGTGACATTCGGATGCGGTCATCGTAAACCACCTATAAATACCTCCTCAGAACACGCCAAAGGAGAGCAGAACACACACCATCTTAGAGGAGGCATGTACGAGCATAGTAATATCCATACTCTTTTGTAATCGGGCATATGCAAAGTTAAGTCCTGCTAGGCCCTTGTAAGCACCCAGATAACAAGCAAAGAAACACTAGACGTAGGGTTATTATCTCGATCGTGAGAGGCCCGAACCAGTATAAAAATCCTCTTGTTCGCTTCCCTCTTCGGTAGCTCGACCTCCTTGCACGGCCTTCTTCGGTCACTGGCCCTCCGCGGGAAAAGGGGCTCGGTTGATCCCTCAATCAACATGTAAGCTCGGCGAGGGGCCTGTTCCCTAAGCGCCGACAAAAGAAATGTCCGAATTATTTTTATAAATAAAATTCACTTTATTGCGTTATGCTAACGTCAGCACCGAGCTGGACCAATCAGAGATTGACACGTTGCCTTGGTCCATAGACCTGGTCCACGGTTTGGGTTCGGTCCACCGTGGACCCGATCCATGGCGCCTCGGTGCCAGCGCCTGACACGTGGCTAGATGCGATTGGTTGCCACACATGGCTCAATTCGGCCCAATGAAGACAGATTGGATGGCCTAGATCTTGCGCAACGTGGTGGCATCCCGACCGATCGATTAGATCCAATGGCTCACAAAAGAAGATGGGGTTTACTATTGACGCAGCTACATGGCTTGATCCGAAGTGTTCACAGGAGAACGAACGGCTGACGAAGCTTGCCCTTGGCGATAGAAGTGTGGTGGTGAAATCTCACCGGGGCTGGGGAAGATGACCTCAGCAGGTGGCGTTCCAATGAAGGATCATTGACGAAGAACGGTGGGTTCGGTTCGGCTCGACGTGGAGACCCCAGATCTGGAATCGATACGGCGAACAAAAGCTTGACGGCGAAAACTCATGAAACACCATGGTGGCTTCCCTTCTCCACTCCGGCGAGCTCTCGAGCACGAACCACGGTGATCCTCACGAAACTAGTCCAACCAATAGACGCGGCGCACTTTGGTGATCCTCAGGAGGGTTATGGTGTCCTTAAATACCCCTTGGTGGTCGCGCATGGGCCCAAGAATCCCAATCGACACGGCAATGGAGTCCCGAGCTGACACGGCGGCGGAGTCCGAGTTCTTCACAGAAACAACAACCCACCATCGTCCGATCACAGATCAACGGTCAAGATTCTCTCCGGTGATACGATCTCAATCGCTCGCAGCAGACTAACGGTCCAGATCGATATGGCTCGAAACAATGCGATCTAATCCTGGCCTTGCAATCTTGATCCAACGGTTGACCACGCCTGGGCTACGCGGCTTGATGAAGTCCACACAATCACGATCCAACGACCGAGAACCAGCTTCTAGAAGGTGGGCCGAATGGCCGACAACGAGAAGCAATCAAAGCCAAGACAAATACACACGCTACAAGACAAGATTGGGCTCCACTCGACATCGTTCCAACGGATTTTCCTCAATTTTTTATTTAAAATAATTACAGAATCTAGTTTAATTTGTTATAAGCAATAAAATTATTAGAAAAAAATCCAAAAAAATTCTCAAAAATACTTTGAGACATTTTGAACCCACATAAAATATTTTTAACAAAACTTTATATTAATTTTTCTATATTTATTTAGTTTTCAATAAAAGGCCAATTTACTTAATTTAAAATAAATTCGAATAAAATCCAGAAAAATCCAATAAGTCCAGAAAAATCACAAAACACACAAATAGCAATAAAATAATAATAATAAAGGAGAAAAATTTTGGGATGTTACAAACCACCATTCCGCCATTGTGAACCGTTGCATCCATTTTTTTTGGCTCTTGAAATACCATACAATGCAGATAAGCTTCCAAGCATTGGTTAACCCACTCAGTTTGACCGTCGATTTGGGGATGATATGTGGTACTGAACTGAAGTGACACCTTGAGCAACTGAAATATATCTTGGAATAATTGGCTGGTGAATATAAGGTCACAGTTAGTCACAACGGCAACTGGCATCCCATGAAGCTTGAAGATATTGTCCATGAAAGTTTTGACAACCTGTTGCACTGAATATGGGTGAGAAAGAGCCATAAAATGTGCATACTTTGTATGCCAATCATCTACCACAAGAATCACATCTTTGCTCTGGGATTTTGGTAGTCCTTCAATGAATTCCATGGATATATGGGACCATGCCATCTCCGGCACTTCTAGTGGATTAAGTAAGCCTAGAATCTGTACATGTTCTGCCTTGGTTAACTGACAAACTGGGCATTCTTCACAAAAACTCCACACACCTCTTCAGTTTCTCCTAGTAACAGAGCTTCTTCAGCCTATGATATGTTGCTCTAATTCCTGAATGGCCACCGATTGCTGATGTGTGAAAGGAATCCAACAGCTTTGACCTCAAATCAGTTGTTTTGCCTACATAAAGTCGTCCCTTGTATTTGTTCAGCCCTGACTCAATTCTGAACTTGCTATTTGGGTCCACTTTAGTTTGTGCATCTCTCTGGAGCTTTACAGCCAAAGAATATCCCTCATAACTGGCTTTAAGATCCAACTCCCAATCTGGAATCACATAAGTTATGGTAGTACAAGCCTCTTTTCTTTTTTACTTCGGCCACAAAACACACTTATTGGAATTTCTGCACCGGGGTGTGGCCGATGCTACTGTCTGGCCGGTAGCACCGGCCACTCTGGCTACCGAAATGCAACCCCTCTAGATTTTCAACACCGTACTATGGCCGGTGCTACCATCAGGTCGGTAGCATCGGCTACTATGCCCACAAGTGCATTTTCATTGGTTTATTAGTTTTTGCTCAAATGCAATGACATGAAAGTATTCAAATGTTCATGGAGTGAGCCTTTAAACATTTTTCGACTTCAAACAAATAGCCAAGACCCCTCTTAATAGTACGACACCTATTCTAGCAATCCGATCTTTTCTCCAAAACTCCGAGATCGGCAAAAGCAATGAAAAGGTCATTAATTTTATACCTTGGCTATTTTGCTCGACGTGTCGATCCTCTTTTTTCTTTACTTTCATGCTCTCACAATCGCCGAACTTAGAACCAACCTATTTTTAATATTCTCAAAGAAAACATTAGTCCTTTAATTTTGATTGTCATTAATTACCAAAACCAAAATAAATTGGGGGCCTAGATACTTTCAGTAGTGCCAGCCAAAGGAAAGCTCAGAGAAAAACGCCAAGATTGAAAAAAGGCTCATCGACCACGAGGAGCGGTTGTACAGGACCTCCGGTGCTCATGGCCTCGGGAGTCAGACTCTTGACTTTCCAGATAAAAAACAGATTTCACACAAAAATCTTTTCAATTTAAATCAAGACTCAATAAGATCAATTTTTTATCCACATGGTAATCAACACATGATCACACCAATTTGCAAAACACATTTGCAGGTTCTCATTATATGCTCCAATGAATTTCATTAAGCTTAACTTATTTGCTAAACACATTTACAAATAATAAGCCAAGAGTCTACAAGATCAACCCTTGAGTCATGTAATGATCAACACATGATCACGACACTTTGTAAAACACATTTGCAAATGCCAACACATGCTCCAGGACCAATCTCATAAACTTTCAACTTAATTGCAATACACATTTGCAAATAACAAATCCATTTAATTAAAATCAAATCTTAAACCATGAGATGATCAACACGTGATCACAACTCTTTGCAAAATACATTTGCAAATACTTATCTAGTGCTCCAAGATATCACAACTCTTTGCAAAACACATTTGCAATTGCTTAGCTAGTGCTCCAAGATAAGAAGCTTAAGCATCAACAATTTGCAAAAACTCATTTAATTTGTAAACAATAAGCATAAACCTTTGATAACCTTTGATATATACTCAAAGAGTTGTTTCAACGGTAATGATCCTTAATATATTTGGCAAGAAGACATGGATCAGTACTATTGAAACTTCAAGTTAAATCATGAACTCCCCCTAAATATGTGCATTTATGTATATATGAAATTAAAAACAATATGCATATCTTAAGGATTGAAACAATGGTGGAGTTCACCCTTTAACTTGAATCCAAGGAATGCATTAAGATATGACAATATAAATTCGAATGCATATCATTGGGATTTCCATTTTTTATACAGATGAGACTAAACAAAAGTATCCTCAATAAACATGTTAGTCTCATATTTGAATTTATCAATAAAATCATAACATATTTAATATCAAAGAATGCAACAATATATATCAAGGAGTTATTAAATGCATACATATGATAATTTCATCCTTTCATCCAAAAAAGACTTGATTAAGATAAACTCACTTATAACATTTGTCTCATAAATAGATTTGTCATTAAACACTAATCAACAAAACCAATAGCGGCTCGTAATTTGGATGTTGCTTCTTTGCGACTTTGCGTGAAGCAGAACCGATTGGTATTTGGTAGGACCCTCGGAAATGTTTATGAGATGGGCCGATGGTGATTGGTAGGACCGATTGCTTTTTGCGTAATGATTGTTGATCTCATCTCGTATGCGTGGACCGTGGAGTAAATGGCACATGATTCATGAATCACGACTAATCACAGTGGTCGGTCTCCATTGGATTTATTCTTGCTATCAAATATCTGAAGACTCAACCGAGTCACCACTCTTTGTATTTAACTTCGAGTGTTAATCGATAGATCATAGATGTGAAAGAAAAATTAAAAAATGTGACACATACTCTTTGTATTTGAACTGGTGCGTGCTTTAGTGCTTTATGGAAATATCAAGTTTACTACTTCGAATTGTGCATTATGCATCATTCTAAAAAGCGAAATAAATTTCGTGCTATTTTTCTTTTTGTTTTTTGTAATAGGTTTCTCGATATATGGTTATATGATTAAACTTAAACTTACAGGCATCTCCTCCTATCATTGCTCCATCTCCTCCTCCTCCTATTAATCCTAGGTCCACATTAAAGTAAAAAGAAAGAAAGTTGCTAATACCACATTTCTACCAACAAAGTATCTTTAGAACACAAAAATTGAAAAACATGAATATGTAAGAAAAGCTGTTTAGTTGCGTCACAAGAAAAACACATGAATTTTGTGGTTCCATGTATGACGTAGTTGTCATAGACACAAAGGAAATTTTTCAAGAGGCATGACCAAATGTTTGGGTTCCTCCAAAAATTTCATGGAAGGATACGATCCGATGGGAATTTTAAAGGAAAACACCTCAGTAGGAAAAAAATCCATATGATTAAATTCTTTCAAAATTTCTTTGCTTTTTCTACTTTCTTAAGAGGCCCTTAGGCATGTTCGAAACGCAATAATTTTATATTGGTCTTCTGAGAATTTTACGATGAACAATTCAATTCTCGTACAAATCGAAAAAAGTTTACACAGGATTTTGTAAGAATTTCACATGAAATAATTCCTGTATGAACATAAAAAATATCCGAGTTCCTAACGTGTCCATACGTTTCGAGTAGGCCCAGTACGCTAGGCTAGACGGCCCGGCCCGTATGACCCAGATCCATCCCGACTACCCTACTTAGGGCTGGGCCTGGGCCGGAGAACGCGCGGCGAGCAGAGCGGCCACGCTGCCGTCGTCTTCTTCCCATCCTCACGTCGTCTCCTCGCGATCCACCGACGGAATTGTGCCCTGTTGCCATGGGCGACCACTACCGGACGCTGGGGCTGCGGCGCGATGCCACCAAGGCCGAGGTGAAGGCCTCCTTCCGCCGCCTCGCCCTCCGCGATCACCCCGACCGCCATGCGCACTCCGACGACGCGGCGGCCCGCGCCAACGCCGCGCAGCGCTTCCGCCAGGCCTCGGACGCCTATCACGTCCTCTCCGACGACCTCCGCAGGGCCGAGTACGACCTCCGCCTCCGCTCCTCCTCCTCCTCCTCACACGCCCGCACCTCCTCCTCCACCTGGGCCTCCTCCTCCTCGGCTTCGTATGGCTACGGGTACGGCCACGGCCACGGCCACGGCCACGGCTACGGCGGTGGTTCTTGGCGCCGGCCGCCTCCGGGGGAAGGCGGCGCCTCGGCAGTATTCGATTGGGGCTTCTTGCTCAAGGCGGTGACGCGGCGAGGGTTCCTCATTAATCTGGGCTTCTCCAGGTAAGCTCAATAGGCGTGGATACTTTTCTTCCTTGAGTTCTGTGCTGATCCATTAACCTTCTAACTTATCATGGTAGAATCAGAATAGCCTTCGCCATTGCATGATTGTTACACAGGTTGGTTTATTATGAATGTCTCATTGAGGATATCAAAATAGTAACCTCCAAATATGGCTTACAACAAGTGCCGATTTATTATATCCAGTTAGAAATTTCACGGATGTTTAAGACTGAAAGAAAAAAGATATGAATATTTATCACCACTGTTGTTGGGTCAAATGTGAATGCGCCTAAAGTGGGTGATCAGTTCCATAATAAAAGTGAAGCAGCCGCTTTTCCAATGAAATTTGTCAATGTATTTTGATTTTTGAATTTCCATTCGTATTCGAACTCATGCAATGGCATTCTTACTTCATAACTGTTCACTGTTGGGAAAGTACTGTTAATTAGGAACTGTGAAACTAGGCCCCGTTTGGAACACAGCGTTTTCACAAGAATCGGTTCTATTCCAGCAGGAAATGGGAAAATTTCCCGTGATCCAATGGAGCCTAAAATTGAAATCGCTACTGTTGGTGGTACCAACTAGATATGGTAGTCAGTGTTTGAGCAGGGCGGTTGGCGGAAATCGGTGCCATGTTTTGTTGGTACTGTCACTCTGTCAGATAACTTGTGCTGGATGTTGCAAACTCATGTGTTCCCTGTAGGATCCCTATGTATTATAGTTCTGGTGATCCTTTAGTATTGGAAATATGATAGCAGTTGTGATCGATGGCTCATGGTGATAACTCTTTACTGCAGTGTTTTGCTGGCTGGAGCAGCTTTTCTTGATGGAAGTATTCTAGAACTCTGGAAGATGAATAACTCTGGGGTAAGTAGATAGCTGCTGAACTTTTAGTATTTTATTTGGAGTACCTTTTATTGTGTCTCTCTGTTCTTTTCCTAATATCCACATGAGTTCCCTTGGTTTAAAAAGTCATCCCTGTTCTTTTGAATATCTTTCAATCAAGCCCCCATTTGTCATAAACTAGTAAATGAAATATTAAATTTAGAAACTAATTTGGCATAAGTTATGCAGATGAGAGGCAAAAAGTTTGCTTGTTGATTTGATTGTTAATGATAAAACGGGAGCTGAGTGAAACTAAATACGGAGGGAGTTGATTAGAGACTGTCAGAAGACTTACTCTGGGAAGTTGCTAAAAGAATGAAAACGATAAAATTTGCTCATTTTATCCGTGCAACATCTTGTCATTGTGTGATTTTGCTTGTCAAAAAAATGGAGCCAATTTGTTCACTAAGTAAAAAGGATCACAATTGAATGATTTATTCAGATTTAGAAGTTCAGAATGTCACAATGACTAAACAATCAGAATGTCACAATGACTAAATGATAAGGTTGCTAAATATAAAAATTAGGATGCTTTATCTGGTACCTTTCATTGTAATTGTATACTCTGTTGGAAATTATGAAACAACTTTAGGTCTTTGAATGGTATTTTCCATTTTATAGGACAATAATATCAGTTTTTGAGAAATTTTAAAATGTGGTATGTATCTAACTTAACCCTGTCAACAGAAGAGAGTTCTTGTTTACTTCAGGAATATCATTTTCGTTAAATCAGTTGTTGACTTGAAATATTCTACGCATATTTGATTCCATGTGGATTATGCACTTCCAATATTATTGACATGCTTAGCAGTAGGGACTAACTATAATGAGCCCACACGCTATCTTCTGTTGTTTGCCATGTAGTCAAGATGGGTCCTTATTTAGATTTTGACTACAATTTTCACATCATAATACTACATACATTTTCATGTTTTTTTGGGCATACAACAAAGGTAACATTTTAGATACTCTATACAAGGCCTAGCAACTTGAAACACACCGATGTGGTTACGTATATAGTTGTGTCTGTAGAGGCCTAAGGCTTGCAGAGATTTTATGGCAATTATGTGCATTTTGAAAAATTCCACTGCAGTAATGATTGGAATTCTTGAATGTTCCTACTTGTATACACAAATATTGAGAATCATATCCTATCATAGTTGAAGGCATAAAGCATTTCTACTGACAACAGACCCCTCGAGCAGCCAAGTGATGATGTTTGAGTTCAGCTGGGTGGGGTAAGTGGTCAGATTGGTAAATTTTCAAATAATCGCTTGATCAAAAACAAGGAAGGAGGAGGATTATATGTAAATGTTGTTGCAGACATCAGTATTTCAACACTTCGAACTTTATTCTTCCTGACACTTGTTTGCATCTTGGCATGTCATATTACTAGTGTAAATGAACTCAAGTGTGTGTTACATTTACCGTGCAGAAATCATTTGAAGACACAATGGAGTCAATTGAGAAGGTGAAAGTGGAGAAGGGTAATAGGTAGAACTTGAGAAGTTTCGTTAACTTCTTTTACTAGTACATATCTCAGCGGTGGAACTGGAAAACTTAAGTTGAGGTGCATACTTCATATATACAACTCTACAGTTTTGTACGATGATCTCATAAGATCATAAATTCAATGCATATATTTGAAATTTACTAAAAGTATAATACAAATAGTTTTAAGGTCTTAAAAATCTCAAACTGAAAGTATAATACAAATAGCTCTAAGGTCTTAAAAATCTCAAACCAGCAAAATTGGAACCAATTTAATCACAGATTTGGTCCATTAAAGTTGTGATCTTATAGCACATTTCAAATTTTTGCGGGCACCCCGGTACCGTCCGGGACATGTACATACGAATGGGCATATTGTTTTTGAGATCCTGATGTGATATAATACGTTGTCCCGGATAATTTGTTTGTCACGAACTGATGACGATCGATCCTTGTATTCGCGGAGGTCTGAATCCTCCCTAGAAACTGAAAAGAAAAAATGATATATACTCCTACTGCTGTTCCCATCAGTTGACTCGTTTACACACACGGTGGCAGTCAAAGCATGCTTACTACTATTGGCCCCATACATACGAATCCTGGGCTGGGTCCACAACCCTCTCCCGGAAGGAGCGACATAAGAACAAAAACCGAAAGGCACGCACACCTACATTTAAGTCGTTCACACCAGAGCACTAGTAGCAGTACGGCATTTGGATTAGATTAATTAATACGAGTAATTAACACTGTCTCATTAACTTAACTAGTAGTCTAGTACAAGGCAAGAAAGAAAAGAACGAGCATGGCATGGAAAACTCCCGAGCACTGACTGGGGCCATCTAGCTCGGCACCGACCGCCCACAACCGTCCGATGCGAGATCGCACGGACCAAAAAGCTCCTGAGCATTAAGAGAAGCGAAAAGCGCTAGAAGAAGAAAAAAAGCTAAAGAACTAGGCGGCTCTCTCTCTCTCCAGAAGACAAGGCCGAAGTCATATCATTCCCCAGCTCTCCAATGTCGGGAAGGCCGACATGACGGCCGGCGCGCTCACCACCGCCTCCAGCTCCAGCAGCAGCGACGACTCATCCGCCTCCGTAGCCGCTACCGCGGCGGGCATTGTGGCTCCTGCTCCGCTCGACGTCTTGTCCTCCTCCCGCCCCTGCGGCGCGGGCGCGCGGTCGAGCAGGAAGGCGGACGTGTCCAGCGTGGGGAGCACGCACGCCAGCGCGGCCGCCCTGGGCGCCGGGGACGCCGCGGCGAAGGCGGGCTCGGCGCCGGGGACGGGGAGGCCGGTGATCTCCTGCACCATGCGGCGGAAGTTGGCCGGGTCGGCGCTGATGTAGGTGGTCTGCGCGCGGCGGGACGCCCGGGGCTTCCGCTTGGAGACGCGGCCCGTGGCCCCGGGCCGCGTCTGGGCCCGGCCCGGGCTCGGGGCAGCCCTGCACCCGGGCGTGTCGTAAGGGGTGGCGAGGATCTCGGACGCGGAGGAGGTGGTGGAGGAGGACGGGGTCGGGGAGGAGGCGCCGGACATGGAGGCGCGGAGCGCGGAGGTGAGCGCGTCGTTCTCGAAGGCAGCGACGGGGGAGAGCCAGGCGGAGTGAGGCCAGGGGCTCGGGGCGGGCGCGGGGAGGCGAGCCCAGGTGGGGTCGAGACTCGCACAGCGGTTCGCCATGGGTGGGAGTAGCTGTTGCTTGCTCGTGTTTGCTTCTTGGATCGGTTTGGTTCTGGAGGAAGGCGAGCGATGAGCGATGCAGAAGGAAGAGGGCGGTGGCGATTTATAGGCCGAGAGGATGATGTACGAGGCAAAATTGATGGGCGTACCCGCTGGTTTACTAATTTTTGTTCGTCGTTTTCTGCTAATGTTGCCGATACACGTTGTTTACGATATGGGCATGGTTTTTAAAACATAAGTTTTACCACTAATTTATATTTTACTCTGTCTAATCATAAATAGTTATTGTTTTTGGACATAGCTGCAATTAAAATTTTAAAACTTCGACCGTCATTATTTTTAAATATTTAAATTGGATATATGAAAAATTATATGTTTAGATTTGTCTAAAAATAGTTTCATAATATTATAATTTTATTAGTTTTATAAATATATTATAATATAAATTAGTAGTCCTGACTATATTTTAGACTATGCCGATGTTCAAAACGATAACTATTTATAATAGAGGAATAGTGTGTTTATAAAATCTTGTAAAACTATGAAAGTACTTTTTTGAAATAAATCTATACATTTGATTTTTATGTATCCAATCGAAATATTTGACAAGATACCATTAATCAATTTTTCAAAAGTTTAATTGTACGTGATCGAAGGGAGTACTATTAATAGAGAATCACTGGTTGTTTGTCTGGGTTTTATTTTATTTTACTCTACGCTTTTTAGGGCAAGATGCCCCGAAGGCCCTGGAACTCTTGCAGTAAGTGGGCAGTATAAAAGTTTGGTACATCATCCACCTTCTACTAAAAGAACCGTCAAAGAGAAAATTACGACCAACTCCTTGGGTCTTGTTTCTTCTTCCATGTGAAGGCTAGAAGTAGGTGGGTAGCGTTGGCGCAGATGCGTCCGCTTGGCAGCCACAGCCACTGGAAGCGAAGGGCGGCAACTTGTACTTACGACACCGGATTATGGTGTGCGGCGTAGACGCTTGAACTTCCGCCGGGAAATGTGGGGTGATTGAAGGGCACGAATCCAAGAAACCCAGATGCAGAGGACCAGAGTCCGGATGGAGCACAGATTCGCCGGATTTCCGCCGCTGGCCGGCGCTGGGGAAGAAAGGCGATAGGAAAGGTGACCGCGAGAGAATCTTGATCACGCTGGCAGTCACCGCTATGGGTAACCTCCACTTAGAGAAACCAAAGAAGCTAAAGTACGTACATATACAAGTATAGAGCCCCCTTGGTTTTAGATTAATCTGAATTACAATAGAAGTTGTTTCTGATTGTGGGAGAATCGAGTCGGGTCAATTGCGACTTCTAGATTCCGGACCAGACTAACGAGAATCAGTAAGAATCAACGAGAGTCAGATTTCATCCAGATTCTGATTATATGTAGAAGGCAGTTTCTGATTGTGGGAGAAACTGTTCAAAATCCTCCCGTTCACTAACAATTTGCTTTTTTAAGCAGAAACTATGCAGAACCTAAAACGAAGGGGGCCAGAGACTGGTAGGGATTTTTTTAAAATAATACAAAAAAATGAAAATAATAAGATGAAAAAAGAGTAGGCGAGTTCTGTCGTTATTCTGAACGGTGAGTTAATGATATGTGTGCTTCATAGGATCTCTGTCACCATTTTGATTGGGCGACAGAATTCTATCGCTGTTTGAGTTGGTAATAGTGTTCTCAGTCAAACTGACGACATGGAAGGAAGGAGGATATTTGCTTGTTGTATGTTCTATGTAGTAAAGTAGGTTGGACTGTGTTATCACATCCATTGTTGTTCTCAAAACTAGTAAAGACATTGCATATATATTTAATGCTCGAAAACAACAGAATGAATGAAAGATACCATTTTATAATAAACGGGAGGATTACATGGCGCATACAGTTTAATTCGGTGCCCATGTTCACATTTATCACTTGGACGACACAAATGATGGCACAAAGTAACCATAAACATGGACAAAAGTACGATACAAATGTGCCTTTTAGAATTTTAAAAAGACGGGATAGACTACACTTTATGGGTGGATGATGTTAAGGCTCGAATAGGTAACTATACGGCACCCATAGGAAGTGTTGATCGTCAGGACGGTGTGGACATGTCTGCTGGTTACGTTAATGGTAAGCATAACTGCAGCTAGTATTGCCGCAACAACAGTAAGTGTGGTAATGGTAAGCACACATGGAACGATGTTC
Organism: Guadua angustifolia; assembly: GCA_036346375.1. NCBI lineage: Eukaryota > Viridiplantae > Streptophyta > Magnoliopsida > Poales > Poaceae > Guadua > Guadua angustifolia. The sequence goes on along the minus strand of CM070500.1, from coordinate 71,155,370 downwards.
TCCTCCCTGGGCCTCCTACACTACGTTAGCTCAATGATGCATCGAGACTTCGCGATCACCCGGTCCACCATCCTTGTGTTAAGTCAGGTTCAATAAGTAAATAATTTATGTATTAAATTATTGTTTCGAATTTATTGCTTTATCAAACAAACGAGACAAGATGCTGCCCCATTTCACAGGGCAAAATGACAACACACTGGTCATTGCTTTGTCAATCTAATTTGACAAATTATTGGCGCTATTTTTCCCGCGAATCTTTGCTTTGGCTTCATAAGTAGGCCTCCATGCCATCAGGATATCCTCTTCTCATCCTATATCTTCTCTCCTCTAGTTCGATGAAGGGCATGTCTCAGATGTCAAGCTTGGGGAATTGGATGGCCCTTGAGCTTGCCACTACCAGGCGGGTCGATCACCCTATCTGCCATGTGCAAACTAATGTGTTCTACGCCAGCACTTAGGGAAACAGCGGGCTGGTGTTTTACAAATGTCATTTTTTCTTTGTAAGTACAAATTGAGTTCGTATTCTTCTGGTTTTGACGATTATTTTGCAGCTCGAGTTGTCTATTTGTACACATCCCTTCTTTTTTTTGTTGCCTCAATGCATGTTGACATGGTAACGTAGGCTAGAGGATGCCAATATTTCCAGTGGGCAGTTGACACATGGATAGAGCATTGGAGCGTATTGGGACCACGGTAGGGTAGATGATGTAGCCTGACTTGGAGCAGAGGATGGACTTGCTTTGGAGCAGAAGCTGAACTTGTTGATGCTAAAGATGGACCGTATTTTAGATCGTATCAAGTGGTTTGAGAAGATTTTGTGTGTGGGTATCGTTGTTGTACTTTATGCTATATTTGCATGGTAGTTAGTTGGCTGCAAAGGAGATTAAGTTGGTTACGTATTCCATTTCAAATGGTATATGAACTATGTATCCAGTTGATGTTTATGTTTGCCTCCATGCTATTTAACAAATATGTGGCATTATCCATTTCATATTTATATTTGCCATCATGCAGCTTAAAACACACAGTGCATCGATAAAGCCTTCGGTTGATAAAGCCTCACAAATTGTAATACACAAAGTGAACAGTCCTGCCAACAACGAATTCACTTTCCTGCCAACAACGAACTTGGCAAGATTCCGTGGATGAGTCCACTACTTTCTTAGAACAAAACATACTCAATTCATGCCTAGTCTAACACCCATGTCTAACATATCTACAAAGTAACAAATTTATTGCTTCCGTTTGAACTCAGTTTGTCAGCACAAATTTGACAACACGATGCCTGACCAGCAAAGTGACCATACACTGGCCAGCGTTATGTTAGACTTGACACATGCTTCCTGAACTTTCTTAAAGCGAAGTGACAATACACTGGCTACTGCTTTGTCAGCTCGATATGACAACACGTTGCCCTCAATTTCTCAGAGTAAAGTGATAATACACTGGCTATTGCTTTATTAGACCAATTTGATAACACATTGCCATCCGCTTTCTTAAACCGAAGTGACAATACATTGTTGCCAGCTTTGTCAGACCAAAGTGAGGACACGCTACCCCACTGTACCAGTCCTGCATCGACTACACACTTTCTATAAAACCACCAGCCACGCAGACAGCACTTCTTCACAAGTCCAACCACCACCGCAAATACTCCATCTGTGCCAGCGCCACACCCAACACTCCCCTACAACATCGTGATTGCCAATGTCTAGTTACGTGGAGTTTCTTTGCAAGCGGAGGAGGTATCTTGAGAAAGTGGCATCCTACCATGATTGATCTTGCAAGGATGCATCTGTGCCCCTGGAGTTTCCTTTGCGAAACTATAGCTGCGGTCATTTGGCATGTATCAAGCAGTCTGAGCATGTAGACACCGCCAACCGAGCTTTCTACATGATCCTTGTAAGTTAATAGCAAGCAGTTACATTCTGTAATACATGTTGACTTTGCTTGAGCTCTAACTTTATCTACGCAAAATCCTAGGAACACATAAGATGCTACTTCTTCTAGTTGATTGATGGGCTAGACAAGTACGACAGGGCGTTCTACAAAAATGATCACTGGATGTAACTACCTTTTAGCGCCTGAGCGACACAAACGTTTGAAGCCTAAGCCTTAGACCGAGGAAGACAAACCAAAACTATCGTGCTACCGCCCTAAAGAAGCGCACTTCTGGAAGGCACAGGAGGAGCTTGAGGCACACCGGAAGAAGATGAAGGAGATAGCCAATGAGCAATACGCATGAGCATGGGAGGAGCCTAGCTAAGATCGCGTCTGAAGACTACTACTAGGCAGATGTCTATGGGAGTAACTGAAAGAAAGCCAAGACACTACACCTCGCGCAATCAAAGGGGAATATACCGATGGATCCTTCTATATAGGGTCTACGTCACTAAGCATGACTTTTTCTATTTCCAAAAGGCGCGTATGTACCTTTGTTGTAGTTTTCGTTCGTGGTTCATCCTTGTTGTCGTGCCATATCTCTTTTATCATTTTGTATATTAAGCTATGTTATTTCCTATATCATGCTATATATGTACTACCCTAATATTTGAATGTCATGTTACGTACCCTAATATTTGTATGTATGTTTTCTCATCGTTTTCTACATCCTACTATGTAATTTTCTTCTATTTGAGCCATATACTCTATGTCATTTTCTTCTGTATGAGCCACATACTCCCTACCTTAGTTCTGTTTCTACTAACAATAATCATCACTGTTCCAAATTTTTCTTTATCATTTAAAACCTATGCCGCGCTGCCCTATTGAAAAAGCGAACATATGTACTTTATGCACATTTTCCGTTAGTGCCACCATTTGCATTGAACCATATGCGCCATGCAATCAGCGTAACCCTATGTTAAATGTTTCATACGTTTGTCGTTTGCAATTTTGTGTGTTGTCGTCACTAGATTTCCACAAAAATAACCGATTTGCAAAAACAAAAGGAAAGCACAATTTTATAATCCACGTAAGTGATTATTATATATAGTATGATTGTAGGGCGCCAATCTTGCAAATAAGATAGCACAGGTGCCAAAAAGAAAAAAAAAGAAAACATATGAGCCAAATACATCAACAGTTCAAGAGCGAGACTCTAGTTTTTGTCGCCAATCAAAATGGCGACTAAGAACGTGAACCATCAGTCGCCATTTCAATTGGCGACAGAAATACTAGTCGCTAGTCCAATTGGCGATTGCTAACAAAGCTATGAGCTGGCGCATTTATAACCAATTAAAATGGCGACTCACTTACTATCGCCAATTAGAATGGCGACTAAAATATAATCGCCATTTTGACTGGTGACGGTGGCGATTGAAATATAAGCGCCATTTTGACTGGTAACAGAACTTTGTCGCCAATCAGAATGGCAACAATGACCTACTTTTGTATTTTTTTCCTTTTGACTTATTATTTTTATTTTTCATGTATTATTTTAAAAAATGACTAGTGGGTCCCCCTCCCCACTGGCTATCGATTAGATTGCCAGCGGTCAAATAGGAGACGGGGCCAGATCTATCCTAGTAAGGAGGGTGGAAGCAGGGGGCAATACTAGGGTGCCAGTTATGCCCTAAAAATTTAAAAAATACTACAAGATCACTTCTTTAATAGATCAAATTTGTTGATTGAATCCGTTCTAATTTTAATGGTTTGGGAATTTCAAGACCTTAGAATTGTTTATATTGTATTCTTAGTAAATTTTGAATATATGCGTTGGATTTATGATTTTACGAAATTATTGTACAAAACTATATAGTTATACGTGTGAAGAGTGCACCCTAACAAAAAAAATTTATAGTTCCACCACTGGGTGTCGAAGAAGCAAGGAAAGGGACAGAAGGCTCCAAAGAGGTCTGGCTATTTGTCATGCAATCTATAGATATCAATACTCTTAGAGAGAGTTCCTACAGTGCATACAGTAGATATATTAAAATTAGGTTTAAATTTTTTATGTTAATTTTTTTAAATATTTTTTTTAAAAAAAATATTTTTATTTCTTAAGATAACCAGTATTTTTGTTTCTTTTTTTGAGAAGTTTTTTTGAAAAAAATTTCTAGCTCTATTAAAATCCCTACTTGTCTCTGTGCTTCCTTTTGCGCGCAGCAACACGTAGGCCAGCGAAGCATCTAGTTTTAAAATATGTTGGAACTGAAGATCTGTTCAAGCAAAAATTACCATGCTATCGTAGTACATGTAGTCCTATGTTTTAAATTAAAATTGTTTTAAAACTAGCTGTACAAAACACGGATTGGCGGTAGCAACGTAGTCAATGGAATAAAGCAAAGTGCAAATTGCACTTATTATTCCACCGAGTATATTGCTCGAGCGGCACAAAACACAGGACCTAGGTAATCTTTTGCGTGGCACCATATGTTTGCTGCAACGTAGTTGCATTTTGCAGCAGAACGATGGTTAAGTATTAAAAAAAATATAACCTAGTGGTAGAGCAAGATTTGCTGAGAGTGCTTCTACATTTTTTTTAAATTACATTAAATATTAAAGTATAAAAAATAGTAAATTATCTTCGTTTGTTTTGAGACTAGATGTGCGGGTGCGACACACGTTACGCCAACCGCCACGTGGCTGACAGGAAAATTCCACGTGTTTTCGGGTTTTTCATGGGGTTTTGCAAAAAAAAGTATGCTCGGGAGTCTTCCTTCAAAATAGGCTAATACGTAATTTTGAAAAGCACCTCGTATTTTTGGGGGCCTTTGTAAAAAAAATAAACAAATCGGAGTTTTCACTTGTAATTTTTTAGGGGATATCCACAGTAAAAAAGGAAATTTCGAAAGTTCTGGGGACCGGAAAAAATACAGACTAAAACGTATTTTCGAAAAGCCCATCATATTTTTGGGGTTCTGTACGCAAAAGAAAAATAATTTTGGCACTTTCAGAGATCTCTATATAAAAAATAGGCTAAAATGTAATTTTGAAAACACGCAGGACTTTCTTTGCAAAAAAGAGAAAGAATCAGGGTCTTTTTCGCAAAAAACACAACCATGTGTCACCCAGGCCCCACTGCGCGTGCCAAACTCATGACCTGGCCAGCGCGGGTGACACGCTTTACCGTTGCGCTATGCAGCCATTCGCTTATAAACCAACAAAAAATTTACTTAAGTCGCACAACCGAATTAGCCACACCAGCGACGTGACTTATGCACGAGGCCACCATACGTACGGCACTCCCACATGCGTGACCACGTGAACCTGAAATACATGTGGCACGGTGAGCATCTGGGAAAGTTGCAGAGTTTAAGGGTGTGTTTTGTTGCTTGTGCCAAGTGGTATATGTATGAGATGATTCAAGAAAAATATCATCCATATGTTTGGTTGTTTGAATAGAACCATCTCGTTCTAAACAGTGTGATACAAATTTGAAAAATATTTTTTATAGATACTGAACCATTTTATTCATCTAAAATAATAAAACCAAATAATATAGATCAATCTTTATTCTATTTAATCTTATCCTACTACCTAAACACATCCTAATATACACGGAAGCCCTGCTCAGATACGTTTTAGCCAGGGGCACGCAGTTTTGCAAGGCAAGCTAGGCTGAGGAGCCAGAGACAGGCGGTGGGCGGCTGGGCGCCGATGAGTGGAAGAGAGAGAGAGAGATGGAGAGGATTGGAGAAACCGCGTCGCGGCGTGGAGGCCCGCGCCGCGCTGTTGGCTGGCCATCTGTCTGGCTAACTCGATCCATCCATGCCGTGGGCCCCGCGTGTTCCTTCCGGCTTGGCTTGGTGGCTAATCCATGTCTCTCTTTTTTTTTGTGCGTCGTCTCTGCATCTTCTCCAGAAAGGCACGCCTTCTCTCTCAGCTGTCCTTTTTTTCCCTTTCGTTTGGTCCAATTTGTTTCGAGTCAGGTCGTCGAACAAAATTACAAATTCGATATCTTCTTAGTCGTGAAAGCAGCGGTAGGTAGGACCTATCATGCTCTTCTATGTTTTTATACTGTACTAGTGACACGTATTGTACCTTGCTCATTTCACAGGTCGAGAAAAGATTATATTTACAATTTTAGTACATATAAGAATTAAATATTGTAAAAAATGTACGATGTGTGATAAATTTTAGTCGTTCACATGCATTCGATCAATCAACATAGCGATGCAATCACAGTAACAATGGAAGAACACAGAATGTAGGGGTGGAACTCTCCCGCTTTATTAGATTGATTCATCTACAAGGAGGGATACCTAATATATAGCGAAAAGCGTAAGAGATGAGTTCGGATTCACCCACACATAAGAGATAGATTCTAACCGAAGCGGTTACGGAAATCTTATCTCATAATACTCCCCCTTAGACGTATACCACGTAATGTACATGCCTTATCAAAAACTCCACTAAAAAACCCAGTGAAAAAAAGGAGATGGAGAAAAGAGTATATTGCACTCGCACTATATGTTACACTAGTTGCCTCATTAAAAACTTTTATGTGAGAAAACTTCAGAAAAACTCACTAAGGGGGAAATAGTGCAACTTATAATCTTTTGGATTTATATTAGGATCTCCAGGATCACACTGAGGGTTATGATTCAAAAATTTACTCCCCGAACTTTGCATATCTCTAAGTCTTCTCATTCCAAAACCTTTAACACATCTTTGAAATATGGATTTAGACAGGAACTTAGTAAATAAATCTACAAGATTTTCACATGACTTAGTTTAAACAATCTTTACCTCATTATTCTTCTGGAGTTCGTGGGGATAGAAAACTTAGAAGCAATATGCTCTGTGATATTATTCTTTACATAACCCATTTGCATTCGTGTAACACAAGTAACATTATCTTCATGATAATTATAGAGGTATCGACGATGTTAAGACCACATGACTTCTGGATATGGCTAATTATACGTCGAAGCCAAACACATTTATGTGAGGCTCCATAAAGCTATAAACTCTGAGTGGTTGGTACAAATAGCTACTAAGGTCTGCTTATAAGGCCGCCAAGAAATAGTTGTACCACCACAGAAAAACACAAAACCAGTCTGAGATTTGGCACTGTGGAGATCAAACAGATAGCCAACATCCGTATATCCCACCATGGCTAGTCGTGGTTCTTCTGGAAAAACAATCCAAGATCTTGAGTACCTTGGAGGTATCTGAGTAAAGTCTTGACACCAGCCCAATGTCTTCTGGTTGAGACTGCACTGTGTCTTGCTAGCAAATTTACTAAGAATGTAATACCAAGCCTTGTGCAATTTGCAAGATACATGAGTGCTCCAATGGCACTTAAATATAGGACTTCAGGTTATAAGACTTCCTCATTTTTCATTATCGGTCTAAAATGGTCTTTATCCACTTCAAGAGATCTTATGACCATAGGGGTTTTCAAAGGATGCGATTTATCCATATTAAATCTCTCCAATATCTTTTGGGTATAAGAAGACTAGTGCCACCAGGATTCCTTCTGGGAAATGCTCTAACTACAGGCCTAGGAAAATTTTGGTTTTACCTAAAACTTTAATCTCAAAACTCCATCATGAGATAAGTACTTACTTTCTCTATCTCCTCTGTAGTTCTGATGATATTCAGATCATCGACATATACTGAAATTATATAGAATCCATTCTGGGATTTCTTTATGAACATACAGGGACAATTATCATCCATACCAGGATTTCATTATGAACACACAAGCACGCCTTCTCTCTCAGCTGTCCTTTTTTCCCCCTTTCGTTTGGTCCAATTTGTTTCGAGTCTGATCGTCGAACCAAATTACAGAGTTGATATCTTTATAGTCGTGAAAGCTACGGTAGGCAGGACCTACCAAGCTTTTATATTGTGACATATTGATCTGTCACATTTTCATACCATGGTAGGTTATACGTATTGTCTCTTGAATACTGAAATTATATAGAATCCATTCTGGGATTTCTTTATGAACATACAGGGACAATTACCATCCATACTAGGATTTCATTATGAACACACAAGCACGCCTTCTCTCTCAGCTGTCCTTTTTTCCCCCTTTCATTTGGTCCAATTTGTTTCGAGTCTGATCGTCGAACCAAATTACAGAGTTGATATCTTTATAGTCGTGAAAGCTGCGGTAGGCAGGACCTACCAAGCTTTTATATTGTGACATATCGATCTGTCACGTTTTCATACCATGGTAGGTTATACATATTGTCTCTTGCTCATTCTACAGTCAAGAAAAGGTTATATTTACAATTTTCGTACAGATAAGAATTAAATGTCATAAAAAATGTGCGATGGAGCCAATTTAGCCAGGCTTCCTCCCTCTCTCTGGCATAAATTACAAGGGCAACCATCCACTGTAATTGTCTGTCTATGTACTAGTCGTCTACTAGAGTGGAGATCCTGCCAGATCAGTACTGGTCACTCTTCTTGCTGCCTAAGAGCAGGTATAATAATAAAGTCCATTACTTACTTCATCTCTTATCTATGACATCTAGAGTAAGTAATAAAGTCAGTTTGTACAAGAACAATATCTAAATGTTGTCTCTAGATGTTGTACAATAACTATCTCTTCTTTCTTTTACATAGCTAATCTATGTTATTTCCCGTGCCATGCTAGCTCTTGCATAAGAACCAGTTCTTTTTCCTCTCCTCTTTTTTCACTCTTCTATGTAGGACAAAATTGATATGTACTAGCAAAGAGTAAGCTAAGATGACTTTACTGTACATGCCCTAAGCCAAGTTGGGCTGGCTCTAAGGACCAACATGGAGAGAACGACACAACGAGCAGTCCGTGGCATGTTTGCTTCATTTTCATTGTGATCGACCGATCTAGGATCAAATTTTAAGGGGTGCTTATCGGCTCATTGAATACCCTCTCTGCACACCCACCTTCCCTTTGATCCTTGTCGCCCTGTTGCTGGCTTGCATGCTTGCCGTCGACTTGCTGTTCATGCCATAGTAATAGAATACGGGGTCAAGGCCGCGTTCCATGTAGCTGGGTCGCCATCCCCGATCGAGGGTCGGGGTCGACTAGGGTCGAGGTCCCAACTCTCAACGGGTCACCGCACCGTTACGGCTGGGATTCAAGACGGAACGAGTTGTAACTCCGAGTGGGTCGCCGCCCCATTGCAGCTGAGCTTCAAGATGGGACGAGATGCAGACGAAGAAGAAGGCTTACGCCTCAGTGCCGTGCTGTGTCGTGCGCCATAGCGCCTGGCGCGAGGGCGCCTCGTGGAGCTCGCCACTGGCTGGGCGCCGCCGGTGTTCGCCTCTGGGCTGAGCCATTGGGGCGCCGCCTTGCCGGTGCCTGGCCGCCTAGGGGCTGGGCCGCTAGGGTGCCGCCGGGCCGGATGGTGATGGGGAATGGCACCGCGCACGAAACGTATGAACGATGCGAAGGCAAAGCGAACGAGCGCCAGACCGCGTGGGAGGACAGAAGACCATAAGCTACTGGACTACCGAGTAATCGGACGGAGACCTTTACTAAATTGATATCTATTGATTGCAGCTCAGAGCAATGAAGGAGCAGTATCAGAGCGCAGAGTGCTTCAGACTCAGGAGTGAAAACTTTGGAGGAGCATGTCTATTTTAGTCGTCAACCGTCTTTATTTCGTATTGAATAATAAACTTAGTTGTGACTTGGGTTGTATATATACATTTTCTTTTGATTTTTTATCATCTCATATTCATAAACTCATAAGCCAATATCATATTCATGCATAACGCACAAGCCATGGTGATCCAAAACACTTGGGATCATGACTCTATGCTCTCTTCGACATTCCGGAGTCATCGACCCAAGACACCAAAGGTCGCGACCCTCGACCCTAGCCTTCGTACCGGGGTCATTGACCCATAGGCCATGGAGTCGCGTACCAATTTTTGGGTTCTCGTCCCAAAGAGGTATAACCCTTCGTACCATATTTTTTTCCAAGTGTCGACTCGCGTCCCGCGACCCCGTTCCTCGACCCCGTCGACTCGGGAACTTTGTGACTATGGTTCATGCCCACCCGCCACCGCCTGTCAGTTAGGGTGTGCCAACGGGATATCTACAGTGCCATTGATAGTAGAGTGCTAACCTCTCTTAATCCATAGTTGCGTCCACACTAATTGTGAGGAAGGAGACGCTCGATCCCAACTAAGATCTTTTTTTGAAATCGACCAAATCTGAAATTTTAACGAGATTTTAGACAAAATTCAAAAAAACAAATTTGAAATCCAGAAATTTTGAGGCCAAAATTTTGGCAATTTTCAACGTATGATAAAATGGTCTGGCGAGGCTAAAAAAATTAGGAAAAAACTTGAAAAAAGCATGCAAGAATTTATCTACATTTTCTATCTATTTTAATGCAAAATACTAATTTTACATATCGTGAAAGAACAATTTACAATTTGAGAGTAAAGGAGCGTCGGCTACTCGGCTGTCCAAAGCACATGACAATGATCATCTACTAGTACTTAACTCCATATCAATGAAGTGAAAGCACATGACAGGAAATATTAGTGTATATTAACATTACACCATGCATCTCAGTCAGTTGAGTTTGATATTCTTTTTTTTCTCCGTCTTAATTTGCCTTGTCTTGTACACTACTTACACATGCACGATACATGCGTCACTTGTGTGAAATCATATAAAACTATAAAATCGTGGGGAAGTACGGCCTGTCTCTTGCCTCCCCACAGGGCCGTCGATGGCCAAGTGCCATCTAGGCACCGGCATAAGGCCCCCAAAGTTACTAGGGTCTCCAAATCAGAGTTCAAGGCTTCGATTTTTTAGTGTCAATAATTATCTGGTATGAAATATTATCTGCTATTAATTTGATCAGCAAGCAGCTACAATCAAAGGATATGCTTATTGATATTGCAATTAAGTCTGTACAGAGGCTGATTTCCTTTTTCAAAAAGTATAGAGAAACTGGCTTTTCAAAAATATTGGAAGCTGCAAAAGAAATTGCAGTGGAGATGGATATTCATCCAGAGTTCCGAACAAAGCGTAAAATCAAAAGAAAAAGACAATTTGATGAGTGCGCAGATGATGCATCTATTGAGTCACAATCTGCAGAGGAGTAATTTAGGATCAATTATTTTACACCTATTGTTGATCAAGCTATAGCTTCACTTACCGTGAGATTTGAACAATATCGTGGGTATGAAAAACTTTTGGTTTCTTGTTTACTTGAGATAGGTCATGATCCTTGGATGATAAGAGTTTGATGGTCGCTTGTGTTAATCTTGAGGATGCATTTAAGAGTGGAGAACACAAAGATATTGATGGGCAGAAATTGTTTGGCGAGTTAATTTTCATCCAAGATTTACTCAAGGAATCTATGAGTCCTCTTGATATTCTGAAGTTTTTGAAAAAGCGTCCCTTTTATCCTAATGCTATTATTGCATATAGAATTTTGTTAACCATTCCGGCTACTGTTGTATCTGCGGAAAGGAGCTTTTCTAAACTCAAGTTGTTGAAGTCCTACTTGCGATCTACTATGACACAAGAAAGACTCAATGGGTTGACAATGATAGCACTTGAAAATGATGTTTTCAAGAAGATTAATTATGAAGATATAATTGAAGATTTTTATTTCAAGAAATACTAGGCGGATGATGCTTTTTAGTAGAACATGAGGTCAGTACTATCTTGACTCTTTTAGCATTGATATTTGATATGTTCCTAAATTTTGTAAGAAAAAGCACATATTAAAGTTATATAATTGTCTAAAAGTATGCCTTATTTTATAGTATACATGAATTTTTTAAATTTTAGAACCTCAATTTGCATTTTGCTCTAGAGCCCCAAATTTCTGGAGACGGCCCTGCCTCCCCGACACGCATCTCTTTTTCTATAGTTTCTACCGTGCTTTATATGTAGCCTTATATATTTTGTGCCCCTCATGTTTCACAGGAGCTTCGGCTAGGGGTGGAATCGAGCCGAGCCGAGCCCGGCTTGGCTCGGCTCGACCGAGCTCGTTACTGTTCGAGCCGAGCCAAGCTCGGCTCATTGCCTTGGTCGAGCTGAAATCTGAGCTCGGCTCGGGCTCGGGCTCGGTCGAGCCTCGAGCCGGCTCGGCTCGGCTCGCGAGCCGTCTGACATGTGGCCCCTCGTTGCTTCAAGTCTTCAACCTGATTTGTTCTGTTAAGGTATCTTGTGATGCTACTTCCATATTTTCTGTTGGAAGCCGACAGGAAGTCATCCAAGATTCAAGCATTATCTATATATATTAACTTCCAAAATTGTCTACTTGTAATTTGTAATTTATGCTCAAATTCAGGTCCCAAATGATCATTAACTCGTGCTTCTAATATACTGCTCTTATAACTGACTTAGTCTTTCACTGCAAATCATGCATGCAGAATTAATGTTATCAATGTGTTTGCACCCAAATTTGGCAAGTATGGTCAATATCGGCAAGTCCCAGGTTAACGAAACATGGAAAGAATATAACTTAGGAATATCTCGGAAAATCTGTTTGGAAGGAAGAGACCGACACGGATACTGCTCATCAGATTTGGAAGATCTTAATCGGTTTTGGAAGATAAGACGGGTTTGGTTAAGAATCAGACTCCTGGACCGATACGACGCCAAATTTGGAAGGATCAAGACGCCGATGCGGATAAGATTTACAAGAGTCCAGGGTGAATACGATCAAATCGACGACTATATAAGAGGACCAGAGGCGAGAGGAAAAGATCGCCAGAGCCAACCCACAAACACGATCTACTTTTCCTTTACTTTCTGTCAATTAGAGTAGCCAATTTAGCTTGTAATCTTTCATCTGTAATACTCTTTGATCAATCGAGGCGATCGCCGGTATTGATCTTTGTTGCATTACACCCTTTTGGTTCATCTTTTCTTCGATTTTGTGCGCGATCGTCTTTTTCGGGAAGAAGTGGCCTATTTACCCCGTCTAGTCTTTCCGCCAGATCGGCTAGACTTACTGCTTGTTTTGATCGAAATCGACTTGCATAAGTCGATTAGATCCATTTATCTTCTTGCCGATTGCAAGGTCAAATCGGTCGGCACGCCTACACACTTGAACCCGTGTTAAATCGGTGTGTTGAGGTGAAAACCCTCAAATCACGCTTTTTGGTGTCAACACATTTTGTAACGACGGTGGGACAAAAGAACCAATCTACAGGATGAACATAAACAAGTCCATCGCTTCACCGACGTCAACACGGAGGCGATCATCGCCGCCACAATGGAGGAATTGACTCTGAGCGGCGACAAGAGATCGAAGAAAGAAAAGCCGCCGAGGAGATGATCTTGTTGCTACCAAAAACCCGACGAGGGTTATCCAAAAACAGCTCTCCGACGCTCAACCATATCGGCGATACCAACAAACCAGCCGATCAGGTAAGTCGATATATGCCGGCTCAGGTGTCGGGACCCGGATATGCAAATCCGAAACCCTCTATGTATACAAAGACTAGTCCAGATCACGCTTAGTGCACACAAAGGAAACATAGATGACATATCATTCCATACATTGAAATAACTAAGAAGAAGCAAATTATTATTGAATAAAGCAAACGACCTTATGGTCAAGGTTCATACACCAATGCCTCTTGGCTAAAGAAACAAATAAACTATTGCAATGAAATAAAATAACTTGGGCTATTCGACATGCCACAGCAATCGTCTGGGAACGCATTCCTAGTCGGCGTAGTCTTCATAGTACTCCTCCTCTTGATACTCATTACGGTCCTTCCTCGAAAGAATCGAACAACAGGGCATAAAGCCGTGAGTACAAAACGTACTCAACAAGCCGAGGGAAATGATGCAATATATTCATGCACGGCTTGACAAAGGAGCGATTATATGGTTCATTTGCGTAAAGCAAAAACTTGAATTTAAATACAATAAATAGATTGAAGGCGATTGATAAAAACAATAATAAATAATCGGTAAATCAATGGTAGACAACATGAAATGTAATGACGAGGCATCACCCTACATCATTCAAACAAGTATCAACCACACAATTCAACAAAGATAGCTTGAGACAACAAAACAACAAAGTGAACTCCCTGCTCACATCCCAACCATTCCACATTTCAAGAAAATACTCTATACCCGTGTGAAATCCCGGGCTTGTCCATGACCACGACACGGCTATTCAATAGTTTACACTCTGCAGAGGTTATGCAGCTTTACCCACAAGACATGATCATCCCTTAATGCCAAGCGCTAAGAACACACTTCCTTTGGTGTGTCGGCAGAGAGATCATTACAAAGCCTTTACAATGCGTGTCTAAACCCAAGATCGCCCTCTAAGGTTTAGCCCTCGGGGCCCCTCTTGAGCCATGTGAGTCTACTGTCCATCTTGGACCCCACACCAACAACTGGCAATACTCAAGTCTCGACATTGCAAATTAATCAGCTAGGTCCGTCCCATACGGACTTGTGGTTGCACAGTTAGGCCCAGTTCAATGGCGCACAAAATTAAGTCCTTAAATTGTCTCGTGCAAGACAACTACATCCCAATGTGCCAAACAAAGACCCCTTTATCGCACGATCAATTGCCCGAGGGAAACATTTTGTTCAACCCAAAACCAATGGCATCCCCGCCATGGTACAACAAGTTTTACAACAGTGGTCAATGACCACAATTCAATATCTCATTAAGTCAAGATTAACATTAGCTCACAGGTGATATGAATCCCATCGGACAACTAAGCATGGCTAAGCATAGCTACGATAACCCAATGCTAGTACTATGATTATGTCCAACTAATAATGTCCCAGCCTATGGTTAACAAAGGATACATGGCATTCCAATAATCAAAGGGGCATACTCAAACAGGTAAATAGCTACTCCCATAAACTAGCATTGTTACACAAATAGCATGCAATTGTATAAAACCAAGTACTTTTGTAAACATGGGTTCAATATGATCAAAGGTCTACGACTTGCCTTGCTGTTCAAATGCTGAGTCTTGGTCTTCGAAATCTCCGTTCGCTCCTTCGGGATTTGTGTCTACCGAAAAATAAAGCAACGAAACCAAATAAATACAAAGCAGAGGAGAAAACAAGCTCAAAATTGAAAATAAATGGCTCTGGAATGTAGATCTCGATTTTACAAAAATTTAGAAATTTGAATCACTCCAATCGGAGTTGGACGAAGGAGAACGGGCCTTGGAAAATTTAATTCAGAGAAAATCCCATGGAGTGACACGTGTCAAGACGGGATTGGCTGGAATTTCAAACTTTCGTAAATTAATCGGAAACGGAAAAATTATGCTCTCGACGGTGGGGCCTCGTGTCGGCGACACGGTCCACCGTGAACCGGTTCACGAAATAGCTCTAGGGTTCGTGGCAAGGCTTGATGACGTGGCGCCGACTTGGCAACCCAAGGATAAACTAGTGTCGACGTGGCGCGATGTGGCGGCATGTGGACGCCGGCGTGGCGAACACGTGGACGAGCACGGTGGAGAATTGGACACGGTTGGCGTGACGTGGCCATGATCTGGAGCGCCCATCGCAGACGGACTACCGGGGTTTGGCGGGCGCGACGGCGACGGGCAGCGGCTTACTCACCGGCCGTGAGGAAGACGACGAGGAATACGGCGAACGGGCGGTGGTTCGGCCGGAAGAGAATGTGGATCCGGAAGAGGGCTTCGCGACGAGTTCAACCGCGCAAACGGCGACGGCGGAGAACGACCGGAGCGAGCGGACGACGGCGGAGAAGGCGCTCGGGATGGCGGCGCTACTTCGGCGAGCTCGATCTCCGAGACGGTAGCACCTCGGGCGGCGAAGGGTAGGGCGATGGATGCGGGAGGAAGTGGCGAACCTCGGGCTATGGGCGGCGGCTGCTTTTATAGCCTCGGGAGGCGTGAAAAACGCGGAGACCGAGGAAGGCGGCGTGCGGCGCGAGGATACGGCGGCGGCGGCTATTCGGGGTGACGTGGACGCACGGGAGGCGTTGATGCGGCGCTGATCGGGCGGTCCTCATCACGCGCGAGTGTTAGGGTTAGGGTTTGGAATTGAGGCGGCGGGTTGGGCCGGCTGGCGTGAGAGAGAGGAGCGGGCCGGGCAGGAACAGGGTTTGGGCCGGGCAAATTTGGCCCGAGATGGTTTTGAGGAATTAAAATATTTTCCGAATTAATTTAAATTCCAGAAATTCTAGTAAATGCAAATAAATTCAATTAAATAGCAAATAAATTTAGAAAAATCTCCAAAAATACAGAAAAATTCCTTGAAGCACAAGGAACCCAACAAAAACTGGAAACCTTTAGTTTGATGCATAGATTAATCTAATTAAATCTTTTCATTATTTAGAAAATTCAAATTAAGCTGTAATTAATTCAAGAAAATGCAAATGGTTCACTTTTGAATTTTTAAACATTCCAAAACTCAAATTTTGGGATGTTACAAACCTCCCCCCCTTAAATGGAATCTCGACCCCGAGATTCGGATTAGCTAGAGAATAGGTGGGGAAACTCGGACTTCATATCCTCTTCTCGCTCCCAGGTGGCTTCCTCTTCTGAATGATTGCTCCACTGGACTTTGCAAAAACGGATGATCTTGCTTCTCGTGATGCGCTCTGCAACATCCAATATCTTCACTGGCTGCTCCTTGTAAGTGAGATCCTCTTGCAAATCGATAGCTTCCAATGGCATCTGCTCTTCTGGCACTCGCAGGCACTTCTTCAACTGGGACACATGGAACACATCATGGATTCCAATAAGGATCGAGGCAACTCAAGCTTGTAAGCAACTTCTCCTCTTCGTTCCAAGACTTTGAACGGTCCAACATATCTAGGGGCAAGCTTTCCTTTTACTTGAAATCGCTTAACTCCTTTTAGAGGTGTAACTCTAAGATACACATAATCATTGGGCTCGAAACTCAAATCTCGGCGACGATTATCTGCATAACTCTTCTGTCTGCTTTGAGCTATCCTCAACTTGTCTCGAATTAACTATACTTGCTCTTCGGCTTCTTGCAGTATGGCAAGATCAAACAACTATCTTTCTCCAGTCTCTTTCCAATTAAGAGGGGTTCTGCACTTTCTTCCATATAAAGCTTCAAAAGGAGACATTTGCAGGATGGCCTGATAACTATTATTGTAAGAAAACTCTGCATAGGGCAAACACTTGTCCCATTTTGCACCATAGGTCAAAGCACAAGCTCTTAGCATATCTTCAAGAATCTGGTTCATGCGCTCAGTTTGTCCATCAGTCTGAGGGTGATAAGCAGTACTAAACCTGAGATGAGTTCCCATAGCTTCATGCAAACTCGCCAAACGAGAGGTGGCGGGTTCCTCTATCGGAGACTATCTTCTTAAGCACTCCATGAAGACCGACAATCCTTGACATATATAATTTCGCCAATTTATCTCCGGTGTAGGTAGTCTTAACTGGAATGAAGTGAGTTACCTTAGTCAATCGATCCACTATTACCCAAATCGAGTCATAACTAGCTTGGGTCTTAGGAAGTTCGGTAATGAAATCCATACCAATTTCTTCCCACTTCCACTCTGGAATCTTCAATGGCTGAAGCAATCCTGCTGGTCTCTGATGCTCTGCTTTAACCTTCTGGCAAACATCACAAAGAGCAACATACTCTGCAATTTCACGCTTCATGTTTGGCCACCAATACCTTTCCTTGAGGTCTTGATACATCTTGGTACTCCCGGGGTGAATGGAGTATAATGTCTCATGCGCTTCTTTGAGTAACAGCTCCTTGAGCTCTTTCTGATCAGGTACACAAATACGATTCTCATACCACACAGTACCCTTTTCATCTTGATGAATCTCGGGCTTTTCCTTTCTTCATATTACTCTTGATCTCCTTGATATCAAGATCATCGCCTTGGACTTCCGGATCCGATCTTCCAATGTTGGACGACTTCCAAAGTAGCTAAGTAACCTTCCTCAACCACTTCCAGACTAAGCTTCTGAAATTCCTCATAGAGTGTTGGCTGACTTTCCTTAATCATCAAGGTATTGCAAGAACTCTTTCTACTCAAAGCATCAGCTACGACATTGGCTTTTCTGGATGATAATGAATACCAATGTCATAGTCCTTGATTAACTCTAACCATCTTCTTTGCCTCATATTGAGATCGGCTTGGGTAAAATGTACTTGAGTGCTCTTATGATCGGTGTACACCTCACAACGATTCTCGATGAGGTAATGACGCTAAATCTTTAAAGCATGCACTACTGACTAATTCCAAATCATGGGCCTGATAATTGACTTCATGTGGCCTTAGGCGACGCCAAGCATATGCCACAACCTTCTTATCTTGCATTAGCACACAACCGAGTCCTTGACGGACGCATCACAGAATATCTCAAAATCCTTTACGATATCCGCAAAACAAGCATCGGGCGGTTGTCAAACACTTCTTTAGCTCTGAAAACTTCGCCACACTCGATGTCCAAGCAAATTTCTTCTCCTTTTTCAAAAGTTGGGTGAGCGGTCTAGCTTTTTCGAAAAACCTTCTATGAAACGGCGATAATATCCCGCCATTCCAAGGAAACTTCTAACTTGGGTTACCGCCTTGGCGACTCCCAATTGAGCACATCTCTCACTTTACCGTGGTCAACAAATGACACCTTCGCCGATATAACGTGACCTAGGAAAGCAACTTCTTTCATCCGTAACTCACATTTCTTGAACTTAGCATAGAGTTGATGTTCTCTTAGCTTTGTCAATACTTTCCGCAAGTGATCCTCATGTTCGCCTCACTCTTGAATAGACCGAATGTCATCGATAAAGACAACAACAAACTTGTCTAGGTATTCCATGAATACTTTATTCATCGTGGTCATGAAATAGGCAGGGCATTGGTCAAACCAAAAGACATCACGGTATACTCATCTGTCCATATCGAGTCACAAAAGTCGTTTTGGGTATATCCTCTTACTGAATCTTCAATCGATGGTAACCTCGACCTCAAGTCAATCTTCGAGAATACTCCCGCTCCTTGAAGCTGGTCAAACAAATCATCAATCCTTGGCGAGGGTACTTATTCTTAATGGTGACCTCATTTAGAGCACGATAATCTACACACATCCTCTCGAAGTTCCATCCTTCTTTTCAACTAGAAGAACCTGGGGCTCCCCATGGCTAAGAACTTAGTCTAACAAAACCCCGATCTTGCAACTCTTTGATCTGTCTCTTTACTTCAGCTAACTCATTAGCGTGCATCCTATACGGTCTCTTGGAAATGGGTGTATGTTCCAGAACTAGCTCAATCAAGAACTCTATATCTCTATCCGTGGCATTCCGCAACTCATCCGAAACACATCAGAAAATCTCTAGCAATTGGCACATCTTCTAAACTTATTCCTTTGGCACTACAAACTTTTATTCCTTTGGACCGATCCACAGCAGCTTGAAACTTTAGCTTTGTTCCATCTCGGACCGTTAACGTGATCTCTATTTCCACAATCCAAAATCGCTTGGTTCTTGGAGAGCCAATCCATTCCTAGGATTATATCTAGGATTTGGTGTCTAGGACAATGAGGTTGGCTAGAATTCTACCCTCCGATTAATATCTTAACCGGGCGCCTTTGGTTCGTACTCAAATCCGAACCAGGTGATTGCACCACTAAAACCGTTTTCAAAGGCCTTGTTTTTAACTGATGATTTGCAGCAAAACTCCAAGAAACAAACGAATGCGTAACTCCAGAATCAAACAAAACTATGGCAGATGCTGAGTTGACTAGGAGCTTACCTAGTATGACGTCTGATGCAGCCTGGGCATCCTCGGTGGTGACATGATTCACACGACCTCTTCCAATAGGCGGTGGAGTCCTGGTAGCTTGATTTGGAGTCTGAGACATTCCACGTCCTGCTCCTGGTGCGGGGGTCTTGGCTGGTGTCGATCCCAAGTTGAAACGAACGGGCGTCACAGTTTGCTTCCTGGGGCAATTATTGGCATAGTGACCACGCTCATTGCAATTGAAGCATGTCACTCCTGCAGCTGGATTACTGGTCCTCTGAGGCGGATTGCTGTTGGCGTTGATGTTAGGATTGCCTGAAGGAGCTGGGTGAGGTGCTGGTGCAGGTGTTCTGAATGCTGATGGAGGAGTAGTGAAACGAGCAGGCTGTTGAGCATTGGACCTGGCTCTCTGCGGGTGATTCTGATGAGCTCCATGTTGTATCATCTTCCTCTTATGGGATTCTTCCCACTCACGACGGACTCCTCAATGAGCATGGCTTTGTCCACCGATCTGAAAATCAGCATAGTCGTTGCCAATGACTTGTACCTTTAAACCTGGGTTGAGCCCACGCTTGAACCTTTTCTGGCGAGCATCATCTGTGGCTACATCTTCTGGTGCATAGCGAGCAAGTTGAGTGAACTTATTGAGATATTCACTCACTGACATCCCTTCTTGCTTTAGCTCCTCGAACTCATTCTTCTTCATCTCTACCTTTCCATCGTGATATGGGAATGGCTAAAAGCAATGAAAACTCGCCAAGTGATGGTTTGAGGGTCATCATGGGCGGCAATGTAGTTCTCCCACCATCATGTGGCGGTGCCTTCAAACCGATGAGCGGCATAAAGAACCTTCTCATGATCGTAATCGAGCAATAGCGAGCTTTTTTTCAATGGAGCGAATCCAATCATCTCGCATCCAATGGTTACGAGGAGTTGGAGAAGGTAGGCGACGAGTCCTCATGAATTTCGCTAGCTTGGGGACCGAGGGCGAAGCCGAGGAGGTGCGGCAAAGAATAAAGCAGCAGCAGACTTGATTTTGTTGGTTCAACAAGTTTGCTAGGGCAATCGCGATCGATTCTGCCGATTCATCATATTGTTCATATTCTCGCATCATTGTATTCATAAGCTAAGTCCGAGCTGCCAAGAAATGTCCCAAGTTCTCGTCCGTCACTACAGGAGGTGGTGGCGGGTGGCACCGCATTAGCATTAGCATTGGCATCCATCGCTAATCGCGACGGCTCGAAGCTAGTGTCAACCATCTGCGATGCAAAGACAAGGGTTTAATAGGTAAGAGGGAAAAGCAATAGGGAAGTGGTAAGGTCATCTAGGGAGAAGGTAATACCCAAGAACAAAGGTCAACCAAAGACATAGCCGAAAAGGCTACAAAATAAAGAACCAAATAAAGCTTTCAACTTAAGGTACAGCTTGTAACACCGTGCTGGAGGCAAGTGTACAACATACCCGGCACACAAGCAACAAAAATCCTAGTATACGCAAACTAAACGTAGCTAAACCATAAGAGAATAGCATGCTCAAACACCATAGAGCACCACAAACCTATCTTATGTGGTAGTCTTCTGATATACTCTTGACGGCTTGATCATCATCCCCTTGATTTGGTTCCTTGCGGAAAATCCATGGCTTTCAAGAAGTTTAATGGGATAAGATCAATTTAAATTTCAAAGCAATGTTTCAAAGAAAGGAGAGGAATAAGAACCTAAGAATAAGATGAGAAGAGACAAACTATTAAATACCAATTTGTTGGTTTGACTTAGAAAATAATTTTGAAGACCATGCTAACTAAGAAAGCGACCTACATCGATATGGCTCGATACTATCTCTGTCGGGACCGGATATGCAAATCCAAACCCTCTATGTATACAAAGACTAGTCCAGATCACGCTTAGTGCACACAAGTGGAAACATAGATGACATATCATTCCATACATTGAAATAACTAAGAAGAAGCAAATTATTATTGAATAAAGCAAACGACCTTATGGTCAAGGTTCATACACCAATGCCTCTTGGCTAAAGAAACAAATAAACTATTGCAAATGAAATAAAATAACTTGGGCTATTCGACATGCCACAGCAATCGTCTGGGAAACGCATTCCTAGTCGCATTTAGTCTTCATAGTACTCCTCCTCTTGATACTCATTACGGTCCTTCCTCAAAGAATCTGAACAACGGGGGCATAAAGCCGTGAGTACAAACGTACTCAACAAGCCGAGGGAAATGATGCAATATATTCATGCACGGCTTGACAAAGGATTATATGGTTCATTTGCGTAAAGCAAAAACTTGAATTTAAATACAATAAATAGATTGAAGGCAGATTGATAAAACAATAATAAATAATCTGGTAAATCAATGGTAGACAACATGAATGTAATGACGAGGCATCACCCTACATCATTCAAACAAGCATCAACCACACAATTCAACAAGATAGCTTGAGACAACAAAACAACAAAGGAACTCCCGCTCACATCCCAACCATTCCACATTTCAAGAAAATACTCTATACCCCGTGTGAAATCCCCGGGCTTGTCCATGACCGCGGACACGGCTATTCGAATAGTTTACACTCTGCAGAGGTTGTACAGCTTTACCCACAAGACATGATCATCCCTTAATGCCAAGCGCTAAGAACACACTTCCTTTGGTGTGTCGGCAGAGAGATCACTACAAAGCCTTTACAATGCATGTCTAAACCCAGTACTGCCCTCTAAGGTTTCGCCCCTCGGGGCCCCCTCTTGAGCCATGTGAGTCTACCCGTCCATCTTGGACCCCACACCAACAACTGCAATACTCAAGTCCGACATTGCAAATTAATCACTAGGTCCGTCCCATAACGGACTTGTGGTTGCACGGTTAGGCCCAGTTCAATGGCGCACAAAATTAAGTCCTTAAATTGTCTCAGCAAGACACCACATCCCAATGTGCCAAACAAAGACCCCTTTATCGCCACGATCAATTGCCCGAGGGAAACATTTTGTTCAACCCAAAACCAATGGCATCCTCGCCATGGTACAACAAGTTTTACAACAAAGGGTCAATGACCACAATTCAATATCTCATTAAGTCAAGATTAATATTAGCTCACGGTGATATGAATCCCATCGGACAACTAAGCATGGCTAAGCATAGCTACGATAACCCAATCTTTGGTACTATGATTATGTCCAACTAATAATGTCCCAACCTATGGTTAACAAAGGATACATGGCATTCCAATAATCAAAGGCATACTCAAACAGTAAATAGCTACTCCCATAAACTAGTCATCGGGCGTTTCAGAACCGCAAGTAAATTTGTAAGTCAAGGGCCGCATGGCCCCGCTTCCTTGAATGGTTAGACTATCGAGTCCTGTGTTTATATCGTTCGGGCGAATGTCCCTCACGCCCGATTCGTGTGGTGGTATTGTATTGATGGGGGCGCAGAGGACTGCGCTTGATTACAACTCGGATGGTTCCGAGGGTATTCCCTTTCTATCGTGGTGGCTTCGATAAGAGATCGATCCCCCTCCCTGGGGGTCTCGCTTTCCCTTTATAGGTACAGGAAAAGCGAGTTACACGGGAGTTCGGGGGACATGTAAAAAAAACAGGAAGGGACGCCCAACGGCAAGGCGTTACGCTCTATGCTGAGGTGTTGAGTCTTCGGCCTTGAAATCTGCTCCCGGGTTCTGACATCCGTCCGTCGACTGTCTTCGCCATATCGGGTGGGTAGATACGCGGGGTTGGTGCGGATGTCCCATTCTCCGGAAGCAAAGACACCGCCCTTCAGACGCCTTTCTCACTGCTTGGACGTCTCGGGGCGACCGGTCTCGGGGTTTGCCTCGGGAGAGCGCAGATCCTTTCTCGTGTGTGATCGTGCGATGGGACGGCCGCTTGACTTTGGCGCCCTCCGATCGCTTTGGGACAAACCCACCTGCTCCTGACAAGGGCGTTGTATTCGTGGGACATGTGTTCATCTCGGGGCTTGTTGGCGTTGCTATGGAGGCTCCGCCTTGAAGCTTGTCGAGGGCTTCGCCGAACTGGTCGGAGTGCTCGAGACGACTCGGCCGGGAGGCCTTGCGAGTGTCCGGCACAGGTCTTGGTCTGAGCCTCCAGCGGCTCCGATCATCGCCCGCCCGAGGCCAATGGTTTGGCAAAGGCCCACACTTCTTCCGCCCATGGGGCTCCTTGTTTTCGTGGTGGGCCTGGATCGCCTACCCGAGCTTCGTTGTTTAGGATGATAATCCTTTTATGAGGGTAGAGTCTGGCGGGTGGGGTACCCTGTACAAGTATTCGCCAAGAGCCCCTGTGGCTGCCTCGAACGCGGCGTTCAAGGCGGTCCGTCATACTTGATAGGCCGACCGTGTTGGTCTGCCAGTATCCTTTCCGGGTGCGCGCGAGCGCACCCGCCGGGTGTAGCCCCCGAGCCCCCGAGCAGGTCGGAGAGCTGGTTGGGGGGTTACATCGGATATTTTGATGGTTCGAGCCGGGCGAGTGCCCCCGTGGGCCTTGGCTTTGCGGGACTCCACTGACTTAGCCAGCGGAACCCTACCGGAGGCGTGTGCGGGAGATGTCGTCGGCTCCGAGCCCTCGGGCGAGTTCATGAGACCCCGGCGGGATCCCTTTGAATTTGGTAAGTCGATTTCGCTGGTTGAAGCGAAGACCGGCTGGTGTAGTTCCCCGAGCCCCGAGCGGGTCGGAGAGTCATAGGGGGTTCTCTTGACCAGAGAACGGGCCTTCCGTTTCGGCCGGGCGCTGCCCCGATTGTCAGGGAGGCCCTCGCGTCTTGACGAGGCCCCGGCTCCTGGGTGCTTGTTTTGTATCGTAGCTAGACGTATTTATCGGCCAGTTCTACACCAGAGTCTCGTCGCGGGTCATTCTCCCAACCTCGCTGACGGGTTATCATGGGAGGAACAATGCCGCTCGTCCTCCACAGTGTACGCCTGTCCGCAGTGTGGGTCCTGGAGGGGGTGAGCAATCGCGTGCTTGCCTGGCACCGCTTTTGAGCACCGCGCTCATGGAGCTACTGACGGGTTATCCGAGTGGGCCCTAGAGATCCTCCCAAGGGGATCCTTTTCCGAGCGGATAGCCCTCGACGAGTCAAGCGTCCGACTACTGGGGCGACCCATAAGAACCTTTTTTACTCGATCTCAGTCTGCCCCCCGTCGTCACCACCCGGTGTACTGTCTGCCACCCTGCGATGGGTTCCGCGGGAGAGCGTGAAGTATGGTCTCGGACACGAGTTTGGGTGATTGGGTCATCCGCCGACCCAACCAGGGGCCCACTGGTGGCTCACCTCATTCTCGTCCCTCGCTGTTTTATATCCCGGGGCGGCCTTAAATCCTCTCGATGTTTGAGGCTCCGGCCCGCGCTTCTCTTACCGCTCTCGCCGCCGAGGTCGTCCCGTGGTCAGCGGGCTTTTTCACCGATACGCCCCGGTGATATGTTCGAGACCGAGAAACAAAAGGCCGTGAGGCGGGGCGTTCATAATAACGCTTCCGCACCCCCATCCGCCATTTAATAAAAGAGAGATCTGAAAAGGATACACCTTGTAGGTAGCGCTGCGCGGTAGTCTGACGGGACATACGGCGCTTGTTCCGAGGCGACGCCCGCTTCGATTGCCGCTCGTCCGTCGACCCTTGCTCGGTGTCCGCGAACTTAACGCGGAAGGCGCCAGGCGGACTCTTGCGTTTTCCTTTCGTGCACGCTCCTCGCTTAAGAGGAAAAGACGAAAAAAGTTCAGAGAGTTCGCCCCTTACCTTTCTCCTTCCCTCACCCTCCTGCCGCCGAAGATGTCGTGGCCCGAATGCTCCATCTCGGCCAGCCGCGCATGAGGCTTGGAGAAGAAAGGGTTCCTTCCGCTGCTCGACGTCTCGCGGTGGAGGGTGCCAACGGGTGCTGCGGCCCCCGCTCCCGCTGGCGACGAAATCGTTGTGCCCGCCTCCTTTTACGAGCGCGGATTCGGACTTCCGCTCCACGGTTCGTCGGGATCGCCGCACCACTACAAGGTCGAGATGCACTACCAACCCCCATGGGGTGCTTCACATCGCGGTTTTCATCACGTTGTGTGAGGCGTTTTAGGGATTGAGCCCCACCGGCACTCGAAGTACTTCTTTCACGCCAAGTCGAGGAAAGATCACCGACGGCCTTCTGGCGCTCTGGGCGCGTAAGTCTCCAGATCGTGCCAGTATGGGCGGATTATGTCGACTTGAAGCTACCGTCGCCGAACGGGTGGCACTCCGAATGGTTCTATGTGCGTAACCCGGAGGGGAGTGCCCCGCCTTACGGTTGTCGCCCTGTGGCGAGGGAGGAATGGTCTCCGGGGCCCGGCAGCAGGAGAGGAAACAGTGGAGGTGATCGTCGAGAGGATCAAGGCCCAAGTGCTGCGAGGCCTGACCGGCGAGACCATCGTGCGCGCTTTCATGAGGATGCGCGTTCAACCTCTCATGGCGAGGGACCGCTCCATGTTCCAGTACGAGGGGGTCCACGACCCTATGCGGATGGCGGAGGCGGAACTCGTTGAGTCGGAGGTCGAGGCCAGGGTGGCCGCCGTTTTGGTCGGTTGCGCCACCACGGCGGTGGGCGGCCAACCCGAACCCTTTTCGGCGAGTCACCCTCCGAATCTGGTAAGCCGTGGTACCCATCCTTTCACTTCCCTTGTCCGTTCAGCGCGGCCTCTCGTGTATCGCCTGACCGACGTATTTACGCAACCCAGGGGTTGGCTGGCGTAGCCTCCCGAATGCTATTGCCAGAGGAGAGGGCAGAGAGGGCCGCGGCCCGCAAGATCTCCGAGCAGCGGGAATCTGCTCGGAAAAAGCGGAGAGAAGAGAAGAGGAAGAGAAAGAGGAAGGAACGCTCGGCGAGGGAAGCGCAGGGCGAGGAGGTCTCCGAGTCGACCATTGCCGGGACGGCCGATTCGGGGTCATCCTCAAGCCTTGATGCCGGCCATACCTCCGATCCGTCTGCGCAGTCCTCTTGGTCGTCGATCCCTCGGAGGACCGTGACGAGAGCTTTCGGCGGGCGTCGCCGTCAGCGCCTGGCCGTCGCGCCCCACAGAGACGCGTCTCGGGGCAAGCGAGTGGCGGTTGGTCTTCGTCTGGAGGGCGGCGAAGATGCGGCTCACACTTGGCCGCTGACGAGAAGCGCGCCGGTCCGCGTTAGCCGCCATGATTGGCGTCGGTGCCTCCCGCCGGTCGCGGCCGGGCGCAAGGGGTAACGACCAGAAGATCCGGAATCTGAGGCCCGGCCCGCTTGACGGGCCGAGGCCTTGCCCGGAGGTCGAGATGGGGGAGGGCGACCTCCCGCCACCGCCGGCAGGCCTGCTCCGCTTAGCGCAAGATGGCGGTTAGTTAGCCTTACCGCCGTCGTGCCGACGGACCTCTGAGGCGCTTCAACGGGCGGAGCGGGCTCAGGTCGAGGTTGTGGACTCGGCGCTACGGGCGGTCTCGCCCTCGTGCCGCCGTCTGCCGGAGAGGACGGCCCAGGCGGCGGGTGCGATCGTGGCGGCGGGGCGGAGGTTTGTTCCACCTCCATCCATCCGGAGCCTCGCCCGCGCTTACTGGGCGGTCGTGACCCTCATGGCGGTGGTGTTCAGATCGACGACGACGCGGACGCCGAGTTGTGGAGGGCCTTCGAGGACGGCAAGCGACGGGTGGCGACTCAGGTGGATCAGGCTCGGGAAAGTTTGGCGATTGCCCTTCGTTGTGTTGAGGAGGCGTCGAGCGTGATTTCTGAAGTGGACGTCCCACTCGGCACGGTAAGCCTAGTCGAGGCCTTGGCTTCAGTCTCCGACTTGTTTTTGGTGATTAATGATTCTGACGGAGTGTCCGCTTTTGCAGAGCTGAAGCCGCCGCGAGTAAGGCGGGTTCCTCCGAGTCCTGCATGGTCGAGGTGGGGAAGCCGGCCGTCTTCGCAGACCGAGCCGGAGGCGGTGTTTCGGACGCATACGGGATGAACGGTGGAGGCGGCAGAGATGCAATGGAACTCGAGTCCTTCTAACGGAGGCCAACGGCGCCGGGGATGCCGCCGTTGCAGCGGAGGGGTCGTGACTGTTGGAAGTGTCCCGCCGGATCAACGTGACCAAGTCCAAGGGAGCTTGATTCTCGCGAGGAGGAGCACCGAGCAAGAAAGGGAGGCCCGAGCGTGTACAAGAGGATCTCCAACGCTTGGGGGCTTCTATGCGGATGGTGAGCCATCCGCTTCGGGTCTCAAGATTTTGTTATCGTAAGTTGTTCGGTATGCTTCGACGCTGTGGGCGGCCGCAGAGTTGCGGAGGGCTTTATGATGCCGCATAAGCGGGAAGTTGGCCGAGGAGGCTCGTGACGGCGCCGCGCTGCATGAGGCGATCTTGGCGGAGAAGAAGTTGGCGGAGAATGACTTGTCCGGCGGGCTGCCGAGTTGGTGACCCTTCAGAAGCCGGCCGGAGGTTCTGCGACACAGTGCTCTGAGCCACCTTGGCCGAGCCCGAGTTTCTTGCCGCCGCTTGCTCGCGTGCGTGAAAGACGTCGTCGCTTCGGTGAGCATGGGAGCCGAGCTTTGGGGTTACTCGGCGCTTGTTCTCGCCGCCTCCCATTATGATGATATCGACTTCGAGGCCGTCAAGAGCGGGGTTGCCGCGGATCGCATGCACGAAAGCGGTCGAGGAGCTGCGAACTCGGATCGATCCATACGCGCAACGATTGCCGCCGGATATCGCCGCAGATATCCTCCACCGTGACGAGGGGAAAATTAGTCGCTTTTGCTTTTGTTGATGTAAAGACTTCACCAATGCCGAATCGCAACTTGCTCAGGTGGTTGATTAGCCTATTAATCGATCTTTTGCTTATTTAGCCCTCACGATAGCGCCTTTGCATCGTAGCTTTAGAAACCACGAAGGTTACGTGGCGTGGGTCGATGTGTGATTGCATTTGTTGAGGGGGCGCAAGTGACCATCTTGCGCTTTGAGGCTTTTTGCTTAGTACTGCTTGCCATGGAAATTTGGGATGATTTTGACCGGTCATGGTTCCTTTGCTCGGGCACTTCCTTCTTCATAAAGTGCTACTGCGAACCGTGCTTACCGGGGCGAGGTCGAGCATTCGTTAGTAGGATTGCCGCCGAGAGAAGGCGAGTGGCTGGCCGGATCATCATCCGTCTGGCGAAGGCAGGATGTTGTAGCCCCGAGTGGAGCGTGGGGACCAAGATGGTGGTCGCCAGCACCGCTTTAGCTTGAGGAAGAAGGACAGACAGTGTCGGCGCTGTGGCGGTCGTCCAGCGCTCGAACCGGCGGGACGCGCCGTGTCTTGGTTGGGCGTGGTGTCCTCGCTACGAGTCCCGTCAGATTTATTCTTGGGCGGGAGTGGCGAGGCGTGTCCCGTCCGCTGGGTGCGGAGTAAATGCGTCTGGCGCTTGCTGTCAAGCGCCGCCGCTCGGGTTGTTCCGCTTTGCCCTATAAATAGGGTGGCTGGGGGCGAGAAACGGCAGGTGATTTTAGCTGTTTTTCTCCTATTTTTTGTCTCTTCGCTCCTCTCCCGACATCTTGATCGCATTTAATGGCGAGTGGTGAAGGCGATCGGGGCCGGGCGAGAGGTGGCGGCGAACCACGTGGTTCGGCCTCCAAGAGGCCCATGGCACGACGCCGCCTTCGCTAGGGCGGCGAGGTCGATCGCCTCGCCTCGTGTTCTTTTCAGACGAGAACCCTCGACCGAGGTGAGGGTTTCGCTGATCGGCCACTGGTTGCCTTTTTTTTGCTCTTGCTTACGTGGTTCTCTTGCCTTTCCTAGCGCCTGCTCTGCTTGTTCTCAGCACCCTCTACAGGCGAGATGGCGTTGTCGTTCGCTGCCATGGGCGCCGATCGGTCTCCCCGCTGATGGGAGGCACGGCAGAGACTGGGGCGGCGGCGAGGGCCGAGGCCTCTTCGATGCCCAGTCGCCGCCCTTGCCTGTGAGGCGAGGTGTTCTCGGGAGCGGGCGCGAGTCCAGGTTGCGGAGAAGGAGCTTGCGAAGGCACTTGAGGAGGCGCAGGCACAGCGCACTTGAGCCGTTGTCGCCGAGGAGAGGCTGGCGACGGCTCAGGAGGAGGCGGCGAGGTGGCGGTCTCTGCCGAGAACGTCGGCCCAGATCGGACGTGATGCACGCGAGCGCACGATATGCGCAATAGTCTCCTGGGCATGCTCCGCCCCGCGTTCGAGAGCATGCGCGAGCCCGGCGGCTCGGTAAAGCCGCACGAGCCATTGGAATGTTCCGGCAGAGCAAGACGCCTGGCTTACCTAAGCGGCGAAGCCTTGAGGATCTCCGGGCTTTGCGCTGAAATGCGCCGAGGGGCAAGGGATTGCGGTCGATGTCGTGGAGTACGGTTGGCACCATACGCCCACCGTGGACGCTACTCTTCGGCGCGATATACGCGCTATCGCCGGATCGCGGTGATCCCGCGAGATGCGCGGGTGCATGCGCGGCGGAGGCGGTGGTAAGGTTGGGCGCGGTCATCGAATCCGATGGATGCCCCGACGCATGTACTCGACGACGATAATGACCTCATGGGATGATCCGCGCGAGTGCCGGCGGCGTCCCCTTTTGCTTTTTGCCTTGATGGAACCTGGTTGTAATTTGGGGACAGCTTTGTTGCTCGTGTGTTTTATAATCTGGATTTTGTCGCTTGTATTTTCTCCCGAACGCGCTTACTCGGACATCCGTGCGCCCTCGGGTCACGGGACCCTTAAAGACGAGGGTCGGAGCGCCGATACGAGATGAAGACACAAGACAACCGCGTGAGCGGTGCTTGCAAGCCGCGGGGTGGAATACTCCGACCAGCTATGGTTCATGGCGCGCGGGTACCCCCTTATTCGCAAAACACTATTTCGTGGCCGCCACGCCGTACCGGGCGAGGTCATAGTTCCTGGATTAAAGGGATCAAAAGCGGGCAGAGCCAACAGCTGGCGGAGTCTTCGGCCTTAGTGGCACGTTCGCACGCGTTTAAGCGGGAGGAGAGCGTTACCGGAAGGTCGTCGTTCGTTCCGCGTGGGCATGCCTTTTTCCCACGAAGCGCCGCTTGGTAACCGTAGCCGCTGGGGCGTTGGTTAGGGCGCTTGGGTCGAAGCGGATTCCCGTGCGGGAGAACAACGGTCACTCGGTTTGCTACCCCCACTAAGCGCGCACGAAACCATGGCCCCAATGCGTTAGCGGGTAGCAAGGCGCGGTTGGAATTGAACCCTGAGGTTGTGAAGGAATGCAAGCGGTGTTAAGGGAGTGTTTACCTCGGTCTTCGGGTCAAACGCAGCGGGAGCGGGTCGCGCCAGCTTTAGCATGATCCACGGGCGGCGCTAATGCCGTGTTGTCAAGGCGGTCCGTCATGGCGGACGGCCGCCCAGAACGGGATCAAGCGCCGCCTTGATAGCCGTCACAAGATGATGATGTCCTTTCGCCTCTGTCCCGTCCCGTCGCCGCCCAGCGCGACGTGGGCTTTCAATGCGCCATGATGGCCTTCCGTATTGAGCCGCGGGACGGAGGAGACGTCTCGGTGTTGTGGACGAGGCGTCGGTCGCCTGGTGCTGTGCCGCCTTCCGCCTATAAGTAGAGATTCAGAGGCGAAGTAGCATCGCACCTGGCACTCGTGCCCTCTCTCCTTCATTCCTCCTGCGGTTTGCTTGCCTTGCGGGGAGGTTTGAGCGGACGAGATGGCGAGCGGTGGTGAAGACGGTGAGAGGGCCAACGGGCGGTCGTCGGAGGGAGACTCATGGGGTGCCGGCCCCGAGAGGCCCCGCGTGGACGCCAGAACGCCCATGGCCGCGAGGGGGAGTGAGCTTGTGCTACCTTTGTCGACCTTCTCCATTTCGAACCCGCCGCCGTCGTAAGTTTTTGTAGCTTTGTGGTGACGCAGCCTTGTCTCGTTGCATCTAATAGTGATGTTCTTATATTTCTTAGCAGCTCAGGTTGGCGGCGGCACGCCGCCTCACCTTCCTTTTTTGAAGAAACAGGACCGCGCCCCATTGTCTCGGAGATGGATCGCCTGCTGTGCCGAGGCCGCCAAAAGGTCAAGGAGGGGCAGGCGGGCGCGTGCCTGCTGTCAAGCGAGATTGCCCGGATGCGGAGGAGCACGAGACTCTTCCTTTCCGTGCTTCGCCCCGCACGAGAGCATGGAGGAGCGTATAGGCGGCGGGGATGCAGCTGGACGAGCCACTAGGGCGCACCGCCCAAAGAAGACGCCTGCGGCCTTGCTCGGATGGCGTGGTCCTCGGCGTGCCGCCTCGCCCCACGGAGCGCCCGTCGCTCGGCGGGCGAAAGGTTGTGTCGGTGGTGGCTGAGTACGTGCTGCTCACAAGCGCCCGCCGCGACGCCTTCGAGAGCGCAGTGGCGACTGGCCGCCAGATCGGCGACTCGGCCCTGGCGCGAGCCCGGGTGCGAGGCGCAGCGGAGATGGTAGCGAGGCGAGTCCGTCTAGAGGACTCGGATGACGAGGCCGTCGGGGAGGAGGGCGCTGGTCTAACCGGCCCCTCCTTTGGTCCGGTAATCTCCTCTTAGGCGTTCTCAACCGCCAGCGTCGGGACTTGCCTCCGGCGCGGCGACGCCGACCTGGGGGTCGTTGTGTGGTGCTTCTTCGGAGCATCCAGAGCTTCCCGTGGACGGGGCGGCTTGGGCACTGGGGCGCCGCCTGGCGCCATTTCGGGTGTTGCTCGACGACGTAGTCGTCTCGAGCACGCCCGATTTCGTCCGATTTGCAGAGCCACACTTGCGCTCGCGAAGACGGCGGTCCGCTCTTGATTCTGGAGTGTTAGATACATCGTAGTGGCAGATGTCCTCCTTATCCAAGACGGCGGTCCGCCTTCGTGATGCCTCTTTTGCGCAGCAACAGGCTTCGATCGGCTAGCCCTTTAACTTTTAGACGATGCTCATGTAAAGTAGGTCATAGAGTGCCAGTATGCATTTGTATGTCTCCGAATGATGTAAGGGAATGAATGCTTCAGGAAGTCAAACCTACTCCCTACATGGATCCTTACATTTCCTTTTCAACGTCGGGCTCACGCTGGGTGACCATAGCTCTTCGAACCGCTAGGGGTTATTCGAGCGAGGTCCGAGCTTGAATTCTTCGAGGTAGCATCGCGGGAGCAAAGGACTCGCCACAAATGGCCCTTCCGACCGGGTATAGGTCGTCCAACATGTGTTCTCCTCCTCCTTCTAGAGTGCTACTGGCGGCCGGCTACCAAAACCGCAGGAGTTTTGGTGGGCCAGAGCACTCGGGTCGTGGGATCAGCGGTAGGGAGAGATCCAAGGCGGCCGGAACGCCAAGCGGGGCCAAGAAGATACATGCTCTCCGAGTAGGCGACACGCCACCCGACCTCCTGAGGGTTATAGGAAGACGCGAGGGAAGCGGAAGCCTTAAGGGTAGAATCGCCTGAGCTTCTCGATGTTCCAAGCGCTTGGGATGAGATTGCTCGCAGATCCTTAAGTCGGTAGGTGCCGTGATCGAGGATTTCCATGATGGTGAAAGGGCCTTCCCATGGAGGGAAAGCTTGTGCTTGTTTCACGTTGGATCGACTGGCGCAGACCAGTCGCCAACGTTAAAGGAGCGGTCTCGAACTCGGGCGATTCATGGTAGCGGCGAGCGCTCGCTTTGGTACTTGGTCGACCGCAGACAACCACGTCGCGCGCTTTCATCGAAGTTGATCGACGGCGTCTTCTTGCGCTTTCGTGCCCTCGTGCCTCGTCGGGAAGTCTGGCCTTGGGGCGCCAGACTCCAAGTCGGTTGCAATACCGCCTCGACCAACACCGTAAAAACGGTAAACCTGGGGCTGTTCGCTTGGGGTGGTCCGCAGGCTCCAAAGAACGGAGGGCAGCTCGGTTGCCCACCGTCCCGCGAACTTCTTCAACCGGCTGAAAATCCTGGGCTTGAGCCCTTGGAGAATCATGCCGTTCGCCCGTTCGACCTGGCCGTTGGTCCGCGGATGAGCCACGGCCGCCCAGTCGACGCGAATATGGAAATCGTCACAGAATTCGAGGAATTCTTTCCCCGTGAACTGTGTCCCATTGTCGGTGATGATGGAGTTCGGGACTCCGAATCGATAGACGATATCGAGGAAGAAGTTGGCTGCCTGCACCGATGTGATGGTGGCAACCGGTTTAGCTTCGATCCACTTGGTGAATTTATCCACCGCAACGAGAAGGTGAGTGAAACCTCCGGGAGCCTTTTTGAAGGGTCCGACCAGATCGAGTCCCCAGACCGCGAACGGCTAGGTGATGGGGATCGTCTGGAGAGCTTGTGCGGGCAGATGGGTTTGACGGGCGAAGAACTGGCATCCCTCGCAGGTGCGGACGATTTGTTGGGCGTCGGCCATGGCGGTTGGCCAATAGAACCCTTGTCGAAAGGCCTTTCCCACGAGGGATCGCGGGGCGGCGTGGTGGCCGCAAATTCCTTCATGGATGTCGAGCAACAACTTCTTTCCGTGGTCGGCGGGAATGCACTTCTGGAGGATTCCTGAAGGGCTTCGCTTGTAGAGGTCTCCCTCGATCAGGACAAACGACTTAGCCCGCCGTGCGAGGCGCCGGGCCTCGGTCGGGTCGGCGGGGAGCGACCCGTCCGTTAGTCGGTTGATGAAGGGTTTCCTCCAATCGGAGTCTGCCGTC
This sequence comes from Guadua angustifolia, assembly GCA_036346375.1. Lineage (NCBI taxonomy): Eukaryota > Viridiplantae > Streptophyta > Magnoliopsida > Poales > Poaceae > Guadua > Guadua angustifolia. Next base: position 71,121,163 of record CM070500.1, on the reverse strand, counting down.
AACACGACCCGACCTGACTCGGGCGAGGCCGCGTCCGACCGCTCGGTGGTCGGGGCGGCTGCGTCCGACGGGGCGTCTTCCTGCTCGGTCGTCTGGTCTAGTCGGACAGAAGGCTGGTGAAGATCTAGGACGAAGATCCCGGAAGGGACCGGTGCCCTGCTAGACGCAAGGTTGGCGAGGTGGTCGGCCTCGCCGTTGTGGCGTCGGTAGCTGTGATGGAGCTCGAAGCCCTTGAATTTTTCTTCGAGCTTGCGGACTTCGCGGCAGTAGGCCGCCATGCGGGGGTCGCGGGGCTCCGTCGCCTTCATAACCTGGTCCACGACCAGCTTCGAATCGCCGCGGACATAGAGCCGGCGCGCGCCGAGGTCGGCAGCGATCCGGAGACCGCTGACGAGGGCCTCATATTCCGCGACGTTGTTGGTGGCGTCGAAGAGTAGTCGGATGACGTACTGGAGCTTGTTCCCGAGTGGGGAAACAATGACGACCCCAGCCCCGGCTCCGTTCTTCGTGTAAGACCCATCGAAGTACATCGTCCAGTACTCGGGGTCCTCGAGCACGGGCGGCGCCTGGACCTCGGTCCACTCGGCGACGAAGTCCGCCAAGACCTGCGACTTGATCGCCGTCCGGGGGACGTAGGATATGTCGTGGCCGTTGAGCTCTAGAGCCCACTTGGCTATCCTCCCTGACGCGTCGCGGTTGCGGACGATCTCGCCGAGTGGCGAGGAAGTTACCACGAAGATGGTATGCCTGTAAAAATAATGGACCAGCTTTCGTTTTGCAATGAGGACCGCATAGAGTAGTTTTTGTACCTGGGGGTACCGAGTTTTGGACTCAGAAAGCACTTCGCTGACGAAGTAGACCGGTCGCTGAACCTTGAGTGCGCGACCTTCTTCCACTCGCTCCACGACGAGTGCCGCGCTGACGACCTGGGTCGTTGCGGCGATGTACAGGAGGAGCGACTCGTCTGGCGTCGGGGCAACCAGCACCGGCGGTGAGGTCAGGAAAGTCTTCAGTCTGTCGAGGGCTTCCTGTGCTTCTTGGGTCCAGGTGAATTGATCGGATTTTTTGAGCAGCTTGTAGAGCGGCAACCCGCGTTCACCGAGGCGAGACACGAAGCGGCTCAACGCTGCGAGGCACCCGGTCAACTTCTGGACCCCCTTCAGGTCGGTGATCGGGCCCATCCTCAGGATCGCCGAGATCTTTTCGCGATTGGCCTCAATTCCGCGCTCGGAGATAATGAAGCCGAGTAGCTTTCCTTTTGGAACCCCGAAGACACATTTCTCGGGGTTGAGTTTTATCTTGAACCGCTTCGGAGGTTCGCAAAAAGTTTCTTCGAGGTCGGCGACTAAGTCGTCAGCCTTCCTGGTTTTGACGACGAGGTCGTCGACATATACTTCGATGTTACGGCCGATCTGATCGTCAAAACACGTATGCATACATCGCTGATATGTAGCACCCGCGTTTTTCAACCCGAAAGGCATCGTTCTGTAACAAAATGAGCCAAACGGAGTGATGAAGGAGGTGGCGAGCTGGTCGGACTCCCTCATCGCTATCTGGTGATAGCCCGAATAGGCGTCCAGGAAAGACATGGATTCGCATCCCGCTGTCGAGTCGACGACCTGATCGATACGGGGTAATGGAAAAGGGTCCTTGGGACAGGCCTTGTTCAGGCTCGTATAGTCAACGCACATTCTCTATTGCCCGGACTTCTTTTTTACAAGAACAGGGTTGGCGAGCCACTCGGGGTGGCGCACCTCTTTTACAAACCCTGCGGCCAAAAGTTTGGCGATTTTACCTCCTATGATCCTGCGCTTCGCCGCCGGCGGCGCAGACATTGAGCCGACCTCCTGCCGGTCGGATGTTCAAGGAGTGCTCGGCGACTTCGAGGATGCCTCGCATGTCGGAGGGCTTCCATGCGAAGACATCTCCATTGGTGCGAAGGAAATCGGCGAGCGCGCCTTCCTATTTTGCGGGGAGCGTGGCCCCGACCCGCACGGTCTTGGTCGGATCCTCGAGATCGACCACGACCGTCTTGGTATCCTCGGCAGACTTGAAGGAGCCTGGTCCCGACTTGCTGGACTCGGGGACGGACTCGAGGGTTTCCTTGCGGAGGGTTTCGAGCTCAGCGGACGCGACGAGCGTCGACGCGAGCTCACAAATATGCGCCAAGAAGTAGGCGAAGTTGAAGGACGCACCACGGTGATGGTCCCCTGCCCCGGTATCTTCACTTAAGATAGGTGTAGTTGGGGATCGCCATAAACTTGGCGTATACGGCCTCCCCATGATGGCGCGTAGGAGCCCGAAACCCTACGACCTCAAAGGTGAGGGTTTCGGTGCGAAAGTTATCCGAGCTCCCGAAGGTGACGGGCAGGTCGATCTGCCCAAGCGGATAGGCCTGCTGGCCTGGGATGATGCCATGGAAGGGCGCCTTACTCGGTCGAAGGCGCGCGCGGGGGACCCCCATGGCGTCGAGAGTATCAACGTACAAGATGTTGATGCTGCTGCCGCCGTCCATAAGCACCCTGGACAGGCGTTTTGGTCCCACAACAGGGGCGACGACCAGCGGGTACCTTCCCGGCTGTGGGACGTGATCGGGGTGGTCGGCCCGATCGAAGGTGATCGGGGATTCCGACCACCGGAGGTATTTAGGCGTGGCAGGCGCCGTGGTGTGTACCTCGCGGAACGCAAGTTTAAGCTGGCGCTTGTCAGCATAGCTCGCAGGTCCGCCGAAGATCATGAGGCAGCCGTCGGGCTCCGGGAACTCGGCGTCCGCCTCCTTGGCCTCGGCGTCGGGTGCCGGATCTTGCTTCTTTCCTTACCCGCGTGGGGTTCTCGAAAAGGAAGCGCCTGTGGTCCGGCAATCCTTGTACTTGTGCTTGACGGGGTACCCGTGAGTGCGGACTGGGGCTTCCATCAACTTTCGGTGGTCGACGGCTTGTCGTGGATCGCCGCTAGCGGCATGGCGGGTTCGCGGCAATGACCTCGGTTCTTCGGGTCGCTTCCTTTCCGCCCGCTTGTTCGGAGCGGTTGGGGTGTTGCTTGCATCGCGCTCGGGTCCCGCTGGCCTTCCTTTGTCGAAGATGGCACCTGACCGCCTCGCCGAGGCGTGGTTAGTGGCGACGTCCAGCAGCTCTTTGACGGTCTTGGGCTTTATGCAGCCCAACTTGTGCACCAAAGCTTTGCACGTGGTGCCGTAGATGAACGCTCCGACGACGTCGGCGTCGCTGATGTCGGGAGCTTCGTTGCATTCTTTGGGAGAAGCGCCGATGTAGTCCCGAGCGTCTCCCAGTGCCGCTGCCTTTTCAGATCCCAAGAGTTTCCAGGGCGTTTGTATGTGCCCTGGAAATTGCCGACGAAGGTGTTTCTGAGGTCGGCCCAGTTTGTAATGGAGTCGGCGGGCAGGTACTCGAGCCAGGCTCGAGCCGAGTCTGCCAGATAAATCGGGAGGTACTGGATGATGAAGAGGTCATCCGTGGCCCCGCCGGCTCGGCAGGCGAGCCGGTAGTCTTCGAGCCAGACACCAGGGTTCGTGGCCCCCGTGTATTTGGCGACAGTTAACGGCGCCGAACCGGCAGAAAGTCGGCGTTGCGGATCCTCCGCGTGAACGCCCGTGGCCCCGGACCGTCGGGGCTGAGACTACGGTCGCGTCGTCGGCCGCTGTCGGCGACCTGCGACCGGGCCGGCGCGACCGTCGGCCTCTTCCTTGCGTCGAGGGTGTCGCGGTAGTCGTGCCTTTGGCCGAGGCGCTGGCGAACCGGGGTATGCGAGGCTTGGGGTCGACGGGTCTTCTTGCTTTTGGTCGGGTTCAGTGGACGGCTTTGCCTCGCCTAAAAGGACGCTCGATTGATGCGAGCCTGGGTCGGCATGTGTTTACAATGCATGCTCTACCAGCCCCCGGAGGTTTTGGTAGGCCGCCTTGGCCCCTGGCTCCGTTGGTTCGGGGATGCCGCGGAGCAAAACTGCAGCCGCAGCAATATTCTGAGCCGGAAGGGGGAAGTATGGAGTGACTTCCGGCCCCTCCATTAGCCGTTGATGTACCTGACGGGCTCGCCCGCGAGCACCGCCACCATTTATGGGGTGAGGTGGCTCGCCTCGGGCTTCAACTGCACTAAGCTCACCCTCCACCTTTGGCTCCCCGCCGCAGGGGCCAATAGGGTGAGAGTAGAGCTATGACATGTTGGTGCCGGCAATCCCCCGCCGCCGCGGCCGAGTTGGGAGTCGATGTCGACCTGCTCCCGTTCGCCGGAAGGTCACCGACGCCATGTTGCACTCACGGAGCACACTTCGCGGAACCGCCCGTGTCGAGCTGGAATCACCGCCGGAGGAGTCTCCAAGATCTCGTGAACGGAGGCCGCAGTGGCGGGTCATCGCCATTTAAACGTGAGTGAACGGGGCGAATCTCGCCCACGTAAGCTCGGCGCGCCTTCATCGTGAAAGGCGCACCGCTAGCGGGCTCCGCGCTCCACACGGTGGCCTCGAGCCGAGATCGCCGAAAAATGCCGGCGGCGTGCGGGCTCCGGCAGGGCCCGTCCCGGATCGATGGGGACGAAGCGCGAGCTCTCCTGGGCGTGCGACAAGTCGAGGGAGCCAGCGATCCAATTTCAATTTCGACGCGCGTTGTAGGTGAAGGAGGCCATCAAGGAAGACGGCGGGGATCCGGAGATGACAACGCGAGCCCCTACCGCACGCCAACCGCCGGGCGTTTAAACCCAAGTAAATTTGTAAGTCAAGGGCCGCAGGCCCCGCTTCCTTGAATGGTTAGACTCATCGAGTCCTGTGTTTATATCGTTCGGACCGAATGTCCCTACGTCCAGTTCGTGTGGTGGTATTGTATTGATGGGGGCGCAGAGGACTGCGCTTGATTACAACTCAAATGGTTCCGAAGGTATTCCCTTTCTATCGTGGTGGCTTCGATAAGAGATCGATCCCCCTCCCTAGGGGTCTCGCTTTCCCTTTATAGGTACAGGAAAAGCGAGTTACACGGGAGTTCGGGGGACATGTAAAAAAAACAGGAAGGGACGCCCAACGGCAAGGCGTTACGCTCTATGCTGAGGTGTTGAGTCTTTGGCCTTGAAATCTGCTCCCGGGTTCTGACATCCGTCCGTCGACTGTCTTCGCCATATCGGGTGGGTAGATACGCGGGGTTGGTGCGGATGTCCCATTCCTCCGGGAAGCGGCACACCGGCCCTCTGTACGCCTTTCTCACGCTGACGTCTGGGCGACTCAGCCTGGGGTTTGCCTCAGAGAGCGCCAGATCCCTTCTCTGTGTGTGACCGTGCGATGGGGACAACTGCTTGACTTTGGCGCCCTCTCGATCGCTTTGGGACAAACCCACCGCTCCTCGATAAGGGCGTTGTATTCGTGGGATGTGTTCATCTCGGGCTTGTTGGCGTTGCTATGGAGGCTCCGCCTTGAAGCTTGTCGAGGCTCGCCGCCGAACCCGGGTCGAGTGCCCGAGCTGACCTCGTCGGAGGCCTTGCGGCGTCCGACTGGTCTTGGTCGAGCCTCCAGCGACTCCGATCATCGCCCGCCCGAGGCCTGTTTTGAGGAGATGATGCCGAGTGCTACCAAAAAACCCGACGAGGGGTTATCCAAAAAACAGCTCTCCGACGCCAACCATATCGGCGATACCAACAAACCAAACCGATCGCTTAAGTCGATATATGCGGCTCAGTGTCGGGACCCGGATATGCAATTGAAACCCTTCGTGTATACAAAGACTAGTCCAGATCACGCTTAGTGCACACAAAGGGAAACATAGATGACATATCATTCCATACATTGAAATAACTAAGAAGAAGCAAATTATTATTGAATAAAGCAAACGACCTTATGGTCAAGGTTCATACACCAATGCCTCTTAGCTAAAGAAACAAATAAACTATTGCAGCGAAAATAAAATAACTTGGGCCATTCGACATGCCACAGGCAATCGTCTGGGGAAACGCATTCCTAGTCGACGTAGTCTTCATAGTACTCCTCCTCTTGATACTCATTACCTGGTCCTTCCTCAGCAACTGAACAACAGGGGCATAAAGCCGTGAGTACAAAACGTACTCAACAAGCCGAGGGAAATGATGCAATATATTCATGCACGGCTTGACAAAGGACGATTATATGGTTCATTTGCGAAAGCAAAACTTGAATTTAAATACAATAAATAGATTGAAGGCGATTGATAAAAACAATAATAAATAATCGGTAAATCAATGGTAGACAACATGAATGTAATGACGAGGCATCACCCTACATCATTCGAAACAAGCATCAACCACACAATTCAACAGTATAGCTTGAGACAACAAAACAACAGTGAACTCCCCGTTCACATCCCAACCATTCCACATTTCAAGAAAATACTCTATACCCCGTGTGAAATCCCCGGGCTTGTCCATGACCGCGGACACGGCTATTCGAATAGTTTACACTCTGCAGAGGTTGTACAGCTTTACCCACAAGACATGATCATCCCTCAATGCCAAGCGCTAAGAACACACTTCCTTTGGTGTGTCGGCAGAGAGATCACTACAAAGCCTTTACAATGCATGTCTAAACCCAGTACTGCCCTCTAAGGTTTCGCCCCTCGGGGCCCCCTCTTGAGCCATGTGAGTCTACCCGTCCATCTTGGACCCCACACCAACAACTGGCAATACTCAAGTCTGGACATTGCAAATTAATCAGCTAGGTCCGTCCCATACCGGACTTGTGGTTGCACGGTTAGGCCCAGTTCAATGGCGCACAAAATTAAGTCCTTAAATTGTCTCAGGCAAGACAGCCACATCCCAATGTGCCAAACAGCACCCCCTTTACTGCACGATCAATTGCCCGAGGGAAACATTTTGTTCAACCCAAAACCAATGGCATCCCCGTCATGGTACAACAAGTTTTACAACAAAGGGTCAATGACCACAATTCAATATCTCATTAAGTCAAGATTAACATTAGCTCACAGGTGATATGAATCCCATCGGACAACTAAGCATGACTAAGCATAGCTACGATAACCCAATGCTGGTACTATGATTATGTCCAACTAATAATGTCCCAGCCTATGGTTAACAAAGGATACATGGCATTCCAATAATCAAAGGGGCATACTCAAACAGGTAAATAGCTACTCCCATAAACTAGCATTGTTACACAAATAGCATGCAATTGTATAAAACCAAGTACTTTTGTAAACATGGGTTCAATATGATCAAAGGTCTACGACTTGCCTTGCTGTTCAAATGCTGAGTCTTGGTCTTCGAAATCTCCGTTCGCTCCTTCGGGATTCGCGTCTACCGGAAAATAAAGCAACGAAACCAAATAAATACAAAGTAGAGGAGAAAACAAGCTCAAAATTGAAAATAAATGGCTCTGGAATGTAGATCTCGATTTTACAAAAATTTAGAAATTTGAATCACTCCAATCGGAGTTCGGACGAAGGAGAACGGGCCTTCGGAAAATTTAATTCAGAGAAAATCCCATGGAGTGACACGTGTCAGCACGGGATTGGCTGGAATTTCAAACTTTCAGAAATTAATCGGAAACGGAAAAATTATGCTCCTGACAGGTGGGGCCCTCGTGTCGGCGACACGGTCCACCGTGAACCGGGTTCACGAAATAGCTCTAGGGTTTGTGGCAAGGCTTGATGACGTGGCGCTGACTTGGCAACCCAAGGATAAACTAGTGCTGACGTGGCGCCGATGTGGCGGCATGTGGACGCTGACGTGGCAGACACGTGGACGCAGACGGCTGGAGAATTGGACACGGTTGGCCGTGACGCGGCGCGATCTGGAGCGTCCATCGCAGATCGGACGGCTGGGGTTTGCGAAGGGGCGCGACGGCGAGGGACGGCAGCGCTACTCACCGGCCGTGAGGAAGACGACGAGGAATACGGCGAACGGGCGGTGGTTCGGCCGGAAGAGAATGTGGATCCGGAAGAGGGCTTCGCGACGAGTTCAACCGCAAACGGCGACGGCGGAGAACGACCGAGCGAAGCGACGACGGCGAGAAGCGCGGGATGGCGGCGCTTCGCGGCGAGCTCGATCTCCGAGACGGTAGCACCTCGGGCGGCGAAGGGTAGGGCGATGGATGCGGGAGGAAGTGGCGAACCTCGGGCTATGGGCGGCGGCTGCTTTTATAGCCTCGGGAGGCGTGAAAAACGCGGAGACCGAGGAAGGCGGCGTGCGGCGCGAGGATACGGCGGCGGCGACTATTCGGGGTGACGTGGACGCACGGGAGGCGTTGATGCGGCGCTGATCGGGCGGTCCTCATCACGGGCGAGTGTTAGGGTTAGGGTTTGGAATTGAGGCGGCGGGTTGGGCCGGCTGGCGTGAGAGAGAGGAGCGGGCCGGGCAGGAACAGGGTTTGGGCCGGGCAAATTCGGCCCGAGATGGTTTTGTGGAATTAAAATATTTTCCGAATTAATTTAAATTCCAGAAATTCTAGTAAATGCAAATAAATTCAATTAAATAGCAAATAAATTCAGAAAAATCTCCAAAAATACAGAAAAATTCCTTGAAGCAAATGGTTCAAATTAAGCTGTAATTAATTCAAGAAAATGCAAATGGTTCACTTTTGAATTTTTAAACATTCCAAAACTCAAATTTTGGGATGTTACATCAGGCCGAGTTATCTTCTATGATTGAGCAGTCGGTACATCATGCGCTGATCAACCAATCATCGACCTTGGTCACAACTTTGGGGCCGATGATAGAAAACAGCGTTAAGACAATCGCTCAAGAGTTGGCCACGCCAGGAAGTCTGTTAGAACCATTGCAACAACTTCCGACGATCCTACCCACGCTGGGCGCCAACTAACGTGGCGTTAAGTCGGCATCAGCAATTCCTGCAATGCTGACTCAACCCACGGTGCTGAAACAATCCGATGGATTCACTCAGTACTATGCATATACCGACGCTGCAAAACCCATCACGTCGGCTACGCTATTGCCTTCGGTATCGCTTGGTGTCTATACCCAATCGGCTACAAATTAACGAGCATATGTACAGGCCGATTCCGACCGCGAATCAGGCGACTCACAGAGTGGTTGCCTACACGGAACCCTTTGCACCCGTGCCAGAGCCACCTACACCCAGAGCCGATAGACGTGATCAAGCGCCACAACAATACCAGGAGGTGATACCCAATCGGCAACCCGAGCTAGCACTCGGGGGGCAGGATGCTGTTTATGGTCAAAGGCCTAATCGGCAACCCGAGTTGACACTCGGGGGGCAGGATGTCAACTGGGTCGACCAAATCTCGATTGTATTGAAAGACTAGTTTGGCCTGCAACCAAGGGGTAGGACGGTCGGCTACCGTAAGCCGTACCCGGATTACATTGATCACATGGCCTATCCACGCAATTACCGAGTCCCAGACTTTGCCAAATTCTCAGGGGACGATTCTGTTACTACTTTAGAAAACATCGGACGATTTATTGCCCAATGCGGTGAAGCTGCCCAGTCCGATGGGCTAAGGATTAGATTATTTTCGTTATCATTGTCTGGAACTGCTTTCATGTGGTTCATAAATCTTCCTCCAAATTCGGTCCACTTCTGGAACGATTTAGAGAGTCAATTTCATGAATACTTCTTCACTAGAAGCCAGGAGCTCAGAATCTCCGATTTGAGCTCAGTCCAACAAAAGTTCGGTGAACCTGTCGCCGACTTCATAAGACGGTTTCGGGAAGTACGCAACAGGTGCTTTAACGTTACTTTACCCGATGACCAATTGGCCGATTTAGCTTATCAAGGGCTAATTCGCCGCTAAGGAGAAGTTTTCGACAGAATTTCTGATCTAGGTCACTTGCTCCATCGAGTATCGGCGCAAGAAAGCCGATATCCTGAAAGTAAGGACTTTAAAGGATTTCAGCCAAATAAAGAGACCACTGAAATAAACATGGCTGAATACAGCTCTAGTAAAGTCTCTAACGAAGATGAAGCCGATATCGATGCGGCTGAGTGGATCAAAGGCCCGAAGAAATCGCTTGTGTGTACTTGGCTAAAGCCGATGAAGAACAAAACTGAAGCCAAGTACACATTTGATGTGTCCAAGTGTGATCGTATCTTTGACTTATTGTTACAAGAAAAGCTGATACGGTTGTCAGAAGGACATGTTATACCGTCGGCTGATGAAATAAAGAAGCGAAGGTATTGCAAATGGCATCATTCATACTCTCATAATACTAATAATTGCAATATTTTTCGCCAACAGATACAATCAGCTATTGAAGACGGTCGGCTGAAGTTTGCAGAAGAGCCGACGATGCAAGTCGATGTCAACCTTTTTTCGATCAACCTGGTCCACTGCTCACGCAAAGGAAAAGAGAGCTGCAAGTCGGACGATGGTATGAGATCAAGAATCTCCACAAAAGCAAAGACCCAAACTTGCCGACTTTTTCTCTATTACTTGAGAAATATGAAAGAAGAGGTAGTCGGCAAGGGCAGTGTTCTCATCGACCAGATAATTGGCCAAATAAATTGGAAAGAGCTCGCCGACGACACCCCCCCAATGGACGTCAACATGGTGTTTACTCTGCCAGTCAAAATTAAAATAAAGACAGAATCGGCTAAAGAGGCATTCATCCAGCTATGAATTGGCCACAAGGAAGCTGAGTGTGTATCGGCTACTTAATATTCAATAGCCGATGAAGTACAAGCCGATGATGAAGATTTTTGGAAGATAACAAGTTATCTCCCAAAAATGGGGGGCATATGTTTGCACCCAAATTTGGCAAGTATGGTCAATATCGGCAAGTCCCAGGTTAACGAAACATGGAAAGAATATAACTTAGGAATATCTCGGAAAATCTGTTTGGAAGGAAGAGACCGACACGGATACTGCTCATCGGATTTGGAAGATCTTAATCGGTTTTGGAAGATAAGACGGGTTTGGTTAAGAATCAGACTCCTGGACCGATACGACGCCAAATTTGGAAGGATCAAGACGCCGATGCGGATAAGATTTACAAGAGTCCAGGGTGAATACGATCAAATCGACGACTATATAAGAGGACCAGAGGCGAGAGGAAAAGATCGCCCAGAGCCAACCCACAAACACGCATCTACTTTTCCTTTACTTTCCTGTCAATTAGGAGTAGCCAATTTAGCTTGTAATCTTTCATCTGTAATACTCTTTGATCAATCGAGTTGCGCATCGCCGTATTGATCTTTGTTGCATTACACCCTTTTTGGTTCATCTTTTTCTTCGATTTTGCTGCGCATCGCCTTTTTCGGGAAGAAGTGGCCTATTTACCCCGTCTAGTCTTTCCGCCGGATCGGCTAGACTTACCGTTTGCTTTGATCGAAATCGACTTGCATAAGTCGATTAGATCCATTTATCTTCTTGCCGATTACAAGGTCAAATCGGCTGGCACGCCTACACACTTGAACCCGGTGGTCGTCTGGTGTGTTGAGGCTGAAAACCCTCCGTCACGTTTTTGGTGTCAACACAATGTTATTTCAAAGTTATCAATGTTATTTGTTTCATAACAATGCCATCAATGTTATTTATTTCATAACTTATCCACAGAATTAACGAGCCTATCGAGCCAACGAGCCGAGCCCGAGCTCGCCTCGGCTCGCTATCGAAGCGAACAAGCAAGAGCTCGGGCTCGGCTCGTTGTCGCATCGAGCCGAGCCGAGCCTGGCCGAGCTGCGAGCCTCGAGCTTAATTTCCAGCCCTAGCTTCGGCTGCTCAGTTGGTTAGACCATCGCTTGGCGGCACCCGGTCCCCGGTTTGAATCTGACTAGCGCACAATACTGTAGCGAATTTTGTTGAACCTACAGTGTCGGCGCTCCATATTTGTTAATTTTTTTGGAGAAAATAGAAAAGAGTTTCACTGATTTGATTGAACTATTAAATCATATTATAAATTTTTGAAACTTTTTTAGAAGGGCCCTCTAAGCATGCCTAACGTACCACAAAAATTTCAGATCATGATCAAATTTGTGAGATTTTTAAAAATGCTGGCAATGCTACTGATATATTTAAAGCAGTTTCGCTGATTTGGTTGAGCTGCTTAATTTGCAGGTTCTTGAAAAAATTTTAGGAGGGTCCCGAAAACATGCCTATTTTACCGTAAAAATTTCAAATCATGATCAAGCTTTTGCAATTTTTAAAAATTTAGACAATGCTACTGATGCACTTCAATCTGCTTCGTTGGGTTAATTGAGAAGGGTCATGAGAGTATGCCTGACCTACCATAGAAAAAAGGAATGTGGTCAAACTTTTGTAATTTTTAGAAAATATGACAATTTGGTTCTTTTTTCCTAGCTTCTGAAGAAGATTTTCTTTCTCAGTTAAAATCTTTGTCTATGTTGATGATTCTTTCTATCTGCAGTCACGCGTTTGTCAATTGAGCATCTAGTATGATCAACATAGAGTATATTCCGAGATGTGCTGCTATTGGCACGTACACGATGCACAAAAAGCATAGTACAGGTCAGGTTAAAGTCGAATCCTTAGACCTGATGGATGCGAAAGCAAAACAAACAAGGTCAAATCCATAATACCGATGCCATACTCTTTTATAGGTTAAATTGAGAGTATTTACATGTATATGTGGAGTAAAGGTAATACATAATATATATATATATATATATATATATATATATATATTTACATATATTTCTCACAAAAGGTATTATAATTCTTCACATGAAAATTGATGCAAAATCTGGTCAAAACAACTAAAATCTAAGCAAAATTTATCGAAATTGCTGTAGTAATTCTGAAATTTTTTATTTTTTATTTTATTAGGATTTGAAATCTTAGTCCGCTAAAATCTAAAGTCTCAACCAAAATTTTTAAAATTTAGATTTTGAACCGACGTCCGCTGATCCACGCAACCGGCTGGCGTTGCTGAATGCCACTCGATAGGGATGTAATCGGATCGGATACGGTCGGATATTGTTCATCCCGTATCCGTATCCATATTTTTTATCGAATACGAAGTCGGATACGAATGGTGTCGGATGTGAATACGAATGCGAATAATACCGGATATTATCACTTACTTAATACGGCTTAATATGCACCGGATTCAATACGGTACGAATATTTTTAGCCGGATAATACACGAAAATATAGATCATTTATTGCACATGTAACATACTGATTAGTAGATTACTTATGAGTTATGAATAATTATTGACAAAATGTGAAGAAAATAGTACAAGAATTTACTATAGTTGCATTGTACATAATTAAGAATTAATAATGAACGCACTTTGGCGTTGTGGTGCACTTGGCGTTAGCACTTTGGCAGTGGCAGTGTGGCACTTGGTAGAATGGTAGTTGGTACTTGGCACTTGGCAGTTGGCACTGGTACTGGTAGACTACTGTCGGTGTTTCATATAACCGGCAAGTAAATTTGTAAGTTTAGGGGTCGCGCGTCCCCACTCCTTGAATGGTTAGACTCGGAAGTCCAAGATGTATACTGGTTCGGGCCGAATATCCCTACTTCCAGTTCGTGGTGGTGGATCTCATTGCTCAGAGGGTGATCGATTACAAGCGAGAGCTAAGGACAGGCCCTCAACGCTCGTTTGTGTAGGGGAGCCTGAGAGTTCAGAGCGCTCACTCGGGTCGGGAGGCCCGAATGAGGTCGGATGAGCGAACGAGGTAAAATGAGAAAATCTGATCAGCCCCCTTCCCTAGAGGGCCTGCCTCCCTTTATATAGTCGGAGGGGGCAGGTTACACGGGAATACGGAGGAAAGATATAGGGGCATACTATGCCCGAGAGTCCTGGTCTTCGGTCTTGGCACCTGACAGGTTTCTGTCCATCCCACGCTGGGTTGGTAGACACAACAGGTAGTGTTCCGTTGGGAAGGTGCGCACCTGCCCTCTGTCCGTTTGTCAGATGCTGACGTTGCTTACGTTGTGCCCTAACACCGCCTTGAGACGAAGTGTGCCCCTCCATTGCGCCTGACAGGATGAGGGGACTGGTGCTTGACTTAGCGCCCCCCCGGTATTGTCTCGGGAAGGAGTCTGGTACTGGGGGCCGGCTTGGAGTTGACCGCTAAGCGACGGGGATTTACAGAGGCTCTGTCCGGGAGTCTGGTCGGAGTCCGTGGGAACGCCCGACCAGCTGCCTGGTCGGAGCATGTGGGGACGCCCGATCGGTAGCCCGGTCGGGGTGCCCCCAGCGGGCTCAACTGAGACCGAGCAATCCTTCGTGTCTCTTCGGGCCTAGAGATGGACCCAAGATGGTTCATCCAGCGATCCAGCCGATATTTAGGGATAATCCCATCTGCGAGGGGCGGGGGCTTTGATGGCATCCCTTTAAACACTCTGTATCGTCGTCGGTCTGGACTCTGAGTCCAGATGATTGAGAGAAATACGATTTTGAAATAGATGTATACTTCGCAGTAGGGTACCCCTGGTAGGAGTATTCGTCAACTACCAAGAGTGGTATTGGTACACTGGTACTAGTGTCTTCAGACTCTGGTGATTGGTGCTCTTTGATTGGAGAGTTACAGACTCACAGTCTTAGAGAAGTCTTTAAAGTTTTCGGATAATATCCATATTTTATATCCGGATATTATCCGATTATAAACTCGGATATTCCTGTATCCGTCGGATAATTACTATCCGTATCCGTATCCTTATTCGAGATAACTATCCTTATCCGTATCCGTATCCGGAAAATTCTTCGAATATCCGAAAAACTATTCAAATCACTATCCGAATTGATTCGGTCGGTCGGTCGGTCGGAAAATATCCGTTCCAGTTGCATATATATATATTTACATATATTTCTCACAAAAGGTATTATAATTCTTCACATGAAAATTGATGCAAAATCTGGTCAAAACAACTAAAATCTAAGCAAAATTTATCGAAATTGCTGTAGTAATTCTGAAATTTTTTGTTTTTTATTTCATTAGGATTTGAAATCTTAGTCCGCTAAAATCTAAAGTCTCAACCAAAATTTTTAAAATTTAGATTTTGAACCGGCGTCCGCTGATCCACGCAACCGGCTGGCGTTGCTGAATGCCACTCGATCGGTCGGCTTCGGATCAGACGGAGTTATTCGAGCGTGGCCAAGATTAATTAATTCTTTTAAAGAGCCTGGAGCAGTGCATGTACAGTATCTTTTGATTGATTGATTGATTGATTCTGACCAAGGGATCGGAGGAGGTGTCGAGTGTGAACCAAATTTTACGTCGGATGGAGCAGCGTGGCGATCGGCGCTCTGACACAGACGCCGCCAGCTCGCAACCTCTCGGCCGTTTTTAGAGTCAAGAAAGAAAGAGTCGTCCGGGGGGTCAAGCTCAAGCCGCGTTGTCAGAAGCCAGGTCCCACCCAGACTGGTAGGGAAGAGGTGCAAGTGGAGGCGCAGTCGTCTCGAATTCTATGGAATATCGTTCTATTTAGATCTAAATTATATTTTTTATCGGATTTAAAGTTAGATTCGTTTATTGTCGGATACAAATACAGTATGGATAATATCGATTGCAGATTCAAAGTGAATACAGAGCGAGATTGATACAATACCGGATATTATTTTATCAGATATCGTGTGAAAAAAGATACCACATAGATCACATATATAGCAATGATTAATCAATGTAAGAGTTTAAATGTAGCTTTCCACTAGCTTTAAACAAACTAAATCAAGTATGTCGCAAGAAATTTAGAGCCAAAAATGTTTTAATCTTTTCTTTTATCCTTTTTTTTCTCTTTTTCTCTCTTTTTTTTCTTCTTTTTCTCCTTTGCTTTTTCGCGGCCGTGCCACCCTTTCCTTATTTATCTCTCATTCCTTTCTTTCTCTTTCCCTGGCTTCTCCTTCCTTTCTTCTTTCTTTCTCCTTCCTTTTCCTCACTTCCACCTCCTTCTGTCTTTCATTCTTCCTCTTCTCTAGTTGAGCTCCAGCGGCCCCCACTATGGTCTCCCTACACCGGCCCTAGCTGCAGCCTCCCTACGCTGGCTTCAGTCGCAACCTCCCTGCGCCACTTTGCGTTGTCCTCGCGCTGCACTGGACTTGACCTCCTTGCACTACTCCCGGCGTGAGGCACTGGCCACCCCACACCAGCCCCGGCCGCGGCCTCTTGGTGTCGCTGTGCCGCCCTACGCCATCTTTGTGCAGCATGGGTGATCTCTTGGCACCAGCTACCCTGCCCTAGCCCTGGTTGAGGCCTCCCTACGCCGCTCTTGGTGCCACTATGCCGCCCCGCGGTGGGCCTAACCCCCCCTCCCCCCGTGATGCTCTTGGTGTGAGGCGCGAGGCACCGGTCACTTGCGCTAGCCCTGGGCGTGGCCTCCTTGCCCCTTGGCCTTTGCCTAGGGGACTAACCAACTATGGGAGGCATTGCTCGGTTGCCGCATTGGAGATTCTAGATATCCGGTTTGACTATTTTCGAAAATATCCAATAATATTCTCAGTAAATGCCAAACCGACATATAGTATAGTCCTGAATCCGAATCAAAATATCCGAAACCGATTCCGAATCCAAAAATATCTACCTTCGATCCAATCATATCCTAGGTGCAAGTTTGCAGCACTAATTAGCTGCATTTTAGTACGTGTAGTGCAGGTCGCTAATTAACCATTTATACAAATTCTTCATACTTGCTGTTAATTTAGAGACAGGTCATCCACCACCTAATTAGTATTCCCTCCGTCCAAGCTTACAGTGCGTATTTTCTCTTATCACATAGACTAATGAGATATTGAAAAAGACTAGACAACCCCTAATTATCATGACCAAACATTGTAGTCAATATATGCGTATAGAGAATATCAAGTAAAGATGAATATTCCTCCGTCACAAATAGTTATCATTTTGGACATAGGTGCAGTTAAACATTTGAAACTTTGACTGTCAATATCTTTTTAAATATTTAAATTGGATACATGAAAAATCATATGTATATATTTGTCTCGAAAAGTACTTTTTATAATATTATAATTTTATTAGGTTTATAAACATACTATAATGGAAATTAGTGGTTAAAGTTGTGTTTTAGAGACTATGCCAATGTCCACAAACGACAACTCTTTACGACCGAATAGAGTGTATATTAGAGGTACAAAAAGAATATCACACTAACTTGTATTGAAACATAAAATACGCTCTACATTTGTCAACTAGATCATTAAAAAGAAAACACGTCATCGCCGTACGTAACCAAGCAGATGATCGGAGTGTCGCGCACGCCACCGCGGTACGTGCTGACTCACCCGGCCGGCGGGCACATAAAGCCGCGTGCACGTACACGGGTGGACCACGTGCGTACAGACCTCGCATACGTACGCTTGGTACAAGTCTTAGCGGTCTCAATGACTAGCTTATAGCTGTTGATTGACTCGCCAACCGTACGTCTGTATGGTCAGCGGCGGGGGCCCGGGATCAAAAAGTTTTGAAAAAGTTGGCCGAAGAGGCTGATCCACCGGAGAAACGGTCCAAGTTCAACGTTATATTAGCGGCCTGGCTCGGCATAGATAAATCGGCATTATATGAATGATCTTGCATTGAATCCGTACGCACGTTAGCGTAAGCACACAGCTCACAGTCCATGTAACGACGACATCGCGATCGATCTCACCTCTCCATCGCATGTGCATGCTCTCACCGGTCAACTGAGCTGAGCACCAGTCGAGACTCGAGAGACATGCATCGATGTATATACCTAGCATATATCTGCTCCATGCTTTACGGTCTTCTGGTACTAATCTATTCATGCGATTAGTACGTAGTTCGTGGTTGGAAACCTGACATGAGTTACTCATTTTCGCACGCCTGTCTGACGATGTAGGGAACTAGGGATTCCATCTTGCTTTCAATCAAGGCTGGGTCAGAAATGGTTCTTTGGTATAATAAAAATAAACACTGTTATAAAAGTTGGATACATTGGGCCACAATTTTAACCGGAAAAAAAGCGAGAGAAGAAACCGCCACCTGACCCTGTTCTTGTTCCGCATGTGAGTTGCTCGGAGAGATGGAGACCAAATTGCTTTCAAATAACGTGAATTCAACGGATCACTTTTTGTGTCACATAACCTACACGTCCTAGATTAATCGTTGTGAAAAAAAATACAAAGTTTAGATTTTAAAATACATGCGCGCTCCATCCAATTATAAATAGTTATCGTTTTGGATATATGTATAGTCAAATTTTCAAAATTTTAATTATCAACAACTATTTAAGTATTTAAATTAGATACATAAAAATTATATGTATAGATTTATCTCGAAAAGTACTTTCATAATATTATACTTTCATTAGGTTTTATAAATATATTATAATAAAAAATATTAGACAAAACTATGTTTTAAAGACCGCGTATTTATGATAGGAGGGAGTAATAAAAAAAACCCCGTAGAGTATGCATGCAAGCGGAGACATTGAAATAAGTAATTGTGTCTAAATGACGGTTTCTTGGGACTGCATTTTTCTAGGCTTCTAGCTAGGTCAAAGAACTTCGATCTGCTTATCGGGTAGTATTTTTGTCACGGCTTAACATGGAGGAGCGAATGCATGCGCTGACGTTAACCCGTACGTCGTGCTGACCGCGCGGGAACCTACAGGAATTAGGGCATGTACAATAGCAAAATCTTATATTTATTCTATCTTTTATCTATATCATCTAAAGTAAGTTAAAAGCCAATTTGTATAATAACTATCTCTAAAAATTGTCTCTACATGTTGTGCAATAATTATCTCTTCTCGCTTGTACATAAATAATCTATCTATATTCCCGTGCAAAGCTCAGCTCTCTTCTCTTTCATCTTTTCTCACTCTTTCACATAGAACAAAACTAATATATACAAACTAATAGTAAGTTAAGGTGATCTTATTGTACTCGCTCTTAATCAGCTGTATCGTATCGCACAGTGGTCTTACCATTTTGTCCGTGCGCTAGCTGATCGATCACATCCAGAAAGTTCCCTTGAAAATGAAACGTAAAATTACTTTAATAAGAAAAATTGACCAGCAATTTGCATATGAGTTTTCCTAGAATTAGAACAACCGTGCGACGGAATCGGTTGAAACTAAGCTCTAGCCATTAGCAAAAAAGGCGCGTGCATGCCACATAGGTTACACCAAATCGACGGCTTGCCGACCGTTTGAATACCCTCACCGGCCACTGCAGAAAGATATATAGAATTACCGAAATATTTGTCTACTATAGAGAGTAGTCGAGCATAAATTACGTATAGGTATCAGAGAAGAAGCAAAGGCCAGAGAAGAGTGTGTGGAAGAAATTCAGTGGTAGACGTCGGCCAAGTGCATGGTGGCCTAGAGTTACGAAGAATAAAAGAAAAAGCATCGGTATATACAGTGGCGTAGTTAGGATTTTAGTCATGGGTGGTCCAGCTTAACATTTTTTAATAATATAAGTGCAGCATACCAACATTTAAATAAAAAAAATACCAAACACAATATGATCAAATAAAAAGCTTTAACAACCATCGCACGTACAGGAGTCAGCTAAGGAAGTCCTACGATTTTTTTCCCTACAGAAAAATACCTAAAGACTAATGGGCTGGGCCAGGGTGGTCCGTGGCCCACCGGGACCACCCTGTAGCTCCGCCCCTGGGCATATATATTATATATATAAGAGGAGAGCATATGCATGCAACATGCAAGGATGCAGCAAACAAAAGATAGAAAAAAAGAACGGAAGATGCCAGAAGCAATGGTACGGCAACCATGTAAACTTTAGAAAGGAAGGAGAAAACGGCAAAAGAAAAGATTGCTGATGAAGAAAGGAGGGGCCAAGGGGGCACGATCGGGCGCGGTGGAGCGCACAACTACATTTGGGGAGACATAGGGAGAAACGATGGAGAGGCAGTCAATCACGGTGACCGGCATGGTCAGCAGTCAATCCACATGATCGGAGAACCAATGTATTGATTGGCCAAAAAGAAACCCTCTGTTAATGGGAGAGGAAGAAAGGAGACAATCTATCTATAATACATAGCTAGCTCTTAGGAGATTACATCATCGTCTCTCTCGGAATATAAGAGCATATACAATAGTAGAGACTATAACTGTATATATAATTCTTCATGTCATCTAAAGACAAAACTAAAGATAGCTTTTACAGTGCATGATATCTTACGGTTGTTTCATTGAGATTCTACGATCTTTTAATATGGTATGAAAAAGTGTTTATTATTATATAATAACTCATGTAATAGTATTTTATATTGTCTATATGATCTTCTTTTCATAAAGAGATAGCTATATTCATTCTCCTCATTCTCTCTTTTTATGTTAACAAAAATTTTACGTGTCAAAATATATAAACAACTAATATCACACCATTGTATATGCCCTAATTATAAGGTGACTTGAAGATCAAATCAATCTACTAAAGATATGGAAGGAATTATATGGGATATAAATCATCTAACTTGATTCTATTCTATCTCTTATAATCTTATCATACATGTACTCTAACACAAATATATATTGTTTTGGGATACTTGCAATCAAACTTTTGAAACTTGGTTTATCAATATCTTTTAAGATATTTAGATTGGACAAATAAAAAGCATATATATAGATTTATCTAGTAAAGTATTTTCATAGTATTATAATTCTAAATTATTGTCGGTTGTGTTTTGGATACTATATTGATATCTAAAACAATATATATTTATGAGTGGAGGGAGTACATAACGTGGCTAGCTTTTCCTATATTAATTACTTTTGTTTGTGTAGCTCGCTATATATATATATATCCAAAACGGGTACTTTCCCTATATATTTCTATGCGAAATTTTTTAAACTTTAAGAATGTTAAGTTTAACGAGTTTATTAATTAGTTCAAGCAAATTTGAACTGAAATTCAAACTAGAGTTTCCTTTTTTAGTGATAGTTTGATTATAGGTATGTGCTGATTTTATATATAAATCAGTAAAGCATGTGATCTAAATTCATTCAAATCTTTGAATTTGAATATATTTTTTGTAAGGTATGTGTTTCATTTGAATTATTATAGATGGATATATACCTTAAAACAGAAAGTTTTGAAAAAATATACCTAAATTTGGCTTGAACTCATGCATTTAAAATCATAGGGCCCAGGCTCTACGGTATATATATTGGTACGCTTAAAAAGAACTTAAAAAAGTTTCAGAGGAGAGAGCATCGCAATAATTTTATATTAAAATATAAAATACGTACTATATTACTCTATATTTTTAGATAAGTCCATAAAAAGTTATATATTTTGTCACTAATTTTATATTAAAATATAAAGAACACCCTATATTTATATATTTATTGATAGTACCATTAAAAGAACCTTATATATTTTTTTAGACAGAGGGACTAATGCGTGCATGTTGTCGGTGGCGGACAGTAAGCATGGACGGTGACGCGCAGGTTGACTATCAAGTCAAAGCTACATTACTCATCAACCCATGCTGCATGGTACCACATTTTTTTAATTACTGCTTTTCCTTTTTTTTTTAGTACCACATTCGAGCTGCTGTACTGTAGCGGGGTGCGACGGCCTTCATGAATAGAACAGCTCTTTGAACGAACATAGTACTATATACTACTCTAGTCAATTAAGTTAATTAACCAGCTAGTGGTACAGGGGTGCTAGTTCAATCAAGCCTAACAGTAGACCATTAGCTTAATTTAAGGGCGCGCCAATTGGGGGAACCGGGAGCTAGTGGCCTGCAACTGCATGTCGTTGGCGTCGCGCGCGTGTCAGTACGAGCCGCCGCTGCATCTGCACGCGGTTTGTTGGCTAATTGTGATGGGCAACGCGTCACGGCGACGGCGACGTGGGCACGTGGCCCGTCGTCTCCTCCAACGGCTGACCTCACGCTCGCGTCACTGTGACGTCGCCCGCCGGCGCTGACCCCGCCCGCTGTGGCAGACCTGAAAATGGGACGCGGCTCGCCTCCCTCGGGCCATCTCCGGTGTGTCGGTGCTACTGAACCGTATGTTCTTTGTCACATAGCGATGTCGCAGCTGTGTTTGGTAGAGTTTTAGCTCCATTAAATTCGTAGATCATTCCTAACTCCACTAAATTCGTAGAGTTAGAGCTGTGAGTACATTAAGAATATTTAGATGAATCACCTTGTTTATATTTTAGATAAAAATATAAATTTAATTCACTTTATTTTAGTTTATAATTTTTAGATCTCAGATGAAACTGAGATCTAAAACTCTATCAAATAGACCCTAAGAGCTCTGAACAATCTAGGCCGCTCTCCTGGTTTTTGATTTGGCCTCGTAAGAGCAGTCCCAACCCTCCACCTCAGTTGGTGTCCATAGAATTAATTACGCTGCCAACTAAGCAAAAATCTGATGTGGCATAGGAATTAAGGAAGTGAGAGAAGGAAAACAAAAAACCGTGTCTCATGCAAGAAACCTGGGTCAAGACGGTACCAAGACGCAAGAAACGAGCAAAATCGGGGTTAGACGTTTCTGCGTGCTTACCAAGCTGTGTTTGTGGTGCATGCATTGGTTTATTGCTCTCTCTCTCTTCTAGACACTATTTATAGAAACCATGGGTTAGGAAACTATGCATTGATTTATTGCTTTCTCTCTCCTCTAGACACTGTTTATGAAAACCATGAGTTAGGACTGCCCTAAACGCATCAGACTTTTATCATCGTAAGCATGTCCAAGCGCCAACACGTCTATCTTTTTTTGTAAATAAAATTGGACAGGAGTTCTAACATTCGTTTTAGAGAGACGAACGCCCTGGCGAATCAAGGATTCAAACCTGAATGGGTTGAGAGGCCAAATCCACTCCTCGCTGACCTGAGCTAGACTCGGTTCTCGTCTCTCTCAGTAACATACTTATGCAGAACCTCTTGCGGTAGCTTCTTATCAGCTGTAACTTCAACCAGGGTTGTTATGGTGAACATCTACTGGGAAACCTGGCTATCAGGTACGTTCCCACTTGGTAGAAGCATCTTAATCTATAAAGCAGTTATTAGCCGACAATGAAAAATTAGGACAAACAAAACCATATTTCTCACCAACAGTCGACTTAATTAGGACCAACTTTGAGACCAGGGATCAAACGAAGCTAGACCCACGGTTGACTGCGACACCGCCAGGGCAGCCCTTCGAGCTTCACGGCTCTCGTCGGCGCCGCCATCATGATGTGATGTCATATAACGTTTGTTTCTACGGTGAGGTTGTCTTGCTCGTGCTATCTCTTAACTACAATAAGAAGTAGTTACTATTAGCTAGCAAGTCATAGTTCAGAAATGAGTAGATGTGTAATCATAGTAAAACTGAAGCGTTAAGAGCCAGGGAATTAATAGTCTAATAGACGCAAGAGCTAATTTAGACGAACTGAATTTGTTCGCCAATGCGTTGCGTTTGGTTGTTGTGATTTTTCTTTTATGAGAATAACGTCAATTCTGCGGGCCGGGCGTGGATTATGTTGAACAAAAGGATCAGTATTGTCCTGAACAATTAAGCGAATTAGCATTGATCCCTATTTGTTACTGCAAGGGGTTTGATCAAACAAACCAACAGCCAAACAAGCAGAGATTGGGATTAACCGGAAGAATCGCTAAGGGTGTGTTTGGTTGTCTGCATCATCATAGTCTGTTCCGTATGAGCTATTCAGGTTAGCTTTGGACTGTATGAGTGGATGCAACCTAATTTGTTTGGTTGCTTCTTTATGCATCTTACGGGTCTGTATTAGAGAGAAGCCTAATTTTTGTGTTTCCTTCATCCTGTATGAGTGGGTGCAATTGCATCCACCTAGCCTGGATGAATAGGAAACTAAACACGTATCTAACAAATACAGTTACATCCACTCATGCGATTCAGGCATCCATACAGACAACCAAACGCACCCTAAATTCTTACCTATTCGATTACCGAATCAGCTTTGCAACCGTACTCAAATTCGGTAGCATAACAACGTGTTTGTATGCATTTGTGAACATTTCTATTTGGATATTCGGCGTATCTTATGGCAAAATACCAATAATTCAACGTACTACATTGACTCCTTACGATGCCAAAAAAAGAAAATTATCAAGCAAAATGTAATAATTGTGCTGATCTGAGACAAATCAAGATGACACAAATTTCTTGCAGGTTTATGTTTCATCACACGTACTATCGTTATCATCAAATATGCCTCGATATTAATGCAAGGCCTGCAAATTCAAAGCATTACCCATCTTTCAGCCATTGTAACGTCTTTGCACAAGTCTTCAAGCACTATAGAGAGCTAAGATTATACATGTACAGGTGGTTTTGCATTTTCCTTCCTCCAACGCATATTCAGACCTACGCATGTTCGAATTCTCAATTCAAATTTATCTTAAATTTTGTATTCGGAACTGTGAATACGCTACTTGTCAGGAAACTTGCAATTAAGTTCGCAACCGATCTCAACAGCGGATGTCAAAACGACAACATGGACAACGTGAAAAAACTTTGATTCTAACGGGGAAATATAGTTACCTACAGTAGTCTGCAAAAGTCTAGGAGAGTAGGCAAGAGAGAGAATAAGTCGTAAGAATCTAACCTTGGCGTTTATACCAAGGGCTATGTAGCATGGTTGTATCTTTTCTGAAAACAATTTTCGGCTGAGTTGTATGGCTGAAAGCTAGTCTGAAGAGGTTTGTTGTTTAGTAGCATGATTTTTAGGTAGGCTGGCCGGCTATTATAAGTTGAAAAATGTATGAAATGCCTCTAAGTCAAATGATAATTTATTTAATACGGATTGGAGACTTGCTTCAAATTCACGTATTGAATTGAGAATTTTTTAACTTTTTAATTTCACTTGGGCTTAAATTGAGGATTGGAGCCATTTTTAAGCCAAGGGAGGGGGGGGGGTGATCGAAGGTGAAGAACGTGACGCGTCGAGTGGGGTGCAGGGACGAAGAACAGGGAGGTGGCAAAGAGAGGAGGCGCCGGTGGAGATCAGGGTGATGAGCCAAACATAAGTGTAGATCGGAGTGAGGATGAGGTGAGGCAGCGAAGATCGGAGCTCGCAATTTGGATCCAAATCCAAAGGTGTGGAGGCTTAGGGTGGCAATGTTGAGGGAGAATGCGGAGGCCAGGGCAACGCTTCGAGGACGCTTCGACGATAGGAGACAAGGGGTGACATCGGCCAGAATAGGTGGAGTGGGCGTTGAGCGAAGGTGAAGGTCAACGCTGGCGATATATAGGAGGCAACGGCATTGGGCGGAGGAGGAGAATAGGAGGCGAGGGGTGGCATTGGGCAGAGGAGGTGAGAATGGTGTCGAGTGGAGGTGAAGGCAGCTAGGAAGGAGACAGGTGGAGGAGGCGAATAGATGGAGGAGCGGTAAGATGCATGCTTTTACACTTCGTATGACGTGGGTAAATATTTTCAACTTTCGTGATCAAGCCCAAACTCCATCCTACAAAAACCACCAAAGTTATCGTCAGCCTGCTACCAGCTTCTTCACGTTGTATCGTGTTTCCAGCTCTTTAAGGGGGTGTTTGGGACAACTCCAGCTACACCAAAATCTGTGGAGTTGGTGGAGCAGGGTATTTCTAGCTCCAGAAATTTATGGAGCTGGAGCTGTGAGTACATTAACATTATTTAGGTAGATCATTCTGTTTACATTTTAGACTAAAAATATAAACTTAATTTACTTTATTTTAGCCTATAAATGTCAGATCTGAGTTAAAACTAAGAGCTAAAACTCTCCCAAACAGGGTCTAAAAAGCACCTACTCGAAGCCGCCCTTATGGAACGGCTTCTGATTTCTCCGAGCGAAATGCCTAAGCCGAAGCCGTCCAAATAGGACCTAACAATTACTTTGACAAACACCATGAGCCAAGTTTTTCAGGCTGTGCATCCATAGGACGACGCCTCCAAAACCCTGCTCAATTACAAGCCTCCGTCCAGGGCTCCAGGCTCCAGCACGCGACAAAACATTCAGCTTTACACTTGCAGCAGAGCGATGCTGTGCAGCAACGAATGGAAAACTGTGGTGACCACACCAACCCGATGCTGTGCAGCAACGAATGGAAAACTGTGGTGACCACACCAACCTGGCAAATAACCTTCAAACCAGAACATCGATATAAAGATAGCCAAATCATAGGGAGAACATCTTCATCTGCAGGGAGATGTTAGTTGAACAAATACGATACCGATGTATTCGGGGCAAAAATATTTAACATTTCTCCCCAATTTCATTTCTCATCATAAGAACCAAGCCAACACAATCCCATTTACATCCTTTTTTTTCCTTCTTCCAGCTTCTTAACGAATGAATTAGATTTGACGGATGGCTGCTTTCCCCCTAACAACTTGGGGGCACAGCAATCACGGTTTCAACATGAATGCTGCTGTACAAGCAAAAGAGAAGGGATACAAAGGTTAAAAAAAAAAGTTAAACACCCACCATTCACCATTCTGATACAAACGACACGCTAAGAGATTTACAACTGCTTTTCACCACCACATGCGGTGACAGAACCCTTCATCTTTCGGCCAATGCCAGGCAGGCTGAGTTTTAAGCATAAGATCCCCCCACGGGATGATGGTTCCTAAGATGAAAATAAGCTGAGTATTTACACCGAAGCAGGAGCACCTCGTTCAAACTGGTACTGATTCTGAACAATTGTTACTTCACTCGGAAATCATGTCTGAACGTTGTAAGATTTTGAGTGAATTTGTCTCTGTTCTTTGGTTCCAAGTTCCTAGCAACATCAGTCATCAGCTTATCAAAACATTGCGAAAGGCGCTGTTGCTGGTCCACAGGCTGCAAAAAAGAGGTACATTAGCTCTTCACGACAATCTGTTAGTTACAGCTACATATTCAAGAACATGATAGGTTTCAACGAGTCTAAAACTTCATCATAATTATCTTAGAGCTCTAAAAGTGAGAACGACCAAATTCAAAACTTGATGCCTTTCACTAGATGCAAAATCATGGTGTCACAATATAACTTCAAAAAGACTGCAGACTCTAGCACATCCATTTTATGATGAACATTGCAAGTATGTTAAAGAACCAAGGCTTTTGTAATTCATCTTCTATTAAACATTTGTATAACTACTATTTTGCATAAGTAATACCAAAGAAATCATTATCATAAAGTTACTGATTCCGCACACGCAAACGTTGAAAGCTTTAATGATATCTGCATAATGTATTTACAGTTTCTGATGCAATTCCAAAAATTTCAACCACCTAATTAAAGCTTCTGAAACAAGAAACCTGGCCTATTTAAATTATGTCACAAGCACTAATATTTATGTTGCAGCACCATCCCTAGAGATCTATGTGCTCAAATGTACCACCTATTTGGTAAAAGTTAATAGCCAACGGTTAAGCCTAAACTGGATCCACAACATGATAGTCATATAGTAAACTCAAATACTCTTTTGACGATTAACCCTAAACTGGATTCACAACATGATACTCATAAACTCAAATACAGTTTACCCTGTACGATAGCCATAATCAATTCCTATCAAAAAGATGTAGATAGATGATTGATATTTAAAAATCTTTATCTCCCAACCTTAAAAATAAAAGAGAGGCCTACATTATGACAAGGTAGAAAGTTTCAACAAGAGAAGACAACAAAACTAGAAAGGAGGGAATGTACAATGGAACTTCAAACAAAAGAGTACTAACCTGTGATGCTAATATTTGTGCTCTCAGATCACTAAACATCTGCACACAAAAACAAGAAATCCAAATGACATGAAAACAACACAAACAAGGAAAAAGAGTGTAAAAGAGATAACAGAGGCAGGATTAATAATATTAATAGTAAATAAATAAAGACAGGCACCTGTTCACTGATCATTATCAAACTCAGTATTGGTCTACTGAGACTCCATTGGTTACCCGCATCCTCAAAGATAATGATCTCAAAAAGTGTCTTCAGTATCTGTTACAAAAACAATGTTATTATCACAAAGTATCCTTTCAGAATATGATAGAAAATATTA
This sequence comes from Guadua angustifolia, assembly GCA_036346375.1. Classification (NCBI taxonomy): domain Eukaryota; kingdom Viridiplantae; phylum Streptophyta; class Magnoliopsida; order Poales; family Poaceae; genus Guadua; species Guadua angustifolia. The sequence goes on along the minus strand of CM070500.1, from coordinate 71,093,281 downwards.
CCAACACAAACCTGAGGAAACAAATTGGGGAACTCTCCAATATGCCGAGCGAAATTCAATGCAGCTGGTGATGGCGGGCCATCAGCAGCTGTAATGTTGTTAAAATAGAAGGCTGCCAAGCTATCAATGGCAGAAGCACACTGCCAAAAGGAAACGACAGAATACAGATTAGCCCCAGCAGCAAGTACCAAAGAAAAATGTTGATTCCAAAAATAATTGATTATTATTAGACAAGAAGCTAACTTCAGACAAACACATAAAAGAGAATTTAACTTCATGATTATTACGTGCCAGTAACCACAAGTTGAACCAAGTCTCCCCTATACGACACCATAGTTTAAGCATTGATCCACCACAAGTGTCACATTGATGTAACAAGAACACTTTTCAAGTGGTAAGAAAATCCATAGTAGTGTACCTGTGTTGATATTCCTGTATCTAGACCTTTTAAGCCAGATTCAAGTGTGCTGACGATATGTACAAATGTGCTTGTATCCAAATTGAGAACAAAACCAATATGGCTGTTGAACAGAACTTCCATATATCCATAGTATGCTTTTGATAGCTGCAACAAAGCAATAGGTCAGTCTGAACGCTTCAACAGATGAAATGGAAAATAGTTCAAGAATCTGGCTGACCACAAAGAAGTGTGGGTTGTCACAAGATCTAGACTGTTATCCAGATCGTGTATTTGTACATGACTAAGACAGTAGAAACACACAATTTGGACCACATAATACTAATCTTGTGCAAAGGATACTGTTATGGGTCGACCGAGCCCATGAACAGCACCTACGGGTACTGTTCACGTAAACAGTACTGCAGGCACTGTAACAGCGGTCCAGATTGCTAAGGAAATAAGAAATCAAGGGTTAGGTCAGATTAGTTACTATAGATAAGATTAATTACTATAGATAAGATTAGTTACTATAGATTAGAATATTGCTTTCTTAGGCTCCAAGTTAGCCATCCTATAAAAGGGATGTCATGTATCACTTTATGCATCCAAGCAATGAGTAAATCAAGTCTCTAGCAGATCAGGCGCTGCCATCGATAACTGGTCGGTGGTTCCGTACAGCCAAGGCGCTAGCTTCGACAACAGCTCGTTTCGCCCACGTTAAGGGTCCTATCTCATCCCCGTTGCGTGTACGGATCGTGCACGTAACAGATACTGGCTGTTAATTGCCTAGGAGTTAACCTAGGTTCCAACAAGAACTTGACCTATCATACAAGGAAACTACAAACACGGGGTACTGCTTACTATTTGGACTCTTCTTTATATCTTTGATTAACAACTAGAATTCTAGGGGTTGGACTATGGTCTATTGGTCCCAGAAATTATTCTAAATCTCTAGGTTTAAAGTAAAAAGTTTGTAGCACCCAAAATTCCAAAACCTGTTTCAGGCAAATATTCTGGACCCCACTATTTTGCAAGAAATTTCCTGTTTCCTGTTTCTTAGTGGTCTTTTTTTAATTGCACATGTACTTCACATATACATATACGGTAGCGCTATTCTACACGCGCGCAAAATTACTGCAACAGAGGTTTGGATTTACTGCATCGGAAGTTCAGATTTACAGCAACACATACTACGGCACCGTCTGCAATTATTAATTTATTTGTTATGGTGTAGTAATTGTTAACTCCCAGTTCAGCAATTTCACTGGGCATACAGTAATATTCTAATCCCGTTTCTGACAAGCACGCAGTTCCCTCTGCTAAAATTCTATACACCGTTACTCCTATTCATATTCTATGTGATAACTGAGCAACTAATTCTTGAACTGTTGTCAAACTTAGCATGAATATTTTGAGATAGCTAATAAACATAACAAGAAAAGTAATAGCATAGGACGGCAACAATTGTAAACTAAATTACTAAAGATGGCATGAATACCTTTTTGAATGCCATTATATCAGACAATGGAACTGAGAGGGTCATCTTTAGAGATATATCAAGGGCATCCGCAAGTGCTCTGTCGCCATAAAGCTCAAATACACCAAAATTGACATAGTTCCCACATAAAGCTGTAAGTATAATTCCAGTAAATGTCAGAAGAACAGTAAAATAATCAGCAAGGAGATTACACGTCTTAAAGTCTGAAATACGAATTAAAATGTTTCTAAAAAAGCGCAGTAATGAACTCATAGTAGGGTGGAACTCAGTCCAATTTCCTTCTTCGTTATGAAAAAAATATAAACTTTGACCATATGTTAACCATAATAATGGAAACAAAATCAAGATTCAAATCACATCATGGATTTACGAAACCTGAACGAAGAAGTCTCCCAGCCCCGTTAGGTTTCCTAGAAACTGGCCAGGAAATGATGGATCCCAAAATTTACCAGAAAAGTTATAATTGACAAATTGGTAAAAGTCCGCTGAATGATTTGGATTAAATTACAAAAAACCATTTGCGAATTAGGAACTGCTACTGGCTGGTTTGACAAGAAATCGGTGGAACCAGCAAATTACTACCAGTTTTGTTAATTCCGAACCCTGATCAAAACAGTCAATAAGGTGCCAATCCAACATGATAGTACAGTAATGCAATCTTTATTATTATTATTCTACATGCCTGATGAATCCTATCAAAATAGGACTGACACCCTTCACTCTGAATAACTAGAAATGTTGAAGCTGAGTTTTGCAATCGGGGATAATAATATAGTACAGTGCATTCTAAAAGACCAAAAAAAAGTGAATTGCTGAAAACCTAAATAATATTAGGTATCACATTCAAGCATAGTTACTAGATTCGCTGTAAACCCCAACGAACCGTGGACTGGATTCATCGAACTTGAACCGGTTTAGGGTACGGGGTTCATGTTTACAACGGAAATTAGAAGAAAATGTGGCGAATCGCAAACCCGAATCCCATACCATGACTCGGACGAACTGCATTTCTGGTAACCATGCATTCAAGTAAATCAGTAACATAGGGCCCTCAAGAATAATGAAACCTCTCCAATATTTTAAAACAGAATATAAGCACTGCTACGAGTTACATTACAGCTTAGTCAGTTGAACCGTATTCTGTACTAAAACTACAAAACAATCATCATGCATATTCTCAACCACTATAGCTATCACACGGTTTTGAATATTCAATATTCACCTCAGGACATCTCTAAGGTTTCAACTCCAATGTCAAGAGTGGGTAAGGAGTCTCATCTCCAACAAAATAAACAATGTTTTGCAGTCTAGGTCAACATAGAGTTCACAAGAATAAGGATCTCATTCAAGTTGATAAAACAGGTCTATTACTAAAGTGTTCAAATGCTTTGTATCATACAATGAAGTTGGCATGAAAGGAATGATTCACAGCAGAAGTTCCATCCGAAACATTAGAAAGTTCTATATAAAATTAACAAAAAGAAGCTCATAGAATAATAAAATTTTGCACAATAGTGAATACCACCGTCTAGCCCCAGGAAACTGCAATCAACTTACTTGCAGAATATAAAAGAAAATGTTTCAAAAACAAGCTGTAGACTCACCCCTTGAAAGAACAGTCAGTGAAATCCACATGCCTTTGTATTTACTTGCATAAATATCAGTGCCATTTGGAAGCAATAGAATCCGTGAACCAAAAGCCACAATCAGCTTGCTAATCTCTCGGAATAGAAGGATCCCATTTGGTGATGACGAATCGAATGTCAATCTTTGAGCTTTGTTCAAAACAAACTCGGACATGAATTTCAGCAAGGGTGTTGTGACCTGCATAAAGTTATCTTTTAGAGAAATTGAAGACAAGATTTAGAAACCTAGGGTTCTAAGTAATAACACGTGCAACAGGTATGCAATGACACAAAAGTGTTCTAGAAAAAGAATGTAACATTGGTAATGGTTGACAACCTCTGGCTCATCAGTCCACAGTGAGATGGCTCTCAATAAAAGTGGCATGCGAGATGGATACAACCAGTCAAATAGGAGGCCATAAGTCCTGCGGCTGGATTAGACCAACAAAGGTAAAAGTTAGTTTCCAAACATAGGAGCCCTTATAAACTTAATAATCGTAAAATGTATATGTTGAGAGAATACACCTGTTTGTGGCCATCGCAATGCCTCGTAGATCCCTCATCAAACCAATAAATGCATATTTCGCAACATCAGTACGGAAAGCAGCATCAGCAGTTGCCTCCAAATTAACTGCAACCTATGATGGAAACAAAGAACAAAATCAGATAAGAATACAATAAAAATTATACTAGCATGAAAACAAGTAGATATGCACCTGAAGAAGTGGCTCCATGAAACTCCTGAATTTTACTGGGCCATCTTCCATGAAGACCAAAAAGCCAAGGATGTAATAGAAGGTAGTTCTACTGCGGGAACATCTGTATTCTTCAAGAAACGGAAAATTTTCCCGCTGGCAGGACAAATAATGAAAATGGAATCATTACTAAGACCAAGGAGTAAAGAAATCATATAAAACAAAGCTACTGAGAAGGCTTTACAGAATGATTTGCAATGATAAATTTTGTACTCTCCAGCTTGACAAGCAACTTTCCAGTCATATAGCTGCTATGACAACACAAAATGAAGAATCGTCATCATGCTAAACATGAGAATATGGAATTGAATGCATATAGCTACAACTTTACCCAGATGCTAGCTCCAGGAAAAGGGACAGAGTATGATCAATAACATCTTCACACTGTAACCAAATCAATAGTCAACAACAACTTATAGATCAAAGTCAAAGCTGAAATCAGTAGATAAAAAGTCACCTCAGCGTAGCACTTCAGATTTGTGGCTATTTTCCCAACAATAACATTGAGTAAAACTAAATGGTCATTCAGTCCAAGTAGCTCAGACAGTCTTGCATACAACTGCTGCAGCAAAGAAACAGTGTTTCATGACATTTGACAAAAAAAGGTATATCAAGATGCACAAAAATATCTAAACCTTTGCAGAATGCATGGCTTGGTCTCCTACATATGACCTTCTGAAATTTTGCACAAAGATGAGAATAGCTCGATCAAGCCTTTGCTTACTGATTTCTTGATATCTCTGCAATGAAATTACAATCAGTTCTCATTCCCATTCACAATATGCCTGTGGAGCTTATAAAAAAAAAACTAACATATGTTAAGCAAAGTAAAAGGCCACATATGAGATGCAATAAGCCAGAAAAAAGGAAAAATGGAACAGAAATCCTGTGTAACCACCATCAGCGCATAAATGTTTGCTAGTGCCTTAGTGGGGCAATAGAAACACAAGGCGATTTTGCTGTAGTTGTGCTAATCTTTACTAATTCCAATAGGATTTCGCTGTTATGGCTCCAAAAAGATGCTTTCAACAAACTGCTATATACAAAAAAAGAAAAATGCTTTTGAAAAGCCACCACAATGCCAAGCAGTGCGTTAATCTTAGCTCCTATAAAAAATCTGTTTTACTGCATCATATATGGTTATTGTTTCTAAGTTATTTGCTGCTAGCTGGACACTCCAGTTGGCCACCTGACAACCCAATGCAACCCATAAAAATATTACTACCACCAAGATAGGAAAGCAGATTTGAGTCAACAAGAAAAAGAAGTAATATTTCCTAAAAAGTAGGATGTCAGATGTCTGCTGTTGAAACCAACATTTATAAGCGAAAAGTCATCTCAAATAATAGTTTGTAGAGTTACATTTTATTACATGACTGGCACTGGAAGTAGGCTGAACGCTAAATAGAGTGCTCAGTCATTTTCATTATATACACTCAATTTTAACTTCTTTTGCCTGAAAAGTGAAAATTTTCATGGTGGCTGTAAGAAGCCCGTAACAGTTTCAAAATTACACATTTGCAGCAGTGCATTTCTTATTTCCAAGGGAATTATGTGATATTGGCTACTCTCTCCAGGTTTCATGGTGGCTGTAAGAAGCACGAAACAGTTTCAAAATTACACATTTGCAGCAGTGCATTTCTTATTTCCAAGGGAATTATGTGATATTGGCTACTCTCTCCAGGCACAAATAGTTGTTTTATATATAGGTGCAATCTGTTGAAGTATAAATGAATTGCCCATCTTTTCTTATTAACTTAAGCTTTTAGTTGAACTGGCTGGTGCATACAACTCAATATGGTATCAGAGCCAAGAGATCTCGAGTTCAAGACCCAGTTGTCGTAATTAAAAAATAATTGCAGCTCACTTTTATTCTACGTACTAGACCTACGGGAGCCTATACGTGAGGGGGAGTGTTGAAGTATAAGTGAATTGCCTATCTTTCCTCATCAGCTTAAGCTTTTGAGTAAACTGGCTCGTGCATGCAACTCAATCTGTTAAGGATATATTGCCTTATATAGATGATTACCTTATATAGGCTTTCCATATACAATATTGCCTTATATAGGCTTTCCTTTTATTCCCGCTTGTACAACTATATATACTAGCCATTGGCCTCATATTGAATACAAATGCTATTCATAACATGGTATCAGAGCTCTAAGTTTTCTCCTAGCTTCCACCCTTCCGCTGCTGGCGTCGCTGCACCCGGGAGGAGCAATCTTCTCTCCTGGGGGCGGCCACCTTTTTCTTCTTCGCTCATCGTCATTGTGCCTTCTTTGACTCTAATCTGTTGTCGTCACCGCGTTCTTCGCCATCTTTAGCTTGTCTGTGCAGCTTTCACCGGTGGGAGCTCCATCGATCGCCTCGGCGCGACACCGACCACCGCTCGTGGTCGCCTCCAAGGATGCCTTCCGCCAGCTCGCCCGACCGTCGCCGCCGCCTCCCCTCCGTCAGCTCGAACTGCCTCTAACTCGGCCACTCTGTTCCATCCCTTCGGGCGACGCCGTCCCCGACATGCCTCCTCCTGCCCGAAGCCAACCTGCCTCAGCCGGCTAGCTCTGGCCTCCTCCGAGCCGGCTTTGTTCCCTACTTGCGCATGCCTCCCGAGCTCTGGTTGCCTCCGCCAACGACGCTTGCCCTAGGCCACCGCCTCGTCCGCCATTCTTCTAGCTGACGCTGACACCGATGCCCACTCGGCCACCTCCACTCCACACGTCGCGCCAGGCCGCTTCCTTCCCGATCAACTCCCATTGGCCAGCCGGCTCGCCCGCTCCCGGCTACACCCGCGTGAGATGCCCAACACGATCTCTCCTCTGACGATTAGATTCCAAGAGCATCTCACAACTGAGTTTTAATCTGGTTTTGATTCCAGATCAGATCGGTTTAAGCTCCAAAGCTACTCTGGCCTTTGGCTTTTCGGCTCTTCAATTTTGGCTATGGCTTTTCGGTTCCTAGCTCTTCATACTAGGATTGGCTCTTTTTGTCCTTTTGTCTTTGATTTTCGGTGGCTCGGCTCACTCCAGCGACTCAGCTCTTTGGCTCGCCTCCGACTCTCCGGCTCTCCTTTGAGTCTTTTATTTTTGCTTCGTTGCATCCATCCATGTCATAAGCATCTTGGCTCTTTCTTAGCTCAGCTCTTTTTATCAGCTCGACTTCTTTGCGTCGATTTGGCTCGTTCTGTCGACTTTGTCGATTCGACTCGGCTTCTTTGTCGATTCGACTCCTTCATCGGCTTTCCATCGTCGACTCAACTCCACCATCGGCTCTTCTTCGTCAACTCGTCTTTTTCTTCATCGACTCAGCTCTTCATCGGCTCGATTTTTCAAAAGTTGAATGCTACAACGACTACTTCAAGATCAGGACTTTGGATTTTTCAAAATATCAACTTTTCCAAATGCAAAGCTATTACATACGCCTAGCATTTGTGGGAGGGTGTTAAGGATATATTGCCTTATATAGATGATTGCCTTATATAGGCTTTCCATATACAGTATTGCCTTATATACTAGCCATTGGCTGATTGGCCTCATATTGAATACAACAAGTGCTATTCATAACAAATCAAACTTTCAAAACTTTGATTGTCAACATCTTTTTAAATATTTAAATTGGATACATGAAAATCATATGTGTAGATTTGTCTCAAAAAGTACTTTCATAATGTTATAATGTTATTGGGTTTTATAAATATATTACAATAAAAATTAGTGGTCAAAGTTGTGTTATGAAGACGATGTCAATGTCCAAAACGACAACTATTTGTGACAGGGAGTATTTATTATGAGATATTGGTGAAATATTAATGCTGTTAACCTGTGACAATTCTTCAAAAAAAATTTGTTGAAAAAAAATGTCTAACACAGGCCCTATTCCCCTAGGCGGCCACCTAGCTCACCTAGGCGGCGCCTAGGCGCTAGGCCCCTCCCTCCAGCCTAGCCGCCTAAGCCAATTTTTCCCGCCTAGGCGAACACCTAGCCCGTCTACGCGGCGATTAGGTGCTAGGCGCTAGTTTGCTGCCCGACTAGTGCCTAGCGCCTAGGGGAACACTGAACACAAGTACTACATACATAGGCATCCACCCATACTCTACACTAGCGGATAGTACTCAAAAAGGAAAAACATCATGCCTGCAAGTACACTAGCTCATGATTCATGTTTAGTGACCAAATCACTTCCATCTAACCTGTATGTGCAACCCTGTGTCAGTAATATTTATCAACTGTAACACGCGGGCTGAAAGTTCTGCATCAATTAACTCTTGTGATTCTTGGCTGCAGAAGAAAATGAAAAACCTTGTTCATGAAAAGAATAGCAGAAAAAAGTTGACAAGCAAGGAAAATTAGTTGCTCACCTACAACCAATGGTCTGCCTAATCTTGAGAATGGCTGCAATTATGTGGACCATCCATGCAATCTGCCCTTCAATGACAGAGAGCTCATCTGCATCTCCAGGAGCTGGTAATCTTGACCTTTCCTGTAAAAATATTTGACTTTGAATAGCACTCTTCTAAAAAGCGCTTGTGGAATAATACTAACATACCGTATAAGCTTGTAGAAGAGGCTCCATGATATTTATGATGTAAAGACTACTGTTTTGGTACTGCAACTCATCAAAAGAAAATAACAATCAGGGCATGCAATATGAAACAATGTATGCAAATGGCAAAATTTTAAAAACAATGAGGAGTTTCATTTAATTTGTACATCCTATTGCTAATGAGATTACTTAAAGTAATTATACAAAAAAGAAAAAAAGTAACAGATAGATATAAACTGAAGTGATATATAAGTTTTGCCGAAAATGGCAGAACTGATAATAAAAAAGCTCCACCTCTTATAGGGAATGATTAAGTCAGATATTACAGAAAATGCTAAAACAATCCCAATCAAACCCTCTCCCAGAGGAGAGCAGATAGCTACTATTGTACTGGAACGAGAGGATATCTTGATTCATTCGAAATTAGATAGGTAAAGAAATTTCTTGATGAATTCTACCCTTCTGCCATCACATTAAAAAATATCACTCCAGTGAAAAGTCAAAAACTGGTATCTTACCATTTCGATTCAACAGCACTTTGCAATTCCTTATCATTTTTCTTTCCATTTTTATCTTATTTGTTGTATTTTCTGCATTCACAATCCGTCCACAATATGAATTGAACAAAAGCACCAATGCAGCAAAAATGTACTGTGGTTGCTAACATTTTAGCAGCATCTTATCAAATGCAACACGATGAATACCAGAATGTTGTTCAAGTTTGAAGTATCTGTTACATTGTTTTTTGTGTAGATGCTCCTTTTTTGGCAGCAGGAAAATTCTTGTGCTAAATACAGGAACTTAGAGGAGGTGCAAGTAGCAAGTTGTAAAAGGATAGCTACAACTCATATGTGTAATCCAAATTTGACACATGCGAAACCTGAACCTGTTTTCTGAGAAGCTGGAACAGGACCTATATCCCATTAACAGAAAGTGTTCAGTTGAAGTAATTAAGGCATCTTATTTTTGTTATGAATAGCACTGGTATTCAACATAAGGTCAATGGGCTAGTATATATACATGTATATGAGGTATAAAAGGAACCTATATAAGGTAATATCTATACAAAGCTAGCAATCTCTATACAAGGCAGTTAGGATACTGTCTTAACGATTTTCAGTTGAATATGGTTTCAAAGATGGAGTCAAATCATAGCTTTGAAAGAAAAATCATTTATAAAATCAGAAACAAAAAATCATGAGGTAGTAGCAACCTGAAATCTGCAAAGGTAAGGAAGACTCTCCAGCTGTTCCTGGAGAACTTCCACATTATCCAAAGGATTATCTGATGAGTTGTCTGCAAAGCTGGCCTGAGATGAATAGAAATAACAAACAATAAGTGACAACAGTTGCTTCTTGAACTGAAATAAATGCAGTAGTTGCATCTCTTGCAGAAGCCAGTACCTGAACAGAGTTAATTCTAGAAGTGATAAAACCCTCCGTAATTTTGGGTACAGTTTCATCAAGCAGACTTGGTGTGTCTCCTTTCAAGTAAGGCACAGATGTCACCAGCCTTGACCAAAGACTTAAAAGATAGTAGACACTGTTGCTGGCCCACTACACAACAAATAATTGATAGCATACCAGTCATAACACTCGCAACATTGATTATTGAAGATGTAGTGTATCTAGTAACTGAGCAAGAGGAAAGACAAACCTGCCATGACTGCAGGGATTTAGTTGTAAATTCTGCTACTAGACCAATCCATTCGGCATAAAACTCAACATTAAGAAGCTCTGACAACTGCACAGTACAATAAGTTAAACTTCCACATTTAATCCCAAAAGGGACCGAAGGCTGCTACTCAAATTATAATGAAACGTGGAAAATGGATCAACAAAACCAAGTACAACCACCAAGCAGTTTAATCTATCTATTTGTCCAAACATCAATAACAGTCAAATATAAACCAAATAATCTGGTAGTTAATGTTGTAGACAATTCTGAAGATGACACAATGTATATTCACAAATAACAAACCAACATGTCGCTTCAACAATCAACCATAAATTAAGGTGTATTACTATCGAAAATTCAAAATGTTTTATAAGTAAAAAGAAACTGAGATGCATGACAAACTTTGAATAGAGTATGACGACGCTTCAAAACATTTAAAACAACAAAATACCAACTTGACAGCAAACAGCAATAAGCTATTCATTGTTATAAGGTAAAAATACAGAAAATTTGGAATAACCATCATCCCCAATTGAAAACAATAACCATCCCCACTTCACCCCTCAAGACATATAACGAGGATTATGAATATAGTATCAATTCATTATTCCCTCAACTACAGTAAATTTTTTATGGCCACTAACTAAACTGCACAAAGCAAATATCAGCAGTCACACCACAGAATAATGGAACTAAATGTAAATTATTAGCATAAGTAGTTAAATATCTCTTCATTGAATGCTTCTCTTCATTGGTAAACCTGAAAGATCAGGAGAAGCTACAGAATCAAATTTGTATTTTGTAATGCTGTTCCTTGAACATGTAGCATGCGTCAACAAATCAGGACAAAAAAACTTTTGTAAGAGAACTATGTGCATACTTCACAATCATTGCATTGCCATAGTTACCAAGCAATGCACCAATCATTATGGGAAAAAGCTAACAAATTTGTCAATTTTCTAATAAATGCTAGAAGAAAAAATACAATGCATATCCTTGGTTCACAACCTGGTAATTAACTTTGAAACGTCCCAGAAGACGGCAGAACTCGTGGTAATTGCCATGATCAGCAAGACCTGCAGAGACAAAACAAATTACATAAAATCATCTATTTTTGCCCTGCATGAAATGCCTCAACCAACAAATTTATCTAGAATATCAAATCAAGGCAACTTTTAATTATCTGCTAGCAAATTTGGCTTCTACAGTATACAACATAGTTGCGATTATGTCCATTTAAGTATCCTAAAATATACAACATGACTACAGGTGAGTTAATCAACTCATGTTGGGACTAAATGCTTCTTAACTAACAGAAAAGAGGACTTTAGTCGAGATTATTCTTCCAAATAAGTGAAATTTGTAAGAGGAAGAAAACCAGCATCAATTACTAATTTGTAAGTGTAGAACCTTGGCCTGTTTGGAGTATTTCCTTGGTGCCTGACATCAGATGAGAGAGAAACTGGGACCGTGCAGGATCCTCCACAAAAATACTGCGCCTGACAGAAGCAAGTCTGACAAGACATTCCAAAGCCTGTACAAAACAACAGGCTTACACTCAACTTGACACATTTCCTAATGGGGAAATAAAACATAGTGGCTGCTTGGATGTGGTGGATTGGACTGATATTATTTAAGAATGCTCAAGAAAAGAAAAACAATACCACCTCCGCGAAGGTACTCAGACCCCCCAAAAAAAAAAAAACCACCACCACCACACACCCACCCACCCACCCCCACACCCAAAATATCAAAGAAATTAGCAGATAAAGTGCTAACCACTAGAATATGTGTTAAATGGGAGAAAAAAGCTTGTCAAACGATCAGAACATTTCAAAGGGTTGCTCTTACATGGAAGTAAGCACTAACCAATACTAAATTTGCAAATTGTATTCATGACCAGACCCATCAAACAGTAGTTCTTTTGAAACATGTGGAATTGTGGATAAAAATGTACCTCTCCTGAATTAATGAACAAATCACTCAATAAAAAATTTGCAGACTGTATGACTATTTATTATCAAATCATCCAAGCAAAGTGTACCTCTTTTGAAACATGATTATCATTGACTTTGTAGTAATCAAAAAAGATCTGGACAGTGGAAGGATCTTGAAGGAGAGGCCTCCAAGATGCAGGAAGCTGCATCAAGATTAAAAAAAATATACATAAACCACAATAAAGAGCCAAAGTGTGATACGATGACCGGTTAATTGTTGTAAAGAGTAGCTAACAAGTATGCAACCAATATACCTGCACTGTTCCAAATTCTTCAGAGCTTTCATCCACTGGAGAACCAACAAAGTCAAATGACAAGCACTTCAATGCAAGTGAAAGAGGGACATGCCTAAAATCATCTGGTACTGCAGTTTAAGTACAGATTGTATCAGATGGTGGGAATGAAATCAGTGTAGGTGTTCCAATACAATATACTGGAAAGAAAAATCATGACACCATAATAACTTGAGCATTACCTTCACTTTTCAGTTGGTGTAATGAGGTTAGAGAAATTTGGAAGATCTGTAGAAGAAATTGGTCCTTGAATGAACTTGCAATTTTTCTGTGCAGTGTCAGAGGCATCGTATTCGGCTATATGCATAAACCAACATAATAAACATTAATCAAATTTCTGTTACAGCTAACCTTACATAGGAAAAGGAATGAACAAAAATGGGTATGACATTCTGAACAGTACTAAAAAGAAAATGAAGTAACAAATAAAAAAAATCACCCAGAGATGGAGAAATTAGTGGACATCATAAGCAGAAGTTAGTTCGCAAAATGTATACAGCTGTTAACCACATACTGAGAAAGCTTATTGGTCCAACTCTTCATAGAGAGAGGAGTTGTTAAAGGAAAACAGAAAACTAAGATGTGAACCTTTTTCATACTATTAGTCAAGCTAGTAGGTAGGGCTTGCATAGCTATTGTTATCAAGGCAAATTGAACTCCACTTTGTGGCATGCAATCACATATTAAGAAGATGTGGATGACAGATCGTCCTAACAGTAAGGTGGGTTAACAAAATGATTGATTTACACTTAGTCCAAAGGATGTTGCTAAATGTACAACATGGCTCCAAGCAGGTAAAAAAATTGTTCCGCCCTATACAGTATACACTTTACCGTCCCAAGGACCATTGCCAAACGTGAGCCACAGCCTCCATCTATTATGTTGCCACCTATTCCCACCAATACCAAAGCTCTTTAAAAGTTGAACATTAATATGCCAACCATAGCAATTAAAATTTAATAAGAACTCTTCTTAATATTGGTGGGATTAAACATTACTATTCTGACCATAGTGTTTAATGCATGCTACTGATAGCTGTTGGTTATGGTAGGAATGTAGTCACAAGATAGTGCCTATGCTGTTCAGAAGTGCAAATGTACTCCCTTATGTAGTTATGTATGCTTGACCTTCTCATGCAGTGTCTATGAAGGAATGTGCATGTGGCTTTCATATGAACCACATAACCTAGATATGGGTGCCAACAACACTGTACATGAGCAGTTTTAAACAACAAAAATTTGTGCAGCCTGGTAGAAGCAACCGTGTCAACAATATTTTGAAGCAAGGTTCAATTAAACTTTAATTATTCCATGTATTAACATGAATGCCTGATTCTATTGGATAGGGAAGAAACAACTTATGAAACCTATATTAACAGCAGAAAACATTCTAGGTCTCACCTGGTTCATTTCCATTACAAGAAAATTTAGTATCTTCAATCCTATAAAATAATGATCCTGAGATGCCTGAAAAAACAGAAGCTATAAATTTAGCAAAATGCATCAGGTAACTTGAAACAGAGCATGTAATTAAAAAAATATAATATCGCCACATATGAATTATTTGATAATAGAAGCTTGGTTATCATTTCATTTCCATTTTCAGTAAATAAATTTATTTAATTGACACTAATGTTGCATATTAAAGACATGTGATCAAATTTTAGCATGAACAAGACTTTTGCATGACAAAAAGAAAAGAAGCATTTTCAAAAGTACAATTCATCACATAAACTTGTTACTCCCTTTGTTCTTTTACAAATGGTGTTTCAGTTAGATATTTTATTTCTTTTTATAAAAAAATGTTCTACGTTTTCAAGGTAAAATATAAATATAACTTCCTAAATTACCCTGAACTTGTTTAATGCATACTTCACTGTACAAGGTCATTAATTGGGGGAGAGATTCTCGTTCATTCATCACTTAGACTAAAGATGGGTGGATTGGCAGGTGGTGAACAAATTAATGGCATAGTAAAAGAAACAAATTTTAGAAAGGTATGGTGATAATCTTTGGGGACACCAATGTGGCCTAGTTGTAGAGCACAAGGTTGTGATGGCTGAGATCATGGGTTCAAGTCCCCATTCTCCTTAAAAACAAAGATACACAATTCCTCCTGTGTATTCTCATTCTTCAAAAAAAATCTTGTGCATTTTCTTAGTATGTGTGCATGAGGCTAAAACATCATTTGTAAAAGAATGGAGGGTGTATAAAAAAATAGCAACTGCTATATAAGGTATGTAATAAATGTGTATACTACAACAGTTGTAGAAGGTTTAAAATAATCAGGAGGGATTTGACAGCTACAAATGCGTAGAAAATGCAAAAAAGAGAGGATCTTTTCATAAGAAGAAGTGTAGTAAAGTAAATCATTATAAAAAAACGCACCAGCAATTCTTATATGATTATCAACTGAAAATAGCAATTTCTTGAGTATCACTGGCAGATTTGAAAGGAAGTGTTTTCTTCTCATATAGCTTCGAAAAGATTAAGTTGGAAGTTACCAAGGGATGTGAAACCAACACAAATCTTCTCCGTTAAAATAATTAGTTCCTAATCATACAGCTCAAGCCATCAATTATTAAAATAAGCTAATTTACAATTATTTGCGTTCCAAATGTTCAAAGCTCTTATGAGTCATTGGCTCATTGCATACATTCATTTGCATGCACGAATGCTGATTTATATGGCATTGCTGGTTATCTTTTGAAGGTCACTTAGTTCCAAAGAACAGGTTTCAATCACTGAACTTGCGAAGGCTCATGTGATCATACAACTCCACTTTAAGCAATAGTAGCTATCTAAGCTTAAATACCTGACATGCAATTAGAAAACTCTTATCTCAATGCCTACAAAGCATAAGACATGCTTACAAGAGCTAAGAAATCTGTTGCTTCCTTGACAATCTCTCTGAATCTGTCATCATCAAACCATCCAAATTTTGTAATCCGACAAGCGAGCTGAATTAGGGACTTAATCACAAAGCCCTGCAATTTAGGTCCTCTTGCGGCAAGATAGTTCATGACATAATTCCCTTCACACAGATCACAGAAAGGTTAGTCTAAAATTAGCAACAAAAAGAGACACAAAGGTATGCAAAAAAAAAAAGGTTAGAGATAAATAAGTTATGTATTTCAGCTACCCTGCAGAAGCATAAAAATTGAGGATAAAATGGAAATAAATAATTATCTATTCCAGCTATGCTACAGAAGCATAAAAAACCGAAGAATAAATTGGAAATAAGTAAATAATCTTCTCCGGCTATATCACAGAAGCATAAATGTTTTAAGGACAAAACGGAAATAAGTTGAGAATCAAGGAAACGACAAAACATATGCATATGAACATATGGTAACTTACACTGCACATCACTATAAACAAATTACAACTACTTTGTATGGTTACATGCTGCATACGACACGCAACTCATATGTGAACAAATAGAAAGAGACATAATGCCAACATGCCATGCAGATGCAATATGATTTCATGCTATATGTTTTCGGAATAGAAACATTACGGATATCGAGGCGCAATTGCAGAGAAAGACTGCGGTCAGAGACTTGTTTCAACAAACTTGTACTGGCCAACATCAAGGCATATGGAGTTGAGGCATTATCCAATATATATTGGCACTGTGAAATGTAGTCACTGTTCTCCGAGAAACACTTGAGGGTGCTTTCTGCATGTGCTCGTTCAGCTGAGTCTCTAGAATTGTAAAGTTTTTCACACAAAACCTCTAAGTGTGCTAGGCTCTCCATTGAAGACACGAACAAGGAGCTCCAATTTTCCAGTTGACCAAGTATCCAAGGTTAATATGCCACCAGGTTCTGAATTAATATCCACGAATTTGCATGAATGTTCATCACAAGCTCAGAATTAATGCATTAGGTATTTGGTTAATTAGAGAGCTTGAAAAGTACCATAAGAACTTTGAAGCTGAAATATATGATTCTAGCACAGGAAGAAGGAATGTCACAATACATTCATATTACAAGTGAAATGTTTCAACAAATTGTTTTCTCATGTACAGTCTTTTCAATGACGCTTAATCAAAGATTAAGACCCAAGAAACAGGAGAAAACAGCTAACAAATGCTTATATCGCCAATACCAGCTACTAACTCAGCCTGGGGTAGAGTGATCTG
Organism: Guadua angustifolia; assembly: GCA_036346375.1. Classification (NCBI taxonomy): domain Eukaryota; kingdom Viridiplantae; phylum Streptophyta; class Magnoliopsida; order Poales; family Poaceae; genus Guadua; species Guadua angustifolia. The sequence continues at coordinate 71,076,351 of CM070500.1, read as the reverse complement.
CAAGAATAGAAATTCCAAACTCAGCAACGGCCAAACCAGCAAACAATAGCACTGCACAGCACAATGACATAACAACCATCGAACAAGAACTTTCTGCTACATTTGCTAAGCCATCCTATTCCATGACTCGCACACATGCACAAACATCTGCACGGTACAACACAACATATAATGAAAGAATAATCAACTAAGAGAGCTACGTGCTGCATTTGCTAAGCCATTCCATTCTACTGAGCACAAACACCGTAAGCATAGCACAACACAACATGGTAACAGGAAAATCATATAACAGGAACTACATGCCGCATTTGCTAGGCAATTCTATTCTATAAATGCCATAAAAGCCACATTTGCTAGGCAATTCTATTCTATAAATGCCATAAACGCCTGCATACACATCAGCAGAAGCAACACACCAATAAAACCCTGTGGTTACATCTCCTAATCATCAGATCACCCATCATGTTGCATGACAAAAGCGTCCGTACAGCAAAAGCGCTCTAATACACCACGCTATACAAGGATCTAATCACACCACGAGCCACGAGAAAGCAAAACCGAAGATCCGACCACCATCATCTAGCCGTAACCACCCCACAAGCATCCCGACACCCTAGAGAGATCCGACGAGCACAGGCGCGACGAGATCCCACGAACCCCGAGCAATCCCACCCGATACAACCCCCGAATTCCGCGGCATTCCGATCCTAAAACGCCGAGCCCAGCACCGCGGCGCCCGCCGGCGCCGCCGCCACGGGCCCGATCAGCGGCGCCCGCCCAGGACCGAGGCGAATCGCGCAGACTCCACACGCCAGGCAAGCATTGCAGCGCTGCGCATCGCGGCGGCGGCGTCGATCGGGGCGTGGCAGTACCTTTCACTCCCCCCGCGCCCGCAGAATCGGGGGGGTCCCTGTCCGGCGGCGGCGGCGGCGGCTAGGTCTAAGGCTGGCGTCTCGGCGTGGGGATCGGAGGCGCGTGTTTTGGGGGGGAGGGGGTGGGGTGGGGTGTGGGTGTGGACATGGGGGATGAGGAGACGGGGTGGCTAAATAGGACAACGCGACGGGGTCGCGGGGTGGGGAGGGTGCGTGCGGGGGTGGGGTCGGGGGAGTGGGGGCCGGGCCATGGTGACGTGCTGTTCTGTTGTTCTGTACTGCTGGGAGAAATGAATGGGTGATTTCTCAGCGTGTTTTGCCGGGTTGGACTTTGCGTCCGGAGCTTTCATGTCTAGGGAGGGTTCATCCACGTACGCCTCCTTGCTTGCAAGTCTCATCACCGGTGGCGGTTACTGCTTTACTACCGCTAATTTCTTTTTCCTTTTCCCTTTTTGTTTTAACAGAAAATACGGCTAGCTCTCTGCGAAACTCAAAATATGCTGTGCACGGTATTTATTTTTCTAAAGGTACAATACTGTTTTTATGTACCCGGCAGTCACCTTTTTACTTAGTGCAAAGTAGCGAAACATCGTTAACCGTTGTAAGCCAATAACGCACAAACAGATTGCGATTGGTGAGATAAGTAAGGAGTGTTATGCAGAAAAGACAAAATAGAGAAAGTTGGCATGGTATTTTAGCAATACAGACAAGGTGAATAAACTCGATGATGCATTTTAGGAATTCGCCCACCAAGATAGAGAAGACAATTGGGTACTACATGTGATTAGTGTGGCTATCCAAAGAGAATAGCAATGTTTAAATTTAGATTAAAGGGGATACAAAATGGATGATGACCGGTATTATTAAATGAGACTTGGTGAAACTTAAAAAGAAAAGCCAATATTAAAGCAAATTTGGCTACAAGACACTGCAATTTTGTGACGTTTGCTCCAGAACATAAAAAAATCATGTCCTTGCTTTAGTTCGCTACAATTCTCACCTAGGATTCAAACCACGCGCACACGCCTCCCTTGCTAGGCTAGCCATTGTTACTGCTTTACTAATTACTACCATTGTTTCTTATTTTCTTTTTATTTTGAGAGAAACTATGGCTAATTCTTTCTTTACAAAAATCAAAACATCTGTGAACAATATGTTTTTGTTAGCATATAATGACATTTTTACCTATGTGAAATTCATCGATGTGCTTAAATAAGTGCAAACTAGCAAAACATCAATAACCGTAGTAAGCCATCAACGTAGCAAATTGTGAGTGGTAACCGATAAGATATGTAAGCAGCATCATGCAGAAAAAGTCTAGACGAAGAAAGTTGACGTTGTATTTTGGTAATTCGGGCAAGATGAAGAAAGTTGATCACACATTTTAGGAATTCACCTACCAAAACAGAGAAAACAATAGTTGAATACCGATTTAAGGAGGAGACAAACAGAATGATTCCCCAGCTTGGCCAGAAATCGTAAAACTAAGATCACGTACAATAGTAGAGATGATTACTATCTATATACTTCTTCATATTATCTAAAGACAAGACTAAAGACAGCTTCTACAATAAGGAAGTATATGCTGAAAGTAGACACACGTGAAAAGATGAAAGTAGGCAAGGGTGTTAGATCAAACATGAATGGCCTAGATCTAGGTAGAATCCTATCTCCTCCACTTAAGGTGTGGAATTTTGTAATTTTTCTAAGAGTTATATGTAAAACATGTTTAAGTGGAGGAGGTCAGATTTCACCTATATGTGGACTATTCAAATTTGATCTAGCATCTCTGTTGAACTACTTTCATCTTTTCACCATATGTCTACTTTCAGCATATACTTTCTCTTCTACAATAGATGACATGTTAAGATTGTCTCTATGAGATTCTACAATCTTTTAAATATGGTATGAAAAAATGTTTATTATATATAATAACTCACGTAATAGTGTTTTATGATGTCTATATGGTTGTCTCTTCAGAAAGAGACAGCTATACTCTCTCCTCCTTTTCTCTCTGTTAAAGTATATAGATAGTTGACATCACACTATTGTACATACTCTAATAGTAGGAAATGGGAAGGGGATAGATTTTAGTATGAATGCTGGAATGGCCCCATGCAACTATGTGAAAGATTCCCCGTTTTATATTCTGTTTGCAAGGAGCAAAAAATGTGAATATTCATGATGTAGTTATGAAAAGATGTATTACTTTTAGAAGATGGCTTGATGAATCTATGCAGCATAGGGCTGAGAATGCTGCAGGATGTTATTGCCAAGGAGGCTTTTAGTGAGAATCCTGACATTCCTAGATAGATGTGGGGAGAAAGCATGAGTCTTTCAGTGTCAGTTACATAAGAACTTGCTAAATTGTGCTCATAACATTCCTTGGAAAGCTAAAATACCAAAATAAAGTCAAAAATTTTATGTGGCTGATTTGGCACAATGCCATCTTGACAAAAAAAGACAAATTGTTGAGAAAAAACTGGAAGGGGGGTAAACTCTGTAGCTTTTGTCATGAAAACGAACTTATAAATCATTTGTTCTTCGAATGCATTATCTCTAAATATGTGTAATGCATTATCTCTAAATATGTGTGGGGTGTGATAGGCACTATAGTTGGAGCTTATTGTCGCCCTGTATCCTTTTTCTGGCGGATCAGGAAGTATAAGCATTCTGGGGATAAGATACAAATCATGAGACTAGCTGCTCTCGGGAACAGAATAGTTTTTGAGAAGAAAATTATTGGATCTCCGGCTGTGACCATATATTGTATATTTGCTCCTGTTCGAAACTTTGGGCAGGTCTTTACTAAGGATGAGTGGAAAGAGCTGCTCCTGGAGGAGAGGGTGCAAAGGCTCTCCGAGAGGAGGCGCTTCGGCAACAACATGGTTGGCAAGGCAAACAAAAGTAGAGCTACTAGCGGCATGAGACAGTCGTTGTAAGTCAAGCCGGAGGCCGAAGAAAGGAAGATTACTGAAGAGAAGCTCTACTAAGACGAAGAGGGATGATGGCGAATTGAAATCTGAATGTCTGTATAAACGCTGTAATGCCCATTGGATGGCTATGTGAACATGATCTCAGTAACTAGTTTGGCTGCTTTGTGCTCCCTTCACTGGGATATAGGTAATTGCTTTATTAGAACTCGTATGTAATAGACACTAGTCATGTGTCCGTGCGTTACAACGGAAACTCAATTTGTGATAAAAAATTTATTTGCAAAGAGCACTAACAGTGGCAAAGGTGGGTAATTAAAGAGCAGTGGCAAAGGTGGGTAATTTTGATGAAGTGGCGCGGGCAAATGTAGGTAATTAAAGAGCAGTGGCAAAGGTGGGTAATTTTGATGAAGTGGCGCGGGCAAAGATGGGTAACTAAAAAGTAGTGACAAAGGTGGGTAATTTTGATGAAGTGACGTGGGAAGAAACTCTCACTTTATATAGTAGAGATAAGCGACATCATGTTAATTCCATTTTTCGAAGTAATGGAATCTGGGGTATTTTTTTATCCTGTTTGGGAAAAAAATTGAGGGGACAAAAACAGCCGATAACTGGTATTATTAAAACGGAGACTCGATGAGTTTAAAAAGGAACGCCGAATGTGGCGGAGGGAGGAGGATGGGAAGAGCCATGTTTAGAACGGGATTTCATTTCAAAGTGCAGTTTTGCAATATGTATAAAGAGGACATGTAGTTTGTGAAAACTTACCTTAGAAGTGTAGTTTGTGATAGTTTGATCAAAGTATGTGCGGTTCCATGAAATTTTCTCATTTTTTGAAAGGAAAAAAGTTAAAAAAAATTGTAGCTCAATTTCAAGAGGTAAGGATTTTTTTTAAAAAAAAATTGAAATTATAAAAAAAATAAAAGTCCCGTAGCTATACGCTTCAGTTCTACGGTGGAAAACGCCACATGGCGGGCTTGGCGGTAATGTATAAAGCAATATAGATATCTACAGATTTTCTCCCACCTATGTCCATGATTTTTCTTTTGAGGAATTTCAAAACCCTGCAATTGACCCAGCCAGAACGCATGTGGCCACTCACATGAGTATTTTCCATTGTCAGAGTAATCTTATGGGTTATCAGCGTAGATCATTTTGACACTTGGCTAGAAAATTAGATCAACAAATAATCTTATGTGGATCAACCTTTCATGTATAGTTAAGGTGCGATGGTACTGAATAAATTTGAGCCGGTAGGTAGTTCTGCGTGGGACTATTGGTAGTAAAACTATACAGTCAATGTATTAAATTTATTGAGATCGTCTATTCTAATATATACTCTATATAAAAACCGCAAGGATTGCCGCCTCCTCAGGGGGCCACGTGTCGCCCTCTGCGGGAAGGCCCCTAGAAATATTAGAAATCGCGTTTAGGTCCTTTTGAAAAAATTAAAAATCGCATTTAGGTCTTTTCAACGGTTTTTTAGTAAAATGGATCCGAAAAATATCAAAATTGCGTTTTGGTCCATTCACGCGGTTTTCTAAAAAAACACAGATTCATCGAGGGTTTATAGCCAAATTGGAAATCTCGTTTAGATCCTTGTGGCAGTTTTTTAGTAAAATAGACCCGAAAATTTTTGAAATTACGTTTAGGTCCCACCACTCACTTCTTGAAAAAAACACAAATTCGTCGAGGGTTTATAGCCAAATTGGAAATCGCATTTAGGTCCTTACGACGGTTTTAAGTAAAATAGATCCGAAAAATTTTAGAATTACGTTTAGGTCCCACCACATGCTTTTCTAAAAAAACACAGATTCTGTAGGATCGATATATACTAAACTAGCAATCAAAGGGAGGTGAATGATTGTGCGGAAGGTAAAATCAAATTTTTGATGATTTTTGAAACACCCCAATTCAAACTCAAATTGCCTGATTCGGATTCGACAAAACAGAGTGATACATGTTCACTAAAACAATAATTCCTGAAGATCCCACGGTTATTGTTCTTAACCGCCACAGATAACGTTTATCTGTGACGGTTATTGTTCTTAACCGCCACAGATACTCCCTCCCACGCCATAGATATAGATGACAATCATAATAAACTCCAGGAAGCATGCATAACTCTAAAAACTACAAAAATCATAATAAACCATGTTGCATATGACAATACATGATTTTTTTCTTCCATACATTAATACATATGAAGCATGTATAACATAAGTCCTACAAGCATTTAAATGTTTATATCCTAGAGCACATAAAAATGAGTAAATAGAATTATTCAAGCTACTACATTTCCTCAAGAGCCATAGAAACTCGAATTCAATTGAACAAGACTCCACCATCGCCTAGTCGAGACTTTGAAGTTTCGAAGTTTTCTCATCAAAATCATGCATATTTATTTCCTATTAATTCCACAGAAATGTACATTTCTTACATCACATTTCCATTACTGCATATAAATGGCGACATGTTGCCATTACTCCTAGCTAATTATTTTCTTTCACAATTTGGCCTTCGTTGTGATCATCGCGATGATAGGTAACTTCTTGAGTGGTTTCTTCCTCGGGCCTGATGTTGTCGCCTGCGAAAGGAGGCAACTCATCAAACTGGTTGTACTCTTCCTCATCCACGACATTCTCAACTCCAACGATCCTTCTTTTTCCTTACAGAACTACATGGCGCTTCTTATCTGCCGGGTCGATTATGTAGAATACTTGTGCTACTTGATTCGCAAGTACGAATGGTTCATCTCTGTATCCGACATGTTCGATGTCCACAGTAGTAAAGCCGTACTTGTCCACCTTGACACCATTCGGGAGTCGTACCCAATGACATCGAAACACCAAGATCTTGAAAATGTAGTAGTCCAGCTCCCAAATCTCCTCTATGAACCCGTAGTAGATGCTCTTCGTACTGCCTGTGTTGTCGTAGGCAGTGTAAATTTTTTAAAATTTATAAAAAAGGTCTGAGAGTGTGCTTAAGCTACCTTAAAAAAATTAGAACATGAATGAACTTTTACGATTTCTAAAACATCTTACGATGGTGCTGGTACATTTTTCCCTCTTTTGGGAGGTATTAGAAAAAAAAAAGCTCACTTTTTGTTGAAATCTCTATATGTCTCAATGATTTATTCCACCCGCAGCTACGCATCGGTCGGGGTGCATCTAGCAGGGGTGGAGCTGGGCCTCGGCCACTGGGGCCTGGGCCCGAGGCCCAGCTCAAATAGCAAATCAAGTGCTACTAAGTAGCAACCCTAGACCTAGTAGTAGCAATCGCCAATTGCCCAATCGGCAACGCCCAGACCCATCCCGGTGGTCGATCGAGCCCTCCGCTCGGACACCGACCGTCCGCCACGCCGCCACTCCAGCTGCCTTGGCGCCGCTCCGCCTTCCGCCCACAATGACACCACCGCCACACCACCGCTCCAGGCCGCCGCTCTTGGGCCGAGCAAGGTGATGCTTTCGTCCACGCCGCCGTCCAGGCCACCACTCCTGGCCCAAGCAAGGTGATGCTCCTGGGCTCTAGGCCGCCGCTCCAGGCCTCGGTCGTCGCTCCCGGCCGCCGCTTCAACCTCCAGGCCCACGCCCAGCACCTTCAGCCGTCGCCTCCACAGGCTCCACTCCTCCAGGCTCTCTGGCCGAACAGTGAGAAATTGAGAATTGAAATGGAGTAGTAGACTAGTAGTACTAGCTAACAACTTAAAAGAGAAGCTGCCTAATGACTTAATGAGGATTTATTTTTATTATTCGTTCTAATGCTGGTAGCACTGAGGTACACTCGTAGTCTGTTAGCACTTGATCTTGATGCCTTGATACAATCATAGAATGATAGTTGATAATTTAGTTGAATGATTACTGATTGTATTGCTCCGGTATTACTTGCTATTTGTTAGTTGTTACTATATGAAAAACTTAAAAGGATAGTTTTGGTTATGCTTATATACTAATACTCGAATCTATATTGATTTGAACAATTTATATAGTCCGTGATTAATTGATTGAACTCAATTTGATGTAATAGAAATACATGATGAAGATGTCGAAGCCATTGTTATCTTATTTTCCAGCACAGTCACAGTCCAACCAATCCCCTCCAGAAACAATAGGAACTGCAGCTAGTAATACCCTACAAAATAATCCTCATGTTGTGCTTAATTTGAAAGATATTGTTGCCGATCCTGAGCTTTGGAAACCAATTGAGGAATTCGATGTGGATATTAGGGATTATGCTAGAAGGGAGTATTTGCTACGGGGACCATGCCAGCCGAAAGGTCATAAGTTTCCACAGAAATCTATAGGAAATCACAAAAGAAGCTTTCAAGATGAGTGGTTTAAAAGACATGATTGGTTAGAATATAGTGTTGCTAAAGATGCTGCCTTTTGTTTTTATTGTTTTCTATTTAAGCAATGGAAACCTGAAAACTTTGGTACTGATACATATACAAAGGCGGGGTTTAGTTATTGGAAAAATGCAATTAAATCTTTTGATGAACATGTTGGTAAAATCGATAGTGTTCATAATAAAGCTAGAAAATGTTGTGAGGATTTTAAAAATCAGAGGCAGAGTATCACACATGTGTGGACTAATACAAGCTAGAAGGAGGAAGAATATTTGGGTCGTATTACTATTATTTTAGGTGTTGTAAGGTTTCTTCTATTGCAAGCTCTAGCTTTTCGTGGGCATGACGAGTCTTCCAGATCAAACAATAGAGGAAACTTTATAGAGATGCTACAATGGTATAAAGAGAAGGATAAAAATGATGCAAAACTGTTAGATAGTGCTCCTGGTAACCATTTAATGACTTCGCCAGAAATACAGAAGCAGTTGTGCAAAGCTTGTGCAGAAGAGACCACTAAAGCCATTGTGGATGATATTGGGGATAAACAATTTGCCGTTCTTGTTGATGAGTCTCGAGATGCATCTATCAAGGAACAAATGGCTGTGATTTTGAGGTTAGTATGTGCTATTTGAAATTTTTAGATAGCTTTTTAACTACGCTTCTTGCTCTCATTAAAAACTACGCTTCTTTCTCCATGTAGGTATGTGAACAACTAGTGGCAGGTGATTGAGAGATTTCTTGGGATTCAACATGTTAATGACACGACATCAGCTTCGTTGAAGGTAGTTTTGGATGCTATGTTTGTTCATCATGGTTTATCTATCCATAGATTGCGAGGGCAAGGATATGATGGCGCATCAAACATGAGAGGGGAATTCCACGGGCTACAAAGACGGGTATTGGATGAAAATCCATATGCATTTTATATACATTGCTTTGCTCATCAGCTGCAATTAGTGGTTGTTTCCGTTGCCAAGTGTTGTTCTTTTATCTTGGATTTCTTTCACTACACCACTTTGATTGTCAACACTGTTAATGCTTCTTGTAAGAGACATGATCAATTGGCCCAACAATATCATGATAATCTTGTGAGTAGAATGGAAAGCGGTGAAATTTTTACAGGAACCAAGAAACTAATCTTGCAAGATCTGGGGATACTCGATGGGGTTCACATCACAAAATCTTGTGTCGTCTCCTCCTGATGTGGGATGCAATCCTTGAGGTATTAGAGAACATTTGTGATGATGCAACAAATACAACACAAAAAACCACAACTTCAGGTTTGTTGCGACAAATGAAAAGTTTTGAGTTTTTGCTTATATTGCATCTTATGATCAGAATATTGGGCAAAACTAATGATCTGTCACATTACTTGCAAAAGAAAGATCATAACATTGTTCGTGCTATAGGATTGGTTGGGGCCACATTCCAAAAAATTAATGATATAAGGCAGCATAGTTGGGATGAGCTCTTTCAGGAGGTAAAGACATTTTGTTTGCAACATAACATCATTGTGCCAAATATGTTGGATACAATAATGATTAGGGGCGCCGAGGGTCGCGGCAGCCAATTGGTAACTTACTACCATCATTTCAATAATGAAATATTTAATGTGGTGCTTCATCAAATTATTGTCGAGTTAAACAATCGCTTTTCTGAAAGATCTACTCATTTATTGAGATGTATTGCTTGTCTTCATCCAAAGAATTCTTTTGCCAACTTTGATGAAGACAAGCTAATTGAACTAGTTAAAATATATACTGCCGACTTTTCCCAATATGATTGTATAGTACTTAAGGACCAACTTGAGACATTCATTGCTGATGTGAGAGCTGATCCAGATTTTTTAAGTTGTAATGACTTTGGTAATCTTGCTGTGAAGATGGTTTAGACCGATAGACACACAGTGTTTCCATTGGTATATCGCCTCATTGAATTGGCCTTGATTTTGCCCGTTGCAACCGCAATAGTAGAGAGAGCTTTTGACGAATACCCGTACCAGGGGTACCCCACAGCAAAGTATACATCTATTTCAAGATCGTTTTTCTCTCAGTTATACGAATATGGCGGCGAGATTGGCAGCGATGCAAAGCGCTAGAGGGGGTATTACCAAAGACTCCGTCTCTCACAGATAGGATTATCACTAAACATTGGTCGGAGCTCCCAATGGGTCGTCCGGGGCCCGGCTCTGAGCAATGGCCTCATCGAGCCACGACCATGCCCCTTTGGAACGGTCCGACTTGGCCTCGGGTCGGACGCCCCCGCAGGCTCCGACCTGGCCACAGGTCGGGCGCACCATCAGGCTCCGGCTCTGCGACCCCGGCCACGTCATCAATCGGCCTCAAGTTGGTCACTTGCCCTGTGGACACAACGCCCACGCGGGGGCAGGTGACTCCTTCCCAAGGAGGTCAAGAGGCCACGAAGTCAAGCGCCGGTCTCTTCGCCCCGTCATGCGCAGTAGAGAGACGCGCTCCGTCCCAAGGTGGTGTCCGAATACAGCGTAAGCAATGTCAGCATCTGACAGGAGGACAGAGGGCAGGTGCGCGCCTTCCCAATGGAGCACTGTCCGTTGTGTCTACCAACCCGGCATGGGATGAGCAGGAACCTGTCAGGCGCCAAGACCGGAGACCGGGACTCTCGAGAGTAGCATACCCCTACCTTGTTTCTCCAAACTCCCGTGTAACCTGCCCCCTCCGCCTATATAAGGAGGGGCAGGGCCCTCAGGGAGGGGCAATTCATTCGATTCAACACAAGCCATCCGACCCGATTCAGTATCCGATCCAGGCAAACACCCCCGAGTCCCTTCACTCGGATGAGTGCTCAGGGACTGTCCTAAGCCCTCACTTGTAATCCCATATGGATCATCGCACCCCGAGCAATACAAACCACCGCCACACAAACTGGACGTAGGGATGTTCGGCCCGAACCAATATACATCTTGGACTCCCTGCGTCTAACCATTCAAGGGGAAGGAACGCGCGACCCCCTACACCTACAAATTCACTTGCCGGTTATACGAAACACCGACAGCTTTCTCAGCTATGAACATTGTCAAAACTGAGTTGCGTAATAAGATGAATGATACATGGATGAATGATAGTATGGTATGCCTTAATAGTTACCTTCATAGTTTTGTGCGATTTGCCTTAATAGTTATATTCATAGTTTTGTGCGCCTAATTTACATGTGCAATTTCCTCTTTTACAGATTCAGGTTCTTGTTCTATTGTTGATGAAAATATGATAGTTTCAGATGCACCAAATCTTCCTTAATTAGGTATTAATTTTTCTACCATTCCATTACGTTATATTGTTTTGACATATTTTATCTATTTTATTAAAATGTTAAGCATAAAAATTAATTTATCTTTAATTGTGCATTTGTGTAGTGTTTTTGTTGTACCTCGGTGTGGGTAGTATTTGGCGTTAGTTATTGCCGCTTAGTTTTCAGCCCGAGGCTTCAAAAAATCGTGGCTCGACTGGCATCTAGTATACATAGGGATAAGGGTTGGCTATTTGTACGTCTACATCTGATATCACCAATAAAAAAAGGGTTAATTGGATATATGCCACTGTAGGAACCGCTTATTCGAGATTTGCCATCGTTCCTTTGTTTTTTCGAACGATGCCATTATGAAATCATGCTTATTCGAAATGCCACCGCTCGCGACATGTGTCCCGTCCGGTCAAACCGAGCGCACGACTCAGCCCATTCGGACGATTTTGCCCCTCCGTCTATTTTGTTTTATATTTAATTTAAGGCTAAAATGGTATTAATATTTTATGAAAATTTTTATCAAGATCTGAAATAGTATTATTAATCTTATATAAAGTTTTAAAAATTTTATCTTTTATATTTTAATTTTAAAAATTCTGGCATTGCTATTTTCAACTTTATTTGTTTTCTATTTTTGAATTTCCAAAAGTTTCAATTTTTTATATTTTTACCAGAGGTAGATGAGGATCTCGGGTCACCAAAGTAAAAATCTTAGCTTCAGATCTTCTTTGGAGATTTCTACGAAATTCTAACAAGACTTTAGGCGGAGGGGCAAAATCGTCCGAATGGGCTAAGTCGTACGCTCGGTTTGACCGGACGGGACACGTGTCGCGAGTGGTGGCATATTTCGAATAAGCACGATTTCATAATGGCATCGTTCGAAAAAACAAAGGAACGATGGCAAATCTCGAATAAGCGGTTGCTACAGTGACATATATCTAATTAACCCTAAAAAAAAGAGAGGCTACTAGAACTACATCTTTGATCTACTTTTTCTGAGTGTTGAAGTGCTTGATTGTCGGCAGCACGATCAAAAACAAATAAGCAAGGTTATAGATCTCGTTTTAATAGATTTTTCATGGTCTCTCCATCTCAGGCTTCGGGCTATGGCTCGGGTAGCCTGGCTCCGCCCTCGGCCTCCAATCCATGGCCATTCCGCAACATAGCCGGACGTGAGGAGAGTACGACCATGCCGCCTTGGCCCTTGCTGGAGCTCCCCGTGGATGGAGTTGAAGGTAAGATGGACGGGGTTTCATCCTAAGGCGCTACACCTGCGACCAGCAAGCCTGCATCATCACCCAACACCGACACTAGGCCGCCTAGCTTGGTCCGTCGTTGAGCTCGGCACACCCTTCCCAGCTCCAGAGGGCCCTATTGATACAAATCATCCCGAGGGAGTGCAAGGGATTTCATCCAAAGACTACGTTGCCTCAGACTATCTCCAGTGGTATCCTTTAATCTCTAAATCTTTTCGCAGACAGATCTCAAACACTCCAACGAATTCCCTTCATAGTTCCCTTCGGAAGAGATTTGGAGTGAGAATCTCTTCAGAAAAGAATTCTCTCTCTAATCTCTATACAAAATCCTTTAAGGGAGGAAATTGCTGAAGATAGTCTCAGCCCACCCCACCTGAAGAAATCCGGCCGGGACCAGAGCATGTCTCCGGGGCACAGTTGAATGTAGATATCATGAACGCGAGGATAAGGATACCAGGCCGAGAAACCCGGGCAAGTACTCCCCTAATGTGCCGATCGCTAGCGCATCCAGGGCCCCGGCGCCCAGCTCCGCTGGAGAGGCCGTCACTGATCTGAAAAGTGCGTCTGCGGTTCGGATAGACTGATTCTGCGAACGCCTAGCCCCAGGAATCAATAAAAACGAGTGCAGTCCCCCAACTCCGAGGCTGCTGTGGATGCTTTCCGTGTTAGAATATCAGTGTCGATGCGGAAACTTGTTGATGGCCATGCTGCTACAGAGAAGCTTATTCCCTGATAAGGTTTACCCCGATCTGGACATTAGATATTTAAATGAATCAAACTGATATTTTTTTCTTTACAGAACATCGATTGTAAGAATATCTTATTATAGTTCAAAGAGCATCTGAGGTGTGCAACCTTACTGAGGATGCATTCTGTGACATTGATGATGTTAGTTTCAGAAGTCTTAAAGCTCGGAAAGCTGCCTTGCTAGCTTCACAATCTGTTGTCAGCCTCTCTTCCTTTTCAGGTGCTTTTTTTTTGCCTACCAGCTAGCCAGCACTTCTCTCCGCATGGTGCGTGAATTGCATCTTAGTGACTCATGCTTAATTATTTTTAGGTGAAAGGAGGATAAGAGTGTGCTCAGGATTTGTAATACGGTGGAATGGTTATACCAGCACCAGTAAAATCTTTAACATCAGCAACGCTAGTTGGGTCTCTTAGCCGACATAACTGTGTGATTCCAGATGTGAGAGTGGGTGCTAGTTAGTATAGTTCTTTGTGAACTACTTGTAGCATTTGAATCTTATTTGCTGACCTGAAATTTTGTTGTTGGAATACTGAGTGTCGGTCCAGTGGGAGCACATTAGAGGGCTTGATATCCGATCAGAAGCTCCCAAAGGGCATTCTTCTTCGTGATGGTTTAGTAGAGGAGCGGTGTTAGCCATCGGACGTTTCTACGATGATGGTAGATCGATGTGTTCACGAGGCAAAATTAGCAAACAAACCAGTACATTTGAGTGCTCGGAGCTTTTAGTCTCAAGCTGCAAGATCAAAATGGTAAATGATATATTATTTACGTCATTAAAATGTAATTTTTATGCACATGGAGTTTGTTCAAAAAAAAAAAAAAGGAAAAAGAAAAGAAGAGGATGCATGGTACCTGCTGATGCTTGCTCCTTTCTTTACCATGTTAGGCAACAAGCTAAGTAAAGTTATGCTGGATTGGACAAGTGAAGATCTTTGTGTTACTTTCGTTCTTGATCTCTTATCTCCAAAGCACCTAACCATCAACTTTACAAACAAGCAAACTGGGAGTCTGGGATATCTGTAGGAACACTAGACACCAAACCTAGGCACCTAACTGAACTGAAATAATCTGATCAATTGGTTCAGTTATTTGGATTAAATTTTTGTGTCTATTTTTTATTAAGTCTTGGTTGTCAGCTAAGCTGGAAGCTCCGTGAACCACAACCCCAACACACACACACACACACACACAAAACACACCCACCCACCTGAACAACACATAGCAAAGCACAGCATAGCGATGCTTTGAAAATTGCCCCTCCCTTCTCAATTTCTTGTGCTTTTTGTGGCTTTGTGCTGAGTTTTATGTATGGCATGAAGATCGGGGCACTGGCTTCGGAGACAGATCAGTAGGGCCCAATTGCTGCTACTCTTGATTTGCTGGGCTGCTATGTGGCTCCCTGACTATAACAGCACATGTTCATAAACTCTTAGATCACCATCCTTTTGGTTAGAGGTTTATTTATCATTTATAGATTTCTCATTGCTGTGTTTTATGTATGGCAACATGTTAGCCCTTTTAGGCATTTTGTGAAAAAAAAATTCTTTTGCCCGTCTACGTAGTTTCTGCTGGATTGATGTGCACTATCTGTTGGCAGTCCACCCAAACCAGGTTTTACTTTTGCAATCAGAGGTTTTAACACCCAAGCAAATTGAAACGATCAGGTTAACTGAACAGAGACTTAGTGAACACTTCTAGGCATGCAAAACAAAGCTTGTTATGGTGCAACAGTGGATAAAGATTGTCATGCCATGAATTGACAGGAAACATGTTTGAGGTCAGTATTTATTGAAACAAACAATTGTCCATTACACTTGAATTATTTTGTTGTTAGTCTAGCTGCATGCTGTGAATCTTGCCTGGTGTATAATATGGTACAAGTGTTTTTGCATGTCATTTTGTGCATTTTTTTCCATATATGTTCTATTTGTGCTTGTGATGCCATTCGGTCACACATATTGATGGATACTTGTTATCTTTTTCACTAGGCTTGTATTGGAGGACCTCTTGTAAATTACAGTGCTGATGTTCTAGGTATCAACTTTTGTGGCGAGAATCATACACCATATCATTCAATGGCAGTTGTTTCGAGATGCTTGGAACACCCCTGGAAGTATGGGAAGGTGCATTTCTGTTGATGGCTCTAATATGCACATTTTGCATGATTTTGTCCCTTTAATTGCAATGAGAAAACCGTTTTGTAATATTCTGTAGTTTCCAATTTTTTTAGTATCCTTGCTTTGGAATAACAACATTTTCTAATTTGAAGAAAAATAATTCGACCTTGGCTTGGATTCTGCTACCCCTCTCTTGAAATGTTGCCACTTCATGTCCTGGAGCATGTCTATAAGAAATTTCAAAATGCTGACAAGGGTTATCATATTTGAAATGCATGAAACTCCTGCTTTTCCCTATGCTTTCGATTTAGTTTTCTGTTTACTGAAATTTTAAAAGCTATTGTTTAAAAATATCTATCGTACTCTTGTGGACCATGTTTGAAGGCATTTTGACTATAGCATGCTAACTCTTTATTGTTCATCTCATCGATTCCATAGCATGGATAATTTCGAGACATAGGGCTGTAGTGTCTTATCTGGACTTCAAAGTCTTCAAAATGGTGTAGTACTACTATTGTCTCGTATTTTGGTTTGGCGTGTTGGCATGTTTTTATGCATTGACATTCATGTATCAAGTTAAACTAAATCTCTACTACTTATAAATTCGAGTTGATGGCGGTCATCGTAGCCTCCAAGCACCCCCAATCCCTTCAAAATTAATCCAGGTTGACAGGTGGGCCTCAAGGCTGATTCATGGGCATCTTTCCCCTCACGATCCCTAACTTAATCTCCACCCTCTCTTGCGCCACCACTCCCCACCCTTATTCCTTGCCCCCCCCCCCCTCCCAATTCCTCGCTCGGTCATGCTGCCCTCAAACCCCCATGTCGCCGCAACTCATCCTCCACCCTCGGTTGTTGTAAGAACTTATATGCTCTTTCTCTTCCCATTGCCTCTTCATGTTCTTCTCAAACGTCGCATCCATCGCCGTTTGTGAATCATTTGTGAGGATTTTGGAAGAGGCCGTAGGTGATCCATGCTTCTTTGTCATTTCCTTGTCATCTCGTTGCTCTGGTTCTTTTGCTCCTCTTATTCACTTTGTATTTTAGTTATTCATAGTTTTTTTTATGATCGGTTGATATGCCTCACCCTTTATGTAATAGCGAGATTCTTAGTTCTCTTGCACCTTCTTTATCTTAGTGGAAGCTTTGCTTATTTGGTCATAAGATCTATATACATTTGATCATAATATCTACACACATGCTAAATTCTATTATTTTTATTTTGTTGTAACTAGGTTATCATATTCTAGTAGTATTTTGTAACTATTATATTATATTGGAGTGCACGTAATTGAAGATGACTTTTTTATGACTTTGTTATAATCTATGTAATAGGTTCAATTATATAGTTTTTTAAGTTCATTCATGTAGCCATGGATCAAACCTTGTTAGTACTAATTATTTTTGAAATATATTTAGCGAGATGGCAGAATCATCATCCAATAAATTTGTAGTTATAATGTCGAGTTACATCGCCAAAATGTTGGATATCCAATATGGTCTTGTGAATAATGTGTTTTTACTAACTATGGATGGTGGAGAATTTGATAGAGTGTTCTTTGCCTCACGTGTTATGCATGCAAAGAACCATGAAGGTCCATTCAACCTATCTGTGCATTATGATGGTCAGATTTCCATCCACTTGAAGGATCTTCCTCTTATGAATGATCTGGATGGCTGTTTGCGATAGGTTTGCATCTTGAGATGTGTGTTTTGTTAACCGTCTCTTGTTGATTCATTGAGTTTTGTTAACTGTACTATATTGTTGTACATATTTTTCAACCATGAAATATTGTTGTCTTGTGTTATATCTATACAGAGAGCATGGCTAGTGTGATTTCTGAGACTAGTCATAAAATAGAAAAATTATGTCAAAAAACTATTGATATTACCTCAATAACCAACTGTGATATGCACGATCATCGATTGTTCCTTTATCACAAACGTCTGTGATGATCAAATATCATAGACGGTTGACGTCTTCTAAGTGTCTGTAATGACAAGAAGACGACTATGTCTATTTGACTTCCCATTTGGTCGATTCAAATACTCATGCTTAGCGTCCCTCCATCTAAATCTAGGGTTTCCTTTCCTCACTGTTGTTGTCCTCTCTACGTTGTTATCGCCCTCACCACCATGCCATCATCGTCGTCCTCCCCGTTGTCTCCACATCGCTCCATCACCCTCGGCACCATGCCGTTGCCGTTCCTATCCTCTCCACACCACGCCATCGCCCTCCTCTATCTCTTAGGTACTACCATCAGCATAGAACTTTGGGGCTGTTTGGGGGCTATGCTTCAGCTTTGGGCCAAAAGCTCCCCACAATAGCATGGCTGTAAAGTAGCTGGGAAGCTAAGCCACAACAGAAGCACCCTCAAAAGCTACAGTGTCGAGGAGGAGCTTTTTAGCTATGGCTTTCATTGATCGTTTCCCATCTCGCTTGCTTTGCTTCCCCATCCTCCGCCGCCCTGCCTCATCGCCTCCACGTCATCTCCCCACTTGGCCGCCGCTATACTTCACTAGGTTATTGCCTCCCTACTTGATTGCCCCAAAAAGTTATAGTTGCAGCAGCCAGTTTGCCAAATAGCATAACAAAAAAAGCCCCAACCGCCAGCTACAGTTGCTTTATAGCCCAACAAACCAAAAGCAGTTTTGCAGCCTAGCCATAGCCCCCCAAATAGGCCCTTAATTATTGCTTCAGTTAAGGAGTGTAGACATGGTAGACGTACAATACCAACAATAAAAATTTGGTGGTTACGAGACCAAGGACTAGGAGTAGTCTGGTAGTCCAAACATCTTGCATGCATTTAGTATCGACTAAGTAGAGAAATTATCTACCTTTTCTTTTCCCTTTGAGGATCTTGAGAAGGTTGAGGAGAGGTTGTCGTCTTCTTCCTAGCTGATATAATTCGAGCTGGGGGTGAGTTTAGTGCCTCAGACAATCTGTAAGTTGTATAGCAGATTGTATGTATTATTCAACTGTGAATTGTGTAAAGTGCGTATAGATGTATTTGAATTGTGAATTTTGTCATTTATTATGTTTGAATGTGCGTTACATGTATTTATCTCTATTGTGAATTTTTTATCGCAAGCACATAAATTTCAAATAATTTCCAAATAAAATCTAAGAATTACAAAACATGTTTGGGGTGAGGGATCTTGAATTTATAAAAAATTAGAAACAAAAACAAAATCATTTGGAGTTTGTATGAGGGAGAACGAGCCATTGGAAGTTTTACTGGAAGAGAAAATCAAGAAAAAGAAGATGAAAAATACCATTCATAATTATTTTCTTTGATTTAGAAAATTCATTTTATTGCACAAAAGGCTAATGTGTGGGGCCATGATTCAAGTAAACTGGTTTATTTAAAAGCTTAACTGAGCTGTAGGGCTCATATGTTAGTGCTTGCGATTTTGAAATCGGTTTTTAAAAGAAAACCGACATGTAGGGCTTGTCAGTGACTGAGAGAGAGGGGAACGTCTGATAGGTGGGGCTTGCTTGTCGATGACTCAAAATAGGGCAGCGGCTTGGGCAAAGTTGTTGGTGGCGAATAGCGGCGGAATTCGCTGCGTCAAGGCTTGGGGTAGCAAGTGGGAGTGGAGGGAGGCCTCGAGGAGGGTTGGCCATAGATGGTCATGGCAGACGGTGGAGGTGGAGAGATGGTGGAGTTAGGGTTGAATTGATGGAGGGGAAGCATAAGGGATGTGAGGGGATCCCATTTTGGGGGTTAGCGGTGGCGGAAGTTCATTGGAGAGGCTTGGTGACGGTGACCTGAGGCGTCAGAGGAAGATGATTGTGGTGGCAACTTTCTAGTAGAGCAAGGCAGCAAATGAGGAGGGAAAGTGATCAGGGCATGCTAAGGAGGCTCAATCTCAAAAATTTGTGAATGGCTTACCGGGGGGGGGGGGAGATTGAGCTTAGCTTGGTTTGGTTGGGTCAGGGGAAAAGAGCTTCATAGAAGCATCGTGGAATTGCGGCGCTGGAGAGGGAGTGATGGGGAGGAGTGTCGAGTGGAATGTAAGGCTAGGGAGGCTTTATAGGTGTTGGGTTGAGTGGCCTCGGCTTGGTCCCAAAGGCATGGCGCATTGGCCTAGGGAAGGAAGTCAAAGGCGTGTAGAAGACGGTGACATGACATTAGCGTAGGCTCTGTGCTAGATGAAATGGGGTGGCATGGCCTAGGGCGATGGTGGTGGTCGGTGTGGAGCAGCGACGTGGCGGTCATGGCCTAAGCGTGTGTAGGTGCTTCCGGTCCTAGGGCGGGCATGCATTGGCATGGGTCGTGTGGGGTTTGGGCGAGCTAGGTGTGAATGGCATGATCGCAATAGCCATGGTGTGCGAACAGCACTGGGCTGGCGCACTGGGTTGAGGGAGAGGGGAATCATAGAATGTATTCCCAAGAATGTCCCAATGGAAAAGAAAAGGCATAAAGAAGAAGGCGATTTCAGAAATTGCAACGGGGCAAGATGTGGGCTTAAAGACTGCACAACAACAGGCCGAGGTAGAAAACAGAGACGGGACAGAGGAGGAAATTGGCACGAGAAGGCTTTTGTGATTTTAAATTGATTTCGGAATAAAATAATTCAAGAGAAGACTTTCCTAATTTTAAAATTATAAAATGACTTCCACAAATTCCAAAAAATTTACAAAATTAATTTGGAATATTTGGAGCATAGATAAAATATTATCAAATTCTGAAATTGATTTGTATGGTCGGCACAAATTGAAAAGTGCTAAAAAATAGGACATAAATTGCAGAAAATCTAGGAAAAGCTAAAAACAAATCAGAAATTGCATTTTAACTAAGTTTTATTCACAAATCTAAATTTCTAAGCTGTGACAATATCGTAGCCACATGTCATGGTTTTGTGAGAAAAAACATAATGGGCCAACTAAACCAAGCCGAGTTTAGGAAGTGGAGTGAATTGTCCTATTCTAAAGTAGAGGGAATAGAATGTTAGGGGTGTATTTGTAACCCCCTCGCTAGTAGATGGAAGCAACAAGAACTCCAAACTAGATATCCCCACTTGAGATAGCCAGATTCCCATCATCAATCGAGCCTGAGTGAACAGTAGAGTGCCGGACAACCAGTCTCCATTCATCTGAAACTGAAACATCCTAAGCTCAGAATGGAAGCTTGGCCCAACTTCGGAGGTTAAGAAAAGAGAATTAACACAACCACTACCACTAGATATATTCAGTTTCGTACGTACCATGCATGTTAAGGAACAACACTGACAGTTGTACGTATCTATCAAGCTATCTGGACATGCTACTATACATCCTACTTGTTATACATTGCTGGCGAGTGCCTTGCGTTGCTCGGCCGGGAAGAAGCTGATACTTTATGTAGCGATCTATATAATTAGCCTAAGATAACGATAATAACACCGTTATTACTATAAGATAATTATACGAATTCCGACATATTAGCTAATCAAAACATCAAGCGCACTTAATGTTTTATCAGTTAATACACCGTGTTTAGAGTGTTACAGTAGAACAATAATTAGAGACTGAAATGAAAACTTATTACATTCCATTGCTACACAGACTACAGGTCGAGTACATTAATTATATATAAGATCTAAGTACAACAAAAATATAATACTAAAGTACTAATTACTCCAATAGACTGACAGAAGCGGAAGCTCTGCATAACCATCAATCTAGCCCCTGATATTCCGCCTCCTCGTAGTCTTAATCCTATGGATGACCTTCACCCTATACCTCGTGGTCTAACTCATTGGGATCTATGCCCAACCATATCCTTCACCAGAGGAGTATTTTTCTAAGCAAAGGGGTATTTAGCAAGAGTGAATACAAAAAATACTCAGCAAGCATTAATAACAAAATGCACTGTATGAAATTTTACTAACATATATCTCATAAACTTTCTCCTCTCAAATGAATTTTCAAGAAAATAGGGTTTTATTAGGAAAATGTAGAATTTCAATTTTAATTATTGAAATTGCCACTAGATCTCACATATGAGGCAGACTTAGCTTCTGCGGTCTTCAATCCAGAAGACATGCACGAATTCATGATTTGACCTTGTGCAGGTTTGTACCACTTTACTCATAGTGATCCCATACCGTTAGGCCCTAGAATGTTTATCACTAGTCCATTATTAGATCTCCAATCCTATTAACTCGATCCAAAGACACATATCTTAGGATGTCCCACCAGACTCGCAGCTAATAGTTGTATCATGCTACCACAGTGACACTGATACTCAACCCAAGGCTTTACATATATAGCCTGAAAGAATTAACCGCAGTTGATTTTCAGTGTCACCTCACTAGGCTTTCCGGCATACCTAGCTTCACACGTATAGTTATCTACTCTTACCTAATGTGAAGATCATAATACCTTCCTAGGATAACCTTTTCTGACCGATTTCACACACTATAGTTGATACTGAAAATACAGCTTATTACCTGAGTGTAGTTGTTCGCTCTCATATCATAGTCTATGTAGAGAGCCCAACTAATATAACAATCCTCCTCATTAATGTCCTCTATCCACCATACATAGAAATACATCACCACCATTTCACATATCAGTAGTCTTTATATTTAACCAATTCCTCCATATCATCACTCCGTCCACAACCGATATAAAATTTCATTTAAAAAAAGACTTTTCCCATGCATCGATGACATTTGAAAGCATTTAAAGAAACCAATTTTATAAATATGATCAAAAGAATCTTGCCTAATATAGACTTGAAATACTCGGCCTCACTTGGATTCTGAAACTGGCCGTCTATTGGATTCAATTCGGTTCCTGAAATTATGGAGTATAAGATTCATGTGACAGTTAACTATGGTGTCCAACCTTGTTCTGATCTGATTGAGATAGGTGTAGATAGACCGCTGGTTTTAATTTAGCAATTTATTAATTTGGTTGCATTTTAGTTTGGCACATTGAAATTTGAGATCGTTTAGCTTGCAGACTTTATTCCGGCGCACTACTTTGTTTCGGCACATTTTATTATATAATGCTGATTGAAGTTTTGGGTGGCGATTTTTATTTTAGTAGAGGTGTTAGTTTTCCCCTTTTTAATTATTATAGCAATTGTTATTTTTATAAGTTGAATTTCCTATTTAGATTATTCTGGATGTTACATACATATATCCATTATTACGATTATTTATATTTTATTTTAGTTGTGTGTGTATATATATATATGCTTATATACATATTTTTATTTTTACTTCCTTCTTTTTTCTTTTCCCTTTCTCCTTTTCTTTTCTTCCCCCTTCTCCTCTTTTCTTTCCTTCAGCCAAACCCATTTGGTTGAACTCATCCTCCCTCTCTACCTGCCCTGCAGGCCTCCGGCCCAACCACCGCCGCTTGTTAACAGCCTTGGCCCGCCTCACCGTGGCTCGCCCCTCCCCCTAGCGTAGTGGGCCTGATGGCTCTACGCCAGCTGTCCTCGCCTCGACTGCCTAGCTACAGAGCCCGATCACCCTCCCCCATGCTCGGCCGTATGGCCAAGCTCTACCTGACTAGAGTTGGATCTAGGCCCTCCCCTTCTCCCTCTTGCGATTGGTTTGCACTTCGGGGCCCTCCCTCTCCCCTCTATTACCACTTTTTATGGATGAGTTCTCTACTATGATGGGCTAGATTAATTCTTATTCTCAAGGGTCTGAGTGCGAAGAGGCGGTTATTCTTGGTCTATGATGATTCGAGGCTGGTTGTTATGCCTGTAGATTATGATTAATGGGTCGATGATGAATTAGGGTGGGTTGGTGCTCTAGGTTGGGAGGTGTAGTGACAGCTTCCGGCAATGCATGCACGCCGGGGAGTGCAAGGTAGTTGTCAGCAACACTCTATGCAGCCCCTATGGCATTCCCCTCCCCCCGCCCTGGCTGAGACCAAGATGCCTCAGACTACTAGTTAATCTATTTCTTCTCTTATGCCTTAGTGATCCTAAATCCAATAAAAATGCAAGTTTGTGCACCGTGATGTTGGTGGTTTGGATCAGATTGGTGCTGTGATTTGGATGGATGGGGATGGTGTTGGGGTGGAGGTACTGCTAGGGATGGCCGGTTTCTTGAACCTCTGCTCGATCTGCTCCTCTTGGTCCTCCTTCTTGGCTCCCTCTTCTTGGTGGTTTCCTCAATCTAGACCATCTAGACCTCATTTTGCTCTTGATCTGGCCTTCAGCTTGGGGGGGTCTCATGGCTGTGCTCTGGTCCTTGCTCTCAGTTGGAGTGTGGGTGTGGAGTGGAAACGGGGAGATGTACTAGCTGCTTGGCTGAAGCTTAGTCTTATCCTAACTTACTATGGCTCTGTTACCTTTTTACACCGATTCTTTTTACTGAGTTACTATGGGATATTTTGTTACTATATGTTTTGGCTATAGATACCTGCAACCCTACCAAGTTGGTATAAATTGCCGGATGATGAAACCTGAGTCTAGCGAGAGGTGCCGATCTGACTCGGACGGATTAGGTATCTTGGTGAGCAATACCCTCGCTTACGGGTCTAACGACAATCCTAAAATCCTACTCTTCTGCACTTCTTGCCTTATGATCATACATGTGTGTGAATATGTATTTTGCAGGAAATCAAGATTAAGATCAAGAGAAGTTGTAGATTTTACGGAAATTTAAATTTTCTTGTAATCTTCTTTTGATGTAATTCTATTTTCAATGTACATTGTAATATACACTTGTATGACATTTTGATAATCAACAAAGATGATGATTAGTTTGTTAAGCAATTTAATTATGTGTGATTAATGTGTATTATTGATTTCATTTGCATATTTAATTACCTGGGTTGTTTCACTATAGAGAGGTACCTCCCTTTCATCCTTAATGGAGAGCTCCATCAGAGGGCAAATGTGCCCAGTGTACTTGACAAGAGCGATATGATCTCCCATTTCCTTTTCCAAAATCACCACGACGAGTGACAAAGAACAGGACCATTCTATGGCCAAGAAATTGCCAGTGGCGGTATACCCATCAAAGAAATCTTACCAGAAATGTCATGTCCCCATCAACCCAGTGCTGCTCCAAGTTCGAGATCACTGGCACAGAATGAAGCTAAGGTATGAGCACAAGAGCGCACCAGGGCCAAGCCGTATTTCGCGGCAGTGGATGATGTGTGATGAAGCTCTTGTTCTCTTTTCCTTTGTTGTAAATTCTTTGTTTATTTATGTACTAGGGACTGAGGCTGATGATCTATTGCAATTGTTTTTGCTAGCTAGGTTGGTGCTGGAGGACCTCTTGTTGATTATAGCAGCGTTCATGTTCTTGGTAGTTGGTACCAACTTACATGAAAAGAATCTGACATCTTGAACACTGATCCATCCTTGGACTGGATTGGTGTACTCCTCACTTCAAACAGTAAAGTAACTTCAGGACGGCGACTTCCTACGGGGCCTCGAGATATATACCTGAGCTTGACGACTACCTGTTCTACCGGATGGATCATTTTGAGATGCCTGAGCTTGAGGACGACTTGTTCGACTGTACGGATCATTTTGAATTCGACGGCGTCCTGCTGGACCCACAGGATCACCGGGTGTCTCCCGCCGACGGGTCAAGAACCCAACGACGATGCAGCTTGACGACGACCTTCTTGGAGGACCTCTAGCTTAGCTTAGCTAGCTAGCGTTTCATTTCACTTGTTAATTTTGACATACTACATATTTCTTTAGTTCTTTGTCAATTGTCTTCCGATAAACCCGTTCTAATTCGTCACCGCCGGCCGCCGGTATACTAGAACTACTCAGGGAACATCGACCTTTATGGGCACTAGTACAAGCACCGGTACGGCTGTCGGCCGAGCCACTAGTCTCCTCGTGTAATCAACCATGTGGTGTACATGATCACGTTGCTCTCCTTGTGTGCTCTTCTTTTTTGAGCAATGTTTGTTCATGTGGACATTTTTTTTAACTTTTCAGAGCCAACAAAATACAACTTTGACCACTCCGTTTTATCATCATATATATTCAGAAAGTTATAAAAGTGGAATATTAGGAAAATACTATTTTACGACAAATTCAATTGTATCATTTTCATATATCCAAACCATACATTGTAGACAAAATCATTGGTCAAAATTATTTGTACTGACCACTCATGTTCTGAGACTCACTCTCTTGTGACTAGAGGGAGTAAATATGAGCTGGTGTTAGTCTACTAGCTAGGTTCGCAACGCTAACTAGCCTCCATTGGCAACGAGGATCGATCACCCGTACAGTTGAGGAGTAAGAACATGTGGAGTGGTATAGACTATGGTTATCTGTAATATACCTTTATATCATATAGATATGACTAAACATTACTTATACATATAGACTGTCTATATAGTTGTCTGTAATAATCTCTCATACAATTAATAGAATGTCTGTATAATTGTATACACAAAATATATATAAAGTTATCCGACAAATAATGAACAACATCTTTCTCTCTTCCACTTCTCTCGTCTTTGTATCGTCTAAAATCCTATATATCATACTCTTATAATGAGTTGACATGTATCCTTGTATATGTTCTAAGAGCAACTTCAACTCAAATCCCTATATTTTCCCCCTAAATCACTCATTTAGGGATGGTATAAAAATTAGGGGCATCCTATATCAAATTTGTCTCTAACCCACACTCCTTATTACTCACCCCTATTATTTATCTAAACATTATTATTACTTTGCACACATGAATTATTATTTTAAAATGAATAAAAAAAATGCCAAAGAAAATAGTAGGGGCAAAGAGAAAGCCCTAGATGTAGGGGTTGGGTTGGAGCTCATATTTTTTTAATTCTCCTTATAATTTAGAATAGGGGGAAGTTCAGAGAATAGATTGGACTTGCTCTAAGTCCATTTTGATCAGTAGAGGATCCTGTTTTCAATTACGATCGAACCTGTCCCCATCTCGGTCTTTGACCCGGACTCGGAGCGTGAAGGGCGAAGTAGTGCAGAACCCACAGCCCACAGGACAACTTGGTAGTGCCCACCGGTGTGGCTGGTTTTGGCTACGGCCACGCCGAAGATCACGGCGTGGTGCCGCCTTCGTTGCCGCCGGCTGTGGGTCAAGAACTCTCTCTACCTATCAACGCTGTAGCTTTAGAGTACGACGACCAATTTGACTTAGTTCCTGTTTAGGGTAACTTTAGCTTTGACTTTTTCTCTCTGAAACTAAAAAGCTAACTCAAACAAATGGCTTCTGCCTGGCCGGAAGCAAAAAAACTAACAAGCTATTTATATTAGGAGAAACTGAAAGCTAAAAACTAGTCTATAGTAGTTTCCCATAGTTTCGATGGGTTGAGATTCTGACTTTACTATTAGAGTTGAAGAAAATTACTCTTTCCTATCTAATATAAAATTCAAAACCCCATCTCTCTTACTCCTATTCCTGATCTACACCATTCACACCTAAAAACCAGGTTATCAAACACCAAACCTATTTAACGCAGCCGTGTAGCCTTTTAGCTATACAGTCCAGCCGAAAGCTGCTTCTCAGAGAAACTACAGTCATAACAAACAAGGTCTTAATCGAGCTGTAGGGGATCCAACGGTTTCTTGGATGAGCACCACGTCATCTTTGTTTCACTCTCGTGTTAGCTGGATCGCTTACCATAAAATTTACATCTTCACGATGGGGAACTGAATTTGCACCAAATACATCGTCACACGTTTGATGCATGTCGCATTCTCACTCCATTTGCATTCTTTGTCGGACTAAACACCAAAAACCCTATATTAGCACAGGAACATCAATTAGAGGTACATTCTCCAATCTCCCACGGTCTCACCCAATGAACAGTTTTACCCTTTCCTATCGGGCTATCTCCTCCCTACTCTGCCCACCACATTTGCGGCTTTGTGTTGTCTTGATCTCAGGTGATGATGATGTCGATGGCAAACCCTAAAGAAATGAACTTGAGACCACGGTTAACACGTATTAAAGTCTCCATTGAAAGTCCTTTTATAGCTTAAAGTCCTCCGGGTGTTGTGGCAGAGTTCAACAATAGATCTTTCTCTCGGTATCCTTCCAATTTTGTTCTTTCCTTACTCATACAGAACATGTAGAATCTTAATTGGTATATCCACTTGGCAGACAAGTAAACTATACCCTAAAAAGAATCCTTGAGCGCTTCTTAATCACTATGGAAGAGGCTGCCTGCTAATTTTATCGACAGTAAGCCCCTCTTTTTATCACCGATTTTAGGTAAAGAAGGGAGAGGACGGGGCATGCGAGAGAGATACAACTGGCAGAGCATGTAGAGTAGGGCGGGTGGCGTGTGGGTCCCACCACCACCCGCTTAACTTTTCATGTGGTTCTTTCCATCCGATGCTCCGCGTGTCTCGAAAGGTTGTCTTTACGACAATATTATTACGTAGGCACTCACTCACGTGTATCATTTCCTTATAAAAAAAAAGAAAGTATCGAGGGCCTCTTCTTCCCACGTAAACCCCACGCCATCTACCCAAAAACTCCATTATTAACTTGCTCCGTTTCATTTAGGTACATAGCAAAAACCCCTTGACAGGAAGATGGCAGCCCCTCCGCCGTCGCTGCGGCAGGTGGAATCCCACCGCAAGGCCCTACCCGTGTGGATCGCCTACCGGAAGGAGGGCGGGTCGTGGGTATACGTCCCCTCCGAGACCCTCGCTGCTATCCAGCAAGCCTGCTTTGACGGCAGGGCCGAGGCCGAGGTGCCGCTCACCCGTGGTCAGATGCACCGCTTCGACCTCTCGAACATGACCTGTATCGACCTGCAGGACGCCTCCAGGAAGGCTGTCCCTATCGTATGGATCGACAGCCGCAACAGGGTCCTCACGAACATCGGGGCCGGGACAAAGAAGGAGATCGTGAAGAGGACGTTCGTCGATGGGGTGGATGGGAACGTCGTGGTGACCGCCGTGAGGTGCTGTGATATGTATTGGCCGCGCTTCGCGGAATTTGCGGAGCAGAAGCATCTCCTGGGGAACTGCGAGTTTGCATGGTACGCAGCGTCAGCGGCGGAGGCGAAATCCGCCGCTGCGGGGAATGGGATCGTGAAGGTGAACAGCGAGATGCTGGGGGCAGGGCAAGCGCACGGCGGCGGGGCGCACCTCTCGCCGTTGAAGCGACCGTACCGTAGGTGAGTGTTTCTTCTGATCACCTCCTTGCTATGAGGCGCGTGTTGGATTTTGGTTGATGGATTGCTGCAGTGATGAGGGATTTCTTGTTAGTTCTAGCTTGCAGGAGAGATGTGCCGTGTATGAAGTCTAGTTGGTAATTTGCTTCTGATCTAGATCCTACGTTCTATTTTAGCACAATTAGGATATGGGCCAAATAATTTAGTAATCCTTATGTCAGAAAGTTGGGAGTAAGCAGTTTAGAGCATTTGTAATGAATGTCATCAGTTGATACATTTGCTAACTAGCTAGCGTCAAACTAGTGATTTTTTTTATTTTTTATTTTTTTTGCCAATGTTTGATATGTTCGTCAATTGATGCTAGCATTGAATGCAATAAAGGTGAGTGTTAAGTATCGTGACTATCGTGCCTTTTTGTGCCGGCGGTCCAGCACGACCCAAAGCATGTTAGGGCATCTCCAATGGTACTAACTATAAAAAATGTCCATGTCATCTATAGATAGCACATAGACAACCTCTCCAATAGATTAGCTATAGCATTATCTATAAAATTAAATATTGGCCCACATGTAATAGATAATAAGTGCTTTGGAATCAGTTATAGCCTGACTATACATTAGTAGCCAGTCTATATCTCTCTCCTCATTTTTTCTCTTCCACCTAAGCAAAATGCTGAGATGGTACGCTTATAGCTAGCTGAAGTGGCACCATTGGAGATGCCCTTATGGCACAGATGTCTTCGGTCCGAGCTGGGCTAGCACAAATATGGGCTGTGCCGGGCCGGAAAACTCGGCATGACTTATTGGGTTATGACTGGGCAGGAATGACACGAATGGGGCCCTTTCAGCTACGCCTAGGTCATGCCACTAGCTTTGTCGCCCATCTCGAGAAAGAAGATGATGGTGAGAGGAGAAGAAGATGGCACCAGCGTCGGATCCAACGGTTTAACCGGTTTTCGACTATGCTACCGCCAAATCATCCCTCCTGCACCACGTTGCCATTATCCCTGCCACCCTGTGTGCTTCTTCCCTGACGCTAGTGTCTTCCTCGCCTATAGCTGAGTTGCACTTCATCTCTGTGACCATGCCAGTAGGTGCCCCACTGGTCCCTAGCTCCTATTCTCTCCTCTATAACAGTCCAAATAAATCGGGCCTAGGCTGGTAAGGTACGAAGGTGACATGGTGTGCCTAGTATCGTTGGAGGCGAGTCGGGCTGGCCCGGCATGGCACGGCTAGCTAGCTGGGTTGTAACAACATGGCACAGTCTAGGACCCCAATGTGTATGTCTAACGGTGACTCATATTTAGTCTTTTTGGATTTGAAAAGATATGCTAGATAAATCCTAATAAGATTAGGATTTATACATTATTTTGGAGTAGGATTCTTATTTCCTTTGGAGGAAGACTAATGGGGCTATATAAACTCATAAGGATGGCCATGGAGAACTCAAGCTACAAACCAAATCATCTAAAATAAGAGTCATACGAAAGGATTAGAAGCTAGGTCATTCTTTAGCACTAGATTCTTGTGTAGGGTAAAGATCCAAAGGTCCTAGAGGCTGGAGAGGGTTGTGAAAGAGCAATAGTCCCTTGTACTCTTCTGAGGTTGTGCTTAAAGATTTTGCGGCCGGCTTTGCGAAAACTTTCCCTCTCATCATGGTTGCTTCAACGTTATTATTTTGGTTCTCTATACAAGATTCAACGTTAAGTATGGTGACACATATCTAGTCTTTTAAAATTTGGAAAGGTATGCTTGATAAATCTTAATAGGATTGTGATTCCTACTTTATTTTGGAGTAGAATTCCTCCTTCCCTTTGCAGGACTAAGGGGCTATATAAACCCGTGGGAGTGTCCATGGAGAACTCAAGCCACAAACCATCTCATCCAAAGCAAGAGGCGCACGAAAGGATTAGATATTAGATTATTCTTTAACACTAGATTCTTGTATATAGCAAGAATCAAAGGGTATTAAAGGTTTGGGAGGGTTGTGAGAAAGCGACAATCACTTGTACTCTTTTGAGGTTGTGTTTAAAGAATTTGTGACCAGTTTCGCCAAAACCTGTCCCTCTCATCGTGGTTACTTCATCGTCGTTATTTTAGTTCTCTCTATGAGGTCCAACTCTTTTATTCCTAAGACTCGATTTGATATGGAGGGCTGTTGCGCACAAAAAAAGTATGAGTGTGTACAAGGGAGTAAGCAAGCTCTTGTTTTATACTATATCATATTCTTTTTTGTCAGAGCATTTGTGATTGTTGGGCATGGATACCTTTGTAATTTTGGTGTGTTCATTCACAATAAACACACTATTTTGGTTTTGGTTTTGCAGCAAAATGGTTTGCAACAAACAATTGATAAAGCAAGATGAGTTCTTTGTTTCAACAAAATCCCAAATAATTGCTTCGTAGTTTTGGAGATAATTTGGTGATTTAGGGGGTGTTTGGGACAGCTCCAGCTCCACTAAAATCTGTGGAGTTGGTGGGCGAGTATTTCTAGCTCCAGAAATTTATGGAGCTGGAGCTATGGGTATATCAAGAGTGTTTAGATATATCATTTTGTTTATATTTTAGACTAAAAATATATATTTAATTCACTTTATTTTAGCTTATAAGTTTTAGATCTAAGTTGGAGTTAGGATCTGGAGCTCTCCCAAACAGGGCCTTAGTCTTTAGAAAAAAATCTTTCATTATACATTTTAGCACAATTATAATACAATGCAAGAATTGAGTTTATTTTTCCATATTACTCCTTTGACATCGAATAGTATAGAGTAGTAAATATTTTAGACTATTTTTTTTCATCAATGTCTACTAATTGGGAAGACGATATGGAATTTTAAGGTGAACAAATTTGGTGTATTTATGAACTAGGTAGCTACATACTGATTTCGAATTTCACCGAAATTTCACTGAAATTAGGTGAAATTCGGTCATTTCGGTGGGTCCGAAAATATATTTACCCTGGTTACATTTCATTGGGTTCTTTCAAATTTAGTCAAAATTTATCCAAAATTAAAATTTTAGTCAAAATTTATCCAAAATTAAAATTTTAGTCAAATTTTGTCAACATTCAAAATTTTATTCAACCATTTTGTCCCAAAATTCCACCAAAATTTCCTAATTTACCAATTTCAATGGGTGCCAAAAAAGTTTTTGAAACGAAATTCAAAACCTTGGCTACATACAATTGGTAATTTTTTAATCTATCATTGAAAATGTAAGGTAATTTTCAATGTTTTGTTCAGCAGATTTATTGATTATCGTGAGACATGCAATTCAGATTTTTTTTCATACATAGTAACAGCACGATCTTGTTTCATCATGCATTGCTTTAGGAATTTGTGTTATGTACCGAGTATTGACAAAAATAGATGTGTTCTTGAATTCTAGAAGTGCCAAATAGCTTATTTAACGGCTAGTACAAAGATGTGAAATAATTTCTCATAAAACTTGATCAATTATTTGATGATTCACATTTGAACCAGTGCGATGATGGCTGAGGTAGATGAAAAGGGTGAAGCTCATGTGGTCCTTTGCTCAGCAGTGCTAGGGCGACAAGAGGCCGTCCGTGCTGGGTCATCCCAGTCCCAACCCAGCAGCCTTATCTATGAAAGTGGTGTTGATAACATGTCAAATCCGAACTGGTTCATCATATGGAATGGGCGCATGAATTCTCGCATTCTCCCGGGGTACGTAGTGAGCTTCATCAAATCTCCAGAGCTCCACACCCGAGGCATGTACTTAAAACATTGTGGTTTGAGTGTGGTTAGATTATGTTATCTTCATGAACATGTGAAATTAGTCTCTCCTCTTCTGAACTTTGTCGACAGGGCCAGCGCCATTGGGCTCGCTGTCATTTTCAGTGTCTGAAAGTTCTCGTATCCCAAAGCTGTACGAGGAGATCAAGGAACTGATACCTTCTTCTAAGTTGCATGCTTTGGAGAAGTGCTGTGATAGCTACATGGTAATGAGTGTTTCTGAAGTAAATTTTCTTATCATATTTCATTTGAATTTTCTAGTGACCACATAATATTTATGCATGGCCATTTAATATACTTTGTTGTAGTCAAATAAGCTTAAGTTTTGAAATCTTTTGGGGAGAGACTGAGAATTGGTGGAAAGTTTGCTTTTACATCATACACAACAAATATTTTTTACAAATATTTTTTAGTCAATATTATATGGTTATTTTTTTTCCTGTGGTTATATTATCCTAATTTACATTCTGACTATGTACCAACTTTCTCTTTAGGCAAGTTCTCCAATTTGCAAAATATGGCTGTGGCATTGTTTGTACAATAAGGTTTTGTTCCACTCCTATGAATGATTTAATAATATACCTTTCACATCTTCTTGCCTTCTTAATATAATATAAAGATCTAATCCAAAAGCAATACTCATGATGCTTCAGCGCCCCCCATCCCCACATAGACCAATCCAGCCGCACATACCAAAAAGAACAGGTTAATTTCGGCAAGAGGTTGAAGATGAGCATTACCATTCTTCTTTGTTCTTGCTTGAAATTTACTCTATGTTACTTATTCTCGATAGTTTCTTGCACTTGTATAAAATTTGTAACTGGGAACTTCTAACTGTGGCTTGAGATACATAGAAGATGGGTATTTACTTGTTTTGTTGGGCTATTGCAGAAAAAGGAGTGTGACATGAAGCAATTCGTGAAATCCTTATGTGTGCTTGGTGGCGCTGATTTGTTCCTCGCTGTGGCCAAAAGAATAGCCAAGAAATGCTAAGGGTGATCCATGATGTTTGTTTCTGATTTTGTCGCCAATCATCGTGGCTGTGGATTGTTGCTGGTGCTGTAATTCCTTTTGAAGATACTCTTTACCTGAATAAAAGATTAGGCATTGCAGCCATATCTTGCGTGCGCAAACACTGGTGCACATAAGTAATTCTGTCTTGTGGAATGCTTCAGACTTCCTTTATTTGTCCTACTTTTAATAGTTTGCAAAATTCATGCATGCTTGGCCAATCCTATTACAAATAGTTTTACTGCATCACATTTGGATATGACTTATGTTTAGCTTCCTTGCGATTATATATTTGTCTACTATAAGCAATGAAACTAATGAGCTTTTTCTTTTTCTTTCCTGAAAGAGATGAGACTAAAGAGTTCGATCGTTGTTCCGTGAATGCGCCATTTTTAGTTTTGTACAAGATTAATCGTACCGAAGACTAAGATTCTATCGACAGTACAATACTCTCCAAGAGAAATTTTGGAGCGCATTATACTGGCAGCATATATGGTGGATAGTGGTAATCAAATCTAGCTATTGATTTATTTAAGATATTTCTACTACTTTACTATTGGAGAAAACATAAATAAATACTAATTAATCTGATTCGTTGAATCAAAAGAATAATTTTAACGTACCGTAAAAGAGCTCTACTACGAAGTAGGGTTACTTGGGAGAAAGGGACAGTTGTTGTAAGCCAGTCCAGATCAATTGAAGATAGATCAGAGTTCACCACAGCTGAAGGCGGTATATGAGGTTTCAACTGGGACACGTGCACCACCGGGTGAATTTGACTTCCATCAGGCAAATCAAGTTTGTACGCCACCGATCCCACCTTTGCCAGTATCTTATATGGTCCATAGAATCGGAAGGAAAGTTTCTGATTGCGCCTGGTTGCCACTGAAGTCTGCACATAAGGTTGGAGCTTAAGGTAAACAGAGTCACCAACTTGAAATTCCCGTTCTAAACGGTGTTGGTCGGCCTGCAATTTCATGCGCATCTGTGCTCTCTCCAGGTGCTGCTGAAGGAGTTTAGTCATTTCCGATCGGTGCAACAGCCAGTCTTGAACATCAGTCACGGAGCAAGCAGCAGTATTGGAAATACCAAAGTGTCTGGGAGGAAACCCATACAACACCTCAAAGGGTGACTTACCCAAAACAGAGTGATAAGTGGTATTGTACCAGTATTCTGCAAGAGCAATCCACTCGAACCATTTCTTCAGCGTCGCATGGACGAAGCACCTCAAATAAGTTTCCACACATTGGTTCAACCGCTCGGTTTGCCCGTCGGTTTGAGGGTGGTAGGAGGAACTCATGTTCAACTTGGTATCCGACAACCGAAACAGTTCTTGCCATCTTGCCTTTGGTGAAGATCCGTCGCGATCTGAAATTATGGCTTGAGGTAAACCATGTAACTTGTAAACATTGTCAAAGAACACTTGTGCCACTTGCAGTGCGGTGTAAGGATGGGCTAACGGCAGGAAATGCCCGTATTTTGAAAACTTATCGATGACAACCAGAATCGTGGTGTACTTGTGTGATTGAGGAAGCCCTTCAATGAAGTCCATACCGATCACCTGCCAAGATTGTGACGGCACCGGTAAAGGTTGGAGTAGTCCAGGTAAGCGGCAATGCTCTGTTTTGGCTCTTTGACGACTTCACACCTTGCACATCTTGTTGCAGTCATTTTCGTTTCGCCACGCATAAGCGGTGCCTTCACTTTTGATAAGTGGCCTGAATTCCGGAGTGCCCTCCGATGCTGCTATCATGCAATGCCTGCAGAATATGATTTTGAGCCAAAGTGTTGTTGCCCACCCAAATCCGACCATGATAACGGATAATGCCATCCCTGAGAGTAAAGCCCTTCAAATTAGAGTTAGTGACTGAAAGTTTGGTCAGTAGTTGTTTGGTTTCTTCATCCTCCGAGTATCCTCGCTACGTGTTACGTAACTGACCGAAGTGCTAATGATGATAGCGAAAGCATCTTTCAAATTGTGACAGCGGGACAAAGCATCTGCCGCTGCATTCTGGGTGCCCCGCTTATAATGAATTTGAAAATGGAGACCCAGTAACTTCAGGAAGGCCTTCTGCTGTACACCGGTAGTCAAGCGCTGATCATTCAAATGCACCAAGGAACACTGATCTGTGCGAATTACAAATTCCCTGTGCTGAAGGTAAGGGCGCCATTTTCCCACTGCTAAGAGTATGGCTAGACACTCTTTTTCATATGCTGATAACGCCTGGTTTCGGACACTAAGAGATTTACTGAGATATGCTATGGGATGATCTGCCTGCATCAGTACAGCACCAATTCCAACATTGCTTGCGTCTGTTTCTAACACAAATTGTTTGGAAAAGTCGGGCATAGCCAACACAGGAGCTTGAACTAATGCCTGTTGAAGAGTGCGAAATGCTTCATCTGTTGTCGCCGTCCACTGGAATTGAATCCCTTTCTTAAGCAAGTCGGTTAAAGGCTTACTGATAATACTATAGTGCCTGATAAACATTCGATAATATCCGGTGAGTCCTAAGAACCCCCGTACCTCCTTTAAGGACTTAGGTTCCGGCCACTCCAACACAGCCTTGACTTTGGTGGGGTCTGTAGCCACTCCAGCAGCAGTGATCACATGTCCAAGGTACTCCAATGCCTGCTGAGCAAATGAGCATTTGGACCGCTTAAGCCGCAACTCATGCTGATGTAAAATACCAAATACCTCCAACAGGTGAGTCTGGTGATCTTCCAATGATTTGCTATACACCAGAATATCGTCCACAAAGACCAATACAGTTTTACGCAACAGTGGCTCAAAGATTTGGTTCATGACTCCTTGAAAGGTGGCGGGTGCGTTTGTCAGACCAAACGGCATCACGGAAAACTCATACAAACCTTGGTGAGTACGGAAAGCCGTTTTGTATTCATCGCCTTTTGCCATCCGAATCTGGTGGTAACCAGATCGCAAATCCAGCCTTGAAAACCATCTTGCACCGGCCAATTCATCCATGAGTTCATCAATGATTGGCAGAGGATGCTTGTTCTTCACAGTAATGGAATTTAGTTGGCGGTAATCTACACAGAAGCGCCACGATCCATCTTTTTTCTTCACCAACAACACTGGCGATGCGAATGGACTAGAGCTTCTTTGGATAACACCAGAACGAAGCATCTCGCCAACTTGTCTCTCAATCTCATCCTT
Source organism: Guadua angustifolia (assembly GCA_036346375.1). Taxonomy (NCBI): domain Eukaryota; kingdom Viridiplantae; phylum Streptophyta; class Magnoliopsida; order Poales; family Poaceae; genus Guadua; species Guadua angustifolia. Next base: position 71,039,756 of record CM070500.1, on the reverse strand, counting down.
GAGGTGGGGTGAATAGCGGTACGGTCGAATATTCACTGGTTGAGCTCCTCCGATCAAAGGAATATGATGATCAAAGCTGCATCTTGGCGGCAATTCCTTGAGCTCTTCAAATAAATGTGAAAACTGGTCGACCACCTTCTGGATGGTAGAAGGAACCACTTCCTCTTGAATTGCCATACTCGCCTCTTCTGGAACAGAGGAAAAGGTCATGGAGGTAGTCGGTTGCATTTGAATCACATGAGTCAGTGCTCCACGTTTGAGCAATCCTTTTAACTTGTTAGCTTTAATCGGTTGACAGCTTTGTATAACATCTTGCACACCTTGTAAAGACACTCTCCTGCCTTTGTGGGTGAATTTCATCCATTTTTTCCTCCAGTGTACCCACATGGGTGAATGGTCTTCCAACCAATCCGCGCCCAAGATCATATCGTAGCAACCAAGAGCTAGCACCCGAATATCATATTGGAAAGTGTGTCCTTGGATCCACCACTCTAACCCAGTAACCATCTTGTCACAAGTTAGAGCACTGCCATCTGCAATCACCAGGCGGGAAGCATCTATTGAAATGGTGGAACGCTGCAGCCGTTGAGCCATTTGGTCGCTGATGAAAGAATACGTACTCCCAGAGTCCACCAATATCAACACCTCTTGCTTTCCAACCAGACCTTGTAAACGAAGGGTTCTGCGCCCATTCTTCAAATTACTGGATGTTTGAGAAACCACCATTAATTCTTCCTCTTGCAAATCTCCCGTGTCTCCATTCTCCGACTCTGGTTCAGCCTGAATTTGCAAGACTTCCAACAACTCCTCAATGGTATGTACTGGAATCTTTTCAGGACATTTGTGATTCCTGCTCCACTTTTCGCCACATATGAAACAAAGTCCATTAGTCTTCCGATAAGTTCTCAGAGCTTCCAATTTTTCATTCCACTGTCCACTGTTTTGTTTCTTCACATCATCAGGTTTCTTGCTGTCCTCCGGTCTCCCTGGAAATCTTGGTCTCTCCAGCAGCTTGGTGCTATTCCGCATAAACTCCCGATGATCTCCTTTTCCTCCTTGTCTCCTGCGACCCAACTCCAGTTCCTCCTCCTGTAACATAGCCAAAGAGATTGCCGTGTCCACATCCTCCGGATTATGCAACACAATCACAGCTCTAATCTCTTCTTTCAACCCTCCCAGAAATTGCGTCACGAAGAAGACATTATCCTGAGTTGGATTGTATAACAAAATGTGATGCTGCAGCTCTTCGAATTTTTCTACATACTCTCTGACCGAAGCCGTTTGTCTGAGATTGATCATGTGACTCATCTGCCGTTTATATAGGTTACGCTCAAAACGCCTTTCCACAGCACTACACATGTCTTCCCACCTTTCAATACGACTTTTGGATTCAGCGTTACGCAGCGAGAGGGTGCATTGCCGATAAAATATAATCTTGCTATCACGCACGCAACCGGAGGAATGCCAAAAACTTCAAAGTAAGTTTCACAACGCTCCTTCCACAAACGGGGATTCTCTCCATCAAATTTAGGGAACTCCAACTTTGGAAGCGATTGACGAGGAAGCGAACTCAAGCCCTGCTGCTGCACCCGTCCCTCCCCAGCCAAAACATCAAACACCTGAAGGGCAGTCGAAGAATCATACGTACCCATGTTCGGCGGAGACCCTAGAATCCCTCTCGCTTGCCCCCGATCATGGCTGTTGGTCTGTAGGTTCTCCTCTGCTGCTTGAGCAACCCGTGGTGGCATTCCCAATGGAGATGAAGACGATTGAAACCCCGGTGGTGCTGGAAACTCTGATCGAGATTCCAGATTCACCACCCGCCCCATGACACCCTCCACCGACGATCGGACCTCGCTGATCTCGGATTTCATGCCGTGCATGTCATCCAAAATCTGTTTCAACAGCGAATTCACTCCTTCAAGTTGCGTCTCCAGAGTTGCCATGGCGGTAGTGACCTTCCCCTCAAACTGCGATTGTTTCTTCTTGGGCACCAGATCGCTTCTTCCGATCAGACCACCGTGTTTACCAGGCTTGGTAACCGGAGTTTTCGCGGAGTTTCTCAAGATCAATTACTGATACTCGAGACCCTCCAACCCTCGCCTAGAATTACAACCCGGCCGGAATGATCAGAATCGACTCTGATACCAAATTGTCATGAACTTCCAAGGATTCACAGAGATAGTTGAGGAGAAGAAGAGAGAATTGGGGAAATAGGGTTCTGAGATTTCTTGGAGACGACGACAAAACAAGTCACAACAAACAACCGTTATATACTACTCACTCCAGACCCTTACAAGTGGGTCCCAACCATCAGACTCAGACTCACACCAACTCACGCAATGGCTAACACATCAGGCCGATCATGACATCGATGTCGCCCATCAATATGAGCCTCCTCCTTCTCTCCCGCTTGGTGAGCCGCCTCTTCACCGGCCAGGTCTTTGCCGACGCACACGGCGCACCGCCATCCTCCCGGCTGGCTGCCTTGTGCGTGCGCGCGCAGCTGCTGCGATCCGGCACATTGGCATGGTGAGTTTCCTCTCTGCGGTTCTGCCACGTGCAGAGGCAGTCAGGCAACCAAGGAACCAAACATGAATCGCCGAACAGGAATTCAACGAATCGAATTTAAATTTCTAATCACGTGCCGTGCATCTAATTACCCCTTCTGGCCATCTCTCTCTCTCATTGCCTCGCGGATTTCTAATCGAATCCTGTGTCATGACTAGGGGTGTCAAATAGATCGGATTATCCATTTTATCCGACAACCATATTCAGATGATAGTGAATATGGTAAGTAAAATTGTTTTTGTATTGTAAAACGAATACGAAAACTGGATATTATCTGGAATTTGTTTGTCGAATACAAATATGAATATAGATAAAAATAGGTGTCGAATCAAATACAAATAATATCTAGATTTAGCACGTAATAGCTATTGTTTGAAATTGAGTTTTGCCTAAATTTTGGGAAAAGAAACAAAAAACAAAAGAAAAGTGGATTTTATTGGGCCAGCAAGGCCCTTCTGGCTAAGCCAGTCAAGCCGGCCTAGCCAGGGGAGTCATAGGCATCGTTCGGTGCCCTAGCTCCAAGGTGTGCAAATTAGAGGGAGAGGGACAAAGCAGTAGCAATCTGGTCCTCCGACGGTCGTCGCTACATTTACTGTTATGTTATTCTACATTTACTGTTTTGCTATATACAAGAATGTTTCGGTCACATGTGATAATTATCGAGAAACAGAGTGAATATATTCTCTCCTGTAATATATAATATTAAAATATCACAAATGCAGTTATACAATAATCTATTTTTCAAAAAGCAAAATCATATATGTATTGCCAAGTAATTTAAACGTGTTTTAAGAATGATGTACAACAAATGCGCAAGCCACCTTACTAGTTTCTAGAAAAAAATAAATGTCAACAGACAGCAACCTTTCTCATACCTCCCCATGCTTAACTTGCTCTATTTCATTGGGCATATCACAAGGGGAGATATCTAGTGTAAACCTTTCTTATCAGTGAAAATTTCATTAAATCTATATATAGAAATTTAAAAAATTCTCAAAAAATTACCATACATAGAAAAGGTGAGTTTCTACAATCTTATAAAATTTGAAGACCAAACTCAATAGCATTTGAAAGATATGAAAAAGACAAATTCAGCCTAAATAGTGATTTTTCACTATTTAGCACTATTTATTCTGTTGCTTGTCTTTTTCATATCTTTCAAATACGACTGAGTTTGGTCTCCAAATTTCGCAAGATAGTAGAAGCTAAGCTCCCTTACGTATGATAATTTCTTAAGAATTTTTTAAAACTTCTACAAGTGGATTTCTCGAATTTTCACGATAAAAAAGGTTTACACCGGATATAATACCTTATCACAAAACCACCTTGACGAAAGAAATGGCAGCCTCTTTGCCACAGCGGTAGGGGGAATCCACCCCATCACCCCACCTGCTCGCATCTCCTACCGAAAGGATGATAACAAGTGGGAAGATGTACCTAAGGAAGCCGTCGCATATCTTCGGCAAGCCTTTGTCGTCGACGGAAGGCTGAAAGGCCTTGGCCGAGGTGCCGCTCGCCGATGACCGAATGTCTCGTGAGGACTTCTTGCCCAAAACCTGCATCGGTTTGGACGATGATGCCACCAAGAAGGCGACCTCCATCCGGTGAACCGATGATCGCGGTCAGGTCTTTCACGAAGATAAGGCCCCTGATCAACAAGGAGGACCGAGGCGAAGAGGATTTTCACCGGTAGGACCAATCGATGTGTGGATGTTACCGCAGTGCGGTTGTGCGGCATGCGTTGGTCATGCCTAATGGCATCCGGTAAGGAGAGTCATCACATGGAGAGCTCGGAGTATGGGTGGCACGCGGCTTCGGCAGATGAGGCGAAGGCAGCGGCTAAGGGGAATGGAATTGTGAAGGGGGACAGGACAGCGCGTTGCCAGGGGGCTGGCCGGAAACATGGTGAGGGGGCACATCTCTCACCGGCGACCATAGCATAGGTGAGTGTATCTTGTTATTGCTTGCAATGTTTGAGGATTTTTTTTGGGGGGATATTGAACATTCGATGCTACAAGAATGAGGTATTCTTGATAGTTTTTGCAAGTAGAATGGATGGATCTCATATCTAGTTAAGCTAGTAACTTCGGCACAAGTGATTCAAGTGATTCAGCAATTATTTTCATAAATTACTTCTTTTATGTCAAAAAATCACGAGTGAATATTTTAGAGCATTTTGTTGTCAGTGGCATCTACTTGTGAAGAGGATAGAATGACTCTGCGGTGAACAGATTTGATATATTTACAAAACTATGTGGCTACGAGTGGTAATGTCTCCAAGTGTTTTGTGATACTTACCATAATTGCTAGAATTTCATTTGTAATGCTTTTTAGATAATGGAAGAATATATTAACTCCCGGCCTCTGCATCCTAAAATGCACACAGCCAATCAATTATATTACAAAGGTACAGCCAAAACGTTATCTGAAAGATAAATGCTAGAAAACAAGTTTTAGCAATCCATGAAAAGGATAATGCAAAACTCTCCACCCACACACAGTTGTTTACTAAATCCCCATCTATGGCCGATGAATAATTCCTTGATCAACATCTCCAAAGATCTGCATACCACTAAAACCACATCGTGATCCTCTTGTTGATGCAACATGGACCATGATCGCGACCAATTGATACATATATAGATAACCTGCAATATATTAGACATTCTTTTCTTATAAAAACAACATTATTTCGACATAGTTAGATAGACCAACATAAAGTGGCAGCTCCAGCCAAAATGTGAGCCTTTAACTCCTTTCCCAACCCTAATAACTAGTTTCCAAACATATTGTTTATACTACTAGGAAGTGGTAAATTAAAAGCCGCTTGTATAATGCATCATGCAAAATAAACATACTAATAGTAAAAAAAAGATGTTGCATGGTTTTCTCATTGTTACAAAAATAACATTGTTTACTACCAATCCAATTCCTTTTACTAAGGTTATCTTTTGTCAAAATCACCCCTCAACGGAGGTACCAGAGGAAAAAAATTTATTTTTAAAGGTACCTTAAGTTGCCATAGATATCTAGTTGTTACTATAAGATGTTGATGCATTAGGGCTGCATACATCGAATGGACAAAAAACTGTCCATTTTGATAGAGATTCATCAAAATTTATCTTGATCTGAGTTAATTGTATACCAACAACCATAGCAATAAGCTATTGCAAAATTTGTAAAACCCTACGAAAAGACATATTAAAAGAATATGTTTTTGTCGAAAAATGTTAAAAAGTCAAGGGTACTATTCACTAAGGGTGTTATTTCCGAACCAAATGTCTTTTGAAAACCATATTTGAGATCCATCATGAATGTGAAAGGATCCAAATCGGAAAAAAAGTGATGTTCGACCTTCATTAAACCTGTTCAAAAGTGAGAGTCCCCTAGCCTCCCTTTCCCTTGAGATAGAATCTTACTTCCCAAATACTTCCTTACGAGGAGACACTGCCAGACACATCATACAAAGAGTCAAGCCCCTACATTGAGCAACAGAAATGAGCTCTCAGACCCCTACAACTGTTAGAATATCCAGTCCAGCCGGCAGAAGATGCTTCTGATCTGTAAAGCAATTAAAGGATCCTAATTGTAGTCAGTTCGGTCTTCTATTGTAACAGATTAGAATCAGAGTCGGAATCAGTATCCTGATGTAATACGTTAAGAGTAACTCGTGTGCTATTGCAAAACCTACAATGCTCAAAGCATTATATAAAGAGACCTCTGTGCAATGATTTGATTGCGCGAGAGTTTTCCACAAACACCTCTGATAGTTTTACATGGTATCAGAGCCAATCCAAGATCCATCTGCTTCCTCATCAAGCGAGCAGCGTTATTGTGAAATCATGTGATGAAAAATTGGCTGAATGGTGAAATTGGCATTGCAAAGTGATTTTGGTTATGGCATGTGTGGTGCTTGTGCATGTGCTATGTTGATATGTTTATTATCTTGGAGATAGCATAATGGTTTTGCTTAATGCAATGCACTCGTGTGAGTGGTTGCATGGATTAATCTTGAGTCAAGTCGTGGACTTGTGCTCGGACAGCGTTGTTTGTTACTTCATGTGCGAGTGTTGCTCGAGGCTAACGTGGTCGATGACGGACCGGAACTAGGTTCATGGAGGAACCGAGGTTGAGACTAGGTTCAGGGAGGAATCAAGGTCTTGGTGGTCAAGGATGTCATGCGGGACGTTTGGGCTAGAGAACATGCATGTGAAGGTGGTTAGTCACGGATGTGCGGCGGTGGGCTGATCATGCGTGCAAGGTTTTGGTTTTGGCCATGTTGGGCCAAATTGAGATAGATCTGAACTCTTTCCATGTTGGAAGTGGAGTTGTATTCAATCTTTCTGTTCTTGCATGCGTGCAAGAGTTGTTTTAGTCATGTTGGGCGATTGAGATGAATATGAACTCTTTCCATGTTGGAAGTGGGTTGTATTCAATCTCTTTATTCTTGCTCTGTATAAATAGGTGGAGGTGTCCCTGTTTATGGTTGGCGTTTTGAGCATCTAGGGTTTGTACTCTTTGTGTTGGAATCAGTAACCAGATCAAATAAAGAAATTCATCTTTCGGCGGAGGATCTTGCGTCTTTGTGCCTTGTGGCCAAAGTTTTGTTCTGCTTGCGTTTGGTAGCTAGGAAATTATTCGTGATTGCTCCTCACGATTCTTTTTGATCGTGGCAATTGGTGTTTTCTCTGGAGATTGGTCCGTGGTGAAGATTGGTCCGTTGCACAAAGGAACACATCACAGAGTTTGGTCTGTCGCTGCTTTGATTCTCAATTCTCGTCACTTGTTGCATCAGTCGAATTGCGAAGGTAATATCTTTTGATTCGTAGATCCGATCGAGTTGATTTTTGTTGGGTTAGATTGATCATTGAATCTAGTTTCTACAGTTAAAATTTCATGTCAATCTAACGGTTGAATCTCCGGTAATCTTGTTTTTAAGTTTTGTCCGTCACTGGTCTGATTTGGTCCGTCGTTATTAGATCGGAAATTATTTCAGCTGTCTTGCGAGGGACATAACTCTAGATTCGTAGGTCCGATTGACTTGATTCTTTTTGGGTTAGCTTCGGAATCAAGTCTAGTTTCTACAGTTAAAATTTCGCATCAATCCAACGGTTGGATCTTCAGAAATTATCATTTTAGTGAACATGTGTTAGGTTGTTTTCGTTTTGTCCGTCATACACATATCAGAGGCGAAATTTTGTCCGTCATACACATGCAATTCCTTTGCTACAGTAGAAATTTTGTCCGTCATACACATGCAATTCTTGTCTGAAGCGAAGTTTAGTCCGGCATACATATGCAAAGTTTAGTCCGTCATACACATGCAACTCCTTTGCTCTGAGAGAAGTTTTGTCCGTCATACCGTGCAACTTTCAGTCCGAACTGAAGTTTTGTCCGTCATACACGTGAAAAATTGGTCCGGTGCAATAAGGTTCTTGTTGAATACAAATCAAGCGATCTGAGTTTGTTTGGGGTGTTTCAAAAGGCAAAAAATTGATTTTAGCTTCCGCGCAATCATTCACCCCACTCTGATTGCTAGATCAGTATATTTCGATCCTACAAGTGGTATCAAAGCAAGGTTTTTCTAATTAATCTTAACCGGTGATTAGAAACCGTAGCGATGGATAGGTATTCGACAAAACCTTGTGTTTTCGATGGTGTTGATTTTCGATTTGAAGCGAAGATGGAGCATACATTCAAGCTCGGGGCTTTGCAATCTCGGAGAAGGTGTACAAACCATATCAAGTTCACGAGAATGATCAAGTCAATGAAACCAATCAAGCACAGGTTGAAGCGAATAGCGAGCACGAAATTTGATCATCCAAGGTTTGGGAAGAAGTGACTTGATCGCGTGATCCATCTCAAGTGCGCATATGAGGTATGGAAATCTCTTTGTGATTATCATGAGGATCTAACACTATCAAAGAGGTTCGTCAAGATATATACAAGAAAGAATACATGCGATTTGAGATGAAGCTGGTGAGTCACTAGATGATTTCTTTGCACGTTTCAATAAGATTCTTAGCAACTTACGTCTTTGTTGGAGTTTACTTTGATGAGGCTACTAATGCTAGACAATTGCTTGGTGCATTAGACATGTCTATTTGGGAGATGAAAGTTACATCCATTAGAGAATCAACTGTCATGAGTGACCTTCTTGTAGATGTTCTTTTCTCTAAGCTAAAACTCATGAATTGGATGTTCTTGCTAGGAGGATGATTATAAATCAATTGCATTGACCTCTCAAGCTAGCATGTCTCAAAATAGTGCTTCTTCAAGTTTTGCTTTGTCTTTCTTGTCTTCACTAACCGATGAGCAGTTGAGGAATTTCGGAAGAAGACTTGGCATCACTCTCTTCTCGGTTTAATAAAGCTTTGCGAGAATGTGAGAATAAGAAAGAGAGTTGGTGGTGGCCCTCCAAGATGCTATGAGTGTGGTGATCTCAACCATATTCGTCCAAATTGTCCTAAACTTGCAGGAAAAGCATCAAGAGAAGAGGACAATGACAAAAGAAAAGAGAAGAAGAAGTTCTTTCCAAGCAATAGAAAGAAAAAGAGCTTCATCAACAAACAAAGTTGTCCACCGGGTCCTTTCCGCTCTTGAACAAGTCAATTTGAGTGATGTGGATTCGGAGAGCAGTGAAGATGATACAACAACTCCAAGCAAACATGAATTGACAGGGTTGTGTCTCATGGCTAGGAGTGATGTAAGCTTCACCGAGGACGATCATGACAGCGATTGCAATGAGGTAGAACCTTCTTACGATGAATTAACTATTGTTGTTGTTCGTCTTGGAAAATTGCTTGACAAACGCGACAAGAAGATTAAGAAACATGATGTTCTTGTGGAATCTTTGAATGCTGAAATTGCTAGACTTAAATCTTTGATTCACGATGATGATGCTTGCAAATCATGTGACTTAATTCTGATGAGCTTCTTGTGCTTAGGAAAGAACATGTTTCTTTGTTAGAACAAGTAAATGCTGAAAAGAAAGAAAATGAGAAACATGTTAAAAACGCTAGCTTTTCAACTATTGATTTGCATGATGCAACTCATTGTTCTAAATGTGCTATACTGGAATTGAAGTTGCATGATGCAAACGCTAGGGTTTCTCAAATGCGAATCTTGTGCTCACTCATGAGGTTCTTTCATGCTCAAAGCGCCGTAAGCAAAAAGGAAAAGTGAGCGTTCCTTGTAATAATTGTTTAACTCTTTCTCGAAAGGTTGATTACTTGGAAAAATCTTTAGAACAGTTCATTTCAGGAAAGAAAAACCTAAACATGATTTTGGATCAATCAAAAGTCAGTACTCATCACAAAGGTTTAGGTTTTGATTTTTATGCTCATCATAAATCACATGCTCCAACTGTTGTGAAGACACTTGAAAGTGGAAAATTCGAAATTGTTAATGAGCCTAAGAAAACTGTTTTCAAGTCTGCTGGTGTGTTATCTTCTACTATGATGAATGCAAAAGCTACTTCTGTTTCTAATGCTAAACATCATGTTAAGTACACTTGCACTCATTGTGGTAGAGATGGACACTTAGTAGATTTTTGCTTTAGGCTAGCCAAACAGCAAAAGAAAGAAAAGGCTAAGGCTAGGTCTAATTTCAGGAAGGCACATTTCACTCCTCATTTTGTGCCTAGGGTGATGCAAACACCTTTGCTGCTAGAAACACGAGAAAGGGCAAAATTGATTTTGTGAACAAGAATACTCGTGTTGTGCCTACTGTCGTGTGTCTCGATCTTTGGATTCCCAAATGTTTTATTTCTAACCCCTTGATCGAGGCCTCGACATCTCCTAGTGCTATGTAGGTTTTTTGAAATGGGTTGGAGAACATAGGTTTAGTGGATCTTGGTCTTTTCCAAGATGGGATCAAGACTTGGATGGTTCTCACCCTTGAGATGGTTTCCAAAAGGCGGTACAAGAATTCTTCACCTACACTGTGAGCTATTTTTACACTCATGTCTTTTACATTCACAGATATTTAATTGTGGCATGAGATGAAAAGATTGTTCATATGCTCATTTGTATCATTGGCATGTTCAAAATGTTATATCTTATATCATGCCTTTCATGCTCGAGAACTTATTTGTCATGATTCATGCTTATGCTTAACTGAACATATCATGATAACTCAAGCACATGTATATCATCATCTCCTCTCTGTTGATTTCATTGGTTATCCATTTGAGGGGTGTCGGGACCCGGATATGCAAATCCGAAACCCTCTGTGTATACCGCACTAGTCCAGGATCACGCTAGTGCACACAGTGGATACATAGATGACATATCATTCCATACATCGAAATAACTAAGAAGAAACAAATTATTATTGAATAAAGCAAACGACCTTATGGTCAAGGTTTATACACCAATACCTCTTGGCTTAAGAAACAAATAAATGGTTGCGGTGAAATAAAATAACTTGGGCCATTCGACATGCCACGAGCAATAAATGCGGGAAGCGCCTTCCTAGTCGGCGTAGTCTTCATAGTACTCCTCCTCTTGATACTCATTACGGTCCTTCCTCGACAATCGAACAACGGGGCATAAAGCCGTGAGTACAAAGCGTACTCAACAAGCCGTAGGGAAATGATGCAATATTCATGCGGCTTGACAAAAGGATAGTCATATGGTTCATTTGCGAAAGCAATAGCTTGAATTGAAATACAATAAATAGATTGAAAGCATGTTGATAAAAACAATACTAAATAATGATAAATCAATGGTAGAGAACATGAGCAGAATGACGAGGCATCACCCTACATCATTGAAACATGTATCAACCACACAATTCAACAAATATAGCTTGAGACAACAAAACAACAAATGAACTCCCGTTCACATTCCCACAATTCCACATTTCAAGAAAATACTCTATACCCGTGTGAAATCCGGGCTTGTCCATGACCGCGGACACGGCTATTGAATAGTTTACACTCTGCGAGAGGTTATGCGGCTTTACCCACAAGACATGATCATCCCTTAGTGCCAAGCGCTAAGAACACACTTCCTTTGGTGTGTCGGCAGAGAGATCACTACAAAGCCTTTACAATGCATGTCTAAACCCGATCTCGCCCTCTAAGGTTTCCCCTCGGGGCCCCTCTTGAGCCATGTGAGTCTACCCGTCCCACACCAACAAGCGGCAATACTCAAGTCCGGACATTGCAAATTAATCAGCTAGGTCCGTCCCATACCGGACTTGTGGTTGCACGGTTAGGCCAGTTCAATGGCGCACAAGATTAAGTCCTTAAATTGTCTCGAGCAAGACTGACCACATCCCAATGTGCTAAACGACACCTCCTTTCTCGCACGATCAAGCGCCGAGGGAAACATTTTGTTCAACCCAAAACCAATGGCATCCCCTGCCATGGTACAACAAGTTTTACAACAGTGGTCAACAGCCACAATTCCATATCTCATTAAGTCAAGATTAACATTAGTTCACAGGTGATATGAATCCCATCGGACAACTAAGCATGGCTAAGCATAGCTACGATAACCCAATGCTGGTACTATGATTATGTCCAACTAATAATGTCCCAACCTATGGTTAACAATGGATACATGGCACCTCAATAATCAAAGGGGCATACTCAATCAGGTAAATAGCTAATTCCATAAACTAGCATTGATCATAAATAGCATGCAATTGTATAAAACAAAGTACTTTTGCAAACATGGGTTCAATATGATCAAAGGTCTCGACTTGCCTTGCTGTTCAGATCTTTGAGTCTTGGTCTTGAAATCTCCGTTCGCTCCTTGAGATTCGCGTCTCTGGGAAAACAAAGCAACGAAACCAAATAAATACAAAACAGAGAAGAAAACAAGCTCAAACTTGAAAATAAATGGCTCTGGAATGTAGAGCTCGATTTTACAAAAATTTAGAAATTTGAATCACTCAATCGGAGTTCGGACGAAGGAGAGCGGGCCTTGGAAGATTTAATTCAGAGAAAATCAGAGAAAAATTCGGTAAGGGTGACACGTGTCGGCTTGTGATTGGCTGGGGTTTTCGGTTTTGGAAAATCAAAAAAGAAAATAAATGCCGACTGACATGCGGGGCCCACATGTCGATGGCTCGATCCTGATGAACCAAGTGCGAGGCGACATTCGGGTGAGGTGGCGAGCTATCTTGACGCGACGCCACGCAGGCTAGAGGCGCGTGGGCGCCGACTTAGCACCTGTGGCGCCACATAGCGCGGCGACGCAGCACGGTGCGAGGTTTGGCCACGCGGCAAGATCTGGGCCGTTGGCTCCGAATCGGACGGCGGCAGTTGATGCTCACGGTACGGGAGGGCAGCGCGATCCGGGCGTTGACCAGACGATCCGACGGCGAGCTTCGCGGCGAGCAGCGGCGAGAAAGCGGCGCACTTATCGGAGCGAGCGAGGAAGACGACCTGCGCGGCGAATGGGCGGCTGATCAGGCGGAAGGAAGTGCGGATCTGGGAGAGTTCGGCGGCGGACTCGGCGGTGCCACCGATCCGGCGGAGAACGGCGGAGGTGAAGAAACCGCGGCGGAAGGTGCTCGAGCGGCGGCGCGCCGGCGGCGTTCTCCATGTGGCAGCGTCTCGGCCGACGAGGAAGGAAGCGGCGTGTGCGGGAGGAAGTGGCGAACCTCGGGCAAGGGGCGGCGGCTGCTTTTATAGCCTCGGGAGGTGGGAAAACTTCGGAAGCAGGGGAGGCGGCGTCTTGGCGCAAGGACTCGGCGGCTAGGGTTTTTCGGCGAGGTGGGCTGGGCAAGGCGGTGAACAGTGATGGGCAGGATGGATTCGGCCCGAGGAGAGTTTTGGAAAATTAAAACATTTTCCGAATTAGAAAAATCCCAGAAATTCAAATAAAAGCAAATAAATTCAAATAAATAGCAAATAAATTCAGAAAAATCTCCAAAAATACAGAAAAATTCCTTGAAGCACAAAGAACCCAATAAAAACTGGAAACCTTTGATTTGATGCATAGATTATTCAAATTAAATCTTTTCATTATTGGAAAATTCATGTTAAGCTTCAGTTAATTCCAAGAAAATGCAAATGGTTTATTTTTGACTTTAAACATACCAAAACTCAAATTTTGGGATGTTACAAGGGGGAGTTAATGTTTTTTGGTGAAAGTTTCTTTTGGTTGCTTTTGGAGAGGTTTGTTCTTTCGGCCTTTTGTTTTCAATTTAATCCTTCAAGTGATATTCATAGAAGTTTTTTTAACATGGTTGTTTTGAGGGAGCTTGTGAAAAACCTTGTAATATTGTGTAGCATTTTTTTTGTTTAGTGTGTTTCTTAAATGAAAAACAAAAAATTTGAAAAACAAATAAAAATCTTGAGCATTGTAGTTCATACACATATGTCATTTGACGCCATGTTTATGCTACAAGGTCTTTGCAACTTCCTGTTTATACATATATGGTGTAGTTTATGTCATGACTTTTTAAATGGAATGACAACTTGAATTAAATCTTGTCATGGTTGAACTTTCTTGGCTATCTTGATCCTGCTCAAAAAAGTGCTAAATATGAAAGTTAAATGCTAAAGTTCAAAAAGTGATTGTTGATAAATGCAAGAACAAGGTTATGCACTATCGCACTTCTTCTTTCTGAGGCCTTATCATTGCACTTTGATATGAACTTGGAAGAGGTTGTGTATGACCGAAACCATGAAACCTTAAGCTTGTGATTGCTTGGCATGGTTGAAAAGTAAGGTGATGGTGCATGTAATTCCTTGCAATTGTTATTGTTGCAATCAATGTAATGAATCAGTTTTTCAAAGCACAAATAAAGTGCACAAGAATTCAATGTTTTCAGGTTTTAAGATTGTTGAGAAAGGGATATCATGCCATGCAAAAAATCGTTAATAGTACTTGATTTTTAGTTATGCTTACTCTACATTGTTTATGTGTAGATTTGAGGTGTAAATCTGTTGATAGCATGACTTGGTGATCAAGTTGTTACATTTGTGCATGATTCATAATGCTCGATTACATATAAAAAAGGAAAACAACAACATAAAGGGAGAAGTTTCTCTTTTGCTCTCTTTTTGCATTCTTGATGAATCCATTGTCAAGGGGAGAAGTTTGGAGAATTTTGGAATCAAAGGAAGAGTTTTTGGTCACACATTGCACATTCACACACACATTTCTTCTTACATTGGGGAGTTTCTCTTTGTAATAGGGGAGATTTCTTTTTAGATAGGGAGATTTTTGTTCTACTTTGTAGGAGGAGATTTTCCTTTCTATCTTTTGGTCACTTTACTTCTTTTACTAATGGTGTTGCCATTGTGAGGTGAATGCCAATGTTCGTTTCCAAATGGTGTTGCCAATGTTTTCATCAAGGGGAGATTGTGAAATCATGTGATGAAAAATTAATTTGAATGGTGAAATTGGCATTGCAAAGTGGTTTTGGTTATGGCATGTGTGGTGCTTGTGCATGTGCTATGTTGATATGTTTATTATCTTTGGAGATAGCATAATGGTTTTGTAATGCAATGCACTCGTGTGAGTGGTTGCATGGATTAATCTTGAGTCAAGTCGTGGACTTGTGCTCGAGACGCGTTGTTTGTTACTTCATGTGCGGTGTTGCTCGAGGGTGACGTGGTCGATGACGGGACCGAACTAGGTTCATGGAGGCGAGGTTCGAGACTAGGTTGAGGGAGGAATCAAGGTCTTGGTGGTCAAGGATGTCATGCGGGGACGTTTGGGCTAGAGAACATGCATGTGAAATTTGGTTAGTCACGGATGTCTGCGGTGGGGCGATCATGCGTGCAAGGTTTTGGTTTTGGCCATGTTGGGCCAAATTGAGATAGATCTGAACTCTTTCCATGTTGGAAGTGGAGTTGTATTCAATCTTCTGTTCTTGCATGCGTGCAAGAGTTGTTTTTGGTCATGTTGGGCGATTGAGATGAATATGAACTCTTTCCATGTTGGAAGTGGAGTTGTATTCAATCTCTTTATTCTTGCTCTGTATAAATAGGTGGAGGTGTCCCTGTTTATGGTTGGCGTTTTGAGCATCTAGGGTTTGTACTCTTTGTGTTGGATCTTGTAACAGATCAAATAAAGAAATTCATCTTTCGGCGGAGGATCTTGCGTGCTGTGCCTTGTGGCCAAAGTTTTGTTCTGCTTGCGTTTGGTAGCTAGGAAATTATTCGTGATTGCTCCTCACGATTCTTTTTGATGCGTGGCAATTGGTGTTTTCTCTGGAGATTGGTCCGTGGTGAAGATTGGTCCGTTGCACAAAGGAACACATCACGAGTTTGGTCTGTCGCTGCTTTGATTCTCAATTCTCGTCACTTGTTGCATCAGTCGAATTGCGAAGGTAATATCTTTTGATTCGTAGATCCGATCGAGTTGATTTTTGTTGGGTTAGATTGATCATTGAATCTAGTTTCTACAGTTAAAATTTCATGTCAATCTAACGGTTGAATCTCCGGTAATCTTGTTTTTAAGTTTTGTCCGTCCTTTGGTCGATTTGGTCCGTCGTTATTAGATCGGAAATTGTTTCAGCTGTCTTGCGAGGGACATAACTCTAGATTCGTAGGTCCGATTGAGTTGATTCTTTCTGGGTTAGCTTCGGAATCAAGTCTAGTTTCTACATTTAAAATTTCGCATCAATCCAACGGTTGGATCTTCGGAAATTATCATTTTAGTGAACGTGTGTTAGGCTGTTTTCGTTTTGTCCGTCATACACATATCGAGGCGAAATTTTGTCCGTCATACACATGCAATTCCTTTGCTACAGTAGAAATTTTGTCCGTCATACACATGCAATTCTTGTGCAGGCGAAGTTTAGTCCGGCATACATATGCAAAGTTTAGTCCGTCATACACATGCAACTCCTTTGCTGATGAGAAGTTTTGTCCGTCATACGTGCAACTTTCATCCGAAGCTGAAGTTTTGTCCGTCATACTGCGTGAAAAATTGGTTCGGTGCAATAAGGTTCTTGTTGAATACAAATCAAGCGATCTGAGTTTGTTTAGGGTGTTTCAAAAGGCAAAAATTTGATTTTAGCTTCCGCGCAATCATTCACCCCCCCTCTGATTGCTAGATCAGTATATTTCGATCCTACAGTTATTTTCCTCATGTCAACAGGATCTATGACGATCAATACCCCAGAAGCCACCAGGACCGAATTCATCGGTAGATACTCTGCGCCAAATTTTGCCCAGTTCATTAGTGAGAAACTTGGGCGCGATAATTATCTTCTCTGGAAGGCACAAATCATGCCTTTTCTAATCAGTCATGGCTTCCTTGGCTATATTAATGGGACAATTCCCTGTCCCCCAAAGCTAATCACCATTCTGAATGACAATGGTGCAACATAAGCCCCAAATCTGAATATCACAGCCTTTGGATGCGTGAGGACCAAACAGTTATGGGTGCCATAAACTCATCTCTATCAAGGGATGTTCTCTCTCAGGTAATTCTGCTCTCCACAGCTCATGAAGTTTGGAGTACCTTGGAGAAATTGTTTGCTGTGCAAACTAATGCTGGCATGGTTGAAGTTCGTATGCAACTTTCTCATCTACAAAAGAAAGATAGCACTACAGCGGATTATTTCCATAAGGCAAAAGCTCTGGCCGATACTCTTGCTGCTGCCGGCAAACCACTTCTAGATGAAGAAGTAATTGCCTACCTTCTTGCTGGGCTTGATAGTGAATATGATTCTCTGGTAACCACAGTCACCACAAGAATGTCGCTGAGTGAACCTTTGTCACTTAGCGAGTTCTACAAAAATCTTGTAAGCTACGAAGCGTGGCTTGAGGCGCGAACTCGTGGTCTACAGATTGAAGGAGGTGTCTCAGCAAACTTCACTAGCCGAGGCAATAATGGAGGTCGCGGTAGCCAGAACAACTATCGTGGTGGTGGACGCAATGGAAGTGGCGGTCGAAATCGAGGACGAAGCCAAGGCAGCAGAGGATTCACTCAGCACAACAACAGTAATCCAAACAATGGCAGACGACCTGTATGTCAGATCTGTTCAAAAACTGGGCATGTTGCAGCTCGCTGCTGGCATCGTTTTGACCACTCATATGAAGCTGAAGACAATCATGCTGCTCTCTTCACTCGTCATGGCAATGGCGGCTATCAAACTGATATGAACTGGTATAGCGATACCGGTGCGACGGATCACATAACAAATGATCTTGATCGTCTCACTACACGTGATCAGTATCATGGAAAGGAGCAGATCCACACGGCCAATGGTTCAGGTATGTCAATACTTCATATTGGAAATTCTCAGCTTAATACACCAAACAAAACTCTAAAACTTCATAATATCCTTTATTCACCACAAGCTTCCAAAAATCTGTTGTCTGTTCATCGGTTTACTCGTGATAATGATGTCTTTTTTGAGTTTCATCCTGATTTCTTTGTTGTCAAGGATCGAGCAACCAAGATTCCTCTTCTTAAAGGCAGAAGTCAGGAAGGACTCTATCCTATTCCTACAATCCAGTGTCAAGCGTCGAATAAAAGAGCATATTATGCTTCACCTTCACAAGAACAGTGGCATACACGCCTAGGGCATCCTACATCAGTCGTTGTCAATAAAATTATTCATCATATAGTTTACCTTTGTCCAATAAAGAGTCTGTAACCACAGTGTGTAATGCATGTCAAATGGCTAAAAGTCATCAATTACCTTTTCCCAATTCCATTTCATTTGCTTCAGCACCCCTTGAGCTTGTGTACTCGGTTGTTTGGGGCCCTGCCCTTCCATCCTCCAAAGGATTCAAATACTATGTTAGTTTTGTTGATTCCTTCAGTAAGTTCACTTGGATTTATTTGTTAAAACACAAGTCTGATGCCCACCAGGCCTTCATTCAATTCCAAAAACAAGTAGAGAGGTCTCTCAACAAGAAAATCATCTATTTTCAGAGTGACTGGGGAGGGGAGTATCAACGGCTTAATTCCTTTTTCAAACAGTTAGGAGTTATCCACCGTGTTTCATGCCCACATACACATCAACAAAACGGTGCCGCTGAGCAAAAACATCGACATATTGTCGAGACTGGCTTAGCTCTGTTGGCACATTCGTCAGTTCCCCTGCGATTTTGGGATGAGGCATTTTTAACCGCCTGCTACCTCATAAATCGCCTCCCCGCACCATCCACAATTCTACACCAATTCAATGTCTCTACAATGTTGAACCAAACTACAAGAACATCCGGACATTCGGTTGTGCATGCTGGCCCAACCTCCAACCATACAACAGTCGAAAGCTTCAGTACCGATCAGCACAATGTGTCTTCCTTGGGTATAGCATGATGCACAAAGGGTTTAAGTGCTATCATATCCTGTCTGGGCGAATGTACATCTCCAGAGATGTTGCATTTGATGAGCATGTTTTTCCGTTTGCATCTTCTAAACACGTCTCCACACCAGCACCATTGATCACAGAAACTGCTCTTCTTCCTTGTCCTCCGACACTTTCACTCCCTGCTGAGAATAACCAGTCTGAAGTCTTGACAAATACCTCTATTGAACACACTAATACTGCTCTTGCCAAGGATGTTGATGTGCAGGACATAGGAAATACAACGGAATATGGCGATGCTCAGTCGATACCTGTTGACCCGTCTGATGACGTGAACTCTCCCCTCACATCTTCTGCATCCTCACAACAACGTTTAGCCTCTCCAACCAGACCGGTAACACGGCTACAAAATAGAATTCGCAAGCCAAAGGAGGTTCGTGATGGTACTATTCGCTATGATCCCCGCAGCAGAAAATTTGCAGCTCTTGCAGTAGCACCAACGGAACCTGCATCTCATATTGATGCTCTCCAACACCCACAATGGAAACTTGCCATGACTGAAGAGTTTGCTACGCTTATGAAGAATAATACATGGCACCTGGTTCCACCTGCACCCGATTGTAATATTGTGGATTGCAAATGGGTTTTCAAAATTAAACATCATGCTGATGGCTCCATTGAGTGCTTCAAAGCTCGGCTTTTTGCAAAGGGGTTTCGCCAGCGACTAGGTATTGATTATGATGATACGTTTAGCCCAGTTGTCAAGCCAGCAATAGTACGACTTGTTCTGTCAGTTGCCGTCTCCCAAGGATGGTGTCTTCGACAAGCTGATGTGAAGAATGCCTTCCTACATGGTGATCTCAGTGAAGATGTCTATATTCGCCAGCCACCTAGGTTTGAAGATGTTTCAAAACCTCACTATATCTGCAAACTCAACAAAGCACTTTACGGTCTGAAACAGGCTCCACGCGCTTGGTATCAAAAGCTCAGCTCCAAACTGTAGGCACTCGGCTTCATCAGCTCTAAGGCTGACACTTCGCTATTCATCCTTCGTACACCAGAGCTCACCATGTACATCCTTATTTATGTTGATGATTTGGTGATTGTCAGTTCCTCTGATCATGCAGTCACATGTCTTCTTCACCAACTTCATCAGGACTTTGCTATCAAGGATCTGGGTTCTCTTCACTTCTTTCTTGGAATTGAAGTCAAACCCGATCCAGGGGGATCATTCTATCTCAATAGCAGTACATCAAAGACCTGTTACGGCGCACGAATATGACCTTGTGTAAGCCAGTGACCACACCTATGTCGAGCTCGGAAAAATTATCCAAGACAACGGGCAATCCCCTATCCGAAGCTAAAACTACAGTGTATCGGAGTACAGTCGGCGCTCTTCAATACCTCACTATCACTAGGCCTGATATTGCGTATTCAGTCAACAAGGTGTGCCAATATCTGCAAACACCAACAGATATACACTGGGGAGCAGTCAAGAGGATCCTTCGCTACTTACAGCATAGTCAGGCAGATGGTGCAAGCGCATCATAATAGCTCTATCTTGATCGATGGTTTTTCCGACGCCGATGAAATTTGGGTGCATAGATGACCGGCGATCAAGCGGGGATTTCTTTGTTTTCACGGAGCAAATCTTGTCTCATGGAGTGCAAGAAAGCAAGCCACCGTTTCCCGGTCCAGCACTGAGTCCGAATATAAGGCGCTGGCCAACGCTACAGCAGAAATCGTTTGGATGCAGTCAGTTCTAAAAGAACTTGGGATCGTACAAAAACGAGCGCCAATTCTATGGTGTGACAATTTGGGAGCAACGTATTTATCAGCTAATCCAGTTTTTCATGCTAGAACAAAGCACATCGAGATTGATTTTCATTTCGTTCGAGAGCGAGTAGCACAGAAGGCATTGGACATTCGGTTTATTAGTACGCATGATCAGCTTGCTGATATTCTCACTAAAGCACTGCCGGTGGACACATTCAGAAGACTCAAATTCAATCTCAACTTAAGTCCTGGCAAGTTGTGATTGAGGGGGGATGTTAGAATATCCAGTCCAGCCGGCAGAAGATGCTTCTGATCTGTAAAGCAATTAAAGGATCCTAATTGTAGTCGGTTCGGTCTTCTATTGTAACAGATTAGAATCAGAGTCGGAATCAGTATCCTGCTGTAATACGTTAAGAGTAACTCGTGTACTATTGCAAAACCTACCATGCTCAAAGCATTATATAAAGAGACCTCTGTGCAACGATTTGATTGCGCAAGAGTTTTCCACAAACACCTCTGATAGTTTTACAACAACATTAGTCAATCAATCGTCCTAAACAAGTTAAGAGTTGGCTAGGAATGAAACCCGATCAAAATCAAAAAGGTTGGTTTCATTCTATAGAAATGATCTCTCTAAGCACTGTTTTTTCCCGGCCCCTTCCACCCGGTTCTTTCGTTCACGCTTTCTCATGTTAATTGAATGGCAGAGCTTGTGTCCTGTTCTTTATTTTAAGAAAATGGTAATCCGAGAATTGATCAAACTGTGAGCTAACATTGCAGCAGGGGGTTAATTTGTTTTGTTCATGCATGTGCAGCGGTTGATCTCGACAACAAACGACAGCTAATTGCAAGAGGCGATGGATTCGCGAACGTAGCTGACATGCAAGTTTGAAGGGTCCAACAATTAGCGTTGGAGTTAACTCAATATCTCTAACTACCGTATCTTCTGGTTCTATTCAAATAGATTGTTGTCCAAGTCTTCTACAACTAAGATTTTTTGGCTATATAAACTAATCCCTGTACTTGTAATCACTAGCAGGATATCTGTGTGTTGCAACGGAATCCTAAAAAGGGTGATACATATAAGTAGGAAGAATCCGAAACTATACAATAAAGTACAATTTCTTTCATACACATATCAAACAAAGCATATCTCGACAACATCTCAACCGTTTGTATCGGATCCAACAGATCAGATGTTCTGAAAGAGAACGGACGACCGCCACCAACTCCTAATTAGAAATAGTAGAGATTGAATCATTATAGTGAATTGTTTCCCGTGATTTTTTCGCAATGGTTTTTCTACGTTAAATTTTGTTCCGTTATTTTATTGTGCTATCTCCAACAAATAGTATCATAGCGTTAAAAAGTAGTGTCAGAGCCTAACAACTAGCTTCATTGAACAAATCAAATACAAAGGAATTAATGCTGTGTAATGTACAGTACATTCTATGTCGAGAAATACAAGCTAAAAATTGTCGGGGAAAATCCTGAAGAGCTCGAGAAACTCAGCACCCCCAATGGAGAGGCCGCCCGGCCGAGGCTCTTGGCCTGTCACGGCGCACGTCGTCCCCACGGTCTCGGCGAGCGTCAGCGGCGACGGCTATGTTGTCTCGGTCACGGGGTCTTCTCCTCCGATCCAGAACTCAGATATAAGAAGTGGCCCAGTTCCCGCTGCTGCTCTTGGGCCTTCGCCGTCGGCAGGATCGCGGGGTCTCGAGAAACACTGCCGAGAAGGAGAAGCTCGAGGAATTCATGCGGCTCGGTGGCAAAAGCCGCCCACCGGCGCCATCTCGCCTCCCAAGGACTCGCTGGACGCCGGAGCAGCCCGCGTGTTCTTGATCCATGCTAAGATCGACAAGAGAACAAGCTAGCTAATTTGGTTTAAGCATGGACTCCGACTCCGGGCATGGAGACGGGCCCGATCATCTACTTCGTCTAGCATTTCAGCTCTATTCCTTTCCTTTGCTGTCAAGCTCGCTCGCTCGCTCGGTTTGACAGATCCATTGCCCATTGGCTTGGCCACAAATTAAGGTGATCGAGACGACATCGCCGTCGCCGGTGACGCTCGCCGAGACATGGGACGGCGTGCGCCGTGACAGCCCAAGAGCATCAGCCGGGCGGCTTCTTCGTTGGGGCCGTCGAGCTTCTCTGGAATTCGTCTGTCACGACTCACGAGCGTAACCTTGTATTTCTGGACAATTGCGTTGTACTCCCTCTCTTTATTTTTACGAGACGGTTTAACTTGATGCGGTCTTCAAAATTAAATTTTGACTATTAAAATTTTTATAATGCTTTCTTTGTAGATATAAAAATCATAACTATGCAAAAGTACTTTTAAATACAAATATAACATTATCACTTTTATGATAAATAATCTATATGCTATTGGACTAATTGTTGGTCGTTCATAAATATCACTTTTGTCGCAAATAATCTTATAAAAATCAACGGATGGACCGATGGAGGACTAGAATACACAATTCAATCATGAAAATGTATTTGATTTGTTCAGGCTAGTCGTTCGACCATCGCTGATTCTTGATCGGACGGCAGAGGATTCTCTTCTGCATAAGCTTATCCTCTAGAGGCCAAGGAGCCAAATCCACAGGTGAGGTGACCACACCCATGGCGCTACTCCTATCCCCTACCCTCTCCTTCCTCGCCTCTTCTCCTCCTCGTGCCCGAGCTCTCTCTGCCGCCGCCTATAATGTCGTCTCCAACCCCGGTAAGCTCCGCTAACACCTCCTCGAGCCAACGGCCCTGCGCATTCGTTTCGGTTGATTCTTGGATGGCTTATGTTAAGTGGGTACAGAGTACTTACTGTGAATCGTGATGGCGAAATCGGTGGGAGGGTTGGTCTAGGTATGCGCCATTGATTAGAGTCGTGGTGCTTCTTCTTCTCCGCGATGTGCTTGGCTCGTTGGGGAATTTATTCAAGCATGTTGTCTGCAGCAATTTCTCGCGAGCTTGCTTGCATTTTTCTCTGTAGAGGATAGATATTACCTCAATTGGGTCTCACATAGCTCAGTAGAATCACAAAGTTTGCTCCTTTCCTTCTTATTACTTGTGTAGACGTCAGGCAGTTGTTGATATCAGTAAGCACACTGGTTTTGATGAGTAGATGGCCACAATTTTGCTTTGACATATTCTTCTGATGATAATAGTAAGCACACCGCAATTGCTTGTTTGCACTGCAGATGAGATGAGCTATGAGGTATACATACAAAAATTTACAATTAAGATGTTTAAAATACTGCACATTAGATCCAATCAAGTGATTTGCCCTTTGTCATTACTGTTGTTGCAGCCTCAAGGCTGCAATGCAAGAATATTGCCTCCCTGCAGAACTATCTGAATGCAACTTCCACCCAAGTTTCTTTCACCAAAAAGAGGCAGGTTCCTGTCCACGCCTCTGCGGACGCTGGTCCAGCTGACGCGGAGCAACCAGAGAAGCCGGAACCGGTGGCTTCCGTAGAGGAAATGCCGCTTGAGTCCAAGCAGCAGATGATTCTGGAGCAGAGGGCAAAGATGAAGTTGGCCAAGAAGCTGAGGCAGCGGCGCAGGCGGCTTGTCCAAAAGAGGCGGCTGAGGAAGAAGGGCAGGTGGCCGCCATCCAAGATGAGGAAGCTCAAGAACGTCTGATACCATCGTTGATGTTGGTCGCCGATCTGCTGTAAACCTGTGTGTTTTGTTCCTCCTCTGCTGTCTTTGCTGAATTGATGCATTGGTGCCTGCTTTATCTGGATAATTCTGCTGTTCTGAAACACAATATCTGTAAAATGCAATTATATTTTACCATGCCAGAACCTTCTTGCATGTCTAGCTCAGTCAGTGACTTGGATTTTTTTTCCCGGGTGCTTGTAAGTTATAAGAGAGCGGTGCTTATATATTTTCCCTTCCAATACTGGTTGCATAAATTTTAAAGCAAATGAAGAGATAAGTAATTATCATCTACCCTTCATTTATGTTTTAATAGTTATATAGCTTTATAAATAAAAGCATATAGAAGCACCTCTCGTTACGAGATTGATTTCCTTTATTTGTGGTGCAGGACCAGCATTATCTCTAATCTATGCTTCACGACTGTTTCTGTTCTGTCTTAAGCAAGTTTGGGATGTCTTTTGTAGCTTTTCTGCTTGTCAGCCATCATAGAAGGCTGCATGTATACCGTCTTTGCAAGATCATCATTAAAAAAAAGGTATTCTTCACATCTATCTGAGATATTTTTTATCGTCGTGTGGCAGCAATAATAATAAGAGTGTGAACAGTTGTCATGTAAACAACTAGAGCAAAGGTCTCTGCATAATCACGGCCATGCTATTGCTAAAAACCCTGGTCAACCAGTCGAAGGCGTGGTGCGATCTGGCAGCTATACGGCGACGTCGCACTCCAGGCAAAGGCGCGGCGTCAGTTCAGGATCATCGATGGTGGATCTGCAACGGGATAGTTCCTGGTAGAGAAAACATTGAAACGGGAGGACGGTGGCTAAGGTTTCAGAACTTGATGCTCTTATACCATATTATAAATAGTATTTATATTAAAGATGAGACCTACATGCTAGTGTGTGTATATATATATACATATATAAAGATACAAAAGGAAAGCCTATATAAAATGATATCTATATAAAACTAACAATCTTTATATAAGATAATTAGGTCCTGTTTGGGAGAGCTCTAGATCCTAGCTCCAGCTCAGAGCTGAAACTTATAGGCTAAAATAAAGTGAATTAAGTTTATATTTTTAATCTAAAATGTAAACAAGATGATCTACCTAAACACTTTTAATGTCTCCACACTCAGCTCCACAAATTTCTGATTTAGAAATCATGCTCCACCAACTCATAGATTTTGGTGGGCTAGAAACTATCCAAACACCCCCTTAGTAATCGCTATACAAGACAACTAAGATAGTATCTAACACCTAGAACGAGGCAAAGGTTGGTGTTCACAAAAAGGAAGGAGGAAGCGCCAGGCCAGCCGCACTGATGAACGTGCTCGAAATCGGGACAAATTGTGGGAAGACATGTGTACATGAACATGTAAGAGTTTTCATGTCCTCAGTAACCCTTGTGGATACAAATTGGTGTCTACGTGCCCACTCGGAGACCATGACGTTGCCAGCATTGTTAAAAGGCTCCCAACCGTAGTACCGGGTGACAATGTGGAACGATAGGCAACTTGAGCTACACAACCCCGGACGGAGGTGCGTTCTAGTTCTCTCCCCGCTCCAGCGAGTAAACCACCAGCTGGCTTCGTGGCTGCTGCATCTTCCTCTCTCAGAACCAAAAATGGAAAAGATACATGTGCTTTCATTAAAAAACAAGTAGAGAAATTGTTATAGATTGTTCGTAGTGTTAAACAGAAATGGCAAGACATGGAGCCTATTTGTTTTTACTTTTGATTATGGATTCTAACTCTAAAAGTAGAATAAAAAACAAACAGCTCGATTCTAAAATTCGATTCTGACGATCCAGCCCACCCATATACACTAGAATATACAATCCACTTCATCGTGCTTTTGAAATCCAGCTTTTAAAGAATCGACTTCTCTACAACCACAATCTAGAATCAGTTTTAAAGAATCCAAAGCTAAAACAAACAGACCCTTGAAGTGTTCAGACCATCACCGTAATTATCGGTGAGAAATAAGCATTACTGCATTAGCGACCTACTGTTAACCGCTCCAATATTGGTTCCGGAGACATCAAAGGGTACCATAGTGAAATAAGTGGAATGTTCTGACACAGATAGCCATAAACACAATGCATGGAGACAACACTACTAAGGGCTCGTTTGGGGAGCTGCGGTTGGACTGAAAAACTGTTTTTAGCTTGCTAGGCTGTAAAGCGGTTGTCATGGTTTGTGACTTTTCTTGTTATCTTGTTTGGCAAATTAGGCTGCTGCAATTGTAGCTTTGGAGGCCAACCGAAGCGAGGAGGTAGCAACATAGCAATCTGTTGGCGTTCGAGTAGGGAGGTAACGTGGAGGCGGCGAGGCTGGGTGGCGGAGGTCGAGAAGGCAGAGCGGCCGAGGTGGGAGGTGGTCAAGCGAAGCCATAGCTGAAAAGTTTCTCCCCAGCAGCTGCAGTTTTTGGGAGTGCTTCTGTTGCGACTTAGCTTCCCAGCTGCTTTGCAGGCCCCTAATTCTAGACATAGATTTTTCTTTTGGGACGAATGAGCCTATCCTCACTCTCAGCTAGAGGTGAGTGTTGTACCAAATGTCGAGCCGATTCGATATGGCCCTATCATGCTTTAATGCTGAACAGTGCACTGGTTGCTTGACTGTCGTGCCCGTCTTGCGTCTTAGTGCCATGCGGCCAGCTTGCCCGCCGATCGAGACCACGGTCTATTTGCGCTTTGTAGGATCGAAATATACTAATGTAGCAATCAGAGAGAGGGTGAATGATTGCGCGGAAGCTAAAATCAAATTTTTAGACTTTGTTTTTCTAACACACCCCAATTTAAACTCAAATTGCTTGGAGACCGATTCACGCGATCGGAGACCGATTCTGTGATCGATGAGACCGGTCGGGAGACAGTTTCTGTGATCGATGAGACCAGTCGGGAGACGATGAGAGCGATCTGGGCGACCAGAGAGCGATCGGGCGACCGATGAGAGAAGATTTGGGCGATCGAGGCGGCGGTAGGGCGACCACGCGAACAGTTTGGGCGAGCAGACTAACATATGTTCACTAAAATAGTAATTATCGGAGATCCAACCGTTAGATCGATGTGAAATTTTAACTGTAGAAACTAGATTCAATTCCAAAGCTAACCCAAAAAGAATCAACTCGATCGGACCTATGAATCTTAAGATATTACCTTCACAATTTGACTGAATCGTCAGACGCCGGACCAAAGCAAGAACGAAAGAATATACAATTATATTTTACCATGCCAGAACCTTCTTGCATGTCTAGCTCAGTCAGTGACTTGGATTTTTTTTTCCGGGTGCTGGAGATGCTCTAAGAGAGCGGTGCTTATATATTTTCCCTTCCAATACTGGTTGCATAAATTTTAAAGCAAATGAAGAGATAAGTAATTATCATCTACCATTCATTTATGTTTTAATAGTTATATAGCTTTATAAATAAAAGCATATAGAAGCACCTCTCGTTACGAGATTGATTTCCTTTATTTGTGGTGCAGGACCAGCATTATCTCTAATCTATGCTTCACGACTGTTTCTGTTCTGTCTTAAGCAAGTTTGGGATGTCTTTTGTAGCTTTTCTGCTTGTCAGCCATCATAGAAGGCTGCATGTATACCGTCTTTGCAAGATCATCATTAAAAAAAAGGTATTCTTCACATCTATCTGAGATATTTTTTATCGTCGTGTGGCAACAATAATAATAAGAGTGTGAACAGTTGTCATGTAAACAACTAGAGCAAAGGTCTCTGCATAATCACGGCCATGCTATTGCTAAAAACCCTGGTCAACCAGTCGAAGGCGTGGTGCGATCTGGCAGCTATACGGCGACGTCGCACTCCAGGCAAAGGCGCGGCGTCAGTTCAGGATCATCGATGGTGGATCTACAACGGGATAGTTCTTGGTAGAAAAGCCGTTGAAACGGTAGGACGGTGGCTAAGGTTTCAGAACTTGATGTTCTGATACCATGTTATAAATAGTATTTATATTAAAGATAAAACCAATAGGCTAGTGTGTGTGTGTGTGTATATATATATATATATGAGGATACAAAAGAAAAGTCTATATAAGATGATATCTATACAAAACTAACAATCTTTATATAAGACAATTAGTAATCGCTATACAAAACAATTAAGATAGTATCTAACACCTAGAACGAGGCAAATGTTGGTGTTCACAGAAAGGAAGGAGGAAGCGCCAGGCCAGCCGCAGTGATGAACGTGCTCGAAATCGGGACAAATTGTGGGAAGACATGTGTACATGAACATGTAAGAGTTTTCATGTCGTCAATAACCCTCGTGGATACAATTTGGTGCCTACGTCCCCACTCGGAGACCATGACGTTGCCAGCATTGTTATTAGAAATGGCTCCCAGCCGTAGTACCGGGTGACATCGTGGAACGATAGGCAACTTGAGCTACACAACCCCGGACGGAGGTGCATTCTAGTTCTCTCCCCGCTCCAGCGAGCAAACCACCAGCTGGCTTCGCGGCTGCTGCATCTTCCTCTCTCATAACCAAAAATGGAAAAGATACATGTGCTTTCATTAAAAAACAAGTAGAGAAATTGTTATAGATTGTTCATAGTGTTAAACAGAAATGGTAAGACTTGGGGCCTATTTGTTTTTGCTTTTAATTCTGGATTCTAGCTTTAAAAATAGAATAAAAAACAAACAGCCCGATTCTAAAATTCGATTCTTACAATCTAGCCCACCCATATACGCTAGAATACCCAATACACTTCATATGTACTTTTAGATTTCAGCTTTTAGAGAATCAGCTTCTCTACAACCACAATCCAAAATCAGTTTTAGAGAATCTAAAGTTGAAACAAACAAGCCTTTAGAGTGTTCAGACCATCATCATAATTACCGGTGAGAAATAAGCATCACTGCATTAGCGACCTACTGTTAACCGCTCCAATATTGGTTCCGGAGACATCAAAGGGTACCACAGTGAAATAAGTGGAATGTTCTGACACAGATAGCCATAAACACAATGCGTGGAGACAACACTACTAATTCTAGACATAGAATTAATATGAACTCTTGATTATTATTATTATACTTTTGAGATGAATGAGCCTATCCTCTCTCAGCTAGAGGTGAGCATCATACCGTGTCAGGATGGTTCGATATGGCCTTATCTTACTTCATGTCTGAACCGTGTCTGGTCACAACAGCCTATCGTGCCCACCATGCTGTGCCATGCCAACCCGGCTTACCTTCGGCCAATCCAGGCACGGTCTATTTATGCTTCGTACCTGCTTCATGACGCGCCGGTCCAAGCCCAGCCCAGCACTATTGCAACGAGAGGAAAAGAGCTGGTGACGCATGGAATTGAGGCAGTAGACACAAATATTATAGAAAAGGAAGTAAAATTTATTTATTCTTGAACATTTATAGATAGCGAGGGGATATGCTGAACACAAACAAGAGAGAGGGCAATGGGCGACAAAGAGAGTGAGAAAGAGACGAGAGAGATTGAGAGAGACGGACGAGAGAGTGAGAGATTGAGACAGACGGGTGAGAAAGAGCTGAGAGAGACGTGCGAGAAAGAGCAGTTTCTTGCACTGTCTCTCAATCTCTCTCTCTCCTCTTTCCTGTCTCTCTTAGGTGTCGGCAGTGAGGGTGGCGTCCATGCTGTGCTTTTTCTTGCTGGATTTCTTCCTCATGCCCTGGATCATCGGGTCCTGTACGACCTGTGCTACAGTACCGTACCGGGCCGTGCCACCCATCGTGCCCTGTTCTTAGGTCTAGTACAGTCCGTGCTACAGTATCGTGATGGCATGGCAAAACCCACTTCATACCAGGTTGGGCTTTGAACCGGGTCATACCCGTCGTGCCTCGAACTAGCCCAAAAAGATCTGGCCCGAGTGCCCACCTCTACTCTCAGCCTTTTCCGTTGTGCTGCTCACCATGCCATGTGAGTTTAGAGGGTGTTCTGTAGACGACTCCTAGGTGGACTCAAAAATATTGGCACACGTTTTCTATTCAGATTAGCCAAATCAAACAAATTAATAAAAATTAACCGTTATGACCCACCGAACCTAATCCTAGCCATGATCAGATAGCTAGTTTACAAGTTTTGCTCACGATCATTGTTGTGTAGTCGGTCCCTAGCACACATTTGTGGGTCACTTGCTGTGATTAAACAAGTAAAGAGATCGATGTCGCATTGTCGCTTGTACCACACGGGTTAACAGCCTACAGAGCCGATCCCGTGTAGCAAACCCAGCTATTCCACCCCATGTTGTACCTCGGTTAAACAAGTTTTTAAATAATACATTTTAAAATAATTTTACAAAAATAATAACCCAAAAAACAATTAGAAAAAACACCACTGTCATCAAATGAATCGACGGCAAAAGCTTAGTTATCAAAAGAATCGGTCACAGGCTAATTGGCAACAAAAGCCTACAAGTCAAATCAGTCTATCGACTAAATGAATCGGTAACAAAACAATCTATCAGTCAAACAAATCAATGACAAAACAAACATTGTCGCCAAATGAAATGGAGGTATATTTTTGTAATTGTTTTTTATTATTTTTGTAAAATTATTTTAAAAAATTCTCTGTCAAAACTATATGCACATTTTATTTCCAGTTTAGAATGATCTCAACCAAATTCTAGCTAATGTGTTACGTAGCACAGTTGTTCTAGGCACTTCGAGAAATTAAATCGCTCAAGTTCCTGTATTTTTTTTGGGATTTGATAAACATCAACCGGATGTTTTTTTGTTGAAATCACCCAAATCTAGAACCATTGGATCATTGTTGAGATTCGGGTGTATCGATTACATCCGATTCTATGATTTGATCCAACGGCCCGGTGAATTTGGATGTTAGATCCAACGGCCCACATCCGATCCTATGATTTGATCCAACGGCCCGGTGAATTTGATGTTAGATTCAACGGCCCGGTGAATTTGGATGTTAGTTAAGACAAAAACATCCGGATGATACCTATACACTCCCTTTTTTTTTAGGTCGACATTTTTTCTACTGACATGATATTGAAAAGGACAGTACAAGTGTGCCCACGTACATCGGCCTGAAAACAGAAAATAGCTGGAGTGAAATCTGTTTTGTTGTTTGTCAGGAACAACACGAATGATCGGAAGGAGTCCCTTTTTGTTGATTTGGTTGTAAACCCTCTCACGAAATTGGCTTTCTGGGGTCCTCTTGTGGGTGCAATGTCAGGAGTTTTGCAAATGCTAACTGCAAGGCTTTTCAATTGTTTTAAAATTTTGTGTGCTTCATGTCAGCCATCGAGAGTGAAATATTAGAATGCGCTTTACCTATTTTGGACATCTGTGTGTAGTGTGTGTAGGGGTGTTGGGTGGGGGTGGGGGTAATGATTCCACTGGCAGTGCTAAGTTTACTGAAACGAATATTTTGTTTGCTTGCTCACTTGGTTACATGCCAACATGGTATGTGATACTCAAGCTCCTCTTTATGGGCCTTGATACCCAAGGAAGGAACAAGCAGCAGACACCCTCAAACTCTTCAGTAGTTACTTTTCATGTGTCTGAAATTTAAAGTCGGTTTAAAAAAAAAAACAGCAACAATAATAAAATAGTCATTTTAACTAGTCTCTTTGAACTATTTTTATCTCAAATTCTCAGTCACCAATCTATATTCTATCTGCTTTCCACTGAAAGTCTGAAATGATAACTAAAGATACAGGAAGAAAATTTTGACTCGGTTGACTTGTAATAAAAATCTGACAGGAGACTGTTAGTCTCAATTTTGGATGGAAGAGAGGATCAGATTTTTTTTTGTCTGCTTAGTCACTCGGAGCAGCAAAGTGCAAAGGCTAACAGCAACCATTTGGGCCACCGGTGGACTCGAGCTTGCTTCACCGCAAGATGACCGGATCATGGCCTGATCGCAACGCGGGATGGCAAATTGGCAATCAAAATTCAGAAACACCGAAATGGGATGTCCTGCCTTGTGAATCTATGATGGATTGGCCGATGGGAGCAAAAGTCAGGGAGGGTGCTGTGAAAACGCTTTTGCTCATGTGCCGGCACTGATTACTCTAACATCTCTGGCTACTTTCTCACTTTACTCCCCACCATTTTATGATGATCAGTATGATTGCCGTCTTGGATCTCTAGCTTCGTTTTCTTTGAGATTTGTGTAACTTGTATTGGGAGTAAATGTATAGAAGCACCACTACAAGTGTTATACTCTAATATCTTTTCTTATGCTTAGCAGCCCTGGGCTAGATTAACGTTTTGTGAGATACATCACGAGCATGGACGGTCTCAATAATAAAGAAGATGAATCCCGTAGAGAGAACCAAAATAACAACGTTGAAGCAACCACGACGAGAGAGAAAGATTTGGTAAAAACAGCCACAAATTCTTTAAGCACAATATCAAAAGAATACAATGGATTGTTGCTCTCTCACAACCTCTCGAACCTTCAAATACCTTTCGATGCTTACTCTATACAAGCATATAGTACTAAAGAATGACCAAGCTTTTAATCTTTTTGTGCACCTCTTATTTTAAATGAGTTAGCTTGTGACTTGTTGATTCCTTAGGCTTTCCATGACCACTCCTAGGTTTATATAGCCTCCCTAGTTCTCCTCTAAAGCAAATATAAATCATACTCCTACTGGGATTAGGAGTCCTAATCCTATTAGTATTCATCTAGCGCACCCTTTTAAATCCTAAAAAGCTATATATGAGTCACTATATTTAATAATCTTCACCTTAACTAGGATATTGAAGTTGTCATGCTCTTCAAATATCTTGCTCCAACTCTACTTCTCATTTTCTTCCCCCCACATTTGAGAGTGCTTTCACCATAGGGGCTAATGTATATTACCGTAATGTGTATGTTGGTGTTCAGTCTTGGCCTTCCGAACACTCCACCCAAGTGACCTTTCTTTGTGTAGTTTGGTTAACTACACATTCTGTTCATATAGCCCTTCATGCTATAGTTTTGTACCGTCTCTGAGCTCCATGTTGAAAGACCATGTGCATGACTATCTATATTTATGATGAGTTATTGACAATGTTTGAGCATGTGGTGCTCAAGTTTAAGTTTGATTTGAATTCAATTTTGAATTTAAAAGCAATCTAAGGTGTTGTCTATGTTGTGCAGTTCTACTGACCATTTGGGAACTGTAGTACTGGGGGTGTGGTACTATCAACCTCTAGTGGCGGTAGCTATTTTTCAAAGAGTGTATCTCAGGTTTGATCAGTGGGATCGATACTACCAGCCAACCAGGAGCGGTAATACTAGATTTGTGGTACTATCGGCCTCTGGTGGCAGTAGTACCGAATTCTAGAGAATTTATGCTTAATGTTTGCATTATTGATGATTAATACATATTATTGTTGTCAGCGTGTTTGTGCCGGACAGTATTGGTTCGAGTGTATAACCGAGTTTCAGTAGGGGGGTTTTTGCAGTTGTACTACTCTCTGCTCTCTTCTCTACTCTCTTCGCGTGATGAGCGGGACAGAGACTCAAGAACACACGGGAGCACACAAGGAACACACAGGATTTACCCAGGTTCGGGCCCCCAATGCGGGTAACAGCCCTACGTCCTGCCTAGGCTCGTGTTGCTCTAGTATTCTGCTTGCTCTTCGTTGTGAGTTTCGACCGACCTCCTGAACCTAGTGATCCAATCCTTAGAGTTGTGACTGACCTCCTGAACCCCCTATCCCTATGCACGCTAGCTCCCTTATATACTCCCGGAACCGGCTATGGCAGGCAGAGGGAGTGGTTTTACATTAATTATATTGACTGTGTCTAGTCCTGTCGCTACTGTCCCTTGGAGCCTCTTTGTCCACGCCGTAGCTGGACGCCGCCTGTCTTCGGACCGCCCGAGAGGAGGGGTTTGGACGCTGCGTGACGAACGCCTGGTACACGCGTCACCCCATCTTGCTTGGGCGATGTAGATGGAACGGGAGTTGGTGAAGCTGGCTCAGTCGGAGGGACATGTCATCGTAGCATCAGGGAGCCACGCCCATTTAATGGCCTTCAGGCGTACTACAACGGCTCCCCGTGCATTGAATGGCTCCCATGCGCATTTAATGGCTCCCATACGTATTTAATGGCTATGATACGTTGTGATCCTGGCGATTGCTTCGGGTGGAAGCCTCCCAGCTCTGTCTGCGTGGTCGGCTAGTAATGGGTCGGTCGCTCATCGGGCGACCACATGGCTGGTTGTTCGACCGCTTGTTGGGCGCCCACGCGTGCCTGGTCTTCCGGCTCGAACACGGTCGGCCAGCAGCCCGCCGAGCGGCGCGTGTCTGGTTGCTGGGGCTCAGGACTGGTCGGCCAGCGCTTCGCCGAGCGCCACGTGTCTGGTCGCTCGGTCGCGACCGGTTGGCCGCCAAGCCTTTCTTCAGTATGTTGAGTCCTTTGCACAGGACCTTCTTCTTTTTGTATCTTGCGTGCGTGGTCCCACTTGGCAGCGGTGGAGAGAGTATCCCGGTGTAGAATAACCGACAGTAGCCCCCGGATCCGCCCCGGAGCGTGCCCTGGGAGATTTCGGAGATATTCTTTGACCAGGGCGCGGTCCTGGACGGGTCCTATTCCTGTACATGCAACCGTACAGATTCTCTCTGCAACCGCCGCAACTCTTCAGGTTTTGTCGCCCCGTGCCATTATGATCTTTTCGCGAACCGTTGGTTCGTGGGGGCGCGACTCCTCGCATTCTGAAGCCGTGCATGGCTTATAAATAGGCATGTTCGCCCCACCGCGGTCTGCACTTCTGTCGTTTTCGTTTTCTTTGCTTACTTTATCTTCTTCGCAGTCACGACACCAAAACAATAATCTAATCGCATGGCTCCGCCGCTTTCCCCCTCGACTATGGATGAGTCAAAGCTGGGGAATGTTCTTCGCCTGGCCCCTAAAGGGGCCCTTTGCCTTAGGGCGGGCACCGTCGCGCCAAAATGCAACCCAGGGGAGGTGATCACCTTCGTCTGGGCGATGGCGGCGGGCCTGATGCCATCCTACTCCGAGTTCTATGCGCAACTTGTACAGTTGTCACTTTAGCACTCATTGGTTTGTCAGTGACTTTGCCATATACAATTTTTCTAAGTCCTTCCATAATTTCTTCGGTGAATTCTTCTTGATCACTGAGTACTTTATCTCATCGGAGAAACATATGAATTATACTGACAGCCTTTCGCTCCATCACCTTTCAGTCTTCGAGATGTCTTTTCCAATTTGTCCCTTTCAAGAGTAGCGATTAACCTTTATTGAACAAGGACATCATCCATCACACATTGCCACATGCTGAAATTTTCTCCGCCGTCAAAATTTCTCCACTTGATTGTACATTGTCAACATTGATCTTGATTTTGTGTCACCTGATGCTTTACTGATCTTCTCATAAATTTGATTAATCTAGTATTGGCTCTGATACCACTTGTTACACTCTGATACCCCCTTCTTATGTGCAGAAACCCTGGATCGGATCAATGTTTGTGAGATGACATAAGTGTGAACGGTCTCAAGAATGAAGATGATAAATCTCGTAGAGAGTACCAAAATAATGACGTTGAAACAACCACGATGAGAGAGAAAATTTGGCAAAGCTAACCGCAAATTCTTTAAGCACAATCTCAAAAAAATACAAGGGATTGGTACTCTCTTACAATCTCTTAAACCTTTTAGTACATTTATATCCTTATCTTATATAAAAATCTAGTGTTAAAAAATAATCTAGTTTCTAATCATCTCGTACACCTCTTACTTATTTTAATGAGTTGGCCCCTAAGTTTATATAGCCTCCCTAGTTCTTCTCCAAATCATATAGGAATCCTACTCCTATTAGAATTATGAATCCTAACTCTATAAGGATTCATGTAGCATATTTTTCTAAATTCTAAAAAGTTATATATGAGTCACCATATTTAACAACAAGATATTACCATCATGATTGATATGAACAAAGAAAGAAACAATAAAAAAAATGCACTAATCAGAAAGAAAAAGAGACATCGTTGCAAAATGTGTTTCCGTTTTGCCTGAGGTGAAGAGCTCAACTACCAGCAAATCAATGTCACTAACTAAAGGCAAGATGATATGGTGCATGAATTGTTTTTCTCTTCAAAAAGAAGATGGCCGGTGCCCGAAAATGACCTCCTCTGTCAACCATTGTCACATTAGTCAGCACCGGCACGATCAAATCTGAATAAGACTGGTTCACAATTTATCGACATGTGTGGTTAAAAGCAGCAACAACACGGCACAGATTCTCGGCCGACTTTATGATCAATCACTTTCCTTGTAATATATGCACAGTTCAGTTATAACTAGGTTGGATTGCGCGGCATGCCGCGCCGTGAGGGGAAAAATCTGGGGTTGCGCGCGATATCACGCTGTGAGGGGAAAAAATCTGGCAATTTTTTTTTTTTCGGTTTAATTAAAAAATCGACAAAAAGGACCCAAACGCGATTTCCAACTCAACTATAAACGTGTAGGATCTAAACGTAATTTTTAAAAATTTCGGTCTACTTTACTTTCAAAACTGCCGAAAGGACTTAAACGCGATTTCTAATTTTTTTGGAAGGACCTAAACAAAAAATGACGAAAGGACCTAAACGCGATTTCAATTCAGTTATAAACGTGTAGGGATCTAAACGTAATTTCCAAAAATTTCGGTCTATTTGACTTTAAAAGCTAGAAAGGACCTAAACGCGATTTTCAATTTTGAAAAGGACCTAAACGATTTAGAATTTTCGGGGCCTCCCGGCCGACACGTGGACCCCCTGAGGAGGCGGCAATCCTTGGCAGCCGAAAGGACCTAAACGTGATTTTCAATTTTCGAAAAGGACCTAAACGCGATTTAGAATTTTCCCGGGGGCCTCCCCAGGGGGCCGACACGTGGACCCCCTGAGGAGGCGGCAATCCTTGGCAACATTATATATTAGATATTCTGACCAACAACCATTGACCAAGAAGCAACGGAAAGAGTGGAGTTCAAATGTTCACCTCTGAACACACACCAACCAAAGCTTCAGAAGAAAGCATCAAAACATTTACCAGTACAGCAATATCACTGAATATACAATAGTGAGGCTAAGTGCATGAGATCGACGAAAGCAAGGCTTCGTCTCCACCGGTGAAGGTGTCAGAGCGCACATATTCCATTCCTCAGTGCAAAGCAATACTCTTCAGAAAACAGATAATTTGCGCAGCGTTAATTCGAGTATTAATTGTTCCAGGTATAGACATGTGGCTGATTAGGTGACGACGACGGCGACAAACGTATCTCCATGAGGAGTTTCTATCCACTGTGCGAAAGCGAGGCTAAAGCAGCAGCAGAGAAAGAAACATAAAGAGGCCGGTCAGAGTTCAGATGAATCGGATTCTGGTAGAAAAAGCGAGGCAGAATTCCAGCTACAAATTGGGCCCCGTCACCCATGCTGCAAGTATCATATCAATCCATCCCTAATTGTGCTGCTGATGCTACCTCTGCACGAGCTCCATTAGCTATCTAGTCCTTGGTTCGAGCCGATCGTCTGAGCGAGCGCCAATCAATGGTGAACCGCGCGCATTTCGTCATCCTCGTCCTCGCGTACCGCTTCCTGGTATCCCTCTCAGCCGAACCAGACCAGGCCAAAGAGGTAGAAGCGCTGTACTGTAGTATTACTACTGTCGGATTGCTCTTGGAATGTACCTGAACCGCAAGAACTGAATTTTGCTACCTTAGAAATTATGTTTGTTTCATGAGTTCTCGGGATATATATCATGGTTTGTTTGACGCTAACGTTGAATATAATTCAGTCGTATGTCGTCTACATGGGGAGCCCATCAGCTGGAGAAGGCGGCAACGCGGAGGCGGTGCGGGCCGCGCACCTGGAGATGCTGACGTCCATCGTGCCGAGCGACGAGCTGGAGAGGGTGTCGCTGACGCAGAGCTACCACCACGCGTTCGAGGGCTTCGCCGCCGTGCTCACCGAGAACGAGGCAGCCGCGCTGTCCGGTTCGGCCCCCGATCCATCTAATTATGCCTTGCCATGAAGATGATCGTGGGTGTGAAGCGCCAATGATTTTTTTTGGTTCTTGGAAGGGCACGAGAGGGTGGTGTCGGTGTTCCGGGACCGCGCGCTGCAGCTGCACACGACGCGGTCGTGGGACTTCCTCGACGCGCAGTCCAGACTCCGCTCCGACCGCCTCGGCCGCCGCGCGTCCAGCGATGTCATCATCGGCATCGTCGACACCGGTATGTACTATGTAGGGTGCGACGCTATGATGCAGACTTGCAGAGTCGGCCATGTCTAGATACGACCAAGGGAAGGGAGTCGTGACACTGACACCTGCAACTGTTCTGATGCACACCTACATTTTGATTTGCTGTCACCGTCAGGTGTCTGGCCAGAGTCGCCGAGCTTCAACGACGCCGGGATGCGGGAGGTGCCGGCGCGGTGGCGCGGCGTGTGCATGGAAGGCCCTGACTTCGAGAAGAGCAACTGCAACAAGTAAAGAAAAACAGCTGCACTCTGCACCGTCTGAATGCAACTAGTACCGCTGTCGCAGGAGGTTCATTGCGCGGTGCCGTTGTCACAGGAAGCTCATAGGCGCTCGCTACTACGGCAACCTGGCCGACTCGGCGGCGCCGGCAGCCAAGACCGGCTCCCCGCGGGACACCGTAGGCCACGGCACGCACACCGCGTCGACGGCGGCGGGCGCGGTCGTGGCGGATGCGGACTACTACGGCCTCGCCCGCGGCTCGGCCAAGGGCGGCGCGCCCGCGAGCCGCGTCGCCGTGTACAAGGCGTGCTCGCTGGGCGGGTGCTCGGGCTCGGCGATGCTCAAGGCCATCGACGACGCCGTGAGCGACGGCGTGGACGTGATCTCCATCTCCATCGGCATGAGCTCCGCCTTCCAGTCCGACTTCCTCACCGACCCCATCGCGCTCGGCGCGTTCCACGCGCACCAGAAGGGCGTGCTGGTGGTCTGCTCCGGCGGCAACGACGGGCCCAACCCCTATACCGTCGTCAACTCCGCGCCGTGGATCCTCACCGTCGCCGCCTCAAGCATCGACCGCACCTTCCAGTCCAGCATCGTCCTTGGCAACGGAACCGTCGTCAAGGTAAGCACACGACTGTGCCATTGCCATTGCCTTCGCCGTGCTCCTTGTCCTTGCAACATCAACGCAATGCAGCATGCATTTTTGCTTCTTTTGATTCGTGTCAGGGTGTTGCGATAAACTTCTCCAACCAGAGCCTCAGCGGAGGGCAGTACCCACTGGTGTTCGGGCCCCAAGTGGCAGGCCGGTACACGCCGGTATCCGAGGCAAGGTAGTACAAGTTGCGGCTCGCACCGAAACTATGTTCATTTCTCATGGTCACGGTTGCAAATTGGTCAACCTGATCTGATCGCCTGTACCAATGTGTCATCGTGCTACGCTTGCAGCAACTGTTACCCTGGATCGCTTGACGCGCAGAAGGCGGCCGGGAAGATCGTGGTGTGCGCCGGCACGGACCCGATGGTGTCGCGGCGGGTGAAGAAGCTGGTCGCCGAGGGCGCGGGGGCGCGGGGGCTGATCATCATCGACGACAGCGAGAAGGCCGTGCCGTTCGACGCTGGCAGCTTCCCCTTCTCCCAGGTGGGCACCGAC
Source organism: Guadua angustifolia (assembly GCA_036346375.1). Taxonomy (NCBI): domain Eukaryota; kingdom Viridiplantae; phylum Streptophyta; class Magnoliopsida; order Poales; family Poaceae; genus Guadua; species Guadua angustifolia. The sequence goes on along the minus strand of CM070500.1, from coordinate 70,999,919 downwards.
GCCGGAGCTCAGATCCTCGAGTACATGAACACCACGAAGTAAGTAAAGAAACGAAATTTTTCGGTGCAAATTGCCAGTAGCTCTTACTGGAAAGCGTTGAAGTGAGCCGTCTTGTGCTGATGCAGGAATCCGACGGCTGTGATCCTCCAGACAGGGGACGTCAAGGAGTTCAAGCCTGCGCCGGTGGTGGCGTCCTTCTCGGCGCGTGGCCCTGGTGGTATCAGTGAGGCCATCCTTAAGGTCCGTCAAACTGATTAACTCTCTTGCTTTAATTTGCGAGTAATTCTCAACATTTTGATCCTACTGGTGATCACTACTCAATTAGCATTTTGATGTTGGGCGGCAGCCTGATCTGATGGCACCCGGGGTGAGCATCCTCGCCGCCGCAATCCCCCCCACGGACATGGGGGACATCCCCGCCGGCAAGAAGCCCTCGGCCTTCGCCATCAAGTCCGGCACCTCCATGGCCTGCCCGCATGTCGCCGGCGCCGCCGCCTTCGTCAGGTCGGCCCACCCGGGCTGGTCTCCGTCCATGATCAGATCAGCTCTCATGACCACAGGTGCGTGCGTTACCTAAATCAAGAACGCTATCGATCCGGTCATCGAGCAGAGCAAAGCAGAGCATATTTTTTGCGTTTGCGTTTCTAAGCAAGTCGATCTTGGCTGCAGCAACGACGACGAACAACCTCGGGCAGCCGGTGACGAGCAGCACGGGCGCGGCGGCGACGGGCCACGACATGGGCGCCGGGGAGATCAGCCCGCTGCGGGCGCTCAGCCCGGGCCTGGTGTTCGACACCACCACTCAGGACTACCTCGACTTCCTCTGCTACTACGGCTACAAGGAGCAGGTCGTCCGCAGGGTCTCCGGCGCCGCCAGCTTCGCCTGCCCCCGTGGCGCGCCCTCGCCTAACCTGATCGCGGCGGGGGTCAACTACCCGTCCATCTCCGTGCCGCGGCTCCTGGCAGGGAAGGCGGTCGCCGTGTCGCGCACCGTCATGAACGTGGGCCACTCGAACGCGACGTACGCGGCGGCCGTCGAGGCGCCGGCGGGCCTGACGGTGAAGGTGTTGCCGGAGCGGCTGGTGTTCCCGAGGAGGTGGACGACGGCGGCGTACGAGGTGAGCTTCGCGAACGCCGGCGCGAGCAAGGGGTACGCGTACGGCGCCGTCACCTGGTCGGATGGCGCGCACTCAGTCCGGACTCCGTTCGCGGTTAATATCATCTGATCGGTGTTCTGCTTTTTTGGCCTTTTGGTTTACTCGACTTCGTCGTCGTCTTCTTTTCTCGTTTGTTAGTTTTGTTTGTTTGTTTTGACATGAAGTATTCCATTTGAGTGTGGAAAGCAGAGTATCTTTTCCCCATTTTATTTGAACAAAAAAAAGGAATAAACCAATCCATTCTCTAAATTAAAATCGAGTTTATCTGGGAAAGGATAGTTATTTGCACACAGTCAAGTGCACGCATATTGTCATGATCTATCATAAAAGAAGCCAATTTCATGGGCTTTTTTCACAGTCCAACTTTGTAATCTTTGCCTTTATATCTTTACGACTATATAGATGGGACACATCAAAATAATACAGGTAGATTTATTTTAAAAAGTATTTTCATAATATTATACTTTACTATGCACTATAAATACATATATGTTTTGGGAACCACAACCAAAACGTCAATATTTTATAACTAGAGATAGCAATTTCCGACATGGCAAAATAAGCACTCCCTTCATTCAAAAATATAAAGCGTATAATTTAAATAGTCTTATTTAGAAATACAAGAGTTGCATGTAAATTTAATAAGGTTTTTCAACTATATCCTATTTATTCTCTCTCAATCATATGCATTTATTCATTACTACCAGCATAAAGTATAATCTCCTATCTTTTAAGATAATTATGTGGTGGCATGTACATCATTTTCTCTCGTATCTTTTTCAAATTCGCTGTAATGTGAATCATCATATGAAGTCAAAATACACCTTGTATCTATGAATAGATGGAGTAACATACACAGGGTATGTTTGGATCCTTAAGCCTACCTTGCCTAGCCATGCAAAGCAACTAGCTCAAGTAGGCTATAGCCCAAGCAAGCAAGTTAAGTTGTTTGGTTCTGTCACCTCTCTCGACTAGGAAGTATAAGCTTTTGAGATACTCTCCTAGCTCATGAATAGATATCATTATAAATACTTACATTTTCACTAATGTACATCTACAATATATTGTATTACCCCTCTTCATTATATCTTTAGATGGTGTACCTTGCTCCAGTTCATAATAGTAAACTACGTTGGAAATAGCTAAACAGGAGGGGTATAAGAGGAAGATGGTAAAAAATCACATCAAAATGTAGAATGATATGTATTTATGAACAAAATTTGAAATCCGAATGGCATGCATTCGAGAACTGAGGGCTGAGGGAGTAATTAAGATGTGGCTTGCGTATTTAGCGGTAGTTAGCAGCCCACGTATGGCGCTATTAGCAGGCATACTTGCTCAGAAACGTAACTTCATAATTACTCACGGGGGGAGGGGGAGAGGCGATGCCTCCTCCTCATGGGCCATCACTACCACCTGCACACTAATAAGGAGAATGACACTAGCACGAATTCAAAATTTTCTACCGTGAACACCTAGGATCACATGCAAGTAGAGGATCATGGATTGTTACCCTTGACGCGCAGATGTAGCGGAAGCAGAGTCGCACGCGTGGAGGAAGTAGACGTTCACGCCCCGATCAACTCCGAGCAGGTTGCAGCGTGGTCGGCGAGCAGGTCGTCGAGGTCGCCGAGCAGATCGTCGTGGTCGGCGAGCAGGTCATCGAGGTCGCCGAGCAAGTCATTGAGGTTGCCGAGCAGATCATCGTGGTCGGCGAGCAGGTCATCGATCCAACCGAACAGCGCGTCCGCGTACGGCAACGCCTCTAGCGATATCCACACATACCGAGCAGGAACACCGTGCGGGGTGTGCTAGCACCTCGCCGCATAGCTAGGGTTTCTGGGGAGCGGGAGGGGCATGCGGTGGCTAGGCGTGGTCAGGGCTCAACTTATCTCTACCACCGCATGCCACCCCTGGCCTCGCCTTATATAGACACGCTAGTGGGCTTTAGCCCACTAGGGCTTTACCTCCTACGCGGATCATATCCACGCGCAAAACCCATTAAACAGTTCCAACCCGTTAAGTGTGTGACCCGTTAGGTTCAGTGCAAGTCGGCCGTGGATTTGGAAACTCCTTTCCAACCCACAGATCAACAGTGGCACCTAGCAGTACGTATTGACCCCCGAATGCACAGAATACTTTATTCGGCTGAACCTTTGATACATCACATATACCGATCCCTTTGCCACATGATACCAGTCAAGCTCAAGGCGAGATACGCCCCACCCTTGTTAGTAGCTCGACCACTTCACTCGTTAATGTGATGGATATAATACCATGACTAACTCCTTAGTCACATTAGCACGGGCGTGCGCTTTTCCTATCCATCCACACTGAGGGGCCCAGAGGTATCTCTCCCGTTATCTAGGAGGGGCAAATCCCATCTTGATCAATCACACCCCTGGCAATGTTTCGTGGCATACCCAGTAGTCACCAATGTTTCGTGGCATACCCAGTAGTCATCTTTATAACTACCCTGTTACGGTGTAGCGTTTGATGACACCAAAGCATACGAATCCACATGTTGAGTATCCATGATGATCTTAGGTCTAAGGACCATATAGGCGTACCACTCGAGAGTATATGCTTGTCGACGATCGGGATCGCCTGACCGCAGAAATGTGGAGGGATTAAAACATATGAAGGACCCAGAAAGCGCTTTGGACAACAATGGCGTGAAGCGAAGGTCGGTCGCATCAACGAAAGCGAAGACAGAAATTATCTTGGTTCGAGCCCCACAAGGGTAATAGCCCCACGCCCATCTTCTCGAGGACGAGGAATTCACTAATAAAGAGTGTTTCTGACTCCGGCTTGAGCGCTATGTGTGTGGCTATTCTATCGTGTGTTCGTCTTTGTACATGCGCCTCGTGACCGCCTTTATAATCACTCGAATGTTGCTCAGAACGGGCGGGAGATTCGGGAAGTGGCTTCCGGCGCATCGAAGGTGGGTTGCAATCGCCTTAAACGCCGCCCACTTCCGCCTTGACGCAATCACTCGGATCTTAGTAACGCCGAGTAAACGCGACGCCGGGTTCAGTCGAGGTCGGCGGGGATAAGGCCTCTCACCGCCGAACTCGAGGTCGCTATGGCCCAACGGGCGCTTGTGTCGTGGTCGAGGCCCATGCTTTGGATCCCGCCGAGCTAGGTATCCTGTTGACCGTGCATTGACTCGGCAAGGGTTGCCCGACCCACGTCAGCTAGCCCCCGAGGCTCTAGGTCGAAGAGAGTACTTGAAACGACCTTGAGCCTCACATCGCAGGCGTAGGGAACAAGCTTCTGCAGACCTCGACCCTTTGGCCGAGGTCGGGCGGAGACCACAAAGCAAAACCTCCCGCCTCGACACCTGGCGACCTTTGAGCTTCGCGATGATGGTACGGATGTGAACGGCCAGCGGACACCTGGGATGCCTCGAGTCCGCAGCCCAGACCTTAATTGCACCCGTCAAATCGCGGCTGGCGCGCCTTTTGAGACACCGCGGACTAGATTTGGCAGTGATACGGTCTATAAACCCAAGGCCGCAGCAACCGCTGAGAAAACTCCTGATCTTGAGCTTTTCATCTTCCAGCCTCCTTTCCCGAGCAAGCTCCTCTCCCTCCCCTCGACCAAACCCGCCGCGATCGCTATGGCCAAGCTAGGGAAGAGCACGTTGTCGCTGACGAGGATGATGGAACTTGAGACCTTGGGGCTGCTTGATCCATTCACGTGGCGGTTGCCGAGCGGTGAGACCGAGCCGCACCCCAGGGACGACGACATCGTCTACACCGAGCAATATGCTCTCTTCGGTCTGCGGACCCCGGAGAGCGAGTTTATCGCGGCGGTCCTCTCCAGCTGTGAGATCGAACTCATCAACCTGGTGCCAAACTCTATTCTTCAGCTCTCCGTCTTCTCCCACCTGTGCGAGGGATTCTTAGGAATTCTCCCCACCCCCTCGCTCTTCTTCCTCAGACTTCAAATTTCTTCCGCCTGGGAAGGATCCCGTGGTCGGATGCCTCACTTCGACACGGTAGGGCTCAAGTGGTCCCTCCCAAAGATCCAAACTGGACTCCTCGGCCCATGGCCCGAGCGATGGTTCTACTTGAAGAAGGGGAAGCCGCACACCGGTGTACGAGGAACCCCATCATCGGAAGAAGGAGACCCTTGAGGCGAAGATCTCGAGGTCGACGAGGAGGCCATCGCCGCCATACATGTTCGCGCCATGCACATTTCACCGGCAAAGGATCGCCAACGACTTCTTGCGGAATCGGTGTCCCTCATGAGGAGGATGCATCCATTCTACGAGATCCAAGGGCGGTCGACCCGACCCGGCGAGGGTACATCCGTAAGTTTCTCGCCGAAGTTTTGTTTGGGCCCATCCTCGATCTTCTTTTGATGGTCGTTTTTTCCTTGCAATACCGGCGAAATCCGGTCGCCGCAGAATGACCGAGATGTTCGAAGTGGCGATGACTATGTCATTGACGACCTGCCCCAAGAACGTGCTCCACCGAAAGGCCGAGGTAAGCCATCCCCACCAAGTACCAACTCGAGCGACCACGAGGCCTTTCTTGAACTTTGCATGCTCACAGACCACTAAGAGTACATTCAAGACTGCCAGAGGATGCTCCATTGCGGGCGGGGCAAGAGCAAGAAGGGAAAGAAGAGGTTTCCCGGACGAGCAAGCCGCCAGAGGTGAAGAGACCCCACGTCGAGTGGGGTGACCGCGCCACGGTAAGAGTTCCCATGGCCAAGCCCCCGAGCTCGTGCTCGTGCCCAATCGTCGCCTGACACGATCTCTTCGCGCAAGAAGAGCGCGGGCGGGCCGCCAGACCTTGAGCCCTCACTGCCTAGGGCGCCCAAACTCCGGGGCCCCTAGGTCCGTCGCCGCTGATGATGCAGATCCGCAAGCAGTCGGAGGCCCCAGTGCAGCAGAGCGCGAAGCGGTGCCCTGCGCAGCCGGGCAACAAGAATCTGTCTGCCTCGACCGACGGAGGCCGACGACCCACGTAAGCTCTTGGCTTTCGGTTCGCTTTGCCCCTTCGCGTTTTTGGGCTTAGCGTCTGTTTGATCGCAGACCTTGAGCGCCCACGCCGAGACTTGCCCGCTGGACGATGGTCATTGTTCGTATGCAGTCTGAGTCCGAGGAGGAGGACTCTTCAGATGTCGGTTCGCGCCGCCCACGAGGCCAAGCGCAAGACTTCTTCTCGATCCCCGAGCCGGCCCTGCTCGCGAAGTTCTACCAAGGGATCGACGACTCATCCGAGGATATCGAGCCCGCAACCAGTGAAGACTTCAACACCGGCGAGGCCCACGACTCAGCTGCCGTTGTTGATCCTCCCGAGGTCGCCGTGGGGGAAGGCGCCCAAAGCACCATGGTCGCACTCCGCGGGCGATGCCCCAGCTCTCCGACCACGGTCGCTCTCGGGCGCCGAGGTCGTGGCGCCCGGCCACCGAAGACGGTCATGTCAGAAGCTCCGCAGACCGCCCTTGTTGCGGCGCGTCGGCGCCGAGGTCGTAGTATCCAGTGCCACGGACGCCGATAAGCGCCGCGGAGATCGTCTTCTGCGGATCCGGCCGCTGCTCCCTCGATCCCGGAGGCGAGCGGGGCCCCGACTACGGAGGTCGGGACCAACATCGCTACCGCGCCCTCCCCCGCCGGCGAGTTGAACCCACCGGAGGGGGCGGTGGAACGCCAGGACGCCACTGGCGCGGAGGATCAAGGTCTTGGCCCAAGCGCACCGGCGGTAGCCGAGGTCGGCCTCGCCTCGAACAAGAAAGGCGGCGAGGAGGAGGAGATCTCCCGCGAACGCATCGACGAGCGCGAAGAGTTCACCCGCGCACGCCTTGAGGACCGTCTTCGCGAGGTAAGGGCCCCTTCGCGCACCTTGTAGCATGTTGGCATGATTTCCCCGTTTCTTTTTTCATCTCGGGCCACTCTTCTGCCGTGAAGGCGTCCGGACAACATCTCCCAAGGGCCGCAAGGCCTTCGAGAGCACGCCGATGTGCCAAGAGCCTCTCGACATGGTTGAGGCACGGAGGCCGAGCACCTGTGCTCATTAGGACCATCGAGGTCGGCGCAGAGGAACTTGAGCGAAAACCACAGAGCTCGACGACTGCGCGCTGCATTTATGAGGGCGCAGGAGGTAGCCCACGCGCCGAAGCTTGAACAAACCGGGACCTCCGAAGGCGAAAGCACGGCTTTAAGGTCAGAGAGCAAGAACGCCGCGGTCGGCCAAGGCGCCGAGACCGAAAGGGCCAAGGTCAAGTTACCGGAGAAGGTTCTTCGCGAACAAACGTCTTCCCTGTCAAAGGCCTCCCCCGAGCTCGAGGCCAAGATCCTGGAGCTTGGGGCGAAACTTGAGCGCGCCAGCAAGGTGCTCGAGGCCGAGCAGGCCAAGGTCGAGACGCTAGAGAAGGCCGCAGCAGAGCAGGCGTTCTCTTCGACGAAGGCGTCCCCCAAACTCGAGGCCAGGATCCTGGAGCTTGAAGAGAAGCATGGGCGCGCCAGCAAAGCGGCGAGGAGCGCCCTGGCCCAACTTCAAGATGAATGGCGCCGAGCTGCGGATGCCTCCAAAGAAGCCCTCCAGCGCCAGAGCGAGCTTTCGTCCCTGAGGGCCAGGGTCAACGAGCTCGAGCAAGAGAAGCTCGCTAGTGAAATGGTTGACCTGTAAATAAGGCAAAATTTTTGTAAGCAACACTCTTTGTAAAAACAAAGAGCCTTACCGTAAGACTAGCTTAATGTCTTGTTTGGTGCGATCGGGAAACTCTCCTCCAACGTGCATTCAGCTATTTCTTGGTCGTGATGTATCCCATCTAGCCCCCGTTGGGCTCAAGGCCGAGCAACGCCGGCCTTGGGCGCAAGATAAAAATCCATCGAAGACCAAGTCCTGAAAGATCGAAAAGGGAGCATAACATGGTCGCACGAGGAAAAAACTTGGATTCCAGAACGACGCTCGAGCCAAGACAATGGTTTGCGCGCTGCCCGTTAGGTCTGGTCAGGGGCTTAGCTCGAACCCAGACACAGGGGGAGTGTTGATGCAAAGAGGTTCGACTTACACATAACTCGACCACTGGGGGTGAAAAGCAAGCCCCCAAGACCTGGACCAAGAGCGGTACAATGCCGTGGGTCGGCTCAATTGAAATCAATACGAAAAGATAGGAAAAAAGATACACCTAGGCCAAGCATGACAATTGAACAAGAGCTTTATTAAAATTCAGGGTAAAAAGATTTACACATAGAATTTACGAAGCTGGTCTATGTTCCACGAGCTAGAGAGCTCTCTGCCATCGGGCATCGCTAGCCGGTAAGCCCCCGTGCGATCTGTTGAAACGACTCTATAGGGGCCCTCCCACCGTGGGGATAGCTTGTTGGTGTTGGACGGTGCCTGAATCCGTCTCAGGGCTAAGTCCCCAACAAGGAGCTCCCTAGGTCGTACCGACCTAGACGCATGTCTGCGAAGAACTTGCAGGTAGTGCGCCGATCGTAGCAGTGCACGGCATCTTACTTCTTCCGCCAGGGTAAGGTCAAGAGACCGTTTTGCTCAAGTCGATCCGATCGACCTGTTGACTCGACAGAGCCAAGTGACCTCGGGGAGGCGGATGGCTTCAAGATCGAACACGAGCCGAAAGGGTGTGGACCCTGTTGCCCGGCTGGTCGTGGTACGAAGAGACCATAAGATGGTGGGAAGCTCATCCACCAGTGTCCGCCGTGTCGCTCGAGCTCATCGACACTCGCTTGACGCCTTGAACAATTTGTCCGTTGGCGCACTCCACTGCTCCATTGCTCTGCAGGGCCACCGAGGCATAGCATACCTTGGTGCCTATGTCTCGCAGACTCTCGAACAGCTTCACCGTAAACCGAGTTCGTTGTCGATAATGATTCTCGCGGGACCCCATACCGGTCACCACGAACAAACGGAAGAATTTGATACGCTACGAGCCGTGATGGTCGAGACGGGTTCAGCCTCGACCCACTTGGTGAAGGTATCGATGGCCACGAACAGAAATTTCTTCCCCCCTGTTGCTTGCGGAAAGGGGCCGAGGATGTCCAGCCCCCAAGTCGAGAATGGCCACGTGAGCGGGATTGTCTGGAGTGCGTAGGCTGGCTGATGTGTCTTCCGAGCATGAAACTGACAAGCTCGACAGGTGCGAACAATGTTGCGCGCGTCCTGAAGTGCCGTGGGCCAGTACAATCCCATGCAGAAAGCCTTCCCGACCATGGTCCTAAAAGAAGAGTGTGCCTCGCATAGGCCGGAGTGAATGTCATGTAGCAGGTGCTTACCTTCCTCTGCCGTGACACACTTCGTTAGGATTCCGGAAAAATTCCGACGATAAAGCTTGCCGCCCACAAGCTTATAGGAGCTCGCCTGGCGCTTGTTCCTGCTTCTTTCCGCTGGTTTAGCCGGAAGCTCACCCATCGCCAGAAAGCGGTGGATCGACTCGGCCCAGGATGGGGCGCCTTCGATGAAGGCAACCGAGGGCCCTTGGTCGGAAATGGAGGGAGACGCCAGGGTTTCCAATATCACGTCGGGAGGGACCTCGTCATCGGAAGACCCGAGCTTGGAGAGGAGATCTGCATCGGAGTTGTCCTTCCGAGCCACATATACGATCTCCAGGTTCCGGAACCATTTCTCCATCTTGCGAGCCTCGGCGAGGTACTTGGCCATTGAGTCCTCCGAGCATTGATACTCCTTGTTGAATTGGTTGACGACGAGCTGAGAGTCGCCGTGCACTATCAACCGAGCGACTCCGTGGCCTTGCGAGCCCCGCAAGCCCGCCAAGAGGGCCTCGATTCGCAACGTTGTTAGTCGCCGAAATCCAAAGCGAACCACATACCTCGCCGATCGTCGCGAGTAATGATGAGAATCCCAACCCGAAGCGCTTGAAAGACCTCGAGCCGTCAAGTACATGATCCAGGCCTTTCTTCCCGACCTCGGGCTCGGGAGCTGGAGGCACTTGTTTGTTCGACCACGAAGTCGACGAGCACCTGCGACTTTATAGCGTGTAGCGCCATTACGATTCGGACGTCGAACGCGCGGCTCCATGGCCCACTTAGCGATGCGACCTTCACGTCTCGATTCTCAAATGTCCTCGGCGGGAAGTTACTCGGGGCGACCACCGAAAAGCGCGCCGAAATAATGCCGAGCTTGCGCGAAGCCATGAGAAGGGCGCATAAGAGCTTCGACTTGCGGTAGCGCTCCTTGGTCGTCTGCAGACTTCACGACGTAGTAGATCGGTCTTCAGTGCATCCCGCCACCACCAGATAGCATCGACACTGGGCGGTAGCTGCAAGGTAGAGCAGCAGTTGCTCGCCCGGCCGAGGAGTTGTGAGTAAAGGTGGGCTCGAGAGGTACGCCTTCAAGTCATCGAACGACCGTGCGCTACGGAGTCCATTCAAGGTTCCTTGCTTGTGCAGGCTCCTCAAGAATGGCAACCCTTCGCCGAGCCTTGAAATGAACTGCTAAGAGTGGACACTCTGACGGTGAGGCATCAGACTGCTTTCACCGAGGTCGGGGCGCCATCTTCTCAATTGCCTCTATCTTCTCGGGTTTGGGCCGACCCCTAAGCCCCGATCATGTAGCCGAAAGCACTTTCTCAAGCCGCACCAACACACACTTCTCCGGTTGAGCTTGATGTTGTGCTTGTTCAGTGGGCGAAGGTTTCTCCAAGGTCTCAACGTGGTCGCTCTCGGAAGAGCTTTTGACGATGATGTCGTCCACATAGACCTCGAGGTTGCGGCCAATTTGGGGCTCAAACGTCTTGGTCATCAGGCGCTGGAAGGTCGCGCCGGCGTTGCGGAGACCAAACGACATGGTCGTGTAGCAGTAGGTCCCGAACGGCGTGATGAATGATGTCTTGCTCTCATCTTCAACCGCCAGCTTGATCTGGTGGTATCCCGAGTAAGCGTCTAAGAAGCTTAACATCCTGGCATTCGCGGTGGAGTCGACGATCTGGTCGATGCGCGGGAGTGGGAAGTTGTCCTTCGAGCACGCCGAATTTAAACCCGTATGGTCCACGCACATTCTCCACTTTCCGCCCTTCTTCTGGATGATGACCGGGTTGGCCAACCACTTGGAGTAGTCGATCTCCCTGGAGCTTGTGCTCGACCACCTCCCTCGGGACACCTGCATGTCAGCCGGCTCCCAAGCAAATATACCTTTGTTGGCGCGGAGGAAGGTGACGAGCTCGAGTTCCTATTTGGAACTCAACTTGGCCGAGATGTGGACACACCTAGATGGATCCGCCTCCTCGAGCGGTACGGCCTTTGTAGCCCCATTGGGCTGGATGATCGCCTTCTGACGTGCGACCTTCGTGGTCGCTGCGGGGCCCTGCTGAGGCAACATGCCGGCGAGGGCCAGAGCTTGAGTCTCGCAACCGTGCGCCGCCTTGAGGTCGCCGCGCACGGTAATGATGCCGCCTGGTCCTAGGAGCTTAATGCAACGGTGGCCATAGTGATTGGCTGCCATAAACTTGACCAGAGCTGGGCGCCCGAGGATGGCGTTGTAAGGGAGATCCCCCTCGACCACCTCAAAGGTAACCAGCTCAGTGCGGAAATTGTCTGAGGCACCAAATGTCACGGGTAAAACCACCTGTCCCAAAGGGGTGGTCGAGCTTCCCGGCACAATCCCGAAGAAAGGGATCGCGATATTCTTGACCTTCGACCGGGGGATCTGCATCCGGTCCAGCGCGCTAGCTAGTAGCAAGTTGAGGGAACTACCCCCATCGACCATAACCCGCCCGACCACGGTATTACTTATGGTCGGGGTCACGACCAAGGCGGTCTTGAAATCTCTGGACATACCTTGGGGGGCATCCTCCGGCGTGAAGGTGATCGTCGCCCCGACCCACTTACAGGGCTGGTCCATAGACGTCCCGGCGGTGGCCTGGTAGACCACACGCGCCGCTTCCTTGATCTCGCGTCGGGACTGGAACGTCGATGAGCCGCCGAAGATGACATCGATCCGGCGGTCACCTTGCTGGAAGTCCAGGTCGAGGTCGGCCTGGTCTTCGCCAGTGTTTACTCTTTCGGGCTCATCTCCTTCCTTCGGGAGCGTGGGCATCACTCCACGCCCGTCGTAGAAGGCGTCGAGCTTGGCCTGCCAGGCCTTGCAGCTCCGCAGGTCGTGACCCGGAGTCCTGTGAAACAGGCAAAATTTACCTTCATCGAACCGAGACCGCCCCTCAAAGCCTTGTGGGCGGCCTTCAGCCTGTCGCGACCCAGACCGGCGGTCACCCTGCCGAGGTTGGCGCTGCGCCTGCTGGGGTCGGTGTTGGTTTTGCTGAGCCGAGTCCCGCACTTCCATAACCTCGCGGCGACCGTCCGCCGAGACAGTTACCTGGGGCCGACCACCATCGCGCTTGCGGTCCCTCTTCCGCTTCTTGGCCGCCGAGCCCTGGTCGGTACTCTTGACGCTCGAAGGGCCTGCCTCGCCCGAGTTGACGCCGAGCTTGCCTTGGTCATAATCGCGCTTCCAGCGTACCGCGTCATCCGCGTCCGCGTAGCGCTCCGCCATGCGAAAGAGCTTGCCGACGGTAAGCTTCGTTGTGATCTCCAGGTCTTCAGTGAGGCGTCGATCGCGGACACCGAACTTGAAGGCCTTGATTACCGCCTCATCGGACACGCTATGAATCAGATTCCTAGTGCGAATGAACCGCCGCACAAAGTCGCGGAGTGGTTCCCCCTTTCCCTGAATCACCCGGTCCAGGTCCTTCTCCCTGCCAGGCCGCTCGTAGCAGCTTTGGAAATTCGAGCGGAGGGCGCTCTGGATATGGCGCCATGAGCGAAAAGTACCTGGTTTTTGGTTGAAGAGCCAGGTGCAGGCAGCACCGTCCAAGACGATAGGGAGGTAGTTGGCCATCACGTACTCGTCACCTCCCGCGCTAGGATGGCGATGGTGTAGATCGAGAGGAATTAAATCGGTTTTTTCGTCGTCGAACCGCTCGATCAGCGAGCGGCTTAAACGAGCGGCCACCGCACCCGAACGTCGGTCGCTGAGTACGCGAATCAGAGTGCCGGACGGGCGCTACCGAAGATTTTATTCGCCGTTGAGTCGGACTCTTGATCACTCTGGCGTCCCGCCCTACGACCTCGACGGTCGCGACGATAGGCCCGGGCATCACCTGGAAGGTACCGCAGATGCTCCTGGACCCGCCGATGCCTTGGCGGTACGTCGGGGGAAAGGCCTGAAGTCCCGCTACCGGAGCGAGAATCATCGTACCCCGGACGCCGCCGTACGCCGTCCGGAGTCGAACTCGGGGAACGACGGCAAGGCGGTGTACGGGAAAGGCTCCAAGGTTGCCAACGCGTGGGAGTCCAGCGAGAATGCTGGCGCCTGCGCGAGGAGCTGCCGTCACTCCTCAATGACCGGGACCCAAAGAGGGGGTCTCAGTGCTATAATAACACAACCGTTTGTCGCTTTGTCGAGCTCATCCGCGAGCTTCGGTTAAAAGACCCGCCGTCGGCGTCGCGAGATCGACATGACCCGTGCGATCGCACGGAGGCGTTCGCCCGAATGCGAGACTCTGGGGCGTCCTGAGGACGTCCCAATCTTCTCGAGCTCCTCTCGCCGAAGGGCGGTCACGGCCTGGTTGATGGCGACCTGGGCCATCCGGCGAGCATCTTCAGGGGTCTTCGGACTGCGGTCCTCCCCCACAACGTCCACGTCTTGGCTGGCAGCCATGAGCACGAACCGGTTTCGCAGTTGCGGGGAGGGGGAGAACAGGGACGTGGAACTTCCATGCTCGGGAGCCGTGTTCGACCCCGAGCTTGCGGAATATGCTGCAGAGGACGCCATTCCTTGGAAACCTGTGATTACCTTTGTTTGAACGAAGCTTTCGGGCCCCACGGTGGCGCCATTGCCGACGATCGGATCGCTGACCGCGAAAATGTGGAGGGTTAAACGTATGAAGGACCCGTAAAGCGCTTGGACAACAATGGCGTGAAGCGAAGGTTGGGTCAGGCGTCAACGAGCAGAAGATAGGAAATTATACTGGTTCGAGCCCCCACAAGGGTAATAGCCCTACGTCCAGTCTTCTCTGAGGACAGAGGAATTCACTAATAAAGAGTGTTTTACAGCTCCAGCTTGAGCGCTATGTGTGTGGCTATTACTGGTGTGTTCGTCTTTGTACATGCGCCCTGCACTGCCTTATAATCACTCGAATGTTGCCTGTAATGGGCGGGAGAGATTCGGGAAGTGGCTTCGTGCGCGTGAAGGTGGGTCGCGAATCGCCCGAACGCCGCCCACTTCCGCTTTGACGCAGATCCTCGGATCTTAGTAACCGCCGAGTAAATACGCCCGGTTCAGTCGAGGTCGAAGGATAAGGCCTCTCACCGCCGAACTTCGAGGTCGCTGGGCCCAACTGCGCCAGTGTCGTGGTTGAGGGCCCATTTGGATCGCCTGAGCCGGGTATCCTGTTGACCGTGCATTGACTCGGCAAGGGTTGTCCGACCCACGCCAATGCCGATGGCACTTTATAAGATAACGATCTCACAGCGTCTCGGAGTAGGTCTGTCCGACTACCCATGTTCTCCAACATGTGTCCACATTATTGGTTCGATATCTCCATATCAATGGTATGCAAAATATTACCATCAACCAATCAATGTGCTGGTCAAATCACTACCGCTCCTCGTAGTGATATGGACCAGGGACCCGTTTAGAATAATGTTACTTTAACGATGTATTTCGCAACCAAGTCGCACTTCAGTGAACAAAGTCATGACATTAATTCTTGGAACCGATAAGCAAAGTTATCATAAGTGCATGAACAAAAATGTTTGTATAATCATCCAATGATTGACCTAAGGGTATATTCCCTACAGGTGCAGTGTGGTCAAGGATGGCGAGATCCCACGGTGATGATCTTGAGGATGGGCATATCTAGTGATGGTGCTCTTGGGATAGCTTGATCTAGCAATGGTGTGTCAGGGACGATAGGAATAGGATCCTATGGCAGCAGGGTTGGTGGTGGTGGGATTTGGCTTCTGTTCCATCACTGGCGGTGCATGACGAGTGTGGCCGCCACCTCCCGCAACTCCTGCACCGCCTCGGCCATCGCCGCCTCTTTGTCTCTCCTATGCTGTAGTGGGATGTAAGGAGGAGAAGGAGAGAGCAAGCCAAAGAGAGGCAGCGACATGGAGACTAGGGGATTGGGGAGATCATGTCGTCGTGTGGGGAGGGGGTGATCATTCTCCATCTCAACCGTTTGCGTCAGATTTGACGGATTATATATTTTAGAAAGAATAGACCATCACCAATTCGTATTTATAAGTAGTAGAGATAGTTAGCACCTAGCTCTTGTATTTGGCGGTAGTTAGCAGCACACATACGATGCTATTAGCAGGCTTTCCGATGTTGGCAAGAATTTTCTAGCCCAACTTGGCTAGGTTGCTTGGCAAATTCAGTTATTTTCGAACCTACCAAACATCACGCCTTGTTGAGCGAGCATTGGAACTTGTTGACTGGAGGAGGTTGGATGGAATATGGCTATCCAGCCTAGATGGAACAAAGCCATCTAGGTGGCTGTTTGGTTGGGTGGGTAGGGATGAGCCAATTTTTTGTTTGGTTGAATGGATGAGAATGGATAGAATAAGCTAATTTTTTCTTTACTTCGATGGATAAAGATGGATGGACTAGTTGTAATCAAGGTTTTGAATTTTGGTTTAAAATTTTTGAACAAATTTGATCAAAATTTGAAATTTCGAACAAAATTTGACAGAAATTTGAATTTTTGGACAAAATTTGACTACAATTTGACTGAGTACACTTCGATAAAATTTGAATTTGACCGAGTACATCTCTTCATGTAACAAACTGGATGAGCCCGTCTAATCTTTTTTATAGCTCTATCTAGCATCTTGAGGGAATATTCAAAAAAAAAATTGGATGATCATATCTTATTTATCCACTCATCTAAACAATTGAATGACCCTAAATCCAAAGGTGATCACATCACATCTACCCTTATCCACCCAACCAAACTCCACCTCAGTACACTCATGAAATGGACACTTCACTCTAGGGGCGGAGAAGTGGGGGCGGGCAGGGGCCTCCCCCCTCCCCCCCGCAACGAAAATAAAATTTAATAACTAGTAATTAGTGATTAGCTAGCATTAGTAAACACTAAACAGTAAATAAAGACCTAACATTAGTAAACACTAAACAGTAAATAAGTTCAACGAGCTCAATTGGAGAGTCAATTACCACACTTTCAATTTGATGCATGCAACCATCTGGAGCTGCAATGCTTGGCTACTCTTACTAACTTGACAAGTGGACTATATAAAACAGGTAAAGTTTTCATTTTTCTCAACTTGATGTATGCAATACTTGATATTTCTTGTTAACTTAACAAATGGACTATATAAAACAGGTAAAGCTTCCCATTATTCAATGGTTGACAGGCTGTTACGATTGATCATAACTCTTCCGATGTCAACAGCAACCACAAAGCGAGTATTTTCAGCTATGAAACTTGTCAAGACCTGCCTTCGAAATAAAATAGGAGATGACTTTCTTCGATATTGCATGATAGTTTACATTGAAAAAGAACTAGTAGCGAAAATTAGTTCAAATCAACTTATTGACTTGTATGATTTTTTAGATAGTCGTAGAACTAAATTTAAGTTAATAGAGATGTAAGTTTCTTATTCTAAAAAATATGTCATATTTTACTTATGTGAACATATGGTTATGCTATATTTAAATTTAAATGCATCGATATTGCTATGATATTTTTTTATAGGTGCTATGATAATTTTTGGTTGGTCCACGTGACCCCTCTAACTCGAAATCTTGGCTCTGCCCCTGCTTCACTCGATCGTTTGTTGTGACCTTAATTACTTAATTAGGTATACTAACCGCCATCTCGACCAGTGGCCAAAGCTCCACTCACTAGAGTTTAAACATGCAAAAAAAAAATACTTGGGCCAAATGCTCGCCTCTTGCCTTGCCGGCGATCAGAACAGATCGGTTACAAAATTTAAAAGAAATTGCATCGCTCCATTTGCGCTTGGACGTACGACTACTACTGTGATTGATGTAGACATGGCAGCCCATACATGTGATCACTTCGAGAGTTTTGAGTCCAGTACGCTCACGCCCAGACATTAAATCCAAAATTCAAATAGAGATGACATGTTTCCATGTAGGAGGATTGCTCGACTCGCCTCCTGATTTCGCATTTTTGCTAGCTACAAACGTCTGTGGAGTCCATTACCGTACATATGTGCAGTGCTCTCCCAAATATACCTCATAAGATGCAGGGGTGGGCAATATTTAACCGAAACCGATAAACCGAACCGAACCGAACCAAATAAACCAAAAAATTGATTTTTTCGGTTTTCGGTTCGATTTTTATTTCGGCTCTATCGGTTTTCAGTAATCGGTTTGGTTTTTTGATCTCGGAAACCGAAAAAACCAAAGAACCGATTTGTGTACATCCTTATCCCATTCAGACATTCATCGATCCCGACCAAGCAGGCAGTAGCTGCCTCCCTTGCTTCCCCCTCGCACGCTCTATTGCCCCCTCTCCCACCCTTCCGTTGCCGTCGCTGGTCTTCACCCGTACCCCCGCGAGATCGCTCTTCCTCCCTCCTACCACGCTGTTTCCTACTCGTTCTTCATCATCGAGCGCGGTGATTCCTGATTCCCTAGGCGAGGTGATGGGCTCCGGGGCACGCATGGTGGTGGTGGACTACGTGGAGGCATCCACGGCATTCGTGACTTTGTCCTTCACCTCCTCCTCAAGTGCGCGCTCGGTGCCTCCACTGCCTCGGTCGGTTCCAACCCTACCCGACGGCTACCCTAGGGTCGTGAACCAACGCCACCGCCGCCACTGCTAACATGGCCCTAGTCGCCACCCTCCTAGCTCCTATGTCCCATCCCCTAAGGCCCGATCACCCAAGTGGCTGAGCCGTCTCCGTCCTCCCATCCCTTGTGGCCCGACCGACCGAGCTGTAAGCAGGTGTTCCCAAATCTCATTAATCATTATGCTTGTTCAGTTGATTTGTGATCGTGATTTGTGATGTGTGCTTAGCTCAGATGGATTTTGATGTGTTTATATATACAAAGTGTCGGTGTTTCGTAAACCAGCAAGTAAATTTGTAAGTATAGGGGCCGCGCATTCCCTCTCTTTGAATGGTTAGACGAAGGGAGTCCAAGATGTATACTGGTTCAGGCCGAATATCCCTACGTCCAGTTTGTGGTGGTGGTTTTGTATTGCTCGGGGGGTTGGATTACAGAGTGTTACAAGCGAGGGCTAAGGACTGGCCTTGAGCGCTCGTCCGAGTGGGAGAGCTCGGGAGTTCGGAGGGGCTACGGACTCTAAAGCTGTAGGAGCGTCCGAGCCGTGAGTGCTAGAAGTGTTCGTCTATATGTTTGACTGATCGATCCCTTGATCAGATTGCTCGATCCCCCTCCCTGAGGGTCCTGCCTCCCTTTATATAGGCGGAGGGGGCAGGTTACACGGGAGTTTGGAAAAGAAAAGTAGAGGTATGCTACGCCCGGGAGTCCCGGTCTTCGGTCCTGGTGACTGGCGAATGACGGGTCCCTGCTCACCCCACGCCTGGTTGGTAGATACAGTGAACGCCGTTTCGTCGGGAAGGGGCGACCTACCTCAGGCGCTTGCTCGATCTTGATGTCGTCTATATGCCGCGCTTTGGTGTTGCTCGAGGAGGCGCGCCTCTCCACCGTGCTCGACGGGGTGAAGAGATAGCGCTTGACTTAGGCGGCCTTCTGGCCACCTTGGGAAGGAGCCATCTGCCCTAGCATGGCCGTCGTGTCCACGGGGCCGGTGACCAGCTTGAAGTCGATCGTGGCGAGCGAAGTCATTGAGTCGAGAGTTAGGGATCCGACCGAGGCAGCCGGAGCTCGGGGACGTCCGACCTACGGCCAGGTCGGAGCCTGCGGGAGCGTCCGACCTGAGGCCAGGTCGGACCGCCCCTGGTGGGTCTGAACGAGGCCAAGGATCCTTCGTGGCCCCACGAGGGCTAGAGCTGGGCCCAAGATGGATTATTTGGTGTTCCAGCTAATATTCAGTGATAATCCCATCTGTGAGGGACAGAGACCTTGGCAGTACCCCCTCCAGCACTCTGTATCGCTGCCAATCTTACCGCCATGTCCGTACGACTGAGAGAAAAACGATCTTGAAATAGATGTATACTTTGCTGTGGGGTACCCCTGGTATGAGTATTCGTCACATAGTGAATTTAGAGGCATTTTGCAATAAATAAATGTTTGCTCATAGATCTTATTTTCTTCCTGCAATGAATAAAGCAACCGATTCAACATTTCCGTAGTTCCATTGGTATGCCAATGTTATTTTCTCCTGATGACCAAGAATATACTATATACACCTGCATACATGACATATCTCAATTTGCTTCATCAACTCTTGGTTCTTGTTTTGCAAGTCATCAACCATAGCAGCTTTCGCCATTGCAATTTGCACATACCTTTCTGCTTCTAGTAGTGCTGCCTCTTTTTGCCCGGTTAGATGATGTAAGGCTTTATTGTCTTCCTGTAGCTTTGTGGTATAGAACAAATCAAATAAACTTCTTATCTTCTTTGCTAATAGCAAATACATGACGAATGAAAAAGATAAAAATCTAGGCAAATTAGAGGGTAAAAATAGTTGCGGACTGTTAGGGAAACATAAGAAATTCATCTATACAAACAGAAAGATAGAAGAGGTGGGTATGAAATTTGGTTTACTGAAAAATTGAATTAACCGAACCAAAATTTTCCGTTAATTCGGTTCGGTTTTAGGATTTGAACCGAAAATTTTGGTTTCCACTTTTCAAAAACCGAAATATTTTTAAACCGAAATAACCGAACTGAAAAAACCAAATTAACCGAATGCCCACCCCTAATAAGATGCGATAACCTGGATTTGACGACCATTCTACACAAATTATCGGCCCGAATAAAGACCTTCCTATGTAAGTACCTAGGCCTCCTCTACGTCCGACAAAGCTAAAAAGAGCATATGTGCAGTCACTTATTGACAAAGTTGAAAAGAGCATACGAGGGTGGATCGCTTGGTCTTGGCAAACTCAGTCCTCGCTTCTATAGTGGTCCATCATATGACAGCGTTTGAACCTACCAAATGGACAATCAAAAGGCTTGAGAAGCTTTATCTGGAGAGGCGAATAGGACTGTAAAGGAGGCCACTGTCTAGTTTACTGGAGCAAAGTGTGTAGGCCAAATGTTCTCAGGGGTCTTGGGTAAAGGACTTCACCAAATTTGGATGGGCGATCCATATTCGGTAGCTCTGGTATGAGCGGAAAGACTACCAAAGGCCTTGGGTCCAGATGCCAAAGTTATGCGATGAGATTGACCACAGCCTTTTCAGTGCAAGTACTACCATCGTACTGGGAAGCGGTGCATGGATAAAATTTTGGACTTCCAGATGGCTCTAAAGGGCCTCTCCAAGGGAGCTGGCCCCTTCGTGCTTCTGGCTGGTAACAAGGTGATGTGATATAGTGCAAGACGAGCTCTCTACCAGGAATTGGCTCCAGCCACTACAATGAATCACAACCTAGGCTCATCTGGACGAATAAATCTGCCTATGGCAAGCCATTCAACACATTTCCTTGTGGCCACAAGCACAAGACGACATAGTTTGGAAGTGGACTGCAATGGAGAGTACTCGGCCAAAATAGTGTACAAAGCATAGTTCTATGGCTCAGTGCCAGATCACAATTACAAACTTATTTGGTGAGCAAACACAGGGAACAAATTCAAGTTCTTTACGTGGATGTTTGTTCAGGATAGAATTCTAATGACCGATAAGTTGGAAATTATAGGATGGCCATGTAGCATCCTTTGTCTCCTATGTGTGGATCCGAACCGGAAACAACCACTCATTTGGTCATTTTTTGTCCAATCACAAGACGGGCTTGAAGGAAGGTTTTCCATTCCATGCGCATTCAACCGCTTGACATTCACCGTCTCTCGGTGGAGGCAAATTGTTAGGGAGAATAAGCCAAAGCAAAGGGAAAGGAAGTGGACGGTATCCTCATCTAGGGTTTTTGGAATCTATAGAAAGAACGGAATAACATGATCTTCAACACTTCGTATGGAACAGTGCAAAATATCTTTAGTATAGGACTTTCAGAATCAACAATCTGCGCCGGCGACCAGACGCTCCACTTCATCGCCGCATTGTCGTCTCACATCGGCTGCTACTGTTTCTCTTCATCTCGGATGGAGTAGCGACGTCTCAGTTCGAACTACTACTTCACCTGAGGCGTGCCCGGGGAGTCAGACAGGTGGCAGTTCTGTTCTACTTGATTCTTAGTTCACCCTTGAGCTAAATCCTGTCTAGTCAGTTGTTTTGTTTTCCTCAAACTGGTGCTATGTGCAATTCCCTAACTTTAATGAAGGCAGAACTTCTATTGTTTTCTTTAAAAAAGTGAAAATATATATATTTTTTTAAAAAAGATAGATCCAAATCCAATCATTCAATGGCCACATCCTATGTACAAAATGAGATTACATGTTCTCTTCTTTACAAACACAAAAAATAAAAATGCTATCATTTAGAAGCTTTTGACCATTGGAACGAATAATTAGAACATGGCGAGACTAAGGTGCATACAAAATTGAACTGCAAAGTAATAATTAATATCCTAGCTAGTACATGCACCGACCGACAGGTGGGCCACAACCTACTTGCCGGCGCCGGCCAATCCACACTGTCGTGCAGCCGGGCACGTTGGGGCAGGCGGGTGCGGGTCGTTAAGGCAGCCTTTGATTGCCATTTGCCGCGGAAAACACGTCGCCTAGAGAGAGAATATCGTGCGATGAAGATAGAGTTGGTAAATTAATATGGCATAACTTAATTTAATTGTTATGAAGATAAATATTGTGTTTACGATAAGATTACTAGCAGTCAACAAATATTCAAAGAATACATAATATACTAGTAAAGAAGACACGTCTATACATGTTACATAGGCCAACTAATACATAGATATAAATAATGTTGTTATAGCAGCATACATTCTCATTCTCAATATATTTATTTACACAAAGGAAAATCGCTTGAACCAACAAATAGTCAGTCTAAGACAATTATAGTAGACTTGGTAAAGAACAAGAAGCCGTGTAAGAACAACACGATGTTCGAAGATGAAGACGAGTTGTTATGTGGTACGATACTTTCCGAAACTTGATTGTTGGTCTCGTGTACAGGTCATCAAAGGGCGGCATCGGATCAGAGACACTACTATCCCTTACGTCCATTGCACGATGGTGAAGGGATGGAATAATAATTTGGGTGGCAGCAAGCATGAGAGGAAGCAGAGAGCATTAGTGAAAGACGAGATCGGTTTTTCGTTGCGTCATTTCACATATAGGGACTATTCTCTTGTGGAGGCGCGTCAAGCCAAAACCATCTCCAGATCTCAGTGTTACGAAAAACGAACTACCATGATTCTAGGAAGCACCCGGTAATCTCGCACCATGGGCAAACGGACTAACCTCACAAGAATGTGCGTCACGTTGAGTTTACGGTGCCACATCGACAGCTGAGGTGTAAGGTGCTGTACCATAGTCAATACACATGGTAAAAAGTTAAATACACTTAGAACGTCTCAATCGTAAGTCACAAGTCATGTGATAAACAAGCAAAATACGCATTCATGCGCATGCACGCGTGCGTGTACATAGCCAACTATGTGTACGTCTAGTCTCATCATCAACTTATACTAGAGTCAAACTCTTCTTATAAGTTAGTTTTCCACCACTTAGCTAAGTAATATAGAACTAATGTCCCCCACCGACAACTCAATATCTCGTTAACTTCTTGCATTGAATTAATTTGAAATTAATTTCAACAATGAGAAACTGGAGAACAAGGCAATGGCCACGGCTAGAGGTGGGAGTTGGAGCCTAGGCATGACCTACAGCATACCATGCCGCCGTCATGCTATTCCGGCCCACGACGTCTTGTCCTGTTGGATGTGTGGAATTGTGAACGCTGTTATCGTTGGTTTGGTTGACATCAAGGATAAGAAGCGAGCACTGACTTCGGCGAGGATCCTGCACACATAATTATTTGAGGAAAAAAGAACTAAATTTTATTTATTAATTGGATATAGATATAAAGTTACCGTTTCATTAAAAACCTTACACCTTATTTTAAGGTTCCCCTAGTATGGAACAAAGTATAGTAATAATATGTATACATACTAGCTACTCTTCAATATCGAGATTGTTCATGTGTTCCAAATCAGTGTACAGTTGATGTGGTGGCATTGATGGCCGAGTGAGGCAAGCGGGAAGACCGCTGTGTACAGCATTGCGAGCGCAATCAGCGAGCCGCATGGCGGAGCGTCAGCTCAGAGCGCGCTCAGTGTCGATGAACAGTGTTCTTTAGTTTATATTCTCCACGTTTTGACATCTTCGTTGTCTTTCATTTCTCTATATGCAAGGACCACAATGGCTTCGACCGCAAGGCGATCTATAGCATGCCTCACTGTCGCGGAAGGGCGCCCTATCGCGTGTCACCGTGCCCTACCATGCGCCATGCCTACTTCAGGTCTATTGCGCCTATTTTGTGCTGTGTTGGCCCAAACATGGTCCATGCAGCGCGTGTCGTGCCGTCCATCGTGCCCAACCATAAGGCCTGGCACAGTTCTATCAATCATGATGTGCTAGTCCAGCCTTACACATGTGTACCGTATCGGACCGGTCCAAACAATCTCAGCTCAGTGACCAAGTCTAGCCATGGCAAACAGGCAAAACGAGTTGTGAGTCGTGACGGCGCTGGCGCTGGAGGATTGGAGGAAGTTGCGCACACGCCGCCGTCATCAGGTATAAATTTCTTCTTCGTATTGGAATGAGAGAATGGGAGAGCCGGATCAGAAGATGTTGAAGAGGTTGTGCCAAGTTTGGAGAGGGAGCTATGTACGTTTATGCGGTTCATCTCACCTCTTTGGTTACGTCTCATTAGTAAATTCTCTGCATCTTTTGCTGATGACCCTCGTCAAGACGTCAACATGCCGAGGAATGCAATTTTATTCTAAAGAAAAGTGCGTTGAATTTTGTTCTTTTGATTCTTTGGTAATTTGGCAATTTTTAGTTGCTATCCCATGGTCCTTTCTTTTCCATTTTTTTCAGGTCAAAATTGACTCCAAAGTCTGGATGAATAGTCGGTTCCCTATATGATACTACCTCCAATCTTTTTTACTTGTTATTTTGAACATCAACACAGTCTCCAATATATACCTTTCACCGTTACTTTTTCTAAATATGTGTTAGTAAAAAAATTGAAAATTTAATGGTATGAAAGTATTTTTGAAGACAAACCTAGTTATATCATTTTTACATGATAAATCCATATTCTTTTGTGTATATGAGTGGTCAAAGTTTATAAAGCTGTCTGCATGTATTCTAAAACGACTTCTTAAAAAAGAATAAAGGGAGTATGATTTTTGTGGTTTGCGGTTTTCATTATTCTACTTTTCGCCTTCATTGCATTTCAAGGAAGATTTCTTGTAACAAATTTAACAAAGTACTATGTGGCAAGTGGATTGAAGTATATGGCAAAGTTTGTTGCTTTGCTAACTGTTAGCTGGTAGCCATTTGACTATTTGATTCTGAAAAAGGAAATGTTTCATTTTCGGTTATAACTTTGCTAAATTCACTAAGCTCACTACGGCCAAACTAAACTAGCATGCCCTTTGGCTTTGGTAGGTCTATGCTGCCAGTCTGCATCACAAAGATTCAGTCCAACAGTTCAGACTTGAGAGAAGCATGTCCTTGGCTTGCCTGTCCATATTGCCACCTTGGTTCCTGGCCTAGCGGTGAGCAACAAATTTCTGCAACCACTACAAGTCGGCACTAGCACAATTTGTCTGAAAATTTTGTCACAATGCTAATTCTTTCCTGTTTTCTGCATTGCATGTGTAGGAAAGTAGGATTTGGGCTTCCTGTTCTTGACATGAAGCAGCGATCCAGGATTGTGCCGAGGAAGACGCGCCCGCCCGAACGCCACGATGAGCCCGCCGTCGATGACATCACCACGCCGTCGGCCGAGCCCTCTCCTCCGGCTGCCTCGCAGCAAGGACGTCGTCGTCGACAGGTACCTCGTCAAGGTGAAGTACTGCGACACGTGCCTGCTGCACCGGCCGCTACGGACATCACATTGCTCCGTCTGCAACAACTGCGTCCAGAAGTTTGATCACGACTGCCCCTGGGTCGGTCAGTTCATTGGGCCAGCGAGTCTCCTATACAGGCTAGAGATAGGGGTGAAAACGGTCAGAAACGATCGGAAAACATTAAAACTATTTTTGTTTTCATATTTTTTCTCGGAAACGATATCGAATCGATAACTACGTAAACTAAAACGGCATCGGTAATTGAAAATATCGGAAACGAAAATTCGATGCAAAATATATATCGGTAACGATCGAATCGAAAAAGAGACCGTAACGTCGTAAGGACATGTACCACCAATTGACTTCAAAAATTCACACAAATAGTACATCCACATAGAAATTAGTAATTAATAAATATTCACAAATTTACGATGAACACACATCAAATTTTAGACTTGAATGACTACATTAGAGTTTTGTTTTTATGATATTTAAAAATATCTATGATTGGTTAAATCATGAAAATGGGTGAAGATTGTAGCCCTCGTGATAAGCTTCATAGAGTCCAAAATCACCTAAATCGGAGTTCGGAGTAAAAAGTTATGGGCGTTTTAGTGACCGAAGGAGTGTGATTTGTGGGCTGGAATAATTCCGGTAATTACCGACGGAATTTACCGATTTTTCCGGATACCGAAGAAGCGGTCGAACCGATCAAAACCGTTACGTTATCGTTTCCGACAAAAATTACCGATTCGATTCGATTCGAAAATTACCGATACCGACACGTCGGTTGAAAAATTTCAAACGGTTTTCGAATTTCGAATTACCGATACCGTTTTCACCCCTAGCTAGAGATATCCTGAATCTTTTATCGAGCTGTACCACATCTAAAACTAATTTTTTTTCTATTTTTATTAATTCTAAAAATTAATAAAATAATGATCAAACTGGTAGAATCAATCTAGAATAATTAATCTACGACCATAAAAAGAAACTAGATTAAATGAGCAAATAAAATTAACAAGGCTCAGTTAGTAGTATATATACTTCATGATAACTATGCATGAATGCGTGTATAAGTGACTAGAATTGGCTAGGTTCGGTGCATGCGTGGCAATATGATTAATTTATAAAGTAGAAATCAACTATTACTTACTATCTGTAGAAGCATCAATTCAGACCATGTATACATCAAGATTCAAAGATCACAAAGAAGTTGCAAACTGGCTATCAGAACAGCGCTCTCTCTGTCTTTCTTATTTCTGTGTGCAGCACGGCACTTTTCCTCTGTAGCTTCCTCTGATATCTTGCTTGCCGTACGCCTAGAGCAGCTCACTACGTACGTGACGCCCTGCGCTAGGACTTCGAAAATTTGAGGTGTGAGGAAGCGCGAGGACTTAGAAAATTTGAGATGTGAGGAAGAGCGAGGAGTATCGACTTTATATAGGCCCCCCACTTCTACAAGCGGTTAATAATAACAACCGCTTGTAGAAGTGCTCTACAAGCAGTTGGTATTATCAACCGCTTGTAAAGAGGACTTCTACAAGCGGTTAATATTACTAACCGCTTGTAGAACGCATGGATGGGCGGGAGTGGGAAAGGCCCTATGCAACCGCTTGTAAAAGTGCTGACCGCGTAATATTAAAAACAATACGGTGCCCATATCGTTCGATAAGATCTCTTCCTCCCCCCTGGCTAGCGCGTGGCGTTTGAGTGTGCGGGCTCGTCCACCCCGGTTCGAACCCCGCTCGCGCCCCCTTGCCATTCTTTTTTTTACTGTGCGGCATTTTCTACAGTACTTCCTCTCTCAGTTTTGACCACAAGGCTTGACTTTCCTAACCAGCAATGACTACAAGCAGAGTATAAATAGGGTTGTTAGTAAGAACCGCTTGTAGAAGTACCTCTACAAGCGGTTGGTATTACGAACCGCTTGTATAGACCCTTCGACAAGCGGTTCGTAATACCAACCGCTTGTAGATGGTACTTCTACAAGCGGTTCTTACTACGAACCGCTTGTAGAAGTGGGTAGAGCTTTAAATTCTCTAAGTCCCCGCATGCACTCTCCCACACCTTCAAATTTTCTACGTCCGGCGCCTCCTCTCGTCAAGCGCTCCTCCTCGCTCTCTGTTTTCATGCCTACAAGGTGTTCGTGAAATGCCCACAAGGAGTTTTGTTGATATGTTCATGTTGGAGTAATGAAAAATATTGTTGATGGTAATTTGTTTCACTCTTTGAAGCTATTAATTCATGTCGACGGCTTCATCAAATGGCGAGACGAAGAGACAACTAGAGGCATTGCGGATGAAGCTATCGTGTCCTCGATCGCGGAGATCCTGTAAATGTGTTCATCTCCCATACATCCAAGAATCCATCCCGAGTGTTCATGAAGTGTTCGAATATGTCGGTAAGTTTTGAAATTATTCATTTGTTCATATTCCTTGACTTTCACCTTCCGTTCCATTCTTTTCGTTTGAAGGGCACAAACATGTCCAGTATTGGCGGTGGGTGATAAAGCCACCATAGTCTTGAAAATCTTGCAATGCAAATTGCTGCATTACAAGAAGATTTCTTTGCCAAGGAGAGTTCACAGATCCAAGCGACTAGTGTCTATAAGAGGAGAGATGCACATCCACCGCTTCGATGACAACAAGAGTATTAAAAAGCTAGAAGAAAGGATGGAAAGAGTAGAGGACATGCTAAAGAAATTAGTTAATATAGCTATCATTGTAATGTTGCTCTTTTTAGTTAATATAGCTATCATTGTAATGTTGTAAATTTCACACTGCTTTTGGGGTTTTTGTATGGGAATTGATGAGCTAACTATGCTAAGCTGAATTTCTCTTTGTATGGTAAAATTACGTGATCCTTTCATAGAGTGGATATAAATTTTCAGGCTTTGTTCTCATTTTAAAATTTGTACAAATGGTTTTCAGGCTTTGTTTTCATTTTAAAATTTGTATAAATAATTATGTACAAGCAATGTTAAACATCAACATATCAACATGATCATATGGAATAATTTGTATACAAGTAGTACATCTTAAGTCTTCGTCTTTACAATTGTTCCTTCGTTATGATCGTGATGTATGTAAGGAGCATCGACATCATCTTGTCACAGGGACGTTTATGTCGACATCAACTGTAAAAGGAGGGAGCTCGTCGAACTGACCATACTCTTCCTCGTCGGTGACGTTCTCAACTCCTACAATCCTTCGTTTGCCTTGGAGAACCACATGTCGCTTTGGCATTACCTTTTGCTTGTCCTTCGCTTTTAGGTTTGCTTGACATGTCCATTACATAGAAGACTGGATCACATCGTTCGCGAGAACAAGCGGTTCGCGCCTATAGCCGACTTTCAGTGAGATCCACGGTTGTCATGCCGATTTGTCGACCTTCACACCGTTTGGAGTCGGCTTGACCCATTGGCACTTAAATAGAGGACCTTCAGAGGTCCATAGTCGAGCTCCCATATTTCTTCTATGAAACCATAATATGTGTCCAACTCGCCGTTGTTGTCTTGGCGTCTATCTGACACACATTTGTTCAGTTGGTGCTCTGTTATCCCGGATCCGTGTAGAATGTGTAACCATTGATCTCATACCCTTGAATGTCACGATTTCTTGTGATGGTCCCGAGCCAAGCGTTGCAATAGTTCATCGTTTGACCCTTCCTCAAGGATTTATACAGAGGCACCGCCGAAAGAATCCATGTGCTTGAGGTTATCCAACTCTCTGTCTTCCCTGTGAACTCATGCGTAGAGACACTCTTGTCTTTGTCAAGGACATAGGGGCGACTATAGTTGATTGCTTGAGTAACGTTGAAATGTGCTTGCTTGAATGCAACAAGATCATTGCATGCAACCGATTGCCTTCCTATTGTCCTTTGCCCGTAGCCTCCCTCGTGTCGTGATATGGGGACGCCGATAGGATTTAGATCATTCATGTAATCAACACAAAACTCTATCACCTCCTCCACACGTAGCCCTAAACGTGCAGCCTTCCGGACTTGACGATTCGGACGACGTACTTTTGAGGACACTCATGTACCTCTCGAAAGGAACATGTTGTGCGAGATACATCGTCCGAGGATACCTATCTCCTTGACAAAGTGAGCGGTGAGATGAACCATGATATCAAAGAATGCAGGAGGAAAGATCATCTCGAGGCTAACCAAACTTTGTACCACATCGGCCTCCAACTTAGGCGGTTTATTTGGTTCGACAACCTTCGTGAAATGGCGTTCAGAAGGAACATAGCTTTGTGATTGTCCCCGCACCCACTCGGGCAAGATACTCGGCAGACTAACGGGAGCAATCAGTGTCATCAACACAAGGCGGTCATGGGATTTTAGGCCTTGGAGTTTGTTCTCTTTCGTGTTTACGAGTCTCTTTACATTTGAGGAGTATCCGAAGGATCTTCACACTGTTCAAACACTCAATCATGCTTTTTTCTCTTCTTTGCTTGGAGTGTAGCTCGCAGGATGTAGAAAAGTTGTTTTGTCCCTTCTTTATTTTTTGGGATGTAGGTCACCTCATCTCCATGTCTTCAAGGTCCTTCCGAGCTTGCGGTGTATCTTCGATTTGCCATACATATCTATGTAGCCTAGCAGTTCAAGCAAACATTTTTCGTGATGTGCATGAAGTCAAGCGAGTGACGAACCTCCAAAACTTCCCAATACTGGCAGTCCCAAAATATTGATTTCTTCTTCCATGTGGGTGCATGACCATCCTCGTTAACGCTGGTATGCTTCCAAGACCCTTCCCAAATACTACTTTCAGATCCTTTACCATAGCAAACACAAGTCGCCCATTACGATCGAGGCTTAACACAATTTCAGTTCCCGATTAAATTTATCGCCTTTCCACCTCAAAGCATGACTGCCAGGAAGAAACTGCGGTGGCCCATGTACACACACAGAGAGTTTTTCAGTACATGATCTGTTTCATCTATGCACCTGGGTGCGAGCTTTAAACCCTTTGACAGTTTGGACAGACCGATTCTGAAAGCCAATCGTTGATTGTTATAAACAACAATGCACGAGTTGAAAATACTCTCTTTGTACTCATCCCAAACCCGTACACCATCCTCCCACAACTTCACAAGGTCTTCAACCAATGGCTTTAGGTACACATCGATGTCGTTTCGGGTTGCCGGACGCCGATCAACAATGGCATCATGATGTACTTCCGCTTCATGCACACCATGGAGGAATGTTATAGATGCAAAGCGTCACAAAGCCAGTGCTATGGATCTTGCTCAACTGACCGAAAGGATTCATCCCATTGATGCTCAACCCAAACCTTATATTTCGACCTCATTTGCAAAGTTCGTAAGCCCGATCTACTTTCCTCTCTGCGAGCCATCTACAGGTGTCTAAGCATCCCGTCTTCCTTACGCTCTCTGCATGGCAACGCATCATCTTGGCATGACCTTCGTTAGCAAGCAGGCGCTTCAACCGGGGATCACAGGAAATACCACAATACTTTGGTCGGAGTTCTCTTCTTCGCACGATTCCCATCTAATTCACACGGATCGCCACGCTGCACCTTATACCGGATTCTTCGCTGTTGGACAAACCTCCAAATCGGCATACTCATTGCGATACAGATACAATCGTTAGGACATGCGTGTATCTTCCGTACTTGCAATCCTAAAGGGCGAGGACTCGCCGCTTCATCGTAGATTCGTGTAGAGTGTTACCATCCGAAGCAACTTTTACGAAAGTGATAACAAACCATTGAATGCCTTGTCGACACACCGTTTGTGGCCTTCCATTGCATGAGTTCTAGTGTAATCTGCAGCTTTTTGTACGTCTACGCTTTGGGTACAAAACAGTTACGTGGTCCTCTACCATGCTCTGAAACTTCTTGTATTGTCTTTCCTCTGTGAACTCTCCTCTCCATCACGGAGCATCCGATCTAACTCATCATCGCCAAACTCGCCGATTTGTATTTCCACGGACCCGTATTGAGTGGTGTCCCAGAGCATCTTATTGGCTCTATCTTCCTCTTCTTCGTCTTCTTCATCGTCTTCCTATCGAATCACCTCTGTTTCTCCATGGTGGGTCCAGCAGGTATAGTTTGCAATGAAACCTCTCGTGATCACATGGCTCATAACCATCCATCGTTCGAGTGCTCCTTCTCATTCTTGCAATCTACGCGACGGACAACGATGAAGCTTCTCGAGGCAAAAATGCAACGGCCGCGTCGAGAAACTCCTTCATGCCATCTCTGAACTCTCTTGACCGAGCGGTCGCATTGTACATCCATTGCGGTTCATCTACACCAATAAAATAATAACAACATCTATCACAATATTTAATTAAAGCTAACTATGTCTAATAGTTTTGTATTTTTAATCATTACGCATTCTTTTAACTAAAGCCAACTAATTATTTCTAATCCTGCTGCATTTTTTAAAATAAAACTAACTAATTGTTACATGTTCATGCAAACCTTTTCTATCATTCCGCATTTTAATTTTACTAAATAAAAATTATTTTTACCTTTTCCCACCTTTGTAATTTTTCATCGTTTCACATTTATTGCATTTCATTCCATACACCAAACAATATATCACCTTAAGAACAAAAAATAAGCCAACAACGTAAACACTAACAATTCTCACAAGAACAAAACATGATTTCTCAACATCCAATGCACAAAAACATCAATATATAGGTGAGAAGGATGTCGACAACATGTTACTCACCTTAGGAACAATTAATTGAGCTAATAGCCTCAATTGAAAATTTTGGCGTACCTCCCCCATGAACTGCTCTCGGCCCACCACTCTGCCCGGTCTGCGAGCTCGGGAGGAAGATGGGGTTTAAATCTGTTGGGCGGGAAGGGGTCTCTACAAGCGGTTCTACACACGAACCGCCTCGATCTCACCTATAGAAGCGGTTCGTGTATCAAACCGCTTCTAGAGATCTAGAAGCGATTCTGACACGAACCGCTTCTAGAGATGGGACTCTGAAGGGGTTCGCCTCAAGAACCGCTTCTAGAGACCCTCCCGCCTGCTGCTCACTGAACCGCTTGTAGCACGTAGAGCACAAGCGGTGCGCACCTAACCGCTTGTGATAGACCGGTTGTGAAGGCCGGTTCTGTAGTAGTGGCTCTCCGTCTCGGTGCGACCTTTGCACCATGTATTTAACTTTTCATCCCCTAATATATCTCACGGCTTCTGCCGTCTTCAAAAAAAAAAAAATCTGTTTATGAAGTAAGTAATGTTAGTGGTATAACCTTTAATGTCGAACCACTTGTAGTTCTGTCACTCAAATCTATGACTTGGTCATCAAATTCAGCATGGTAGCAATATATGTGTACCATTTTCTGGAAAAACTGATTATGCCACTCAGTTTTTAATAGTTTATTTGAAATTATGTTTATCTGATTCACTAGACGTAAAATAGTTGTTGAGTATCTTTGAGTCATAAATTAGTTGGTTCCATTAGCCCATCCAGATTTTTGTTTTAGTGTTGGATTTGCTTGGTATCTTGTTTGGATGGGCTTTTATTCTGTATTCCATATACAATGCACTATGTGAATTCTATCAGTTCTTTTGGGACTTAATCAAACATGACCTTAAAGCCCTACTTGATGATTTTCATAAAGGTTTGTTACCAATAGAAAGGTGTAATTATAGAGTAATAACTCTCTTGCCCAAATCTATTTATGCTCATTCAGTGCTGAAATATAGACCTATTTGTTTGTAGGGCCTATCATTGATATGAATCAAGCTGTATTCATGAAAGGTAGACATATTATGGAAGGAGGACCTCAAGCTGCATTCATAAAACGTAGACATATTATGGAAGGTGGACCTAAGGGTTGTGTTTGTTGTGGGGGAGAAGAGATTGACAAATTGTAGATCTATTGTTCTTTCGCAGTCCAGTTGCATGTTTTGCCTAGAATTTAATAGCATGTGCTCTAAGGCTCTCAACACTACTATCTCGTAGTGTCAATGAAATGTGGAATGTTTGGACACATGGTTTTTGGAAAACAAAAAACAAAAACGCCTAATTGTGGTTGGATGGCCCATTTGGAAAACTAGGAACGCAGCTGTCTTTCAGAACAAGCGTCCGAATGATCCCACAAAACTGAACTTTTATTTGTCATTGGCTGGATTATTGGGCAATTTTGTAGGAAAGGGAGGGGGGCGCATTGCTGTGCCAAGGAGCTGAATGAATCCGTTGCATGATCAAGAAGCTGGAAGGATATTAGTTTTGTTGACCGGAATATCGAAAAGATTGGTTCTGTATCCTGATGAGTTATTTGCAGAGTTGTAGTAGGCTAGATGACGATGAACCAAGTGTCTTAGGTGTAATATAACTTTCTAGAAGTGCATAATATAAATGCATATATTGATTAGAATTGTACATGGCTACATATTATTCTTATGTAGGGAAGATAACTATTATTAAATTTGAAATACTTACATGTCTTGAAGGTTTTAGTTAAGTTTTGTATATGGTTGATTGATCCTAATATGCACGACATATATGGCATCTGTTTTCACGCATTATCCGACTAACTAGTCATGATCGAGACTAATCATATTCAGAATGACTTGTATTCGCTCCATATTCATGACCGAAGTAATCTGTATTCGTATTTTTTTTTGAGCACGAAACCACAGGGGAAACCCCTGCAGGAGAATCAATTAAGCGCCAAACGGAGAACAAAAGGTTCGGCCGGTGAGGAACCAACCAGGGAAACAAAAGAGAAAAAAGAAAAAAAAGAAAAGGAAAGGGAAACGAAAAGAGCGAACTAAACAAGTCTTAGCCCCCAGGCTAGAAAAGAATCCCTGAGGCTATCTTTTACACGGTGAGATTGAATCCGGAGCTCATCAAGAAACCAGTCCTTCCACGTGAGAAAATTAACAGGGATAGTTCTGAAGATTCAATCATTGCGTTGCTTCCAAATACCCCAAGAGGCGATGATGAAAATATCCATGAAGAAAGGGGCACCCTCATTAGAACTAGCCTCGCAGATTCGACGAAAGATGTCACCATCAGAAGACCAGCCAATATGAAGAGCGTTCCAATATGAAGAGCGTTCCAGCATCTGTATTCGTATTTGAATCCAACACTGCCTGTATCCGACTCTATATCCGATAAAAAATTTGGAATAAGATACGAGATAAGTGAAATCCGTCCGTATCTGCGCTATTTGCACCCCTACTTTGTGCTAGTCGCCTCCACGATCTCTGCTGCCGAGTGTCACGCTGCTTGTGCTCCCTCCACGCACACCTTCTGTCGCTCTCTATTAATTTCTTGCGCCTCAACCGCCGCTATTTTCATCTTTTCATGCAGCTCACGAAGCCAGCTCCTCCTATTTATTCTCCTCTTAACTATAAATTCTTATTTCTAATTAAATACATACATGCGTATCCACTTGGTCCAATTATACATGACCCAATACATACATATGGCCCAAAACTCACACATATGCACACGTATGGCCCACTTGTCACTTTCGCATGACTCACTCATCTGCACGCGCCTGCTGGCTGCTACACTGCGTCGTCCATATACGTAGACCTCTACGCATTCCATCTCATTGCACCTGCGTCCTTCGCGTGCACCTCTGTGACTTCACATGCCACCTGCATCTTTGCGACCTCACGTGCTGCTCTTGGTTTACGCACCATCTACGCGGATTCTTTTCGACCTGCAGTGTACGTCCATCTCACATCCATGTTACACATAAAAACAAAGTCACATAGTACCTTAATCTTCCATAAATAAATAAGGTAATCCATCACAAATATTATTGTCAATTAATCATCACACACTCATAAATATTGTTGTTAAATTAATCGTCACATATATATTTCGCAAATAGAATTAACAAACTGAAACTGAAATTCAGAAATGGTTGGTGATGATGTGATTGATCTTCTTCGCAAGTTGCGCAGCGCATGCAATAACTGGTTGTCGACGATCGGGATACTTTGACCTTAAATGAGTAAGGGGTTAGAGTGAATGAGGACCAAAAACGAGTTTCGCTCACCGAGGAGATAGGTTAAATCGTTTCGTTGGTCGAGGAAAAAAAAACGAGCTGAACATGAGGATTATACTAGTTCGAGCCCCTATAAAGGTAAAAGCTCTACTCCAGTCTTACCGTGAGGCGAGGAATTTCACTATATTCAAGTACAAGTGTTTGCTCTCTAGCCTGAGTTCTGGTGAATTCTATATTTGTGGAGTCTACTATCTTGTTTCTTGAGTCGCTTGCCCCCTCTAGCGTATTTGCCTCAAAGGGTTTTATACCTCTCCGATTGTTACCAAAAACAGTGGGAGAGATTCTGAGTAGTGGCTTGATGCTTGAGGTGGGTTATGTAACCGCCGGATCGACGCCCACGTCGACTTAACTCCGGCACTCAAGGTCTTAGTAGCTCGCCGAGTATGCGACGTCTTGGAACTCAGGATAAACTCCCGAGCGGAGTTGAATCCTTGCCCCCAAGGTCGAGGTCGCGGGAAGGCGGCTGACCAGTCATGGTCGAGACTTTGCGGCTCAACCCGAGCCGGGGCCCGTTGACCATGCATTGACTGTCGGAGATTTCTCGATCCCGACAGCTAGCCCCGAGGCTCAAGGTCGTGTCAGGCACTTGGGAC
This sequence comes from Guadua angustifolia, assembly GCA_036346375.1. NCBI lineage: Eukaryota > Viridiplantae > Streptophyta > Magnoliopsida > Poales > Poaceae > Guadua > Guadua angustifolia. The sequence continues at coordinate 70,964,066 of CM070500.1, read as the reverse complement.
GACCTCGAGTCTCACGATATGGACAAAGGGGACGGTCTCCTGGTCGCCCCGAGCTCAAGGTCGAGATCGGGCGGAGACCAACGAAAGGGCTTCAGCGTCATCACACCTGACACCCCTTGGACTTCAGAATCTTAGTACGGACATGATCGAGCAGCGGAACCGCCTGTAATGCCTCGATCCCGCTGCTCAATCCTTAATTACGCCTGTCGAATCACCATCGGCACGCCTTTTGAGATGCCTTAACTTCGGTAAGAACCTTGAGCGGGGCTTATAAAACCCGAGCCAACAGCGACCTTGAAAAAAACTCCCGACTTCCCTTAATTTTTGTCTTCCAACCTTCTGCTCGAGCCTTTCTTCTTCTTTCGACCAAACATCAAACGACCGCTATGGCCAAGCTCGGAAAGAGTTCTCTATCAGCGACGAGGATGAAGGAGTTTGAAGGCCTAGGGCTGCTGGACCCGGCGACGTGGCGGCTGCCGGGCGGAGAGGCCGAGCCGCAGCCACGGGATGATGAGCTCGTCAGCACTGAGCACTATATGCTCTTCGGCCTGCGGACACCGGAGAGTGACTTCATGGCATCAGTTCTCGCCCAATGCGAGATAGAACTTATCAATCTGGTGCCAAATTCTATCCTCCTCATTTCCATCTTCTCTTATTTATGCGAGGGGTTCCTTGGGATCCTTTCTACCCCCTCTCTTTTCTTCCGCTTCTTTTCCTTGTTCCGCACCGAGAAGGACCCCGTGGTCAGATGATTCTACTTCCTGCTACGGGCAAGACTCCCCTGGTATGATCTCCAACACTGGTCCTCCTTCCTGTTCATCTCGACGTCGACCTTCCTTTGCTTCTACACATGGTTCACAAAACCGCGATTTTCGACTTTACCGTTCCGGTTCGAGATCCAAAACCGCTCGGTAAACCGTTTTAATTTTTTTAAAAAATTAAATTTTTTGAAAAAATTTATGTCGGTACTGCGGTTTTTGTCAAAAACTGCTCAAAAACCGTTTTTGAAGAACATTCAATTGGACGGGTTGGTTTTCGAGAAAACCGAGCGTTTTTCGCGAAATCATGGTTTTCGATTTTTTTTCAAAAAATTCGAAATTCTTTAACTTTTCAACTCTTTCGGTTTTTAACGGTTTTTAAAATTTTTAAAATCGCATCGTAAACCGAGCGCGTTTTAGCAATGCAGCTTTTGTGAACTCGCTTCTCGTCTTTCATTTGTCTGGGTGAACATCGCCGTCGGAGGAAGAACTACTGGCGGCCTCGATGAGATCCATGACCGCGAGTCTTTGTCCCTCGTGCTGATCGTGTACACCTTCATCTTCTTGTGGTTCGTCGGAGGGCTCACCGTGTTCCACCTCTACCTCGTGAGCACCAATCAGGTATAGCCTGCCTGTTCATCGCAACATTGTCAGAGACATACATCTCTGAATTTACTAGAGCTACTGCAATTGTTCAGATGTCGAGTTCACTTGTGCAATGCCTTTCTGCAGACCACGTATGAGAACTTCAGGTACAGATACGACAGGTGGCGCTGTCGGCTGAGGCACACGAGTGGGGCCGGGTCCACCCGTCGGTGAGAGTGAGAGGGAGAGAGAGAGGAAGAAATGGAGTGGAAGGGGCTGACAGGTGGGGCCGGGTCCACCTGTCGGTGAGAGTGAGGGAGAAGAGAGAGGAAGAAACGGTAAAGGCGGTTTTCCGCTTTCCAAAATTGGAAATTTCAGATTTCATTTTTAGGTTTCCTTTCACAGACCAAACTCTTTGTATTTATTTGAGCAGACAAACTAATTCACAAATTTTTGAAATTTTTGGATGATCCTGAGGCAATACTGCAGCTCTTATAAAAATTCAGATGATGAGAAAACTTGTGATTTTTTATAAAATTCTGACATTGCTACAACCATTTAAAGTCTTGCTGTATTTGATTTTCTAGAGGTATTAAATTAAGTTAAAAATCTTTGAACATTTTTCTATAGGGTTCTGAGATGCTGCAGATGATACCATAAAATTTTTAGAGCGTGATCATGCTTATGGATTTTTATAAAAATTTGACAGTGTCTCTGTTTTCTTTCCAAGGTGCTTTATTTTTATTTTTATTAAATATTAAATGGATTCAAAATTTTCTAAAAATTTTTAGGGAATGATATTGGAAGTATTTATGATTTAATTTTAAGAATTTTCTGTGATTAAATATTTGGAATTTGAATTTCAGAACTCTTAATCAGGTTAAGAAAATCTTTCCTTAAATGCATAAATTCCAGAAAATGATATAAATTCAAATGTAAACCAAAGTCAACTCTAAAACTTGAATTTCACTTTTATTAACTTTTGGGATGTTAAAATACCTTGTCAACTTGTGGTAGAATTAGACTAATTTCAAATCGGGGCCAATATGCCAATCCTAATGGACATCATAGATTTGTTTTGTCAGTAGACGTTGTACAATGCTATGTATGTAATTGTGAAATAAGTTTCTTGTACTCTGAAACAGTGTTCATGACATCTAAAGATACCAAGCTTGTACGAGAGATTTTATCTCGAGCTGTAATCCGCCTCTCAAATTATTAAGTGTTCCCTCAGTCCGAAACAAACACAATGTTCTCTCTCTCTTTTTTGACCGTTTGTCCGGTTTCCTCCTTTACCACTCTCCTACTCAACCGTAGCGAAAGTTAAAGCAATGAACTTTCTTTTAATGTGCACAGTACTAACCGAAATCAACCAAGAACTTAGGCCGTTTGATGCAGGTTCCAGATTCTAGTAGAAAAGAAAGCGGTTCCGGATTCTTGGTAAAGCGTTCGTAGAATCGAATCCGGAGGAGCGGGTTGCTAGCCGATTCGACCACGGTGTGTAAAAATCAAACGATTAAGCTTTGAAACGTCCGAGTCCTATTCCGTTTGGTTGGATTTATTTGATTCTAGGAAAGCAATCGGTTCCAAGTTCCAAAGCGGGGCCTTAGTAGTCGCAAGCGATCAGTCTCACGTCCCAGGCTGCTCTTCTTTTGGCGTTAGCATCCCGGAGCAAGCATTGCAAAGTGTATCCAGGTCTCCGCCACCCAGTACGCAGGTCAGTGGCATACGCTTCAAGGTGTGTTAGGTTGCTCGTAAAAAGTGGAAGTACGTGTATGAGATGGTTTAAGATAAAAAATTATTCATATGTTTGGTTACTTGATAATTTTATCCTTGATGGGATACAAATTTTAAAAAATACTTCCTATAAATACTGCACCATTCTATCCATCCAAAATAATAGAATCAAATGATAAAGAACTGTCTCATCTCATTTAAACTCATCCCACCAACCATACACACCTTTAAACAATATAGCTCAAACTTGTAATTTGTGGAGCATTAAATAATTTCTTGATTTACATACTGTGCAGCTCACTGTATAAGACTATCTCCAGTGGTATCTCTTCAGCCTCTAAATCCTTTCGTAGATAGATCTCAAACACTCCAACAAATTCCTTTACGGTTCCCTTCGGAAGGGATTTGGAGAGAGAATCTTTTCAGAAAGGGATTCTCTCTCCAATCTCTATACAAAACTCTTCGAGAGGATGCTGCTGGAGATGGTAGAAATGAAGGGAATGAATATAGGGAAGGGAATGAGAGAAGAGAAGGGAATAAAGAGAAATTGCTGGAGATAGTCTAACACTGTCGTGCCCTATTGAATATTTTATTGGTAGTTGGCTACACTGCGCATGTTTATTGAGGAAGCTGACATCCTGGTATCTGTGTCATCCAACATTCTAAAGTTTATCAACTAATATGTTTAAAACAATCTAGATTGGTTGCCTGAAACATCATTAGATTTGTTGTTAAAATAGTTTTATATTATTATTATTGTTATATAATAAGATAAAGTTATAAAAAGTAGCGATCAAGAGTAGTATATATATATTTAGTAAATTACCCCTAATAAGTCGTCAGAAATGAGCTTTTTGCCTTGATCTGAATTCTTCTACTGTTGTTAAAAGTAAGCAGGCAGCACCTTTGTGGCAATAGGCAAGAGCAACGGTTTCAGAGATTGTTTTGAGTACAAGAGTGATCTTCTTTCACCAAATTGGAAATTTTTTCTCTCTACCATCTGTTGTTGTATGCATAGATTTGCTTTTTTAAAAAAAAAAGTACTAGGGGATCGATGATTAGAATTCTCAAGTACAATATCTGCCGAGACGAATGATATAAGATAAAATGCAGCAAAACACTGGAGATGGATTCCTAAATATTATATCTTCTTGTAGCAGCTTTACCTAAGTTCATTCTGAAGATCTACGATGCGTTCATTTGTCTACTTATTAGAATACTGAAATATACAAGATGCAATCTTGAGTGCTAATAATGCATTATTTTTATAATTAACAAGATATTCCCGCCTGAAGAAGGTAATGCGATTCAATGTTTTATTATGGAATTTAATCAGAAATAGCTGCCATTTGATTATGTATAGCCCTATTGTCCTATCTATTGTTCATTTCTTTTCTCCGTACGGTGAATGCTGAAGCAATTAACTCAGTTTGCGATAAATCATGATACTAATTGTATTTTGAAGCAAAATATATTAGAGAAACGTGCATTGCACTTGCACGCTTACTAGCTAGTTTGACTCAAAAGATCGACATGGTTGGCATAATCTTGTGCATAGCAATGCACAAATTAAGCTATATAGAGATCTGTTTCTCTTGGAGAGAAAGTAGAAAAAGAAAGCAGGAAAAAGACATGGCAAGATTTGCACTGGATCAATACAGGACATGCTGCTGATAATCTGCCTGTTGGGTGCGACCGAGACCGGCCATGAAATTATGGTTTTGTTTCCTTTCCCATTTCATTGGATCCACATTATGAACCATAAGTAGGCAAATATCTCATGTTTGTTTTCTGCCATTTTCGCGACTCCGGGTAACCATCATACTAATATTTCCAACAAAATGCTAATGTGTTAACCGGCGAAGTGGTCCATGTGGGAGCTGCATGCACATATTTCTTTTTGGACCAAGTTGGTGTAGATTAATTGTGTTTTCATTTCCTTTTGCCAAGAGCCCAAAACCAATCTGCTAGGGATATTCATGGCCAAACACTTGGATCCATCCTGGTCAATAGCTCACAATTAATGGTTTTTCTTGAGGAAAAAAAAAGCAGCCCCAGCGATACCGTTTTATTGTTTTTTTTAAGGAAACAAGAAGTTTACTGATTGACCGTACAACTGTGCAACTCTTGATTCTCTCATTTTCAAAACCCGCATTTCACTGCTTTTATTGAACTATAAACCTGCAGGTTGCTTTGTTAAATTAGTTTTGATGCTAGCTGGGTATATATGGTAGGCGAAATATTTGGTGAAAACCACCAATTCCATGAAAACTCCGTGGAAACCACCTGTAGAAGTTTTGAAAAATTCTCAAAAAATTACCATATGTAGGGGAGGTGAACCTCTACAATCCTGCAAAATTTGAAGATGAAACTCAATCGCATTTGAAAGATATGAAAAAGATAAACAACAAAAAGAATAGTGCCAAAACAGGAAAAATTACTATTCATGCTGACTTTGTTTTTTTCATATCTTTCAAATGCGATTGAGTTTCATTTTCAAATTTTGCAGGATTGTAGAGGTTCACCTCCCCTACATATGGTAATTTTTTGAGAATTTTTCAAAACTTCTACAGGTGATTTTCACGGAGTTTTCATGAAATTGGTGGTTTTCACCAAATATTTCGCCTATATGGTATACCATGTTTTTAGTTACTCCTTTTCGTCCAACTCTCACCGGCCAGTAGTATAAATTGTCTGTCCATGCACGCTTTAGAACATTTTTTTTCGATTATAAAGATGACACGCACGCACGCTAGCTTCATACCATGATTCAAGTCCCAATCTACTAAACTGCGCCGGCCTTAGATGAGTTTAGAGTTTACTACCGTTGGAATCGCCAGCAGCCTGCCACAAAGAGGATGGTCATACAAATAACAAAAGCACACGAGAGACACAAGAATTTGTTTATGAGGTTCGGCGATGCCTACGTTCTCAAGAGCCGAACCACGGTGGCCATGTGCGTACGAGGAGCTTTTTTTTTCCTTAAATATTAGGGTTACAAAGAGTTTGGCACCATATTTTTATACCTCGGTTACCGGATACAACCCGCCCTTTTACTTTGTTGATATGAGTTGTACATAAAATCAATTTAATCACATGACTTCTTCGCCGATAAACAATGGTACCTAAATCTACAAAATCTGAAGCTTCAGCTATTCTAGCCCCCCTCATCTTGTTTGTTGCAAATCTAGCAACTCCGTGAATATATTTGAAGATTTGGCTCTTTCTCACCGTTGAAGGTGTACCTAGAACGAGCCGGCTAGCGCGATAAGCGAAGCGAAGCGTGAGACCAGCTTTCACACCAAGGCAACATAGAAGGAGCGTGGGGCTACAGCCAGGGTGCGCGAGAGGCGCCTTGCCACTGTCATCGGAGCTCTAGTGACCTTCTATAGTAGGGAAGCATGGAAGGTGATATGTATCACCTTTCGGCGCTTATATGATCAGCGATGGAGCCAAATCTTACATTCGTGAAAGACTAAATTTACACAAAAAAAAAAAAAGAGTAGAAGAGGCTAGAAAAGCAATGATTTCACAAAATCCAGCAAACGAAACATGATAGCCTCACAGGAAGAAAAGAAAAGGATGGCATGATGGCAAAATAACGGCAGGCGGTTAGATTGGCTTGGGCTACACATGGCGCGCGCCCATTAGAAGCCGTGGATTACACCTCATCGCCACCTTATCATCTCTCTTCTCCTCTTCTTCCATTCCATGCAAGCAGCAGCAGCAGCAGATACAGTTCGCGCACTCCCGCCTCACCGATGGCCTCCGCCATGGAGCTCTCCCTCCTCAACCCCGCCGCAATGCACCACCACCACCACGGCCTCGTCGCGAAGCCGCTGTCCTCCGGCCTGCCCCTCGCCCGGCGGTTCGTACGCTTCCGCGTGGCGGCCTCCTCCACCGCGGCGCCGCCCGCCGCGAACAAGCCGTCGTCCAAGAAGCGGGGCAAGACGGAGATCCAGGAGACGCTTCTCACGCCGCGGTTCTACACCACCGACTTCGACGAGATGGAGCAGCTCTTCAACGCCGAGATCAACAAGCAGCTCAACCAGGCAGAGTTCGAGGCGCTGCTGCAGGAGTTCAAGACGGACTACAACCAGACCCACTTCGTCCGCAACCCCGAGTTCAAGGCCGCCGCCGACAAGATGGAGGGCCCGCTCCGCCAGATCTTCGTCGAGTTCCTCGAGCGCTCATGCACCGCCGAGTTCTCCGGGTTCCTCCTCTACAAGGAGCTCGGGCGCAGGCTCAAGGTTTGTCCGATTCTGGTCTGCTTTTTCCTTTTAGGCATTTCCGCGAGCATCTGGAGGGCGCGTGCTGATGCCCCGTTTCTTTGCAGAAAACCAACCCGGTGGTGGCCGAGATCTTCTCTCTCATGTCCAGGGACGAGGCCCGGCACGCTGGGTATGTAGCACACTCTTATCCCCCATCGCACAATGTTATTAATTCGCAGCAATTGGAGGCCAAATGTATTGTAGTATGATCAGAAATTCCTGGTTTTCTCATAAATGTTTAGGTTTTAATTTTAGGCTAGATGGGTTGGTGCTTCCAATTCAACTCAATTTTGCAAGAAAATTCAACTAAGCAGTCCTCACGATTTGTGCTGTGTAGGTTCTTGAACAAGGGGCTGTCTGATTTCAACTTGGCGCTGGACCTCGGGTTCTTGACCAAGGCTAGGAAGTACACCTTCTTCAAGCCCAAGTTCATCTTCTACGCCACCTACCTTTCGGAGAAAATTGGGTACTGGAGGTACATCACCATCTTCAGGCACCTCCAGGCGAACCCGCAGTACCAGGTGTACCCTATCTTCAAGTATTTTGAGAACTGGTGCCAGGACGAGAATCGCCACGGAGACTTCTTCTCCGCGCTGCTCAAGGCGCAGCCGCAGTTCCTCAACGACTGGAAGGCCAAGCTCTGGTCACGCTTCTTCTGCCTCTCGGTAATCTCGAGCTATTCCACTGTTTGCATGGGCTAACACCGAAGGTTGTTATGTCCCTCTTACTGTTGTTGTTGTATGGGACCGTCTGCAGGTGTATGTGACCATGTACCTAAATGACTGTCAACGTACTACATTTTATGAAGGAATTGGTCTGGACACCAAAGAGTTCGACATGCATGTGATCATTGAGGTAAAATATAGAACCGCATGTTCTTGTCGTTTGTACAGTCGATTCTGTGTCCTATTTGCTTCTTTGCGGTGTTTCAGGCAGTGATTACGAAGAACTGCTGAACACTACAATAATGTCCTTTGTGCAATAACCAGAACATATATGAAGCTTGATAGATTATTTATATGTTTATGAGAACATTAATCAAACTTTGATGTAAATTGAGGTCACTATTGATGGTACAATGGGTGCATCTCTCTGCAGACCAACCGCACAACAGCAAGGATCTTCCCCGCTGTTCTGGACGTCGAGAACCCTGAATTTAAGAGGAAGCTAGACAGGATGGTAGAGATCAACCAGAAGATCATTGCTGTAGGAGATTCTGACGACATCCCCCTGGTGAAGAACCTGAAAAGGATTCCTCTTGTTGCCGCACTGGTGTCTGAGATCATCGCTGCGTACCTCATGCCACCGGTTGAGTCTGGCTCTGTTGATTTTGCCGAATTTGAGCCCCAGCTTGTTTACTGATTTTGTAGAAAGATATATCTCCACCTTTTTCTTCCAAAAGACACGATGATGCGTTCTCCTTGAGCAGGGCCGGTCCTGACATTTTGGTGGCAGGGGTAAAACTTATATGGAGGCCCTTCCACCTCCTCATATATATATATATATATATATATATATATATATATATATATATATATATATATATATATATATATATATATATATATATAAGCACACATCATTAAAGAAATTAATATTCAATGCACAAAAATACTTCTAGAACAATTTAAAGTTTATAAAATGACAAATGTAAATTGTAATCATAAACACTTACTTGGCACTTGGCATCATCTTAAAAATTAATTATTTAGGTTAAATCGACATAATAGGATTACTCATTAAAAATTTGTCCATAGCTCCTCTCTGCGTTTCTATGAAGTCATTCGCACATTTTTTCTTTTCCTTTTTTCGCTCTGGGATGGATACCTTCGGATGACATGATATCACAAAGCTGAAAATAAAAATAAATAGATCAAAGGTTGAATAGTGCAATGGGGCCTCTGTGCCGATGATGTCAATCACATATTCACATTGAGACTATTCGATCCGTGAAATTGAAAAAGCAGAATAATGAATACACATACACATACACTACATCACTACGAACGATGAATGAGAGAAAATTGCCTCGGGTCGCATGGCGTGATGATTGACGAACTCTGTCGGTGATCGGTGGAGTCGCGGCGTGACCAAATCACGATCGGGATCAGCGAGGCGATCAACGGATCGAACTTCGGAGGGTAGCGTCGCTTAAGCCTGGCGCGAGGGCGTCGGGAGTCGGGGCTCGAAGGCGCGCCCAGCTGCGTTCGATCGATTGAGACGGTTCGTTTCTGCTGGACCTCATTAGATCAACTCGGCCACGTTTGCTCATGGCCGGGCAAAAATCCATGGTGTAGTTGCATACCTGAGGGGGCCCCATGACTTTGGGGGCTCGGGGCGGCCGCCCACCCTGCCCCTCCCTAGGGCCGGCCCTGTCCTTGAGGGGCTTTGAATGATGAGATTATGGATGGTTAACAGGATCTGCATTCTCCTGTGCTCATTTGCAAAGTTTTGAGACTTCAACAATGGCAAGTTTTTGTTGTGACATCTCCCATGCAAATGGCAGTGCACTGCATCAGAGTGGGTGATCCAGTTTTCCAACAGATGGAGAAGTATCTGAAGTTGTTGTGTTGGTACTTTCAAGTCAATAGCATCCAATTTTTTTAGATATGTTAGTGTATCACATATAGGATGTTGTTAGGTCTTGGCGAGGTGAACAATGGCTCCATCTTCATTCTAGTAAATCGACACCTGAAATTAAAGGAATAAGTGCAATTTACAACCCTTAACTCTGGCATTTGTTCGATTTTCAACCATAAACTCTAAAATCGTTCAAGTCAGGATCTCAAACTTACAAAACTGACCACTTTACCTCCCCCCCAAAAAAAAACTACATCATGCTGGTTTCATCTGACATGACGCCTACATGTCAAATGGCTTTGACACGTAAGCACATCTTTGATGATATGGAAGACATTCAACAAACTCAGCAAATAAAACATAAAAATTATGTATGGACCCACATGTCATCCTCTCATCTCCTTCTCTCCCATTCTCTCTCATTCTATTTCTTCTCCATGCCAAAGTCCATTGAGCCAGGGGCGGAGCTGGGCCTCGGGCCACCGGGGCCTGGGCCCGAAGCCCAGCTCAAATAGCGCAGGTAAGAAGGCACCTGCCATCGGCAAAATGATGCTATTCTATTGCTCAACTTCTGTTCCATTCTAACTTCAGATATCATTTTGTGCTGTTTTTCAATGCATTCTTGGATTTTTTGTGGTCATGTTTTCGGAGATTCTTAGGAATTTGAGGATGTAATTAGTTTGCTATTTTTGTCTCAGTATCATTTAGCGCTTTGGTTTAGGTCGATTCCACTTACTTTTCTTGATGCGATATGGCGCGAGAGGAAGCCATGGGGAGAGCACTGGAGGAAAACAAGCGAGCAAAGAGAGGTTTATTGCTTGCGCCATCGTGGACATTGGTTTGGAAGCGGAGGTTAGATCGAGAAACAGCGGAGAAGGCGAAGAATAATATGCGGAGGATACGCTTCGGTAACCTAGCTCTTCCAATCTCCTCACCAATCCCGACCCCAGCGCCACTTGCCGACCCGACATGCTCCGGCTCCGGCCTCCGCGTCCCACCTGATGGCTCGGCGCCCAGCGTCCCGCGTCATGACGCCTCGGCCCACTGCCGCCGCTCACAGCCACCCACCCACCTTTCGGCCACCCACCGGCCCCGAGCCAGCGCGCGCCGCTGAACGCCGCTCCGGCCTCCCACGCGTGCACACTGGGCGAGGGCGCGGGCCGCCCGCCACCCCTCGTCGGATTGCCGCCTCCCCACCACCATCACAGATCCTAAATGACCGCTGGCGCCACTCCCACGCCCTCGGTTCTCACCGCCTCGGCCTCTGAAGCAGCTCCTCCTATGGCTCAGATACACCAAACATTCGTTAATTAGGTATTAACTTCTCTACTTCTCGCTCTCTGCCTTTCCAAAAAAAACTTTTCTACTGCTCTACTACACTATATTTATTTTGATATATTTTATCTATTTTATTGAAATGTTAAACATAGAGTTCAAATTTATTTTTAACTGTGCAATCGTGTTGTACTTTTTTTATCTTAGACTTAACATAGTCTTTAACATTAGTAATAGCGGCTAAATTTTTGGCCCGAGGCTTACCAAAATCCTGGCTCCGCCACTGCATTGAGCCTTATCTTAGTCACACGGCAACCATTGCCGCACGACTGCCCCTAGCCCAACAGCACTTATTGCTCCTGCTGCTCTTCTTCTCTCCCTCTCTCCCCCATATCTCCCTCCTTTTCTCCTCTTGTAGCAGGCAGAGGAGGCATCCGGCGACTAGCTCACCCCGATATGGATTCAGTGGGTAGAGGATGCAACCTAGTGATCGGCAATCTTGACCTCTTCATCGACCGAATGTCTGGTGCCTTTTGTATCCCACCACCTGCTCTTGCTTCTTGTCTGGACCAGATTTTCAAATCCGAACCCTCTGTGTAAAACTGTGGTAATCTACAAAAAGATAGCACACATAGTGGAAACAACGATAATAATACATCCATATCAAGAATCAAATAATATTAATTAAGTAAAAGATACCGGCCTTACGACCAACCATGACAAATAAGCAACCTCATAGCTTGAGTTCAATAAAGTAGCAGCGGAAATGAAACAAACAGCAGTAGGATAGGCCTATCCATTTGCCCAACAAGTAATCGACTGGGATACACGTCCTAGTAATCTGGATTGCCTTCATCATAACCACAAGCAAAGAACGCGTAGTCACATTCTGTTATATACACTCCTCTATGGAAAGTTGGAATGTTGTAAGGGTGAGTACAAAATGTACTTCACAAATCTTAGAAACATAATACATGATAACTATATGCACGGCTAAACAATTGAAGCTTAATATGAATCATTTAGTATAAAGTAATGTTTAACTTTAAATACAGCTAGTAATTTCACAAAGTATCATTTGACCAAATATAGTTGTAATAATTGAATTTGATATGATAACTATAACAGGTTCCATCTACCTGACAAGCTCCATCTGCCAAACCATAATCCGAGAGTTCCATCTATTCACAGATTCCCAAAGCACCATTTTTATTTAAAACAAAACCATAAAATATACAATGTGAAGGTGTATCTTGCCTGTCCTTGACCGTAGGCACAGCTAATTAAGTAGTTTTAACTCTGCAGAGTGTGTACAGCTTTTCCCACAAAGACATCATCAACGCTTTGTGCAATTGATATTAGCACACTTTATTTGGTGTGTCGTAGAGAGATCATGACAAGGATTTTATAATGTGCAACCCTCCTATTAACTTTGTTTGCTAAGGTTTCACCGTCGAAGGGTTCAATCTGCCTAGTCAGAAGCCCCTCTTGCGCATGTCTCCATCTGACGCACATTCTACCAACTAGCAGAGCTAATAACAAGGCGCACAAATTAATTAGTCAGGTCGTACCCATATAGACTTGTGATTGTAGGTAGTGCTTGGTTCATAGTAACACACTCTTCGATCCTTAATTGATTAAGGCAGAATATTCACTTTACAATGTCTCATGCTTCTTGCACCCACCAAATATTCATTCGCCCTAGTCTAAACCATTTTTTCACTTTATTTTATTTAAATAACAGCAGCAATACCTCTTGCTGCAACTACACAAATGAATTTTAATAATGTTTAAAACGATTCCCATAATAGCACAATACCGAAACATTTAAACTAGACTAAGTAATTCTACCGTTTTATGCTACTCTACTAACCATCATCAAATAATATAGCTAATACTAGCTAGGGTGATAAAGGTACATCATGATCAATGCCAATGAGATCATAACAATACTGGAGTTTAACTAAACCTTAAGCCTATATTTAAAGTACATTGCATAAAAATAAGCATGCATAATTTAAAATAGCATAAGCATTTTAGAAATTTGGGATCAATATGGTCAAGGGATACTTACCTTTACCGAACGCTGCTTGTTCTACCTCTTGTTGGTTTCGCGAGACTTCTCTAGCGATGTCGTCTACATGCGAAAGCGAACATAAATAAATAAAAGAAATAAAAATAAAATCCAAAAATTATACAATTGGTGGTAAAATGTAGAGTTTGAATTTATATGAATTTAAAAATTTGAATCACTAGATTTGAAGCTCGAATGAAGGAGAACGAGTTCTTAGAATGTTAGAAATCACATAAAAACAAAAAAAGGATTTTTATCATTATTATTATTATTGTGAGGTACTGTTCATAGCTGCTGCACCTTAGGTTAGACACAAAACTATGCATGCGCAACAAAAAAAAGAAGAATAGAGGGGCATGGCTAGGGTTAGGGCATAGGCCAAAGCAAGAGAAGCATGGCGTAGCTTGCGACGGGAGGATGCCAATGATGGGGTCAGTGGCAGCAAGGGAGCTCCGTGGTTGTGGCAATACCACGGCGAGCAGTGTGCGGCCATACGAGGAAAACCGAAATTCGGTGAGTAGAGGAGAAGAATCCCAAAATTGATAGAGGAGAAGAGGATGACAAGGCACACCTCATGACATGGATGGTTTGGTGATTAGAGCTCCGAGGCACCGGCGGCAAGGAGGGAGCACAACAACGATGTTCGGGTCATGCTATGGTTCTTCACGAAGTTCCGGCCAAATAGAGGCACAAGAGCTTAGGACAAGAGGAGGAACTGGTTGTGAGATGGGAGAGGAGCACGATGCTCACATTATATAGGGTCGAGGATGTCCATATAGAAGGAAACCAACTCGAATATGAAAATATTGAAAACAAAAAGAATACAAAATTTGGGCACCAAATTTGGGATAGGAGGTTGGGAATGGAAAGAGGAAGATTCGATGATCAATTTGGCGCAAAAATGGAAGGAATCGGGCGAGGAAATCACGGGTTCTTCATGCTTCAAATCACACTAATGGAGGGCTTCTCTCACTCAGCTGAAGCTTGAGGACGGCATTGCACCTGGCGAGTGGTCCCTTCTTCTTTTTAAATTTAATTGATAGTTGAAAATAAAAAGACTTTTTATAAAATAGGAAATAATGTTTAAAAATTCTATAAAATTCTCAAAAATACTTTGGGATATTTGGGACTTAATAAAATTACTTTTAGAAATATTGGAGTTTTATTTTTCTATAGTAAATTATTATATATATATATATGAAATTAGGAAAAAAGCATTTATAAAATCCAAAAAATTAGGAAAAATCTTAGAAATTAAAATTTAAATATTTAAGCAAAAATATATAATTCTTAGGATGTTACACTTCCCTCCTCCACGCCGATGTGTCACCATCACCGTTGGCCATGAGCTCCAACACTACTGCCATCCTCGAGCTCTACCACCACTGTCGTCATTGAGGTGTGCCAATGCTATCTCGAGGTCCACTGTCACCGCCACCCCCAATTTGCACTGTCATTGACCAGATCTGGCACCGCCATCCTCGAGGTCCTGAATGTATGGGTGAGGCAGCTAGAGGCGTTGTCGGCGATGTGGTTGAAGTAGATGAAGCCTTGGTCCCATCGGCCATTGGATCATGTGATAGCATCAGTGGGCCACGGGGACCATGATGAGCACCTTAACTTGGATGGGTATTGCATAGTGGATGTCGGCATCGAGAGCCATGTGCTACAGTGACAACTGGAAAGTAAGAGAGTTCACTGTCACAACTAGGCCCGAGATGATGTTCCCCCTCTCAATTTTACAATTCCATAGTTGCACTCGCTCCTCCACTCTTGCCATGGTCATCGCGGCCACTGCTCTCACCATCGGCCAACACTAGCCAAGCTTTGCCACCTAAAATGCATTGGGGTTCTCCTCCTTCCCTCTTGCTCCGTCATGCCCCACCGTCACCTCCACGTGAGCTACTAACCATTGGCAAATCCAACCAGTTGAGATGAGCACGACCTACATGTCAATGACAATGACTGGGGAGTTGGTCATCAGATATTCATCCTAGGTGGACTGGGAGATGGTGTGAGATTGATCCTACTCGGGTTTGGAGAGAGATGGTGATGGAAAGATATGTAGATACGAGTGAGGGATGAGGAAGAAGAACATGTGAGGTGGATGGCAAATCAGCTATACTTGTGCATGTGGGATCCATGTGGAGGCCATCTAGGGTGAAAACCACCCATAATGGGTCTAGGGAGTAAGGTAGACAGTTTCATAAGTTTGAGGTTTGAATAGTTCCAGAGTTTAGGGTTGAAAGTCGAATCGAAGCCAGAATTCAGGATAGTAAATTGATTTTTTTAAAAAAATTAAATAATGAACGATCATTCTCTAAGTAAGTTGTATATATGCAACAAATGGCTAATTGTGTGCACATAATATAACCATTTAAGCCATATGGGTACCCTAGGCCATACCATGGGAACTAAATGTATTTGTATAAGTGAAATGTTAATTTGCATGACCACTAACAAATTTCAATAGTTTTTCAATTGACACAAACATACATTTTGAAACATGTATTTGGAGCATTTGAATCAAATACAATGAGAAAATAAAATTTTCAACAAAACTAAAACAAATTTTAAATAAGTTACATATAAACTTTCACTTGTGTGCCACTTCTACTTCCCAAACTAGAAGACACTCGCAAATTTGCTTCTATGTTCTTCTAGCAAACAAATTTATTATATGTAACGGATCAAAGTAACAACATTGTTGAAATGCAGCAACCATGTAGCAATATGGCCACAACCAGTTGATACAAGGAATAAATTTGATTACATTTAAATTTGTGTGAAGACCATATAGAGGTCTATCCTTGTTAGTGATGAGTTATTGATTGTATTTGAGGAAGCGGTGCTCCAATTTGAGTTTGTTTTGAATTCTATTTAGAATTTGAAGTAATTTTAGGGCTATCAGGTCAAGAGTGGTACTACTAGCCTTGTAGTGGTGGTAGTACCCGGCCAGTGGCACTACCAGCCTGGGATGGGCGATAGCGTTGGCCCTGTAGAACTACTAGGCTGGGAGTGTTAGTATTTTTATAGAGAGGTGTTTCTTTGGGTGTGTTCAAGGGCGGCACTACCGATTGTTAGGAGTGATAGTACTAGAGGTGCGGTACTATCAGCCCCTACATGGTGGTAGGTATTTTCCAAAGAGGTCTCTCGGGGTAGTTTCAATGGAGCGGTACTACTGGCCTACCAGGAGCGGTAGTATCGGATTTGCAGTACTACAACCCTAGGAGACGGTAGTACCAGGTTTCTAACAACTTGAGTTTAATGTTTGCATTAACTGTTGATTAATGCATATTATTGTGAACAATACTATGTAATGTATTTCTTGTCTGTGTGGTTGCAAGACTCTGGGACTATATCATGGTGAGATGAAGGTGAGACCAGGACTAGGCTAAGAGAGCTGATATCTAGAATGGTTAAAGGGCGCTAGAAGATGACTGAGGTTGGGAAGTGGTTGCGAACTAGGAAGACAAGGAGCCGGAGCATGAAGCATTGGTGATGATCATGGCAAGCAACGGTATGGACCAAGACTAGGCTCAAGGAGGAGTTGAGGTCCAGAATGATCGAGGAAGCTATATGATGTGCAC
The DNA here is from genome assembly GCA_036346375.1 of Guadua angustifolia. Classification (NCBI taxonomy): domain Eukaryota; kingdom Viridiplantae; phylum Streptophyta; class Magnoliopsida; order Poales; family Poaceae; genus Guadua; species Guadua angustifolia. Next base: position 70,947,196 of record CM070500.1, on the reverse strand, counting down.
ACGGGGGGGGTGATCTTCTGATGAGAACGATACATTGATTTGGAGAAACGACGACCTCTTGAACCCTGGCTACCAACCAAAAGGATGAGAGTCGACAATCGCAAAGCCACTGAAACAGATCGCTATCAACCGTGTCCAACTCGATCAACCTTTATCCCTGCTAGTAATCGAGAAACTCGCAAAAACAAAGTAAGAAACAACTTGAAAATAGGCATTTTTCAAACGCTCAATACACAGGGTAAGGTTCTGTCTCTTATGTTGGATGGTATAGTCGACACACGCAAAACAAGAAGGGACGCACAGGGGGGTCTACCACATACAACAAAACCTAAAAACAACGTACGTAGGTGGCGGCCATATGTAGAGGGGCGCCGGCAACCATTGAGGCACCCAAACCATGGGTGGTAGCCAGCACCACCAAAACCTAAGAATACATGGGCCATAGGTCCAAAAATGAGGTGGTGCAACACCCACAAAGTTTTGGCCTTCTTTCGCAAGTTCCTAATGTTCTAGAGCGAATCTGGTAGTGGGGTTAGATCCATTGGAAAGCTTATCTCCTAAGCTTTCCAACGAGTGGTCGCACATTGAAAACAAACTTCGGATGTGGCCGGAGCATCCTTTTGAAGTACTGCTGCTCTTGATAGCCGAACCGGACTCAGCGACGACTGGGCTTGAATGTGGGCTTTCCTTGGGGCATGGACCGTCCTTGAGGAATGCTCCTAAGGCGCTAGTCCCATGAGGTAGGCTTGAAAGGCTGAGCATGTGGATTAAGGCCTCCGAAAGTCAACGAAGTTGTAGTGGAAGGTGCAACGGTTGTAGTATCAGAAATGGCCATCAGAGAAGGAGAGGTAGTGGTCGTATCCATGGTGGAGATGTCCTCATCATCCTCCCTTCTTGAATTGAAGTCGTCCTCGACTCCTTCTCATGATCTTGCAAAAACTTAGTAACAATAGGGGCAAAGCAATCGATATTTGCAATGGTTCTATACTAGCTATGTCATCTTGTGAGAAAACTTTTGTAGCCAACAAAACTTTACCCTTCAACTTCAGATCGGGTTTTGAAAAACTAGTGTACTTGAATGGGTTGATTTACTAGCTATACTTTTATTTTCACTCTCTTCTTTTTCTCTTTGAGCTCTTTTTACATTAATTTTTCGTAGTTCTGCAGGACTCATGGATTCCAAAATGATTTTCTTTCCCTTAAACAAGAAAGTATACTGATTGGTCTTACTATGATGTATGGCATCCATATCATATATCCACGGTCTACCCAATAAAAGAGAGCAAGTATCCATGGTTACAACATCGCAAACAACATTATCATGATAAGAACCAACTAGAGATAGGTACTCGAACGATTTTTGTTACCTGAACCTTACTAGTGGAATTGAGCCATTCAATCTCGTATGGTTGTTGTAGTGAATTCATGGCCAAGCCAAGCTTCTCGACCATGTCCACACTAGCAAGGTTGTTCCAGCTACCTCCATCAACAATGACATGCACAGCTCGCTCATTCACCACAAACCTTGTCTGAAAGATAGTATGGCGTTGGCTTTGTTCATCATGTGCAGGCTACGCACTAAGCACACGTGTGACAACAAGAGCTGGATATTTCTTTGATGTTGAAGCAGTGCAAATCTCTCCTTATGGTTCTACAGTGTTAATGGCAACAAGAGCATATTCATTTTCATCAATATCAATAGCACTAGAGTACTTACCATCTTCTCTGATTATTAGAGCACGTTGATTTGGATAGTCACACATCACATGGCCATGTCCCTTGTATCGAAAGCATTGTACTTCTCTCGTACGACCAGTGGAGGTGATGGAAGAAGCACTCTTCGTCGGAGCTTGTGTTGCTACTGATTTGCTTGACTCCAGGGTGTGTGTTGGTGTAGAGGAAACAGGGGCAACAGGTGAAGGAGCACGACCCGGAGTGGAAGACGACGTCTTAGTTTGGATCTGAATAGACCAGAATGGGGTTGATCCTCCAGAATTACCTTGCATCATCGATCATCGTCCCTGTACTTCCCTTTCTGCTACCAAAGCAAGATGATATAAATGGGTGATAGAATTGTATTCTTTATAATAAGTATGTCTTGTATTTCTCGGTTAAGCCCACTAAAAAATCTAACCATTTTTCCATCTTCACCCCCTTCTAATCGACAACGCAACATGCCGATTTGCAATTTCTGATAATATTCTTCAATAGATTTATCACCTTGGTTAAAGCGTTGCAACTTGTTAAGCAATTCATGTTTATAATATGAAGGAACAAATCTAGCACGCATGACTCGCTTCAACCCATCCCAAGTTGTAGGCACATCCCGACTGATTCTACAAAGTTCTTGGCACCAAACAAATGCAAAACTAGTAAATTCACTAGTGGCAGCTCGAACCCTCCTACATTCAAAGAAATCATAGCAAGAAAATTTTTGATTGACTGCCAACTCCCAATCAAGATAAGCATTAGGATCATATTTACCATCAAAAGGAAGCATAGTAAATTTTATTTTTGCCATAGAATCATCACGTTCTTCCCTTTGAGCATGTTGGTGTCTACCTATACCTTATCTGTTGTTGCGAAGTCGATGATGGGCTAGGACCGTTGTTCATGTTCACTATGTTGTCGTCCTCAAAATTAGCTACATAGTTGTTCTCCTCTTGTCCTACCCCACCTAAAGGGGCACGGGCAGCAGTTGGAGCGGGGGTAGCAGGTGGAACTTATCCAACTAGACCACGTGCAACATTGTTTAGGGCCAACAATTGTGCTAGCTGCCCACGGATTTTATCAAATTGTCCACACATTTCATCAATCTGCGCACGAGTCCTCATCTCATGCCTGTCCAACTGACCCTGGAAGTGGTCCACCCATCTTCACTGCTTTGGAGAAAGGGGTCTTATGGTTCACTCCAGAGTTGCTACCTCGAACACTTGAATTATTTACCATGGTTAGTAGACACAAAGGGAAAACTCACAAGAATATGATTAGTCCTATGAGCTACTGAATTATGATAGATATCTACGCTCTCACACTCAAGCTCCCACCAAATCCTTACAAGTTTCTCAAACTACAAGAAAAGATGCAACTAGTGGCAAATTAATGCACTCCGAAGGTGACACAGCGATTGCAAGTCCCTATTCCTGTATAGTTAGTAGAGGTGGAGCTTGGATAGGTATTTTTATCTAGTAAAGGAAAGCTAGAACTACTCTAGCCAAAACAAGTTGAATAAATGTTCAACGATGGTACTGTGCTGGTCCTAGGCTAGACCATGCTAGAGACGCGAGCCTCATCACCAACGATGTCACAGAACAGCAAAATTAACGTCCTCAACACAAAGCGAACAGCCAGGGCTTCTTTTCCTTTTGATACCAATTGATGATTTTTTAGGGGGTCACAGAACTCTCTTATATGGACTTAGGAGACCCCAAAATCCAACTCACTACATGCGACTTTCGGAAAAACTAGGGGTATAAAGGTAATAAAAAGATTCTCTCTCTTTCTCTCTAAACTTTGATTCGCATCTATTCTAGTGCGGCTTTTGAATTTGCACATCTATTCTAGTGCGGCTTTTGAATTTGCACTAGTCTTTTTCCTCTCTGATTTGGTGTGGCTTTTGTAACTGCACCAGCATTTTTCTTTAATTCGGTAACCGGCCTCTACTTTGGAGAATACAAAGATCCACTCAGATTAGGGAATGAAATAAGGAAACTGGGAAACCGATCTGATCTGCCCTGATCTCCCAACCAACCAAAATAAAAGCGAAACTGATCTAATCTCCACTCGGATTAGGTAACAAAGCACCAAATTCGGCCATCCAAAACAGATTTGCTATTTAGAAATCGACTCAATCTGTTCCATGAATTAGACTAGGAAACTGACTCAAACTTGAAGGAGATGAACGTGACTCGAACTCGAAATTCTAAAGGTAGAAACTAAGACTAGCAACGACACGACGATGCAACGCAAATTCAACAAGTATTTAAATTAGGTAAAAATAGCAAAGGCTAAATGGGTTCGGATAAAAAAAAGGAAAACACACAACAATTTTTTTGGCTGTTTTTTGGACTCTAGGTTGAATAAGATAAAATGAACTAAGGTAGATGTGTTCTCATCAGACAACCGTTGCTTTGATACCAATTGATGCACACATGGGGAGGGGGGTGGGGCGATCTTCTGATGAGAACGATACTTTGATTTGGAGAAACGATGACCTCTTGAACCCCAGCTACCAACCAAAAGGATGAGAGCCAACAATCACAAAGCCACTGAAACAGATCGCTATCAACCGTGTACAACTCGATCAACCTTTATCCCTACTAGTAATCAAGAAACTCGCAAGAACAAAGTAAGAAACAATCTAAAAATAGGTATTTCTCAAATGCACAATACACAGGGTGAGGTTCTGTCTTTTGTGTTGGATGGTCTAGTCGACACACACAACACGAGGAGGGATGCACAAGGGGGTCTACTACACACAACAAAACCTAAAGAACAACGTACATAGGTGGTGGCCATATGTAGAGGGGCGATAGTGGCCATTAAGGCACCCAAACCAAGGTGGCGCCCAAAACCACCAAACCCTAAGGATACATGGGCCATAGGCCCAAAAATAAGGTGGTGCAACACCCACAAAGTTCTGGCCTTCTTTTGCAAGTTTTTAATGTTTTGGAGTGAATATGGTTGTAGGGCCAAATTCATTGGAAAGATTATCTCTTAATCTTTCCAACGAGTGGTCGCATGTTGAAAACGGACTTCAGATGTGGCCGGAGCATCCGTTTGAAGTACTGTTGCTCCTGGATGGCCAAACCGGACTCGGCGACGACTAGGGTTTGAATGTGGGCCTTCCTTAGGGCATGGACTATCCTTGAGGAATGCTCCTGAGGCGCTGGTCCCATGAGGTGGGCTTGAAAGGCCGAGCATGTAGATTAAGACCTTCGAAAGTCGACGAAGTTGTAGTGGAAGGAGCAACGGTCGTAGTATCAGAAATGGCCATCGGAGAAGGAGAGGTAGTGGCCGTATTCATGGTGGAGATGTCCTCATTACTATAGCCGTCATGGTGAAGTGGTCATGGACACACGACACTTTAAATGACTTAGCGTATTTACAAGTGAGAATAGTTTGGGGAGTCCAAACATGTGAGAGACTTGGTAGTAAGTCATTAGGGCCACGTGAAAAGCGTAAAGCATGGTGATGCTTTTGGGACAAGGAAGACCGGTCATTTGGGCAACGGTCGTAGTATCAGAAATGGCCGTCGGAGAAGGAGAGGCAGTGGCCGTATTCATGGTGGAGATGTCCTCATTACTATAGCCGTCATGGACACACGACACTTTAAATGACTTAGGCCTATTTACAAGTGAGAATAGTTTGGGGAGTCCAAACATGTGAGAGACTTGGTAGTAAGTCATTAGGGCCACGTGAAAAGCGTAAAGCATGGTGATGCTTTTGGGAGAAGGAAGACCGGTCATTTGGGCAAATTGGTAATTTATCCACTACCGGCGACGAAGCGGTTTGGAAAACCGTGGTGATGGCCTAAGTGATTTAGGTCACACCAAAGTAGAGTTGGACATATATTCGGGCTCGTGGAATAAATTTGGCGTCAATGTAATTGCCGCTTTGAAATACACGCTTATGTAAGTAAAAACCCATTAAGAGTGTTAGGTTTTGGGTTAGCCTATATAAATGTGGATGAAATCCACATGTATGTCTAGGTTTTAGGGTTAGGGTTGTGTGGAGTATATGGACCCCGGGTATCTGCATGGCAGGCCGTAAGAACCGCTCAAGAGGGGATGGGCCAAGCCGACTACATGAAGATGGGTATTACCTAGGAAGCAGGCCGCCATGCGCGACAAGGAAACCCTGAAGATGGGGACCAACCCTGCTTAGGGAAGATATAATTATATCCTAACCGCTATCATGTTTAACGGATAAGGAAGGAGATACAATCTCCACCTTGTAACCGATTAGGACTCTCCTTTGTAACCACATCCCTCTACTATATAAAGGGGGCTAAGGTAGCGTCAGGTGGGAGGAAGAGACAATCTCATCGACAATAGCTAGCCACATACAATTCGAGCAGGACTAGGGTATTATCTCTCTGCGGGAGCCCAAACACATATACATCCGGTGTCTTGTGCTACCATCGAGTTTGGATCAGCGCCTAGCCCCTTTCATTATTATCGGTAACAAGCGTCGGCGGTTAGGCGGCGTCGGGTAGAAGCGGCGTGAAGATCAATCTTAACAAGCTCGATGGCCTCCATCAGCGGAATCTGCTCGTCGCCGCCGCCGTTAAATCGCTCGCGTGCGCCTAAGCGCGAATCTGTGCCGATCCGGCCTCACCTCGGTGAACTTGCGTCGTCGGCGTGAATCTGGTTCGCTCGGCCTCTGCTGGCTTCATCATCGAGCCACAAAGTCATGGCGCCGACGTTACAACACCGACTTCAGCCTTCGTGTCTCACCGTGTCGCCATCGGTAGGATCCACGCGGCCGTTAAGCTTCTCTAGCCCAAGCTCGCGTCGACCTCTGGATCGCCTCGGACTCTGCGAGCCGTGGAACTCGTGAAGACCAAATCGCTTGCGCCCGTGAAAATCGAGACCAAGGCTATTCAATACACGTGAACAGGCTGCGACTAGAATTGGAGGGTAGATTGGTGCATGCATGACTAGAAATTTTGATGGCTGCATGCATATTCTTGACGACAAGGAACATTGACTAGAAACGAAGCTGATGTGCATGCATGCAAGGGAAAGATCTCCAGGCCGACTAGTTGGTTCCCTGGCCGCACATGCATGCAAAGCGACTAGATAATTTGCTTGATATCTGGCGCAAATCCTGGCGGCCGGTGGCTCGTCGTTTTCCTCTAAGCGACGGAATTTTTCTTCAGAACACATCTTGGAGATGAAAATCACAATTTGCAAGTCATTTGTCTTTGGATCGTCAAGATCAATCTCGGCAAGTTCGATGGCCTCCATCAGCGGAATCATCATCACCTTAACCGGGGCGTGGACTTCATCGCCGACAATCTTGACAAGTTTGCTCTCTTGGACTCGGACGAGATCAATCCGGGAGACTTCATTGATACTTCATCCGGACTTCCGTTCGGGTCGAGGGCCCGCGCCATCTACTCACAGTAGTAATGGCGGTGACTTCGATCCGGACCTGATAGAGATTCGATCCGGAACATCTCGGATGCAATCGTCATAGCGGCTTTTAGAAAGAGTCGATGGCGCCAACTTAGTCAAGAAGATGTCGGAGGCAGCAGACTACGGTAGAAGATATTTGCATTAGCGGACCACCCGACGAGCCGAATAGCGCGCTGCGCCCGGCGCCACCTTGGCACGGCCACGAATAGCGCCTGCGCCCGGCGCCACCGCCGGCGACCACGAGCCACGCTGCCAGCGCCACCGCCCGGCATAGCCACGAGCCACGCTGCGCCCGGCGCCACCGGCGCTGCGACCACGAGCCTCGCTTGCGCCACTGGCGCCACCTTCGGCACGACTACGAGTCTACACTGCGCCCGAGTGCCACCTTACGCACAGCCCACGAGCCATGCACGTGCCCACGAGCAAGGGTGACACGATCGTCGCAACACATGGAGCATAAAGCGGTTAAGTAAGCTTTTACTCAATTATGTCATTATGAATAAAATTATTGGCTTTCTTGACTTGCTACTTAGTTAATCCACAACTAAGCGATAAGTCGGGGCTACCTAATAGTGTCTTGTGCACATCTTTTCTTAATGATTGCAAATGATTCCGTCGTTAATTCCGAGTTGTGAAGCTCGACTCCATGAGCAGCGAACTTTAGTCACCCAAAGCGCGTGCACAGGAAAAGGGCCATGAGCCGACTCGGCGCTCGGGCTAGACTAGTCGAGGCGAGTGCTTAAACAAAAAGAGTCAAACCACTCAGGAGAATTCAAAATCAATAAGGAAAAAGAGTAAAAACTCTAAAATTATATATAAACCAGTCGGACACCACATCCAAGTGAATTGTTTTACATTACCTAAGTTACATATACATGATTTGAGGGCCACTAAATTTGGATGCGGCGTGTGGGCCAACGCTTCAGCGACGACATCAACAACCTTGGCTGACGAATGAATTTAAAGGGAGTAGCGCTGAATTCGCCTTAGCGGGAAAAGCATTTTGACTTACGCATATAAGCGTGATCGCTCTATTGAGTCCTTCACGATCTCTTTGCCTACAATAAGGCACTTTCATTTGGAAAAAAAACCGATCGAAGGCGCATCAAGCTGGAAGCACTCGGCGTGAAGCATGACTTCGGTTGAGGTTTGTGACGAGGGAAGGCGGACAATTCGATCGCAAAACACTCGGAGACTCTTGTGGAGTATATGGACCCGAATATCTGCATGGTAGGCCGTAAGAACGCTCAAGAGGGATGGGCCAAGCCGACTACATGAAGATGGGTATTACCCGAGAAGCGAGCCGACATGCGCAACAAGGAAACCACGAAGATGGAAACCAACCTGCTAGGGAAGATATAATTGTATCCTAACCGCTATCATGTTTAACGGATAAGGAAGGAGATACAATCTCCACCTTGTAACCGATTAGGACTCTCCTTTGTAACCGCATCCCTCTACTATATAAAGGGGGGCAAGGTAGTGTCAGTGGGAGGAAGAGACAATCTCATCAGCAATAGCTAGCCACATACAATTCCAGAGCACAGGACTAGGGTATTATCTCCACCGCGGGAGCCCGAACCTGTATACATCCGGTGTCTTGTGCTACCATCGAGTTTGGATCCAACGCCTAGCCCCCTTTCGTTATTGTCGGTAACAAACGTCGACAGGTTGCCTCCACTATACAAGAAGATGTAGTGGGAGGTGAGGCTCTAAGCCACTAAGCCTAGGATTACGGTTTTCATAAAACTTTGGTGTTCTTGTGTGGGTGTGTGAGTGCTTATTGAGAGCTTTACTTTCAGGTGAGAGGCTTTGTAAACTCTCGTCATGATCTGAATGTAAATAATCTCTTTACTCAATTTTTGCCTCAAGTTTTGATTTTCTTCTTGCCTGACTCTTGATCTTTTCTTGTGGTTTCTTTCTTGCTTAATCTTGTGCTACCAAGGATGTATGATTAATATATATATCCTCTGTAAATTATCTCCTCAATCATTTAGGCAAGTTTCTTCTTGATCAACCAGGTTTCTCCAATAAACCGATTTTTAAGTTGAGAGGGGAGTTATTAAGGTAGATCTTGATCTTACTTGTTTGAGAAATTTTTCTTGAGTGTTCTTATTTGCTGGGACATGTGAGAGTTCAATTAGGATCATCTCGATCATTAAACTCTATGAGCAAGCACAGGTTGATTGGTTTTTGACCATATTTTGGTGCAACTTTTGGTAAACTTAAAAAAGGTCAGAACTTTGACATCAATCATTACGATTGAAGGTTGGAATAGGTTCCTAACATCCTTAGAAAGGTATATACAATATTTCACAAGTTTTGGATCATCCAATCAAAAGATACATCAATTTTTAGATTTGAACCGTGCTGATTTTACTGTTTATCAGCACTACCGGGGGCACTGTAGCATGGTAGTGCCATTGATATTGTTCATTTCAGCACTACCGCCCATTTAACATTGGTAGCGCTGCCCAAAGGTGAAATTGTCTAAAATTTTGTTTTCCATGTATATCTGACCTAATGAGGCTGTGGCTGGTCCTTTTAAGGAGAAAATTTATTTTGTGATCATTCACCCCCTCTGATCGCCATTCCCGGTCCTTTATTGTGAAAATTGCAATTTTATAAGTAGGATATGGCCGGTGTTTCCATATGAAATAGTAATGTGCAAATATTTGGTGAACTAGAAAATAGCACTTGTAAAAAAGAAGAGGAAAAAAAAAAGATAAGAGGAGGGTAGTGACGCCTACACATCCAAAGGAAGGGAGCCTCAAGGGCTTAAGGCCAATCACAATTCACGACGCTACCCCTCACAACTGTCGCCATCTCTATCGCACAACTTGTTTTTTCTCATCACGGCAAGAAAGCGATTGATGCTGATATCTCTTCGTCCATTCCCTCTCGCATCGCATTATTGGAGAATTGTGATGGTGGGTGTGCTATGCAAGCAAGGAGCAACGATGGGAAAGCGATGACAAGTGACAACATTCCAACTATTTTAGCTTAGGCATAATACGTTGGTCTTGGTCATCTTTTCCGACTTTTAGCTCTAATGGCCCTCTAATGGGTTTCAATATCAATGACGTAGGCACCTAGCGTGCTCAAGCACTAGCTCCGTCCCATCACTCCCTGAGATCCCCTAGGATTCGACATCAAAATTGGGATAGGCTAGAAGGTGTGCAGTGATGTATGCACTGCTGAGGCCTGTTTATCTAGATTTTTTCACTAACTTAAAAGTTGAATATAAATAAATATATGGTTTTTTAATTAGGTTTTTTAAAATTCATAAGTTTTATATAACTAAAAATCAAAAACCACCTAAGAAGTGCTTTTTGACTTATTGACCATTAGTTTTAGACCAATACTACTGAAGTTCACTCTATCATGTATAAAAGCGGACTGCTTTTAAGCTATTTAAGCAAAAAAAACTGGCTCTAAGTTATAAGCCAAAAATACTAAGGTCATGTTTATTTACGCTAGGCCTGTTTGGGAGAGCTATAGCTTTTCTGAAAAGTTGCTTTTTAGCTTTTTGGACTGAAATGTAGCTGAAACTTTGTATGAGAGGTCATTTGGCAAACAGCTAATTCCCCTTCATAATAAGCTATAAAAGTTTAGGAAACTTATTGGTTTTTTCAAAGCTAAAACTGACATAAGCCCTCCAAACAAGGCCTTAGGTTTTTTAGCATATAACTTAAAGCCAGTTTTTTTGGCAAACAGTTTAAAAGCAATTCGCTTTTATACATGATAGAGTAGGTAATTTTACCCACACTTTAATGGTATTGATCTAAAACTAATCTTTAATAAGCTAAAAAATCATCTTTTGGTTTTCAGTTTTTAGTTATATAGAGGTTTAGAAGTAGAAACGAGTTGAGCCGAGCTGAGCCGGCTCGAGCCAGGCTTGGCTTGACTCGTTTGAGGAGCGAGCCAGAAACTATGCTTGACGCAGCTTGACACGAGGCTCGAGCAGGCTTGTTGGCTCGCGAGCCAACTTTGTCACAATAGTTGCAATAGTAGCATAATGCAAGTACAGAATGCCTAAAGAACCACTTCCAACAATTGGCTCAATGTAACAAACTTGGTCACAGTGGTAATAAATAGTAACACCAGTTGACGTTACAACTAGTTCAACAGTCAAAGTGCAGATATTCTATTTTACAAATTCAGACACTTGAAATACTATTTGCAGTTCTCACCTAACACCATGAGTTCAATCAAAAGTACACAGACCAACCTGAGAGCAGATTTTTACTGGCTGTGTCTGCAACAGAATCCCAGAGCAAGTTTAGTTACATTGCTTCTAAGCGGTAACACAATGGATCAAACCAGCAACAAAAATACAGAACTTAGGCAATTTGGAAATATGCAAACCTCTGATAGCAATAGGTTTAGGATCTGATGTTCATATTGAGAAACAACTGTCTTGAACTCTTGGCTGGCAACCCCAGTAGCCCTAATCTTCTCATTGATTTCGGTAATTATGGCCTACAATAATGATATTAAATTGTGAAAACCATGCAGTGGAACTCGAAATGAAGCAAAGAAGATAATGTCAAATAAACAGTGTGGATTCAGATGGCCTCCTACACAATATTGAACATGAATTTCCTCCTACACAATATCCCCAATAGGCTCCTTCAAGATTGTTAGCCAATGCAAGATTCCCACGTCATTATGATTGCAATTGCAAACCCAATACCAAAGCCCAAACCAGCAAAGAGGAATTATACAATATCTACTGGTTTCTTCTTTGAAGGATTTCCCACATTCTGTTAGGGTTTGTGTCGAATATGTGTACGAGTATGATTACAATTGGACTCTGTGTTGTAATAGGCAGGGGGAGATAGAGTGGGAGTCGGACTCTATGTCCTTGTCCTCTATATAAAGGGTGCAGCCCTGGTGTAATCGAAGCAACGACTAACAATAGTAGCATAGGCAAAAGGGGCGTGGCTCTTGTGGCCGTGCTTCATCGTAAGCGTGGTATCTTTCTTGATATTGATTGGGGAGGAGTGCCTAATCGAGCCCCGCAGATGTAGGCGCAAGCCACTAGCGTTACCAAACTGTCGTGTCTCCTTGTGTCGATTACGATCTTACATTGGTATCGGCCCTATTTTTCCTAACAAGTGGTATCGGTTGAGGTTGCTGTGCGTAAGATCAGCGGAGGCACAAGGCTCATGCTCGGCGGGCACTAGGAAAATTACTCGATCACGGTGCAAGGTGGAGCATGGCGATCGGCGTTTGATTTGGTGGAGTCGAACACTTGGTGGGAGGCTTGAGCAGATTCGATGGACTCTTTTGTCGGCGTGCTACGCCAAGGTACACTCTTCGCCGCACAAAAGCATGCGCGGTCCCGTGGCAACCTAAGCAAGCGGTGGTGTTTACACCCGTCTGCTGAGCATCCGTCCGCGTGGCGGCAGCGAAGGCGGCTGAGTGGCGGCCACGCCGCTCGCCGGCGCCAATCCGTGGCGGCTTTGGCGGGCAAAGTGGGAAATCGCCGCCAGCCGTGTCGGTCACGTGGCACCGCGGCGGCAGTGGCAACCGCATACGCTCGGCGCCAGATCCATGTGGCGGCCTAGCAGACGGTGGCGTAGCATACGCCCGACCGGGTGTCGGTCCACGTGGCGAGGCGGCGGTGGCGGCACGCCACCTGCTACGCTCGGCATAATCCGTGGCGGCGGCGGCGAGTGGCGGTATCGCCGCCCACCGGGGTGTCGGTCCACGTGGTGCGGCGGCGGCGGTGGCGGGCCGCCCCTACTCGCCGCTGCTGCCCGGGTGTCGGTCCACGTGGCGCCGCAGGCGAGCAAGTGGCGGCCACGCCCGCTTCGCCCGGCGCCCGATCCGTGGCGCAGCTGGCGGGTAGGTGGGTGAACACCGCCTTGTTTATCGGCTGCCGGTGCAAAAAGGTGGGATCACGGTGGCTTCGTCGAAGTCTCCTTCCCGACGTCTGGAAGTGTCGAGCGGCAGCTTTCTGTACCAGTACACGTCGATTCCAAGGTCTGCTACAAGCCCGTTCCTCGGCGCCTCACACCTACCCGTCGCGGAAGGGTCACATTCGGAAGAACGCAAGGCGAAAGGCATGCGCTAGCATTGATTAGAAATTTGAAGAGCAGGAACAGCACGCATAAAGGCGTAATAAATGCATGTAAGATAGGCATGATGTGCGATCCCTCCTCTATCGACCGTGTAAGCCCATGCATATAAGGGCACTTTAGAGCATACGAGAGGGGTCGAGAAAATAGACTCAGAAGAAAGTGGTCATCGGCAAGCTCGTAACAACCCACTATACTCAATCCAAAATCAAGCGGGGCGTAAAGTACATTACCCTTCTTCAAGGGGCTGAACACAGGGTAACTATCGGTGTGTTCATCAAATCGAGACATTAGAATTCGTTAGTGTGAGAAGTCTTGGGGTTTCCCTCTGCTAGGGTTTGCCAACTACATTAAAGCCATCCCCCTGTAAGACCAAACCCGGTGCAGAGACTTGGGCTGTCGGTGGAATCGCCCGGCAGTAGCGCGCCAGTAGGGAAAGTAGTTGGTTTTCGATCATCTCTCGGCGAGTTTTGGTGTTTTCTTTCGATTCGTGCATCTGGAGATGGCGAGTTCGCGGAGCTTGTCGGGAAGGGGAAAGTCGGGCCATGTTGAGGTGTGTCGACAATCTCGTCGATCGCGAAGACCGTCTCCTCCACCGCTGAGCGCCGGCGATGCTTCCGCGGCGGCGGCGGGGCCTCTAGTCTTGACGTCGGCTGACCATGGAAGCGGCCCTCCGGTCAGAATCTACATGCGACCGTCTCCTCTGGACCACCCTCTGAGTGGAACTTGCGAGACTCCGGCCACTCGTGGCTGCGGGATCTTCTTGGCCTTGTCGGTCGCGGCTCCAACCGGAGTAGGGCCCCAGTGCAGCAATCTTGGTAGTACTCGCCACCAGGCGTGCTGGGCTCATGAGGCTCTAACCACCAGTGATAGGCGCCTGGCAGGCGAGGCCGGCAGCAGGAAGGCGTCTGTAGCTGCCGGCCCCGGTTCGAAAGGCAAGTGAGGACCTAAGAAGTCATCTTGCCGAATCCGTCGGTGGCGGTGATCTTGTGCGTGTGCCACGCCTGCCCGAGAACAGTGGCGGCAAGCGGGTGGCCTCTGAGCGAGGGTCCTCATCGTGGCCCCAAGGAGGAGGCTATTCCTCGGTTCACGGAGAGTCCCATCCTCGCTCTCGGTAGAGCTCCCTGGTGGCGGTCGAGGCTCTATTTATGGCATCGGATATCGAGAGGCGTTCTCCCGTGATTCTGGCAATGGAGTAACTGAAAGGTTCCCCAAGCATCCATAGAAAGTTACGACGCCACTACCAATCTGGAGGAGTTTTTGCAAATTTATACAATGGTGGCAATGCTGGTGGTAGGTGGATCTGGAAAAGTTATGGCCAATTATTTCCCCAGCGGCCTTGACGGCGCTCGCCCATTCTGGTATTGAACCTCCCGCGAGGGTCGATTGCACTCGTGGGAGGAATTATCTTGACACCTTTGTCGCCAACTTCGGTGGCTCTTTCACGGCCGGCGTGAAGGATGATCTGCATGCCCCGAAGCAAGAAAAGGGGAGTTGTAATGATTTTATTCGAGCAGTTACGCCATTGCCGCATCACGATCCCCCATATCTCGAGGCAATCGGCTGTCATCGCTTTTCAAGAAGGCGCCCGCGACCGCAAGATGAAGGAGAAAATGGCCATTCGCGACTATTAGCACCACCTCAAGTTGTTTTCCCTCGCAAGATAAGCTTGCTTGAAGCAGGAGGCGAGGGACAGGTCTGGTCCCGTGGTGGCCGAGAAAGGATAAAGCCGAGGACCTCGAAGGGTTCCGGCCCGTCAAGCAAGAAACCTTGAGCCCGAAGGCGGAGAGACCAAGGTGGGTCTTGGCCGCCGAAAGCGCGACTGACTTCTTCTGAGTCGCTTGGGCGCGACGCCGCCGTCAGCCTTGATGTCGCCCGCGATCGGCAGATGATCGCCGTGATCGGCGTGATGACGCCATGATCGTGGAACGACGCGCGCCGCGGAAGGAAAAGGGCCTGGTGCCCAATTCATCGGCGACACTCACGACTGGATAATTGCGGTCGTGGACCGAATGGTGGGCGGCGGATCGAGAGCGTCGCCGCGATGATGGCGTCGCTCTGCGTGGCGATGATCGTGGAAGACCCGCCCGCTGGGTTTTCAGCAGATGGATCATACTGGCGTATATTTATGGCGGTTCATCATCTTCGCTCGAATACCGCTTGCAAGCGGTTGAAGAAGTATACTGCTTCTTGAGGATCAGGTTAAAGGTCGCGTACGGATCTTTGAAATGGTGGAGACGATCATCTTGATCGGGCCGACCACCGATGGCGCCACGGCTGGGGCATCTCCCGACAGGGTGTCACCCACGGTCCGAATGTCCAGTGATGGGTCGTGTGCTAGTGGGCGGGAGGAGTTCTCTCAAACATCCTCGTCTCGGCATTTTACGGCTCTTGGATCCGGCGGGATCTGAATCCGCGTGCCTTTCTTTGGAATAGCCGGGGGTTAGTGCAATCCCGTGGGCGAGTCGCTTTCCGTCACTTTTGGAAAGGGATAATTATCGCATCGAGTTGGTGGACTTTGAAGTCAAGATTTTGATCTCCTACAATGCCTTGCTTGGGCGGCCGTGGCCGCAGTTCATGGCGGCGACCCATATGCATATATGGTGGTGAAGATGCCGGGGAACTGCCCGACCCCATAACCATCCGAGTGGACCGTCTGAAGCTTTCTTACATCATAAGTTCGCTTGATATGATTGGTGCCACTGCGCCGCATCTTGATGCCGCTGCTCAAAGAACCCCTCGGGCTGGACCAGCGCCTCGCTGGCTTTCTGGAGGTGAGGTTAAGGTGGTCCATACTGGTGAGGCGAGCCCATAAAGCCGTCGGCATTAGGCGTGACCTCGGTAGCAAATAGGAAGAGCGCTCGTCACCTTCCTCCGGTGTAATTCGGCGTGTTTGCACGGCAACCGTCTGATATGACCGGGGTCCCCGAAGTGTCGAGCATCGATTAACAACACTCACAAGTCTTGCCCTGGTTGACAAAAGATCCGTGACAAGCTCCCGGAATGACAAGATGCTATTCGGCGGGGAGGTGGAGAATTATTAGGCGCGAGGAATCATCACGGAGGTCACTCACCCTGAGTGGCTTGCCAATCCTGTGCTCGTCAAAAAGTCCAACGGGAAGTGGCGAATGTGTGTCGACTTCACCGACCTCAACAAGGCCTGCCCGAAGGATCCATATCCCTTGCTGCGAGTCGACCTCATTGTTGACTCTCGGCAGATGTGATTCTTTGTGCTTTACGGATGCATACTCCGGGTACCATCAGATTAGCATGGCGGTGGAAGATGAAGAAAAGATTGCTTTTGTAACCCTGATAGGTGTTTATTGCTATGTCGAATGGCTTTTGGTTTAAAGAATCTTTGGTTCTACTTACCAGCGTGCTATGCACATTACTTTTAAATCCTGAGATAGGGCGGAATCTTGAAGTGTATGTTGATGATCTGGTTGTGAAAGTTAAAAGCGGTGAAGACTTGATTCAAGACACAGGAGGAAACCTTCTCCAACCTCGGAGAATTGCCTAAAGTTGAACCCGAAAAAAGTGTGTGTTTAGCGTCCCCTCAGGCAGGTTCTTGGGATTCACAGTGTCTAGCAAGGGATTGAAGCCAATCAGGATAAGATAGCGGCGATTGAGCACATGAAGCCGCCGCTGCAGCTCAAGCAAGTCCGGTGCTTGGTGGTCGTCACAGCCTCCCTCGGGCGGTTCATCGCCATTGGGAGAAAAAAGCACCTTATATTTAAGCTATTGAAGAAAACTAATCATTTTGAGTGGGTGATGAAGCTCAGGAGGCCTTTGAAGACTGAGCGGTACCTCACCTCTCCCCAGTCTTTGGTTTCCCTGCGCCAAGGTGAAGCATTTATACAGTATATTCTTTGCTACCTGAAGTGATCGGTATTTGTTCTTATATGGCGAAAGGAAAGGTGTCGAAGGCAGTCTACTATATCCGATGGAGTGTTGCATGAGCAGCTTCGATATCCTCAAGCTCAAAAAATCATGTATCACGATCTGGTGGCGTCTAGGAAGCTGCGGCATTATTTCCAAGGCGAGATTCACGTGAGTCACGGCCTACCTTCTGCGAAATCTGTTCAGCAAGTAAGCGAAGGTCGCATTGCCAAGTGGTCGGTGGGCAGGAGAGTTCAACCTTAAGTTTGTCCCCGCACACGCTATCAAAAGTCAAAAGTTGGCGGAATGCGTTTGCAGTGGACTCACTGCCCCTCTGAAGCGGAAAAACGCGTCGCCTCCACAGACCTTATTCTTGATGGTTCGTTCGAGGTTGGAGAAGCGAGGGCTGATGTTGTCCTAGTCTCCCGGCCAGTGACATTCTTGATATGTTGTTGCTCTCGATTTTAAAGCCACTTACAATATTGCTTAGAATATGAAGGTTCTTTGCGCGAGTTCGCGCATTAGCCGGCGCTAGGCATCCCGGCGCCTCCGAGTCAAGGCGACTCCTGCTGGTCATCAATCAGCGAGGAAGGAATTTCAATGCTGCAACCCCACCATGGCGGCGTACTTGGCGGAGTCGGGGAAAATGGGCGGACGTTTTGAAGGTTGGGGATACATTCATATCCCCGTGATAATCACCTTGCGGATGGGCTCTCGCGGCTTGCATCCTCAAGGGCTTCTGTCGGTCGGAGTCTTGAAGAAAGACTATCGCGACGAATCCATCATAACCCACGATCGGTGGGAATGATGGTGTTGCCATCGCAGACTCACGGTCTGGAGTGGGAATGATGGTGTCGTTGTCATGACCCAGGTCGAGGAGGGGCGATGGTATGGCCGTCATGACCTCACTTCGAGGCGGGGAAGGTGGCGGCTCTTGCTGACCTCCTGGTTCGGAGGAGAAGGCCGTAGCGTCTGCCTCGGCCCCCCAAGTCCAGGAGGGAAAGTGCGTGGTGCATAATGCAGACACCAGGGAAATCTTAGCCCGACAAAGTGCAGGCGAACACCAGTGCTCGCCACACTTGGCCGGGAAGATCGGTGGATGGATCCGATCCTAGCCTTCTGCGAGACCAAGTGATCCCGACGATGATGCCTCGGTGAGAAGATATACGTAAGGCCAAGTGCTATACTCTGGTAGGTGGGGACACCGTACCGCTTTGTAAGTTCAACCATCATTAGTTATGGTTTTGGTGTTAATGACAAATCTAATCTTGTGTTAATGACAAATCTCATATTAAGTTTATCCCCTAATGCGATATTGTTATTAATGACAAATCTTATCGATAGAGACTAACTTGTTTATTTAGAATATCTTTGTTTAGTCTCATCGCATTGAAAAATGGAAAACCCAAGGTATATCACAGCGTATTCATTATAGTATTAATTGCATACTTTGGAGTCAAGTTAAAATATGAATGTCCCGTTATATTAACCACAAAATGTGCATCATGTTTCCCGATCCATATATTACATGGATGCACATATCTAGGGAGTTCACACTCTAACTTGAAGAATCAATTTAAATGATAATTTAAATTGAGTTCATTAATCTTGTTAATCGTTAAAGAACACTTCATCATGTGTTGATGGTGTTTTGTGATTAATTAAGGACAAATGAATAGTTCTTAAAATATAATAAAGCATGAGTTGCATTATTGTACTTAAGACACAATTAAATCATTTCAACTGATTTGGGTTGTGCTCAATTGATCTAAGAGGCATCCATTATGTGTTAATGGAGTGCAAGAGATAATTGAGACAACCATGCATCTTGGACTAACAAGTTTCTTGAGTTATGTTTGAGTTAGGTCCAAGATAGATAGAGATGATGAAGCAGGGACAAGGGCGGCATCATGAGTTGATGGGCGTCAAGTGGATCGAAGTGGAGTCGAGTGGATATCCGGGGGGTGTATCAAAGTGATAATCATAAAGACCCCAAAGGGATTGCTAACGTCTTGTGGCGAAGGTATAACTAGATAGGCTAAGGACTTTTGTAGTCTTTGAGTCTAAGGTTTTATCGCCGTACTAATGAAGAGAGTCATTCCCTTTGGCTTGAGCTTCATCATGTGTTGATGATCTCATTTCGCGCGTTCCTCAAGCTCAAATCATTTGGATTTGGTTTTGCATATGGGTTAACCATTTGGCATGTGTTGCAAATGTGTTAAGCCTATGTTGAATTATTTGCATTATGCTCGATTTGCATGTGTTGCAAAGATGAAAAAAGTATATGCATTTGGTTTCGCATTATGCTTTGATTTGCATGTGTTGCCAAATAGGATAAGCTAATCGTTGGCTTCTAACGTGGAGTTCACTTTTGCATGTGTTGCATTAGTTGAAGCTTCATGTTTTGGTTTATAAAACAATCTTTCTAAAATCGTAGTTGCTTGGAGCTAAGTTTTGCATGTGTTGCAAAAGGAGAACTCAAGCATGATTTGGTGTTATGAGTTTGTATGGAGCTAGAGGCTTGCATGTGTTGCAAGTAGAGCTCATCTGATTGATTTAGTTTAGTTGAAGTTTGGTTTTGGTGTTGCATGGAACTAGAAATTGCATGTGTTGCAATTAGAGAGTTCATGCTTCTTGATTGATGTTGCTTGGGGCTAGACTTTTGCATGTGTTGCAAAGAGTAGTGCTCAAGCATGAAATGAATTTTATTGCGTTATTTGCAAGTTAGATTTGTCTTGAATAAAATGAGGTTTATGAGTCACAGGAATCCGAGAGCATGTGAGTGGGGCTTACCATGGTGTTAGCAAGTTGGCGGGTCTTGTGTTGACCTTCACACTGGCTAGGGATTAATCTCATAAACTTCGAGTTGGATTTGTATCGTTTTGCAAATAGTTCTTGAGTTGTTGGCGAAATGTGTTTTCGTCATTTGGAGTTAGATTCTGCGATTATTGCAAATGTGTTTTGCAAAAGGCGTTGAAATTATGTCTTTCAATCCTAGAGCATGTGTAGGCATTTGCAAATGTGTTTTGCAAAGTGTAGGAGATCATGTGTTGATCCTTACATGGCTAGAAGATTGATCGCGTGGATCGGTGTTTATTCTTGAAATGTGTTTTCGCGAATTCGGATTACATTCGGGTTAAATTCATTGAGCATAGGTTGAATTGGTGCAAATGTCTTTTGCACATGTGTATAATCATGTGTTGATCATTTGTTAGCTCAGAAATGGTGCTTGGAGTTTTGGAAATGAGTTTGCGAAAATCGGTGTTGGAGCGACCATCGGGTGTGCGACCATCCATCGGTGGTGCGACCATCCATCGGGTGGTGCGACCATCCATGGCAGTGCGGGTTGTCCTCTGAGATTAGCTCGGTGCTTTCTTTTCGATGTCTTGGTGGTGTGCGGTGATCGGACCTGATCGATTGGGCCGGTGTGGCGGATCGGACGGCCATGCAGTGTGAGTTTTCCAGCGTGTGCTTGTGGGTGAAGTGGGCGGTGGGACGGCGGACTCGTGTGACGGGCCTGCGGTGCAACCGATTTCCATGATGTGATTTTTCGAAGAGTCTTGGCTGCGGTGGTTTTTCTGTTTTACTGGCGGTCGGACGGGTGAAGATCGGTGTGACCGGGCGTGATGCGGCCGGCCGTAAAGGCGGTCAACCGCTGCGATCTTGATCAATCCGACCGTTGCCTGTGAGGCGGTTGGACCCGATTTTTGGTATTTTTGTCCGCTTTGCCCCCAAACGGCTAGTTTTCTTGTGGGGTTATAAATACCCTTTGGGGGCTTGGGGTAGGGTGGTGGCTTGTGTGAGTATTTGGGAGAGGTGTTGCATGTGTTGCACACTCTCATTTGATTCTTGAGCTAAAGAGTGAACTAATTGCATGTGTTGCAATTAGGAGTGGTTTGAGAGGCTCTTGTGCATGTGTTGCACTTGGAGTGAGGTCCTTGTGCATGTGTTGCACTTGGTGATCACCGGAGCGATTCGCAGTGCTCGTAGTTCAAGCTGAGGAGCGGCTTGTTGTCTGGAGGTTGCCGACTCCTAGACGGCGAGGGCCAGGCGGAGCTCTCAAGGTTGTGAAAAGCCCCGGCGGTTTGTGAAGGTTCTGTTGAGCTTCACGCGAGCGTGAAAAACCACGCATAGTGGAAAGAGGCGGTGCTCGAGCGAGCCGTCCAAGTGTGGGCTAGCCTCAACGTGACTAGGGAGACCGGCAAGTCTCCTAACACCACGGAAAAACATCGGTTGTCCCTTGTCTTTTACGCTCAAGTATTTATCTTGCATATTATTGATTGCTTGAATGCATTAGAATTGCTTAGTGTAAATTGTTTATTCAATATAGCAATTCTAGTTTAGAGACATAAATTAGTTAGTGCACTAGTGAGCCTAGTTGATTTAGGCATTAATTGTCAAAACCAAGTTTATCGCCTCGCATTATAATTGTGTAGGTTTTGACATAGGGTTGATTAGAGCTAATTGATTAGCGAGTTGACAATTTGTAAATCGCTTATTCACCCCTCTAGGCGCATCTCAACCCTACACCGGCCGAGCAAAAACGGAATTCTCATCAAGTGCATCACTCGAAGAGGGAGCGCTCGCTTCTCGATATCCATGAGGCGCAGGGAGCCATATGTCCCCGAACGCTTAGCTCAGCTTTCGCCAAGGATTTTATTGGCCTCGCCCCAGATGCTTATGAAGCGGGTGAGATATGCGGGCGCTTCGCCAGTAACCAATCGACCACCTAAGCCAGAACCATCCCGCCTCTTGGCCGTCGCGTCCGGGGCCGATATCTTGTCCGCTCTCGCGGCCATGGGGGCTTCACCCACCTTTTCGCCGCCATCGGCAAATTCACTATGGGTCGGTTGAAGCAAGATGCGCTACGCGCTCCGTCAGCCACAAATTTATGCGTGATATTCACGCATGGAGTCGCTAACCGCATTATCACCGGCTAATGGAACTCACCACCAGCGGCGCTTCGAGTTTTTGTGATGAGATGGGCACCAAAGCATAAGCTCGCCGCCCACCCCAAGAGTAATGGTCAAGCCGAGCGTGCTAATGCATTCGGTGTTAGCGGGCCTCAAGACAAGGGCGCTTTGATCGACCTACGTTTAGGAGCGCTACCGGATCGGCGAAGTCCCGTACTATGGCTATGGTCGCCGCATCACACCGGGCTAAGCATCGTAGACGCTCTTCTTTCTTGATGTATGGGGCGTTATATTCCTCCGAATCGTCGCTCGCTCTCCGCTGCCTCGGTTTCAGCGAGGAAGGCCATGAAGATATCCGCAAGAAGACGCCAACTCCCGGAAGGTTCGTGGATCGGGTCATACGCCCGACACCAGCAAAGCTCAGCGATACCATGCCACCCGGTTCGAGAGAACATCGCAGTGGGCAACCTGGTTCGCGAAAGTTCAAAGCGCATGCCGGGTTGCATAAGCAGCCCGGGTGAGGGCCTTTGCGGTGGTCTCTCAGATCTCAACCCGGCGGTCCGGTTAATAACGAAGACGCCGAATTGCGACCTTGCAATATGGAGTTGTTATGCGAAAGTTTTATCCATGAAAACTCAGTAACCCGGTGATTTGCTTTGATCACCCCGGATAGATCTGCCCCCACCGATCAAGGCTATTGGTTGTTGATATGTTATTATCTTGGGGATTTTCGATTTTGTCAATCTCTTGTGTCCACGACAGTTTGCACATGGATGTTATTGGTCCCTAAGTTTTGACAACCCCTTGTCTACCCATAATTATGCTCGGTATCTCGCTGTAAGGACGCGCAACCAGAGAGCGGATTTGGCACTTGCTCAAATGTGGTCATACACCCCGTTGGTTCTCAACACCGCAGTCGCTACCGCAAGCACCGCCGCCTAGTATCCTTCCCGGAGTTCGCCGCCATCAAGACAATGCCATGGGCCGGTTTTGGAAAAACGGGCGCATAACATAGCTTAAACGAGTGAACCAATATTAGCCCATGCGCAGACTTATATTGTCATGATCTATATTGTATGTGCTCGCATGGTATTCATCCGCTTTGCAATAGTCAAGATGTGCACGGTCAAACTTTTAAAGCTTTGGGTCTGATCAAAAGGAAAAATCTAATAGTGCACGGCGTTGGTCCTACTGTCGCCTGGCTGGGGTCGGTCGCTCAAGGTCCCTACTGGTCGCTTCAACGCTTAGCTGGTCGCCTGATCGCTTGGGCACCACCAATACATAAGCTTTATAAGTGTTTCAAGTAACACTCGATTATTTGCTTATGTATGCTGAAATTGATCAAATTATGCATGGTTATCACGACGCCACAAACCCGACGGCTCCTTGGTGATAAAAGGAAAGTCTTCAGCAGAGCGCCTAGTAGGGCTAAGGACCAGTGGTGTAAGTTTGGCACGTACTCAAACACGGCCAGACACCTCCAAGTTGGCTCTTAGAAGCACCGCCGGTTGTCACTGCTGAGTCACGCCTAAGACCACCCTCGAACTTATCATCTTCGCGCATTAATCGGGTACAATTTAAGAGATCACAAGGATTTAAGTTCCGGAAAGGTTTGAGCCAATGACTACCCTCAAGATAAAATCTTGATGGCAAAACTATTCGGCCAAGCACGCATAGCTACGCCTTTGAAGCCGCTTTTTGCCTAAGTTTTACATAACTTGCGATATTGTGCTTACATTTGTGGTTAGCAGCGGCAACGCCTACAGAATTTTGGGATGTTTCTCGACTTAGAGTCTAACCGGGCGCCTCAACCGAAGTTTCAAGTTGGTCAGCTCGCAATTCCCAAAGATGCAATACCAAGTGAACGCAGCAAGCAAGCATGAAGGTAAAATTAGGAAACATCCATTACAACTAAAGTTTGTTGAAGTGTTCATACGTAGAAAAGATCCGATCAACAAAAGAAGTAAAAAAAAGTGGAGGGCGTCAAATTCTTCACTTCATCACCCACTGACAAGGCTTTTCCTCCGCCACCGGTGGAGACCTCTTATGACCGTTGCCAGACTTTGAAATTGCCCGCCAGTGCTCGGCGCCGCCGACGCTGCGTCTCTCGCCGGGCGGCGCCTCCCACGATGCCGATCTCCATTGCCGCCATCGGGTCCAGAAGGCCGCGGCCGCCCAAAGAAGCCAAAGACGAAGGTCGCGGGTCATCAAGAACCTTGCCCCCTCGGGCGGGAGCGTCAGTGCCAGGCTGGGCAACCCCGGAGTGCTTCCGCCCGTGGGTCGCAGAGGCGGACGCAGGGCAAAGGTCCGGGGGCGTTTCCAAAGACCACGCCCAAAGGTTCCAGCATCTTGATGCGCTCGAAGGCTCCTTGAGCATGGTGGCGAGATTGCGCCTGGCGTCACCATACTGGAGGTCCTTCGCCGCCTCACTCTCTCTCCGCCTGCTGTCGCATGGTAGCTGTGGCGGTCGCGTGGCCTCTTGCCACCATCGGTCCGCCTCTCTCCGCCTCCTGCACGCTGCCGATGGCCCTCATTGACCGGTCTCGGCTTGCCTGCCCATGCCCACGGCCGTGGGCAAGGAGGCGCCAGCGAAGCCGTAGTAAATTGCCGAAGCCAAGAAGAGCACGAGCGTGGCGGTGGCAACGTGCCGGGCGGCGAGTTGCGGGTGCACGAGATTGTGGCCGCCGCCTGCCGCGGCCGGTGTTTGGGCGAGTTCCACGCCGGGCAGCATGTGTGCGCCGCCTGGAGTCTTGAGGGCCACCTTGGCGCGCCTCAAGCTGCGGCCTTGGGGGACCTCAAGCCTGCTTGTCGAGTGGCGTGTATGAGTTCCCGAGGCGAATATGGCGCTGGAAGGTGAGACCGGCCACAGAGGAGCTCGGAGAAGGAGAAGGTGATGGAGCCGCACAGAAGCACGGCTGCGGAAGGTCGCCGGAGCGCCGCCACGCTGCGCTGGCACCGGTGGCGCGTGAGAGGGCGGCGGGAGGTGAGATGTCGAGGCGGGCGCCGGCAAGGCTGGTGCCGTAAGGGGCACGGCGACCGCCCCATGAAGTCACCGCCACCCTTGGCCGTGGCGGAGGTTTCGCCAGAAGCGGCCTTCACGCTCAACCCGGCGTCCGACGAGTGGCCGCTGCCCACCGCCCGATCGCTGGGAGGAGGTGCATCCCCGATCGTTAGGGGCTACAGAGGCACCACGGCGAGGGGCTGGAGTCCATCGCGGCAAAGAACTCGACGATCCTCAGCGCCCGCAGGTTCTGCCACGGCGAGTGGCCGGCCGATGAAGGAAAGTCCAGGCCGGGACCGGCGATGAGCCCTGAAAGCCACCCATCGAGACGGGCCTATCCAAGTTTCGCTACCGCCAAAGTTAAAAAAATGACCGCCGATCGGGTAGGAGCAACACAAAAGAGGCATGAATACGTAAAAAGCCAAAAATAGCAAAGAAGTCTTACTACCGAAGGTGCGGTGATGTCGCTGCCGCTCAGGTATTGCCATGCTAGGCGTAATACAGCGACGGGGGCTAAGCTTCGATACAAAATTCTAACAACCACGTTAACCTGCAAATCCGAAGTTGTTGATGGCCGCCATTGTCAAGAGCTCGCTGCTCTTCGACGGGCGAAGTTCCGCGATCACGTCTTGCGGACACCCCCAGAGTCAACGCCTGCCGTTGCTGACGACAGCCCATTCGCAGCGCCAGCCTTCCAGCTTTGATCGGCCGAAGGGAATATATGGCTGCCATCCCATCCCGAAGACGGAAATGGCAACTCCTCAGCCGCTGCCTGAGGAGGCGCAAGAGAAGAAGAAGTAAAAAAGTGGAGATTTGGCATCACCCCCATGAACATTTCTGTGAGGTATGCTAAGATGGCGAAAAAGAATGGAGTTGGGGGTAGAGGTGAAGGTGATGGATTTGTAGAAGGAGGACGTGAGGAAAATCACGTAAAAAGGCACTAAATCAGCCATGATGCCCCTACACGAAGATGATGATCTCTGCTTAAGGGCATCAGGCGAGGGGATTCTCACGCCCGAAAGAGAGGGCCTTCAAGACAATGGTGTGAGTCCTCACTGTAGGAGTCCACTGGGAAGCAGAATGGAAGGCTAACCTGAGGAAGCTATGAAAGCGAAGTGGCGAAAGGCAAGGAAAACTTAGAGCAAGAAGATGAAGTTTGCAAAGAGTGCTAAAAGCGTGAATCGCCTGGAAGTGATGAGCCTATTTGTATCCCCACTCGCACCGACGGTTCACGAAGATACAAGATCGCGGCGCCTGCCGTCCCCAAAAATCGGGCGGATGCAATGAAGCGCAAGAATCGAGGCGGCCAGATCCTCGATGAGTGATGGCTCCCATCCAAGAATGCATCAAGATTTAATGTAAGATCTCGAGAGGCTCGATGTGCGTTTGGGTGACTGGGCTACCGCTTGGCGATTTTACGCTTAAGGTACCCTTCGCCAGACAAAGATGCGCGGGTCCACGTGGGCAGCTTAGCAAGCGGTGGGTGTTTACACCCCGCCCGCCGGGCATCCGCCCACGGGCGCGCGGGCGAAAGTAGGGCGGCACGCTCGCCGCCTTGCCGCCACCATGTGGTGGCTCGCGGGCGGCGTAGTACGCCGCCCACGGTGTTAGCGCCGGGCGCGGCGCGGCGTGGGCGCCACGCCGCTCGGGCGCCACCCACTGGGCGGCTCGGGCGCGTGGGCGTAGTACGCCGCCACCGGTGTCACCACGTGGCGCGGCGAAGCAGTGGGCGCCACGCCGCCGCCGGCCGCCACCCACGGGCGGCATGGCGTGGGCGAGTACCGCCCACCGGTGTCGGCCCACGCGGACGCGGGCGCAGCAGGGCGGCCACGCCTTGCCGGCCGCCACCACGGGCGCTCGGCGTGTGGGCGAAGTACCGCCCCACCGGTGTCGTCCACGTGGCGCGCGGCGAAAGAGTGGGCGCCACGCCGCCGGGCTCGCTCGCCGTGTCGTCCACGGGCGACGGGCGAGCAGGCGGCCACGCCCGCCTACGCCCCAACGACGGCAACACCGGCGTAGGTGGTGAGCACGCTTTGTTTATCCCCGGCAGGCAAAGGCAGGGATGCGGTGGTTTGCCCCAAAGTCCTTCCCCGACATCCGAGGCAGTGCCTGCTGCACTGTGCACGCCGATTCCAGGAATTTCGCCATAAGCCCGCTCTCCGACGCCACACCTACCCGCCGCAGAGGTCACATTCGAAGAACCGGCGAAGGCATGCACCGCATTGATTAGGGCCGGAAGGAACGGACAAATGCGATAAAGGCGTAATAAATGCATGTAAGATAGGCATGATGACGATCCCTCCTCTATCTCGACCCGTAAGCCCATGCATATAAGGGCACTTTAGAGCATATGAGAGGGGGGTCAAGAAAATAGACTCAACAGAAGAGCCGGTCACTCCAAGCTCAGAACCAAGCCCACTATACTCAATCCAAAATCGCAGACGTAAGGTCATATCTTCTTCAAGGGGGCTCAACCGGGTAACATCTGGTGTTCATCAAATCCAGAGACAGAATTCGTTAGTGTGAGAGGTACCGTTTCTCGCTAGGTTTGCTAACCTACCAAAGTCATCCCTCGCCAACAAAACCCTACTCAGACTTGGGTCGTGGTGAATACGCCGACAGACTAAAGGCCATGGGATTGATCGACGTGATAATTGGGCCAACATCGTGGGTCGGCGCAGGTCGTTATAGGCGGCGATTTCGGGCGCCTCGACGACGCGAGATCGAGCTATGAGCAAGGATGCAACCGGATGTTACATTGAGCAAAACATCATGTCACTACGAGTATTTTTGTGCCATAGATGTTGTGCAGCGTGACATGAGACATGAAGTTTTATGAGGATGGGGATTAGCGCCGCAAATTTACCCCGAAAGAAACAACAATTGGGTGCACAAGCAAAATTACCGATCCGTTATCCTTTTCGCCGGTGGACCGGCGGCCACCGCGGTAGCGCAGGGTTTAGCTGCGAGCCGAGGTCGGCGGGCCGGGCGAAGCGGCGGCGGAAGCGGGCGCAGGCGCCAAAGACGGGCGAGGTCTCTGCGGATAAGCTTCGAGTCCGCGCGACGGCGGGGATCGGCGCGCTGGGCAGTTGGTGCTGTCGACGCGTCGCAGGCGCTGCGGAAGACCGGACGGCTGACCTTCTCCCGATTGAAGCGAAGAAGCTGGCCTTCCCGGCGAAGTTTGAGCGGGCCGCGCGCGCGGGTTGTGGCGAGGCGGCGGCAACTTCGAGCGGCGCGGAGCGAGGCAATCGGTGCCGCAGGCGCGTGGGACGACGGCGCCGGCAATTGCGCTCGAGGCGTAGTGCATGCGATCGAGGTCGCACGCGGCGCCGCTAAGCGAGGCGCGACGGGAGGCCTTGGGCTCGGGGATTTGGTTTGTTGCTAGTTGCCCGTGATGGAGAAGGAAATCAAGGCAGGTCCAAGAAGGACATGGTGGTCGGGTGGGAATCGGATACGGAAGAAGAAAAGATCTGCTGAGAGTGCTTGTTTTCGCTTTTTCCGTGAATTCGATTTGGTCACCAAGCCAAGACGGGACGTGGTCGCACTATATAATCAAAGCCAATGAAGCCAAAGGGAACAAACCAAGGTGCGAAGAGGATTTTTCAGAGAGAAAATTCAGATCTCGCACAAGAAGCAAGAGCGCGCTTGAGCGCAATTTTTCAGCGCTCGAGGAGGTCTGGTGATCAGTCCAAGATGTCAGCGGATCTCGGCGATAAACCGGCAAAGACAAGGGGCTTGAATCGCAGGTCGTAGGATGAGGTCGCAGTACAAATTTCGGTCCGGTGAAGTTCGCTGTTCGCTATTTTCGGTTTGTGGCGATGAGGGTCAAGGATCTCTTGGTGCAACGGATTGTGACACTCGTGGAGACCAGCCGAGAAGGTAGGAGACGATGATCGGAGGAGATGAATGCAGTACCGCTACTATACGGCTCGTGTTCTCGAGATCAGTCATGTACCATGTCATGGGGTTGTCGACACCAAGCGAAATTTGGGATAAGCCGCTACCGCTCATGTCCAAAACTCTTACCAGAAGTCAGATCTCAAGCGTAAATTGTATGGGCGAAGATGCATGAGGATGCTGATATGAAGGAGCACGTGGATGTTTTCAATCGTTGGTCACGGATCTAGGGCAGCTAGATGTGAAGATTGCCGATGA
The DNA here is from genome assembly GCA_036346375.1 of Guadua angustifolia. Taxonomy (NCBI): domain Eukaryota; kingdom Viridiplantae; phylum Streptophyta; class Magnoliopsida; order Poales; family Poaceae; genus Guadua; species Guadua angustifolia. The sequence continues at coordinate 70,918,020 of CM070500.1, read as the reverse complement.
AGACAAGGCTATTATTCTTCTATGTTCGCCGCCACACTCCTATGAGCATCCTGGTCACGACGCCGACGCACGGCAAGGATAGCATCAAGATGGAGGACATCATCAGGTTCTACTTGCTCATGAGATGAGAAAGAAGAAGAGTCTGAGAAGGAGCTCCGTCTCATGCGTTGCTCGAGAGGTGATCAAGATAGCGAGGCGGGGACACGGAAAAAGACAGGAAAATAAAGGTGTCGCGGTGTTTAGATGTGACGGTGGGGACATGTGAAGAAGCGTCAATAAAAGATGGGCGCTAATTTGGTAAAGGCTAAGGTGACTCGAAGCGACAATTGTGAAGTTCTCTTGGTGTCAAATAAGCGATCAAGTGAGCGTGGATATTAGATGCAGGCTCTATCATGCAACACACAAGAAGGAGGTATTTTGTTCGTACCGCATTGGTGATTTTGATTCGATCTACTTGGGAGATGGCATGGGTTGTCGTGTCGTTGGTGTAGGTGACATCAAGATCAAGATGACGAATGGAGCAGAGATGATACTTGAGGTGTGAAGCATGTGCGGAGCTAGGAAAATCTGATTTACGCTTGGGGCCTTACATGATGGAGGGATAGCGTTCAATCGGTGGGAGATGGGCAGACCATGGTGAGGTGACATGAAGGCCGATCATTAGGTCGATGACAATGACCATGTTTCGGTAGAAAGTTTGATCTTGAAAGATCATCATCGCCATGCAGAAGAAGGATCATCATCCAAACTCACTTAAGTCATCTCTCGATTAGGTGAGGATTGAAGCAGTTGAGAGTTCATGGCGTCGCCCTAATTGCGCTCTGCTAGTCTTAGGAGCGGATGTGGGGCTATTTGGGGAGTTGTGCTTCAGCTTTGAACCGAAAGCCCTTCAAATAGTATGGCTATAAAGCAGCTGGGAAGCTAAATCACAGCAAAAGCATCCCCAAAATTTGTAGTAATGGGAGAGAGCTTTTCGGTTATTGGCCTTTGGCAAGTCTTCCTACCTTGCTCGCTCCGCCTCCTTGACCTCCGTCGCCCCGCCTCACCGCATCCACATCACCTCCTTGCTCGATCACCATTGTGCTTCACTAGGTTACTGCCTCTCCGCTCGGTTGCTCCCTAAAAGCTACAGTTGCAATAGTCAGTTTGCCAAACGACATAACAAGAAAAGCCACAACTATCAGTTACAGTTGTGTTACAGTTCAACAAGTCAAAAACAACTTTTCAATCCAGTTGCTGTCCTCAAACAAGAACTAAACAAATAGATCTGAAGGCCGCCATGCTCCATTTTAGTCATACCTACACCGCTCTCGACAGCTAAGGTTGGGCTAGATGATCCCTCCTTACTAGGCCCTGTTTGTTTAGACTTAAGCTTTTTGGTTTATAACTTAAAACCAGCTTTTTTGGCTTAAACAGTTTAAAAGCTAACGACTTTTATACGTGATAGAGGTGGGTAATTTTACCTAACTTTAGTGTTATTAGTCTAAAACCAATCATCAATAAGCTAAAAAAGTCTCTCTTCAGTGGTTTTTAGCTTTTAGTTATATGGAGGTTTATGCCTTTTGAAAAACCCAGATAAAAAGCTACTCGTTTGTTTAGATTTTAGCTTTTTGGCTTTTAAACCGGTGAAAAAGCCCAAACAAACAAACCCCAGTAGGGTAGCAGTCTAGCACAATATACACCTATATATTGGATCCTGCATGTCAATGCGTAGAATCAGCACAAGTTGGCGTGGCCAGTAGCTTAAAAACCAAGAATGTCCATAATAATATAGATCTGAATAGCACTTGAGAGAAAAACTACTTTCGGTTTAAGCCTGCATGAATGACTAGGGATAAAAATGGATTGGATAGTTTTCGATCGATGCGAACAATTTTTAAATTTAGATTTTGTCGGATGGTATCGGATCGGATATGAATATGAATTTTTTCTATCGGATACGTATTCGGTAGCTCACTATCCGTCGAATCCAGATATTTATGGGCCGGATTATCCAGATATGTACGTGGGTTGGGCAAAGACTTCTCTTTTGGCCTAAAAAGGTTTGTGAATTTCAAAATCGTTTTCTAATTTAATTAATCCATAAATCAAATTTCAATTATTAAAATTAGCAAACTAGTTCCAAAAATTACAAATTATTTTGAAAAAGTTCACGACACAATATAACATTTTAAAATTATTTTCAAGAATTCAAACACTGCTTTGTAGTTAATAGGAAAATATTTTAAATAAGTAGCTAAAAATGCATAAAACTCATAAATACATAATTTATTATTTTAAATATAATTAACAAAGAATAAAAATCTTGGGTCATTGCATATTATTCATGAATGTTTGGAGCGAGATAAACTAGTTATATTTTTTTTTATTTTGTGTGCATAATTTAAAGGGTTTTATGTTTCGATAAATATCTATATTGTATTTGTTTAGATTATTATTCGCTCCATATCTATATTTAATATTATTTGTATTTATATTCATATCCAAAATTTCCATATTAGTATATATATATAGGAAAATGATTCCATACTCTTGAGTGTATGTACTCCCACCTCTAATATACCGTTTAAATGATGTTGTTATACCTCTTTATCCTTTTGAGTATACTCCTAATACTAATTATAAGATACTCCAAAGTGAGTTTCATGAAAAAATCCACCCTTTATAGCATAATTTGTTTACATATTCATATACATATGGAAAAAAGTATGTAGCCAAAAAAAATAAAAGTCGATGAAATTTTTTAATCATGTTGTATTAGAGTATCTTAGAATTATTATTAGAGTATACCAAAAGTGATAAAAGAGTATAAAGTGTTTATTTAAGTGGTATATTATAGGTGGGTATGTACTCCAGAGTATGCGGAAAAAGACTTCTATATATATATATATATATATATATATATAGGAAGCCTCTTTTCTACTCCCAGGAGTAATTACTCCCTATCGTATCTCTAGCGTATGGGTATCTCATGTGTCGGGACTGAATTTAATCAGGAAACCCTCGTGTTTTCGGCACTAGTCCCGGATCGTAGCTAGTGCCCATGATTAACAAAGATGAATATCACAATCATACACAGCGGAATAATAAATAAAGTATTCATCTATTAATATAACATGTTGAACAACCTTAAAGTCAACTTACAATTGTGAAGCCTAGATGGCTTCAACTCGGAAGTAAAAAACGAAGCGAAGCGGTGAACGAAGAACGTCGGTGAATCCCATCAAAATACCACGGGCATTTGACAGGTTCAACTCCTAGATATTCGCCTTCTTGAACTCCTTCTTCCCGACAAAACTTCTCCTCAACTGGTGATGTTTTGTTAAAAGCAAGGGTGAGTACACAACCAGTACTCAACAAGTCGTGCGCTGAAATGTAAGTCTAAATAACTATATGCACGGCTTATTCCAATTGGATGGTGAATTGGCTATTTTGCATAAAACAGCATTTACAAATGAATATCATAAATAGATTGAAGCGATAAAACAAGTAATACCCATAGTAAATTTCGTAATCATTCTCAAGTAAAACATTTCTCATCATAACCAATTTCCATATCACATTGTCTACATTCCCAACCTCATTTTATTTTCAAAACTCTACCCCTTGATTTGTAATCCCGAGCAATGTTCAATCACGTGAACACGGCTATTGAATAGTTTTTACACTCTGCAGAGATTATACACTTTACCCACAAGATATAATCAACTCACCACGTCACGGTGAATCGCCATACAATAGTATGCGAATGAGCGATCATAACAAAGCTTTCCAAAGATCCGTCTAAACCCATCTTGCCCGTTAAGGTTTCAACACTGGTGGGAGTGGTTACCACATCCAGGCCCCCTCTTGCGCTGTGAGTTTTACTACCCGCACATTCGGGACTCACTCCACCACGACAAGATCAGAAGAATAGATTTCACAATTTACTCGGCTAGGTCCGTCCCATTCAGGAACTTGTGGTTGTATGAATGACTTCAGGTCAAAGGCTCGCAAGGTTAAGTCCTTAGTTGACCGAGGCAAGACTAACCAAAAGTTCATCACATCAACATGTCATAAAACCAAATCACGTAGCCCAATTGCCACTCTTGGCCCACTGAAACAATCTTAAAACCAATGCGACCGCCAGTTGCCACTCTTGGCCCACGAAACAATCTTGCCACTTGCCTCGATCTAAATCACTTTCCCACCCCGTCCTTTACCATGCACCACGTACTCATCATCAACTCAATAACACATGCCACATTCCCAAAAACCGTCCCATATCTTATTAAGTCAATATTAACTTTAATTTTCCAAAATCATGATAAATCTACATTGGCGGGCTAAGCACACTACATACGGTCTAATCAACTCATGTTGGCAAATTATTAATGTCAACTATTAATCCACAATCTAGGGTGACAAATGAATCATGGCATACAAATAATAGAGACAAGGTGGCAATAACAAGTAGGTTGATTATCTAATCAGGATTAATTGAAATCGGTTTATTTCAAACTAGCATACAATAATTTCAAGAAGTAATTTTAAAACATGGGATCAATATGGTCAAAGCACAACTTGCACAGCCCTTGCAATTTATATTATTCTTCACTCTTTATCTTCAATCCTTGATCCTCGATCTTCAATCTCCGCTTGCTTGATCCTCGGCTCCTTCGAGCGACTTTAAGAACGCATCTAACGATAAACAAGCACAAATACAACAAAACTCAAAAAGCAAATCAAGTAAACTCCAAATTAAGAACGAATAGCATTGGGCAACGGCTTAGATGAAATTAGGAACTTGAATAGATTAGGTCGATGATTAGACAAAGAGAAATGACTTTGAAAAATACAACGAAGAAAAAGATTAATAGCGGGAAGGAAGGAATGATATTAGAAGAATATTTCTTCCAAAGTTATTATCTTAATTGGATAGCCGATGTCATATGGACTCTCGATCTATAGACCGGGTCCATAAAGATATGTTAGTTCACGATGAATTAAGCTAATGCTCGAGGTTGACTTTCGTTGACTAAGTAGATACACAATCAAACAAAAGAAAGATAAGCTGATAGATTGGATATGGCACAAGGATATGACACATGGTCAATGGTCTAGCGACCAAGTCCACGAATGAATTCTGGGTTAATGGCGATTAGATTTTCGAGGATAAGACAGGGCGGATGGGATCGACATCCACTACGGTTCGATCCGGAGGTTAGTCTTACATCGAGGCCGGACTCCGCGACAACGAGGCGGTGATGACGGGATTACGAGGCCGAACTCAACGCAATGGGTTAGATCACAATAAGGCGATAGAAAAGGTAAAGACATCAAATTAGGGCTTTCACTTGCATGCACCTATCGCGATGACAAATGATACAATGAGGCGAGCGTTAACGGGGCGTTATCGATGGGCGTTAACGATGGAACGTTATAATGCGAAACGTTAACTATTTTAACGTTAACGATGGCGATGAAGCGATGAAGCGATGACGGACACATATGAAATAACAAGGTGGCGATCGTCGGGTGATAGATAGGGCAGCTAGGTCATGACATGGCAACTACATGGTAAATTTGTCTTTGGCGAATGGATATCGCTTGAGGCGACGGAGACAAACAAAGCGGAGCAACGATTTAAATAACCGAGATACAAATGAATAAAATAAAATAAACAGAAACTAAAAATTATAATAAAAATTCTGGCAGATAGGGGATGAATTTAGATGAATTTAGAAATTTGAATCACTCGATTCGGATTCTGACGACAAAGATATTATCAAAAGAATGGGCTCGGATTGAATAATTCGAAAATGACGGAATATTCCTTAGAATCTTTATTTTTCTGAATTTATGTTTTCTTCTCTCCTTACTAGTGGGCCCATCTTTGTCATCTTCTTCAAACGTTTCTTCCCCATGGATGTTCTGAGAACTGCATCGCAAGCTCATGCTGCAAGCGATTCTTTGAGCTTAGGGACATGGCGACTTATGGCAAATAGCTAAATGGAGAGCGGCACAAGTCTTGGAGCATGTGACTCATGAACGTAACGGAGATCGAAGCGGCTTGCCGTGGCCTCGGCCGATGGCATGAGTGGCACTTGTGCGCCAGCCTTCTGGCCAGCGAGCAGCAAGACCGAGTGGTGGGGTGGGCCTTGGTGAGTTATGCGGTCATGTTGCGCATAATGCGCCGGTCGGCAGGCGGAAGCGATGACACCATGAGATGGTCGGCAACGCCATGAGCGAAAAAAATGGCATGGTGCTCAAAACTATGTCAAAAGCAGCGATTTTTCCTAAAACCAACGAGAGCACGACGTGGAAGCACTACCATACTAAGCTATATCTAAAAGGAATTGGATCGGGGATTACGGTTTGGGAGGAATCGGCGACAGCGAACGGAACTTCGACGGCGAGCGAGCGCGCAAGTTCCGGAGCAATTCTTGATGAAACCTGGATTTTCTTGAGGTTATGATTTACACACTAATGTGCACATGATGTGTGACGGAAGTCCATTTGCCTTCTGGGATCAAAAGATGACGCGGCGATGTCAGCGGAGGGCGTCCGGCGATCGTTTTCTTCGATTTTGAAGGGCAAATGTTCTAGAAATGGAGGGCAAGTGTGAGCACCGTGTTGGGGAGACTGACACACACGTTTTGGTGGTCACACGCATTGAGAGGATGAAAACGGAAAAGTTATGGCCTAAACAAGAAACGGCAAATAAGTGCTTGCAGATTCCGTTTCACTTGATTTCGAGGAGAAACTGCAGGAAAATTGAAGCCCTTAACTAGACCTTCGATTTGTAACTGACCTCACTCAATTTCGTTGAAATTGCAAAAGTTATGAGCATTTAAAGTTTGGGCTGCAAATGGGGCTGGAACATGAACAGTGCGCATGGCTGGAGGTTGGAGATGAACAGTAGAGGACACGTGTCGCTTTCTCATTGGCCGGAAGAAATAGAGGGACAAAAGCGCGAGGAATCAAATAGCAAAAATAATCTAAAAATCTTGGAAAATTTCCTAAAAATACTAGAGATTATTTGGAACCCAATAAAATTAGTTTCACTGAATTTTGATAAGTTTTGGAATTTATACAATTCCAGGACGAATATCTTTGGATTTAACGAAAGATCGCGAGAGATAAAATACCATAGAGATTCTATAAATCTTGGAAAAATTCCTAAAATCATTTTAGAATATTTGGAACCTAATTTTATGAATTTTGAGATTTTTAGAGTATTTTGAAATTCGGGTGAAATTTCGAATAAGGACCGAAATTGGAAATTCGACTTTCGATGATGAGAAAGGATTGAACTCTAATTTCAGAAGGATATGGATGCCAGGTTAATTAGAACACCGAGGAATTCAAAATTTTGAATTCAAATGGGATTTCAATGGAAAGGCTTGAATTGAATTTAGTTCTAGAATTGCTCGAACCATTAATAATTGAATTAAAATCCAAATAGAAATCCAATTAACATCCAAATGTTTAAATTAATAATTTTAGTTAATTTTTTAGCAAATCTCGAATTTAGGAAATTCACGAGATACAAAGGACAACTTGTAAAAACTAAATTTTAAATCACTTAATGTACCGTAGAAGGCACATTAAATTGTTTTAGGTTTAGAAAATTCTAAATTAAGCTTCTTTAATCAAATAAGATTGATGTAACATTTTTGGAAGCTAATTTAATATAATTTTTTGAAAACCCAAATTTTGGGATGTTACATCATCGTAGGAGTGGCAATGTACTTACGGGTTTTGCACTTCGTCGGATCGATTCGATTTTAATTTTACCGTGGGTTCTTGGTCGGGTTCGTTTTAATTTTCACATGGTACCCATAGGGTACCCAAATCCGATATACCCATCAGTTCCGGCTTCCACTTGGGTTTGGCGTCGGGTTCAATTACGTCCCGGGTTCTTCCGGAGTTTTGGGTTCGGGTTTCTTGTCGGTCGGTTTTGCAAAACCCTTTTAGACCCAACCTATTGCCACCGTATTACACAAACCGTTGGGTACCCGTCGGTTGAATTGCACCATCTGGATTGAGTTCGGTATGAATTTTACCGGATATGGTATTCGGTTTGGGTCTGGTTTTTCAATTCGGGTTTTGGTCGAGTTTGTAAACCCTTTTGACCGATCTTCCGTTACCATCTCTACTCATGCGATGGAGAGTATGTACGCGTAGTATCTGAGTATATAAGATCATCTTGGTGGTATGTACATTTTTTAGAGGTGGTATGTATATTTTTGGACATACTCCTTTTATGTGTATATGAAGTATTTGCAAAATACGCTAAAACCATGGATTGGTTTTCATTTATTTTACAATACTTACTAATAAATATAAAATACTCAATGTGAGACGCATGAAAAAATTGCAAGGGAGTCCATAGTTTTTAGCGTATTTTGCAAATACCTTCATATACGCGCATAAAAGGAGTATGTCCAAAAAAATACGCATACCACCTCTGAAAAAATGACATACCACCAAGATGATCTTATATACTCATATACTACGCGTACATACCCTCCCATTTGTATGAGATACCCTATACGTTGTGAGAGATACGGCATAGGGGAGTAATTACTCGGGAGTAGAAAAGAGGCTTCCTATATATATATATAGGAAAATGGTTCTATACTCCTGAGTACGTACTCACTCTAAATATACCATTTAAATGATGTTGTTATACCTCTTTATCCTTTTAGGTATACTCTAATAGTGATTATAAGATACTTCAAAGTGAGTTCAATGAAAAAATTTAATCATGATCCATTTTTGTAGCATAATTTGTGTATACACTTCTTTTACATGTAGAAAATACATATAGTAGAAATAAAGGGCTTCAATGAAATTTTTTCAAATATATCGTATTTGAGTATCTTAGAATTATTATTGAAGTATACCAAATATGATAAAAGAGTATAACACATTCGTTAAAGTGGTATATTAGAGGTGGGAGTATGTACTCCTATGAGTACGGAAAAACCTTCTATATATATATATATATATATATATATATATATATATATAATGAAATATTGGAGTGAAAACCACCCATTTCATGAAAACTCCGTAAGAAACCACCCATTAGAAGTTTTAAAAAATTATCAAAAAAATACCATATGTAGGGAGATGAACTACAATCCTGCAAAATTTGAAAGATGAAACTCAATCGCATTTGAAAGATATGAAAAAAGACAAACAGCAAAAGAATAGTGCTAAAAGCAGTGAAAATTACTATTCATACTGAATTTGTCTTTTCATATGATTGAGTTTCATCTTCAAATATTGGTAGAAGTTCATATATATATATATATATATGAATGGATGGTTTTATCAATATATATATATATATATATATATATATATATATATATATATATATATATATATATAGAACATGCTCTAGTGCTAAAGGTGTTCGATTGACTAATATGCTTTAAAATCTAATCTGGACCCTTGGATCAAGTTTTGAAGGTTGAGATTTAACTAACTTGACTATGTGTGAAAGTATTTGGCCTTCAAAACTTGATCCAAGGGTCCGACAAGATTTGCATAATAGCAATTATATCACCTTAACACTATATATATATATATAGAGGACATATTAGGTGCTAATGTGAATGATTGTAATTCGTGCTAATGGCATGTAGAAGTTTTGAAAAATTCTCAAAAAAATTACCACATGTAGAGAGGTGATACTTCAACAATACTTAAATTTGAAAGATGAAACTCAATCGCATTTGAAAATATATGAAAAAGACAAACTCAGCATGAATAGTACTTATTCTTTCAAATTTTGGCACTCAATTTTCTTTTTGCTGTTTGAGAATTTTTCATATCTACATGCCATTAGAAAATAGCAATCGAATCCACCATTAGATTGAATATATCCCATTCTATATATATATATACATTACCTATATGCGAATTTCGGCTCCAACCTTAATACCCACCTGTCACCTTGCGATTTTGCAAAAACCCTTCCATTTCTCCTCAAATTACGGATAGGTCACCTCGCAATTTCCTAAGAGACAAAATAATTTTTTCACGCCGCGTTTGGGTCCTGGCCCCGGTATTTTACTGGAAAAACCTCCCGTTAGTTTCAAATCACGAACAAGCCCTTTTCTAATTTTTCGGGATAAGCGGCATGTGTCCAAAAAAAATAATATCCGGGTCCTCCCTTCTTACGTTCGAGTCCTTTCTCCGCTTTTCACGGAAAAATGTTTTCATCACAAAAAGCGCAGATTCATCGAAGTTTTATATTCGTCATGATTTATAGCGACGAGTGGATTCGCCAAGTACGTCCTAACGACCCATTTTTTAAGCGAGCGCAAAAAACCCGGAAAAAAATGTTTCAAAGACACCAAAAAAAGGAGAAACAATGTTTTTCGTCAGCGAATATTGATGGGTCCTAACGACCCATTTTTTACAAACGCAACAAAAAACCGAAAAAATGTTTTCAAGTTTTCGGCACACGAAAACAATGTTTTCGCCACCAAAAACACGGATTCATCGAAGGTTTATATCAACTTATGAATTTGCAACGGTCAATCATGCATCGCTATCGAAATTCAACCGGCAACGGTAATGCTTTTCCACCTAGTATATATATATAATCCGTTACATCCGATGAACGACCGTGCCACGAACTGGGAGGGAATCGACCCTCCTGTTAAAGCGCCAGCCTTCCAGGGGCCAATACGCAAAAGCTGCTCTTCCCTCTCCTGCTCCGCTTCTCCTCTCCTCTGCTCTCCTCTCCGCAAACCCATCCTCTTCCAGAAACCCTAGCTCTGGCCCCCGACTCCCCATTGCCGCGCTAGTCGCCTCCTCGCTGCCGCCATGGCCTCCGGTAGACCCCGCTCCTCTGATTTGCGCCCTTGGTTTCATCTCTTCGATTCCCCATCTACTCGATTGTTGTTGTTTCTCTTTCTCTCTCTCATGGGGTTTTCTTTCTGTGATCATTTCTTGTTCTTTGTTGCTCGTGGTGGTGGCGGTGGTTAGATGCGGACATGGAGGATTACGGCTTCGAGTACTCGGACGACGAGCCGGAGGAGCAGGACGTCGACATCGAGAATCAGTACTACAACTCCAAAGGTTCGGTTCCTTCTCCCCTACTTTGTTTTCCTTGGTGATCCATTTATCTGTTTCGTGTAGGGTGGTGTTCGAAGAGAGCCCGACTGGATTTCCATCTATTAGTCATTTTCTTGTTGCGAATCCATTTAATAGTTGTACTAGTAGGTTTCCCTTTTGAATTCTGATGCATGGGTATTGCCTTTGTGTGTAATTGCCAGTTTAGTTGTGACTGTGTGCCCTGTTCCGTGGTGAGGGGACTTATGGTGAGAATATTGAAGACATCGCTGGAATCTTGTTTTACCATGGGGAATAAATATGTTTAACTAAGTCGAATTATAGAAGGCATCATGGTGCTAGTCTCTTGTTCACGCGTATCGTGCTTGTTTGGGTTGTCTTTGGGTGGGGATTAGAGTTTGCACAATTGTGGTGGTTAGTCCTATTGTGCCCTTTGTAGTTAAAAATTAAAGTTTGGTTCCCAGAAAAATTCCTTTTTCCAAATTCCAACTACAAAGGAAAAATGACGAAGATGAAAGATTGTTCCAAAAATGTGGGGTATGATTTGTTGATTGATTCTCAAATGAAAATTGTAAGCTGTGTGTGTGTGTGCCTCTATGGTAGAACCAGTCAGGGTGGAAAGTTCCGATTGAAATAGGATCTAAACAAGGAAGAACACTTGACATTTGTTGGTTGTTGGAAGCATCCCATTTTGATTATCTCAAAAAATGCCTATAATGATCGAATGAAAATGCTAGGTGCAAGTAGTCCACATCTTCACAGACATGTCTATTTCACCGAGCCTCAATGGATTAGAAAATCGAATACCTAACATCTATTAAATTTGTCTACTTATTAGTGAAACCACTATTAAATATGGACAACATGGCTAGAACAGGAAGAGGATAACTTTTCATTGCTTTAATCGACACAGTTTCAATTGGACTGTCATGTGCTTCATCTCTTCGATTTTGCATCTTATTTAAACTATAATTTCCTATATATGTATACAACATCCGGATTTTAAGAAAGAAAGCTTGTAAAGAATTCAGTTGCTACTTTTATGGTATAAATCTTCACCGTTATAATTATCGATAGCCACCTCATGAATGCCTAAGATATTTCCTTTTTTCCCTCTAATAATCTGAGGATTGAGGATTTCTTGGAATTTGTCCTTTTCTGATTTAAGGACTACTGTACGATTTGTAGCCTTAAAAATGAAGGAGGAGAGGTGTTTGCTTCCATGCTTTTCCTTTTGATAGTTGCACAAATATTAAAGCATGAATGAATGGTAGATGGTGATTGCTTACCTCTTCGCTTGCTTTAAGATTTGTGTAATTTGTATTGGGAGGGAAAGCATTGAAACACTTCTCAGGAAGGCGGTTACTTTAATTTCACCAGTTGTTTTATTTATGGGATTTCTTTGTGATATTTTTTGCTGAATGCCTTTGCAATGCCATTTTTTGAATTGAGGTTGAAGCGAATATGAGTTTAAGCTTATTTATGGAGATTTAATCGTTTAAACGATAAACGTGGTTCTAAAAAAAATGTTTCTCCTTGTGGATTCTACTTGATTATACAGGAAAAGTAATCTTTGTACTGCTAGCTTGCAACAGAAATATATATTTTGATGTTAGATCTACTTGAGGATGGTTTTTGGGTACCTGCCTGTGGCTTGAGCTCCAACCAAATGAACTTTCATATAGGTGCTCCCATGGTTATCACGGCGCCCCGGCGAGGCGAGTCGCCTCCGGGGTGCCTGGACGCCTAGGCGACAATTAGGCGACCAAATAGTTTAAATTGGAATTTCAATTATAGTTTAAGTTTCCTATGTACAAAATCATCATTCAAGCTCAAATATAGTAGAAGTGAAGAGTGATGTGTGTAGTACCTTGTATGAATCTTTGATGTGAAGTAACTTCTACTACTTAATCGGCACAGTCAAGCAATCAAATGCTCAATCCTCATCCCATTCAGCACAGTCAAGCTCAAGCAATCACTCATTCAAGTAAACTCAAGCAATCACTCATCTCATTCAAGAGTTAGCACAGCTACTACTTAATCACCAAGCACTACGCAATCAATCGGTCCTAATCCCATTCAGTCAATGAGTAAAGCACTACTTAATCGGTGGCTGTCATCGCCTTCGCCCCATCCTCATCCATTCGCGACTACTCAGCCAAGACATTGTCAAGATCCTCGAGCCTCACCCCATCACAGACAGCCAGAGCTCCTCAACAAGATCGCCAAGATGCTCAGATCCTCTCGAGCCGCTGACGCCGAGCAGAGGAGAAGAGAGAGCGGAGGAGGAGCGGACGGGAAGGAGCAGAGAGAGCACTGGACGCCGAAAGAGGAGGAGGCGCCGACGCCGAGCAGAGAGAGAGGGAGGCGGAGGAGAGTGGAGGCGAGGGATTACTGGCGGGCCAAGGCCTGGCGGAGCAATTGCTAGCGGCGGCGGCGGCGTGATGCCTGCTAGGGTTCCTCTTCCTCCTCGGCTCCGCCTCTCCAGTCCGGTCTCGTGACTCTTGTCTTCACCCGTGAGTGTCTCTCGGTGTCTCCTTCGCCTCTCTGAGTCTCTGGTCCGGTCGGTCCTTTTATTCTTCAGCCAAAAAATATTCATCGCCGCTTCGCCGATCGCCTTGACTGACCTTGAAGACGCCTAGGCGAGGACGTCGCGACGCCATGGCACCCAGGCGGCCGCCTGGCCGGCTTCAGGCGAGGCGAAGACCCAAGGCGAGTCCGGCTGACCGCTTGGACGCCTAGGCGCCGACTAGGCGTCGCCTAGGCGACGCCGTGATAAGCATGGGTGCTCCCATTGTTCCCCTAGGCGGCCGCCTAGCCTGCCTAGGTGCTATGCTACCCTCCCGCCTAGCCCGCCTAGCATATTTATCCCGCCTAGCCCGCCTAATCGGAGATTAGGTGCTAGGCGTGTAGGCACTGGTGTGTCACCCGCCTAGCGCCTAGGGGAACATTGGGTGCTCCTAGCAAGAGCCAACGAAAAGAAGCCAGCTCATGGTTTTAATCACTTCTCTATGGAAGAAAGCTTCATTCATATGCATTTGATGCTTGCATTCTAACTTTATGATGTTGAAAGCTTGCACATTGTTAATTACTGAAAATTGGTTTCGAGTAGAATATAAAGGGGATGGAATCTTATGCTTCCCATCTAAACGATCTCTTGGCTGTGTTTTGAAGCCATTGTACCTATAAATTCAGCTACTTTCCATTGGAACATATTTTCTGCTCGCATGGTGGAGGCATGTTTTAGTAGTTAAGGCCTTGGACCTGCTAAAGGCTTAAATGCTTAATGACTTAGTTTTTTAGAGACCTGTTTTCTTTAGATTTCAGTCAATCAGCTTTCTGAATCCGAAGAGGCTTATTGGATTGGTTGATCATTTATCCATGTTTTTTTTAGAGACCTGTTTTTTTTAGACGTTAGTCAATCAGTTTTCTGAATGCAAAGAGGCTTATTGGATTGGTTGATCATTTATCCATATGTTTGCACAGACCCAATAAGTTTCAGAGACTATTTGGTAGAACTCGAATGGAAGGGGTTATGGTTGGTCCTATTTCATATGATTCATGGAGTGGACAGTTATTTCTTCTTGTTCTGTGAGATAAGAGCACAATGATGATTGCATAAATGTGTTTGCTTACAATTACTACACATTTGCAAGTGCTGTTAGTTTAGTGGATTGTAGTGGTTCATGCATATAGTGCTGCACAGTTTGATATTGGTCTTTCCACAGGTATGGTCGAGACAGACCCAGAGGGTGCACTTGCTGGTTTTGATGCAGTAGTTCGTATGGAGCCTGAAAAGGCTGAATGGTAAGCATTATGACTCTTTAAAGTTTAAACTATTCTGATCCACTATTCTATTTCATATGCAATATGTTTTTGTTACGTTGTTGACTCTAGGACAATATGAATGCTAAATTCTATTGACCATCTTAATGAATATTGAATATGCCCAATATGATATATGAGCTAAGCTAACTGTTATCTTTAGGCTTTAGGAATCCAAACCTTCACACACTAATATGTTTTGGATGCTTCTATGTGCAAGCTCACTAACTAGCCATCACACTTAATTGTGGGCCTTAGACAAATTTGGGTCATAAAATGGACTTGACCAGAAAAATTCGCTCCCTATACAAAATAGCTTGTGACACAAATGGAATTCCTGCTGAAGAATTAATGGCATTTGACCATTTGTTGAGGGTTGCACATTTGGAACACATGCTTTATTGTTAAGTGTTAACCAGATAGTTTGCACTAGGCAGTAGCTATCGGTACGTTTTTGCTCTATATGTATGAACAAAGGCAATATTTGACTACTTTAAACATGTATAATTAAATAATCAGTTAATCACGTTTTCTTCAACCATACAACTTTTTTTCAGTGAAATTAACTATTATTATTTTTCAACAACTACTTTTATTTAAGTGTCTGATGTTTATTCTATAACTTCTTCATAGGGGATTCAAAGCTCTCAAACAAACAGTGAAGCTTTATTATCGACTGGGGAAGTACAAAGAAATGATGGATGCCTACAGGGAGATGTTGACATACATAAAATCTGCTGTTACACGTAACTACAGTGAGAAATGTATAAACAACATAATGGATTTTGTTTCAGGATCAGCTAGTCAGAACTTCTCTCTTCTGCAAGAATTCTACCAGACAACACTGAAAGCACTTGAAGAGGCAAAAAATGAGGTTGGGTTTGTTGCATTATCCAAGCTAGAATTTTATTTGCCTACTGATTGTTCTTCATATCTTGTTATTGTTTGCTGTGTAGAGATTATGGTTTAAGACAAATCTGAAACTGTGCAAAATTTGGTTTGACATGGGTGAGTATGGTCGCATGAGCAAGGTGATTAGATGAGTTCCTCTAGTCAAACTCTTTTCGTTACGCAATCTACAACCATTACTCATTAATTATTTCACGTGTACCTTCTTAATGACAGATACTGAAGGAGCTGCATAAATCTTGTCAACGGGAAGATGGTTCTGATGACCAGAAGAAAGGCACACAACTATTGGAAGTATATGCTATTGAGATCCAGATGTACACTGAAACAAAGAACAATAAAAAACTGAAGGTAAGACATTTTTGTTTGTGGCTGTCTTTTTACAGGTGATTCTTCAGTGGGTTATGGATCACCATTGAACAAGATTTTCTGTTAAATTCTTGTTGTGTGATACTGTAGTTTTCTAGCTGTATATTTGTTAAAAAATATACTCTATTAATATTTCTTAATCTTCAGATAACCTTTCATCTTTTGTTTTGTGCTGTTCTGGTACCTTCTTGTAAAGCATTATCTGAGCGCTGCTAAATGTGATGCAGTTGCGTACGAATTTCATGTGTTATTTGCTTGCTTCATCAAGTGGTTCTTTACTGTTAGCTGAAAAAAATTGGTTAGGTCATAATACATTATTATGTGAGTACTTGCCACAAATTGAGTATATATTTCACAAAACAGATGCTTTTCTGAAAATGGATGGGATAGTAACTTTTATCTCACCTTCTGGGAAGACGTTTAGCCCTAAGCAATTGTAATATTGTATGTACACTAGCACAGTCATGGGAGAATGGGTTCTCTTCGGCTTTATAACCTGCAAGGCTGATAGCCTGATACCTATCTTTTTTTTTGTTTTTTTAGCAATATTTGTTTAAGAGAATTGGTTCTGTTGAGAATTCTAGTTCCTTTTTACAGTACCATAGTTATTAACGTGATAAGGCGACTCACCACTTTTTTACTGCCAAAGTGCTTAAGGCGCACGGTGTGCTGACACCATACTCTATTAGGCAGTGTAGAAACACATGGTATTGCATACACATAATTTAACCACAAAAGATCCTTTCTCGAAAGAAATTAAAAAAAGAGAGAAGATGAGGCCATGGGCTGGTCATATCTGGCCCAACCAGCCCATCACCGTACCCTGAACCTTAAGGAAGCCTCCTAATACGCCAACTCCTCCTGAGCCCCTCGTCCCATCTAATGCGCTGCCGCCTCTCATCCCAACTCTCCAATCGTGCCGCATCCTTGCTGCTGCTCCTCTGTCACCGGTCGGGCCGCCTCGCCCCTACTGCTCCTCTCCCATCGCGCTGCCTCCTCATTGCTCTTCTCCCACCGGTCGGACCGCCTTGCCTCTGCTGCTCCTCTGTGATAACCGGGGGGTTATCAGTTTAATTAAATAATTAATTAAGCAGTAAAATATGATTAGGAAAGATAATAAATTGTAAGGATTAGAGAGTGCCGTTAGTCCCGCAGTGAAAGGTATCGCTCATCGAGGTACCCGAACCGTCCGAGATCCAGAAATGCACCTCTCGCTATTTTCGGGGTTCATCATTTGACGCTTTAGACTTACCTGGTACGGTATGTGGGTACCGTTAATAAAATGAATGGATAATGACTGTAGTACCCTTAGGAGCAATAGAGGGCAGTGAAGGCCCAAGGGCAAAATAGTCATTTGCCAAATTGCTAAGGTAATAAAGCTAGCCGAACCAGCCAACCAGAAGCCAACCATTGCACTACTGTCTCCCAACCCACATACAAACCGAGAGTCACAAGAGCACAGCCAGTGCTTCCCTTCCCTTCAACACCAAAACACAAGAACACCAGAGCCACAAACCAGCTTCCAACGGAAGCAAGAAGAGGAGGGGAGGAGTTCTAGAGGGAGTAGAGAAGCTATCCAGAAGAAGAAGGGAGCCATCTAGAGGCCATCCAGAAGGAACAAGGCGCTATCCCGAAGCAACCGAAGACGGTGGAGGCATCCTGAAGCCAGAAGCCAACCTCACCTTCTACCCATCATCAACCTCAACCCCATCCAGCTAGCTTCATCCCCAACCAAACCAGGTGCACATTACTCTAGTGTTAACAATAGCAACAGTGTAGGGTATGATGTACAGGTGGTAGATCGGGGCTTTGGCTAGGCAATGGGAGGGGGGAGAAGATAGATCGAGTCGTTTCCCCCATGGTCTCAGTAGTTGGGAAGCCATTAGTGTAGCATTTCCGTTCTTGTGTATAGCCATCCCAACGAGCATCATAGACCCCCTCTGTTCTCAACAAAATCAGTAAGCAAGTAAAGCAAAATCTGCAATAAAATCAAAATTGGTAGAAACCCTAATGTAGCTCTATAGAGTAGTGTGCATCCGAAGGGCAGGAGGTGAGCATGAGGCTCGGTTGTAGCGGTGGCGGGCGGGGGGATGGAGCCACCACTTGTGCGTGGCGGAGCCAGGCCTTCGCCGGGCCATATAGGACGCGCGAGTGGCGCTGGACCAGAGGCGGCGCAGGGAGGCTCGGAAGCAGCTGCAGGCAGAGCCAGGTGCAAGAGGTGGCGAGCAGAGCAGGCGTAAAGAAAGTCTTGGCCGCCGAGCTGCACGCATGAGAGGAGCCCAAGAGGGCCGATCGCAGGAGAAGAGCACACCTACCGGGGAGAAGTCGAAGAAGAGGGAGGCACGAGAGGAGAGGAGGCTGTGGGAGGGAGCCGCGGCCGAGTGGAGCGGAGGAGAGGAAGTGGGAGGTGAGGAATGGCGGCGGGGTAGAGATGGGAGAGCAGGAGAAGGAGAGGGCAGGGCTGGGCCGAAGGCCTTCGGCCAAATTGGCCAGAGCCGAACAAAAAGGGAGAGGAGCCGAGAGAAAATAAAGAGAAGAGAAGAAGGAGAGAAAAGAGAAGGAAAAGAAAAGGAAAGAAGGGAAAAAAAATAGAGAAGTAGAAAAATAAATCGTGCTGCGGACCGTGTCAATTTCTCGTGATCAACTTGTGGATTGCGTAAAACTCGTCAACTTATATTAATTAATTGTTATGCTAAACTAAAAATTGAACGACAGATCATCAAATTTGGTTGGATGTCAAATTAAATAAATGAACCTTAAATGCCTTAGTATATTTGTTGTTTCAGGTCTCGACCTGAACCGCCCCGCCAATCAAAACCCATCTTTGAGTGAGGTCGAACCGTCAAATTTTATTCCAGGCAAGATTTTTTGATCATCTCTTATGAAATTATTTCAATGCTTCCGTATAATTCATATGTCATCAATGCATAAAAAAATCTACATTCAAAACTAAAATGTTGAGACGGATGTGGAGGAAGTGTCATGAATGAATGATGAAAATGGAATGTAGTTTTGGGAAAGAATGAAATGATGAATGTTAATGTGGTATTGTTGTTTTGGAATTGGTTGACTTGTGAAGTTTAGCGTCTACGAATGGAGTCGTGGATTGGTTAATAGAAATAATTATGGTGGGTAGAGGGTGCCAAGAAAAGCAGGAGGTGCCTGTGCCGGTTTGGCCCTCTACATAGGCTATAATATAAGGCAAACACCTACACTCGGAAAATGAGCCGTATTTCAGTACTAATCATAGTGAGATAAATTGCTGCCAGAAAAGGTTGTCCTGTGAAAGTATTCTGATCTCCACATTTGGTAAATTAATTATGGTCGAGCTGGGAAATGCCGGTATAACCCAGGAGGACCGGGAAAGGAAGATGTAAGAAATAAGGATGGAATGTGTTAAGGGTGGTATATTTGAAGCCTGGTGTACTACCGGAGGTGCCGGAGTATAGCTGTATCTGTGAGTCATGGGATAACCTAGTAGAGGCTCCCCGCTCGAGGGTAGGGTTGGAGATCAAATACCGGATTAGCGATAAACGTTCTAGAGCCTCTCATGTGGAGACCGTTATGGGTAAAGTGGTACGAACTTGCGCAGGGTCCAAAATCTTGAACTCAAGCCTATTTCCAGGATTGGAGGCTACGGAAGCTAGCCTGTCTCATACATGGGTGTTAGTAGTTGATTTTCAATAATTAAAATTTTGCCAACCCTTCAAGAAAACCCAAAACCCTAATTTCTGGAAAAAAAACTAAGTTGGAGGGTAGGAATTGGTGTTGGTAGAGAGAGCAACTCATATTGCATTTCATGATAAAATGCTTGCTGAGTACTCTGTACTCATTCTTGTATTTCCCCCTTCTTCTAGAAGGCGAGTTTGATGGTTCGACGTTTGTCGGCGTATTCCGCCTGACAGGCCCGAAATCTACAGACCGGGTTTGGTTCGATAGGAGGGCGTCTTCGTAGTTGGCTAACCCTAGAGGGTGAAAACCCTAGAGACTCCCACACGAAGGATTCCGACGTCTATGGACTAGGGATGACATAGAGATCTTTACCCAGGTTCAGGCCCCCTTTGCACAGGGTAATAGCCTTACTTCCTGCTAGATTGTTTAAAGAGTGTTTGAAACTAGTACAGTATAGAGCTTTCGGGTTACCGATTCTTCCTTAGGCTCTACTACAGAACTCTTGATCGTTCGACCCCCCTTCCCCATGCACTAGAGGGCCCTTATATAGGCCAGCCAACCGAGTAGGTACAAGGGGTCACCATGTCGATCTTCATATATTTATTACCCTTCCCGTCTTTGTCCGTTCCTCTAGCCTCATTAAATGCCGACGCATGGCCTCGCCCCGTCCGCTTGCAGATGTGACCCCTTTGACGGGTAGGTGAGAGGCGCCGAGGAATGGGCTTGTAGCGTAAATCTCGCAGCTGATGATTCGACACCGCAGCTTGCCGCTGGAACCGTGACGATAGGGAAGGAGACTTCGAGCGGTTACCTCGCACCACCTTTTTGCCTCGTGGGGCGCGAAGCAGTATCTCGCCACTGCCATCGAACGCCACGTGGATCGGGCGCTGGCGAAGCGAGCGCCTCGCCACCGCTCGTCGGGCGCCACGTGGCAAGACTGGCCGGCGGCGCTTCGCCGCTGATCGCCAAAGCCGCCACGTGGCCGGGCGCCGGCGAGCAGCGTGCCTCGCCACCGCCGCCGGGCGCCACGTGGGCGGCAAGACTGCCGGCGGGCGGTTTCGCCACTGCCGCCGGGCGCCACGTGGGACCAAGACTGGCGGCGTGGCGTGCTTTCGCCGCTTCGTCCGCCAGTCGCCACGTGGAATGGCTTTGTGCGTCGGAGAGGGTACCCCAGCGCGAAGTACGCTGACAATGTTTGAGGCCGACGATGAGGCCTACTCCTAGGATCAATTTCAGGGTTACCAGGACGATGGCGCGGCAGGCTATTACTATACCTACTACTACCAGGAGGGCTACGAGTTTCTATAGACCTTATTATGCTCCTAGGAGGTATTTAGTGTGTATAGGCAGTAGTCGTACCTTTTTGTTGTACAGGGAAGCGATGTAATATTATGTGATGGACATATAACCCTACGTGGCTGGCAATGAATATATTTTCATACAGCCTCTAATTATTGTTCTGCTGTAACACTTTGAACACGGCATAGTAGTTGGTAAAGCATCGGATATTCCGGTCTTTTGCCGGCGGCTATGCCGAGATTCGTATAATTATCTTGGGGTGATGACAGAATTACTGTCGCTACCCTGGGCTAATTATACAGGTCGCCACATCCTCCCCCATTATGCAGCCTCACCCCAACTCCTCAATGATGGCTGCAATGGACACAGTGACGATGATAGCATGGTCAAGCCGCGATGGATCCAGCGGCGTCTCGAGCGGGGGCTGCTAGATCCGGCCTTCTTCCTCGGCTTTGGCCGCCTATAGATCCCACGGCCGCATGGGCAACAGAAGCTAGATTCAGCAGCAACTTGGGTTAGATGAATCCAGAGTCAATGCAGGTGGGGGCAATTGGATCCACCGGCACTAGAGTGCTACAGTGATAGCGTGGTTATCACAGCGTCGCCTAGGCGACGCCTAGTCGCCGCCTGGGCGTCCAGTCGTCGGCAACCGCCTGCCATGGCCGCTCGCCTCACCTGGCTGGGAAAAGAGGGCACGGGGAGAAGGAATACCTCGCCAGATCTGCGTCGCCACATCAGGGAGTCCAAGTCACCATTGCTCGAAGTCGTGCCGCTGCTCGGAGTCGCTAGATCCGGGAGTCGCCAGATCCGAGGGGCGCTCGGGGGGAGGCGGAGTGGCGCTAAATGGATCTGGGGGGAGGGAGGGAGTGGAGGGGCGGCGGCGGCGACGGCGAATGGATCGAGTGGGGAGAGAGGGAGAGGGAGGGAGTGCAAGCCTGCGAGTGCGATGGGACGCCTCGGATGGGGAGAGAGGGAGGGAAGTAGAGGGGGTGGGCCGGGCTAAGACTGAGAGAGAGAGAGAGAGGGATGGTTGGGCCGGGCTGAGCTTCAGAAATAGATAAATAGTGGTATTAATAGATTTTTTTGGTCGCCTAATCCTCGCCTAGGCGCCTAGGCGTCCACGCGCCCTGGAGACGACTCACCTCGCCGCGGCGCCGTGATAACCATGGGTGATAGGACAGCAGTGGTCAACGGTAAGTTCTCTCTCCCCTGACGCCTGTCTTTGCTGTTCCTGACACCATACTTTGCATAAGCGATGACATGGCGATGCCTTGGCCGTAAGGCGGATGCCATAGTCATGTCCGGCAAGGAGGCCGTGGCGAATCCTCCTGACCGCCTTAACTCTTAAACGACAATAAAGCGAAGCTTCAGGGATGCTTTAATTACCATGTATAGTACTGTGTTGACCCATATCAGGTGCTAGAATCCAACCTTAAATTGTTGTTAGCATGAAATGCACTGTATGAAATGAATCGCTGCTGCAGGAATTATACCAGATGGCTCTTTCCATCAAATCAGCGATACCTCATCCAAGAATCATGGGTATAATTCGTGAATGTGGTGGGAAGATGCACATGGCTGAGAGGCAGTGGGCGGAAGCAGCGACTGATTTCTTTGAAGCATTCAAAAACTACGATGAAGCTGGTACTCCACGGAGAATTCAATGCCTCAAGTACTCAAAATCATCTGCACTTCTTTTACATCTTAACTTCATTGCTAGATAAATTTTAGAACTCACTATGGTTCCTTCTTTTTTTTGGGGGTGTGTGTTGCACACCAGATATCTTGTTCTTGCCAATATGTTGATGGAATCTGAAGTGAATCCCTTTGATGGACAAGAGGCCAAGCCGTAAGACATTTGATGACACCCTCTTAAATCCTGTAGCTTGATTTTTCATGTCACCTTGAAATTCCTTAATGCTTGCAGGTACAAAAATGATCCTGAAATCCTTGCAATGACAAACTTGATTGCAGCATACCAGAAGAATGACATAATGGAATTTGAAAAGATCCTAAAGGTCAGTGTTCTTGGGTAGATAGCCATGTCTGTTATGTCTGCAGCAATTCTAAACTCTTCATTTTCTGTTTAGTGATTCTGATGTAATTGTTATGAATTTTTGCCAGAGTAATAGAAGAACAATAATGGATGATCCATTCATCCGGAATTACATTGAGGACCTATTGAAGAACATCAGAACTCAAGTTCTGCTCAAGCTTATTAAGCCATACACGAGAATCAGGATTCCATTTATTTCACAGGTGGATATTCACTCTGTTGCGTGTCCACACTATTCTTTGCTAACAAAATTTGATGTGCGAGTTTTGTATTTCTTCTGGACAATCTGTGCTTGTCCTCCACTAGACAAATACCAGAAATTTACTGTGATAACCAAAATTACATAAATGGTTAGATCATGGGACTTTGGTATAAACATATGTTGTTTATGAGATTACAAGACATACACCTCTGAGCTTGGTCATTTCCTTAATTCTCCCTAGGGCATGTACAAAGGTGTAGCCCGACTCAGATCTCCTAGGCAGTCTACGTCAGCAAGCGTCAGTTTGCATATAAAGGGCTGTCTCTAAAGCTATCTCTTCATTAAATGCTTGATAATTAATTTTCTGCATGCGCCTCTTTTACGGTAGAAGACGCTAGGGCCGGCTGACTCTCCAACAGACGGCTCTAGCGTCATTGTTTTTTGATCCCGCGCCAAGAGTCGTTGTTTCACGAAACAACGCTGTTTCTCTCTCCTTCCCATCTCTCCCCTCCACGTCAGCTTTCTTGTCTATGTGGCAATTTTTAGGGCCAGCAATTAATGCTCATTGTACATGCCCTTATCAAAACTAGACCATTCAAGTTCAATTCAAACATAAGCATATGCTTGTACTTGATCTAGTAAAGTATGTTCTATACTGTTCTTTTTGCAACATGGAGGTCCAGTTTTTGTGAAGCATGTTTTGTACATTGTCCACTTCATATTAACCTCGATCATTTCATCATTGTTCATATTTAGGAGCTAAATGTTCCAGAAAAGGATGTTGAGCAGCTCTTGGTGTCCCTGATTCTGGACAACCGTATCCAGGGTCACATAGATCAGGTGAACAAACTGCTAGAACGTGGTGACAGGTGTGTAGTCCTACCTTTTTCCCTTGCTTTGACATATTTTACACGATCGAGTTCCGAAGGTCCGGTTTGCATTTTGCAGGTCAAAGGGAATGAGGAAATACCAAGCCATCGACAAGTGGAATAGTCAGCTGAAGTCCATTTACCAAACGGTGTCCAACAGAGTTGGGTGAGACGGCAGGTGCCTGGGCTGTCCTTTGCACCTGCTACTTGGTAGCTTGTTTTGGTGTCTGGGGGTGTAAATGCAAGGAGTGCTTCGTGCGTACTTGATATTGGAGATAGGATCCTGGCTCTGGGTAAAGAGAATTATCCGTGTGATGAATGTGGCACTCCATTTGGCGGATTATATCCTCTCTTTTTTTCTGCAATATGCCCAACAGGATGCTGGGATTTTGTCCTGAACTGAATCGGTCGTGCTAATTCCAATTTTCTGATAACTTTAATGTGGTCGAAAACTCGAGATGAGTGCCAATAGCGAATTACACAAAATGCTATGCTTGTGGTATATGTAATTGACTGTAGCCAGCTCGTTCATTTTGGCTGCTCCTTGAATCATTTACTGTTACCGATTGGATGTTGGAATTAGTTTGGGATTCAACAATTGGAAGTGTACCTCGCAATTTGTTTGGAGATGATAAAGGAATTGGAATTCGATTTGCGGCTCAATTTTGCTGGACAACTGGGTGTTCCATGCCCCAATTTAGAGCTCCCACCCTCTAATTTATGTGAAATTGAGCTCTTCAAAGATGGAGCTCTTGTCACCGCCTCCACCAGTGAGATTCCATAACTGACGTCGGCTCGTCCCCTCCGGATATGCTCAGCATCATCGCTTCTTCTCTACTGCCAGCTATTTCGCCTGGGGTGGACGTGAGGCAGTGGGAGCAGTGGTGCTTGGTCCTGGTGGTTCAGAGTTCCAAGCTTCTTCGGCTTACCAAACAGGGAATTGTCTTATGTTTCTATGTCCATGTTACAGAATTCTTGGCCACTAAACACAAAGTTGGACTTAGAGACAACAGATATAGCTCTACAAATTGCCACGCATAGTTATAGCGAAGTGTTGTCACCCATTTTGTGCCTAACAATTTCGTTGCCACTGTCATGTTGTTCCGGGCCCACTTACCAACCTCATGTGTGATGGTATTTTCCATGTTACATTTTTGTGATGGTACCTGATAAGGAGTTAAGTGGGCAATTAACTACCAACTCTTAGAATGGGTGTCTTTTGGATACCATCAACTTCTACCCATTAGCTTGTATAAATATGTAAAACATATGCAATAAAAAGCAATCTCATTTTCGAGTTCAATCTCTACTCTACTTTCAACACGTTATCGGCACTGCTCTAATCCGCTGAGCACGGGCAAACAGAGGCCGACGGCAGATAGGTGGATCACTGGCCACATCCTGACACGGTAAATCCAATGGCGCAGATAGACGTAATTACCTCCATCATGAACTTGGAAACGGCGATCCTTCACATCCTGCCTCTACAACACCGTCAACCGGGGCATCGCCATTGGTGTGCATGATATGATCTACACCGACGAGGTCATGCTCGACCTTATCACGACATGGTCGGCGAACCACCATTGGCCATAGCAACCGAGGGGGCCGTGGTGCTCCTCGGTACAGCGCAGGACGTAGGGGCCGAGGTGTCCCACAACGTGGTAGGCACGACTGAGACCATAGCGGCGATCACCTTAGTTCGCGTGCAGGAGGCGTGTGGCGAGGCTGACGTGACGGTTGGCATGACGGCGGCATGCAGGAGAAGGCCATGGAGGGCCTCCCCCAAACGGCATTGGCCACCCAGCTGCGGCCATGCCCCATGACCCTGCTTGGCGCAATGGTGTTGCCTAGCGAGGTGGCGGCACTACTAGACGTGGCCAAGGCGGCGTGAGATGGTGTGCCAGCTGCGCTTGACACCAAGGCGGCGGAGGCACCAGGCGCACTCAAGGGAGTGGTGGTGCTCCCCGACGCGCCCCAAGCGGCCAGATCCGGCGGCGGATCTGGTGGTGCGATTGGAGCTCCCCTCAGGAGACGTCGAGGACTTGGGTTCCTGCATGCAGAGGTAGATGGCGAGAGCGCGGTGGCCAACGAGCCTCTCACCTGCATTGGGGTGGCGACGGCCTACCCCAATTGCCCAAGGTGGCAATGGCCATGGTGCTAGGGTTGGAAACCCTAGTGCCAGATCTAAATGGACCTATTATATAAAGTTAGTCCTATGAATTTAGGGAAATCGCAAATTTAGCCATCGTAGTTATGTCAAAATTGCATTTTAATCCTTGAATTTTCGGGAAAATGCAATTATGATACATTGACCCCAGTGTACTGATTTACAACAATTTCATGCCATAATTTTACTTTGAGAAAGTAAATTAATTACAATTGCATGAAAAATAAATTGTAGGACATGGCAGACATCTCCAAAAAGGAGTTTGCAGAGCTAGTTTGGATGGCAGTAATCATCTGACTTGGGCGATTGATCTAAAGATAAATTTGATGGGTAGAGATTTTAGTGCAACCATCACTGAACCTCAACAAAATGACCCACAAATTTCACAAGCCTCAAAATATGCAGCCCTGCATTTTATTTAGCATCACCTCCACTCAGACATAAAAACTGAGTACTTGATGGAGGAAGATCCACTTCAATTGTGAAGCTCTTTAAAAGAGAGGTATGATCGACATAGGTCGATCATGTTACCAGAAGCTCAACGAGAATGATTATTTATACATTTCCAGGACTTCAAGTCTGTGGTGGTGTATAATTCAGCAATACATAAAATAGATTCCAAGCTAAAATTTTGTGACAACGGAGTTGGTGATGTCGAACTAATAGAAAAAATATTATGCACTTTTCATCCTTCTATGCATATACTTCAACAGCAATATCACTAAAAGATGTATATAAAGTACTCTGAGTTGATTTATACTCTGCTTCAAGCAGAGAAACATGATGAAATTCTTATGAAAAATCATCATACTTGCCCCTCTGAGACCGGCAAAGGCCTAAAGCACATGCTGATACTCAGGGGGCTAGTAGTAGCCATGGGCATAAGAGGCACCATAAGAAAAAGGGAAGTGGCAATCCAATGATATGCAGAAATTCAAAGGCAAAGGATATTGTAAGGAAAAATTCAAGAAGAATTTTTCTAAGAAAAAATCAGGCCTTTGCTATAAATGTGTCTACAAAGGCATTATGCAAAAGAATGTCGCACTGCTCCACATTTGATTAAGCTATTCAACAATCTGTGGACAAAGGCAAAAGGTCAAAAGGGGACAATGTTGAAGTTCCCTTCAGTTCACCAGCAGATAAAGACCTAGAAATGGGATCAGAGGATATTGCTTTGAATGTTGAGCACCATCAGATGGTCCAACTGAAGGAAGACGACTTCATGAAAACAGATGATATGTTGGTTGAATACGCTTTCCAAGATCGGTTTAGAGACACCGTGTAGTCTCCTAGTTATCCCTTTATATAAATAGTCAGTCATAATTGTTCTACATAATATTGTTGTATATTTTTAGTTAACTAAGTTCTATAGGAACATTGGTATTGTAATTGTATTATATAAGCACATATTGTATTTGCAGACATACATATATATATATATATATATATATATATATATATATATATATATATATATATATATATATATATAGTGATGTACTTGTTCTATATTTGAGTTAATAATCATGCTCTTTATTATAAAATTTGATGGCACAATCCAATGGAGGATGAAATCTGTCTTGTTAACAGTGATACCACAAATATAATATTAAGGGAAACAAAATATTTCCATACTTTGACAAAGAAAAGTAGAAATATAATGACTATCACTAGAAGCGATAATCTAATTGTTGGCACTGGAAGAGCCATCATAGTTCTCCCTATGGGTACACAATTGACGATTGAAGATGCTCCGTTGTATTCTCAAGCAAATCGTGCCCTACTAAGTTTTAAAGATATCTGTCTTAATGGTTTCTATGTGGAAACTACTAGTGAGGGAGATGATGAATATATTCTCCTCACTAAATTTGATGGATACAAAAAACAAGTGGTTGAAAAACTTCCTTCATATTCATCCGGATTGTACTACACGTACATCAAACCTAAACCACATGTTGCGTTCAATTTTTTTTCAAAATATTGACAAATTCAAGATTTAGCATGATCGCCTAGTTCATCCTGGTATGGGGATGATGAGAAAAATTGTAAACTGTTTTGTTGGCCATAATATTAAAACATCAAATTTTCTGAAATCAGATGATTTCATGTGCATTGCTTGTGCTAAATGGAAATTTATTTTAAGGCCATCATACCTCAAAATAAAAAAATGAGTCGCAGAATTTTTTGGACAGAATTCAGGGCGACATCCGTGGACCTATTTAGCCCTTATGTGGGCCGTTTAGATACTTTATGGTTTTAATAGATGCTTCTACAAGATGGGCCCATATGTGTTTATTAAGCACACAGAACCATGCCTTTGCTAGATTAATGACTCAAATAATTAAGTTAAGAGCCAATTTTCCTTAAAACAAGATTAAATCCATTAGATTGGATAGTATCGCTGAGTTCTCCTCAAAGGTATTTAATGACTATTGTATGGCTGTGGGCATTAATGTAGAGCATTTTGTACCATATATCCACATACAAAATAGTCTAGCAGAATCTTTGATAAAGAAAGTCAAACTGATTACTAGACCTCTTTTACAAAATTGTAGGTTGCCAACAAGTTGTTGGGGCTATGTGGTCTTGCACGCAGTAGAACTAATTCAAATAAGACCAATTGCATATCATATGGTCTCCTCCTTGCAATTAGTACGTGGAAATGAACCAAGTATTTCCTATCTACGAAAATTTAGTTACACGGTATACGTACCGATTTCACCACCACAGCGTACATCAATGGGTCCTCATAGGAAGTTGGGGACCTATGTGGGGTATAATTCTCCATCAATAATAAAATAACTTGAGCCATTAACTGGGAATCTGTTTACAGCTCGGTATGCTGATTGTATTTTTTCCGAGGTTGATTTCTCGGCATTAGGGGGAGATAAGTACCACAAAGAATATTGAGAAATATATTGGAATACCACTAGCATTCAGTCCTTAGATCTATGTACTAAAGAATCTAAACTAGAGGTTCAGAGAATAATAAATTTGTAACAAATTGCAAATAATCTGCCAGATGCATTTACTGATGACAAGGGTGTTACAAAATCATATATACCAGCAGTCAATATACCAGAAAGAGTGGATGTACCTTAGAAAGCTACTCTTGCCCCTAATGAGAAGAAGAGGGGGAGAATTATGGATAAAAAGGACTTAGTTCTGCGGAGACGTCCGCAAAAACGGAATTCTTCTAAAGATAAAGATACAATACTTGAATTAGTAAAAGAAGCTCAACATGAAGTTGAGAACCATCGAAGGAATGGTAAATCCAGCATCAAAGTGCACATAAATTTAGATGCTGGGACATTGAAACCCCTAGACTCCGTTGTTATGGGAAATCACAAGGAATTAGAGGATGTAAATGAGGAAATTTTGATGAATTATGTCAATTCAGAAGAATTATATAAAAGAGATACTACAATTGTCGACATACATTTTGCCCCAAAGATTGCTGAGAGCCTTCAATTGGATCCAGAACCAAAGACTATGGCAGAGTGCACGAAGCGCTCAGATTGGGTCAAATGGAAGGAAGCAATTGAAGCAGAATTACTCTCGCTTAATAAAAGGGAGGTATTTGGTCCAGTAACACCAACTCCTCCTAAAGTGTTTCATTCAGAAAAGGAATGAAAACAATGAAGTGGTGAGATACAAAGCGAGACTTATAGCCCAAGGGTTCACGCAGAGACTCGGCATCGATTACGATGATACATATTCCCCCGTTATGAGTGGAATAACGTTCCGATATCTAATATCTCTGGCAGTTAATATGTAGGTATTAATGCAACTAATGGATGTAGTGACCGCATATTTGTATGGGTCATTAGATTCAGATATTTATATGAAAGTCCCTTAAGTGGTTAAAATTCTGAATCCTAATGCAAATCACAACATATATAGCGTCAAGTTGAACAAGTCGCTATATGGGTTAAAGCAGTTGGGAAGGATGTGGTACAACTGACTAAGTAAGTTTCTTTTGAAGAAAGAATACTCCAATAACCCAAAGTGGATTTTGTATTATCTCAGTATATGTTGATGATTTAAATATCATCGGAACCATAAGGGACATAGAAGAGGCAAATAACCATCTTGTGACGGAGTTTGAGATGAAAGATTTGGGCAAGACCAATTTTGCTTAGGCTTACAGCTTGAGCATGTTCCTGAAGGAACATTTGTGCACCAGTCTACATATATCTAGAAGATATTGGAGAAATTCAATATGGATAAATCGTATCCAATGAAAACACTTATGGTCGTGAGATCTCTTGATGTGGATAGAGACCCATTCGGACCTAGGGAAGAGAATGAAGAGATATTGGGACCGAAAGTTCCATATCTTAGTGCCATCGGAGCACTAATGTATCTTGCAAATTGCACCAGGTCTGACATTGTATTTGCAGTCAATCTATTGGATAGATACAATGCATCACCAACAAAAAGGCATTTGACTGGTGTTAAACAAGTCCTCAGGTACCTTAATGGTACAAAATATCTTGGTTTGATGTTTCAAAGAAATCAAGATATGACTTTAATTGGATACACAGATGCTGGCTATCTGTCTGATCCCTATGGTGCCAAGTCATAGGCTGGATTTATTTTCCTTTATGGTGGTACGGCTATTTCATGGAAGTCTTGTAAATAGACTTTGGTAGCCACTTACACTATTCATTATGAAATAATTGCTATATATGAAGCATTACATGAATGTGTATGGCTTCGTAGAATGATTAACCACATATAAAGGTCATATGGTATTAATCCATTGGAATCTCCTACCATTATCTATGAAGATAATGCTACCTGTGTTGCTCAGATGCAAATAGGCTATATAAAGAGTAATATAACAAAACATATTGCTCCTAAGCTATTTTATCCTCACAAACTTCAAAAGAGTGGTAAGATAAATGTCTTGCAAATGAAGTCATGTGAAAATCTAGCTGATTTATTCACTAAGTCTTTACCGACGTCCTCGTTCAAACATGTGTCCAGGGGATCGGTATGAGACAACTTTGTGAGTTGCAAGGTTTAGGAGAAGTCAACCCTTGAACGAGAACATGTTGCACTCTTTTTCTTTATGAGTTTTACATAAATGGTTTCTCATAGAAGGTTTTTAATGAGGCAACATTGAATGTGAACTTACGGCATAAAGTTTCTCCTTATATTTTTCCCATTGGGTTTGAAAGGAGTTTTAGATAGCATATAATTATGAGAATGAATTTCTCCTCATATTTTTCAGGGTTTTTGGAGAAGTTTATCGAAGCACATGAAGGTTGTGTTATTCGTCCAAGGGGAAGTGTTAAGGAGTTAAGTGGGCAATTAACTACCAACTCTTAGAATGGGTTTCTTTTGTTGA
Source organism: Guadua angustifolia (assembly GCA_036346375.1). NCBI lineage: Eukaryota > Viridiplantae > Streptophyta > Magnoliopsida > Poales > Poaceae > Guadua > Guadua angustifolia. The sequence continues at coordinate 70,886,214 of CM070500.1, read as the reverse complement.
GTGGGTATCTTTTGGACACCATCAATTTTCACCCATTAGCTTGTATAAATATGTAGCACATGTGCAATAAAAAGAGATCTCTTTTTCTCGAGTTCAATCTCTACTCTACTTTCAATAGTATCAAGCTAATTTTCTCTTTGAGGGGCGATGCTGTGGCTCAAATCACACCACCAATTTTGGATGTTACTTTTCACGTGCAAATCAAGTCTAAAGAACAATGTAGCACTATTTTGCAAAAATAACACATGAATGGAGATGAGGCCGAGAGAGAGGGGAGGGAGGCTGACCAAGGAGTAAATGCGAAAACCCTAGTGCATGAGCCACACGGACGACAATGGAAGTACATTGTACCTGCATTTCATACACTGACAGGACGCGTAGGTAAGTAGCTCTCGGTGGAGCAATATGCAGCAGAAGAAGCACCGCGCAAACTCCATGGTTTGCTGGAAGAACTAGTGCTGTGAGTATCATTGCAGCTGGATTGGGAAAGAAGAAAGGAAAGAAAGGAAAGGGAAAAGAAGAAAAGGAAAAGAAAGGAAGTAAAAGGAAGCCAAACGTAGGATTTGTTTGGTACAACTCCAGATTCTCATTTTTTAGATTCTGCTCTAGATTCTCTGGAGCTACCTCGAAAAAACGTTTGGCTAGTAGGTTGGCTCCAAGAAACATAAAGATGGGGATTGGAAGCAAATAGATCTTGCTACCCCTATTTGTAACACTTCAATTATATTTATGTATTACTAATTTGTATTTGTACAGAAATTTATGGAGTTTATTTTTGCAATTTTTTTCATGACCATATTTATGTATATAATTGATATGACTATCATTCGTTTTTCTTTTATGGGAAATGAATAAGATCAGTTTCTGAATTTGTCATGGAGCAACAAAGGAATCCTTACTGAATGAGAGTCTAAAACTATTATGTAACATCCTCAAAAATTTAAATAAATGAGAATTAAAATTTAAAATTTGAATGTGTTTAATTCTGCATTTTCTAGCTTTTCTTGGTTTTTTCCCTAAAGGAAAAACCTTTTTAATATTGTATTAGTGAAAGATAAATAAATAAAAATAAAAGACCCATAGTAATAAAATGTGTAAAAAATTGCACTTAATCATAAGAAATCCCCAGAACCTTATTTCTGCATTCAAAAGTTCTGTGAACATATTTATTTATGAAAAGAAGGTGAATTATTTACTTTTGACTAAGAACAATATGATTATTAGACTAAAATAAAAATAGTCTGACCTTATCTTGAGCTAAAAATTTTACCTTATCTTCTTAAGGGATATACCAATCACTAGTAAAAATATCAAAAATAAATAATCAAGCTTATTGCATAATACAAAATATCTTAAATGAAAATTTTACAAAAGAATACTGAAACCATAAGCAACCTCCATAAAAAGTTTCAAAAATCCCGACAATATTTTAGTCATCAAATAAATTAAATCAGAAAAATTAAAAGTGAGCACATGAGTTCTTTAATTTATATAAAATATATATACAATATCTCAACTTGAAAATTTTATAAGATAACAAAAATTATCTAAGCTTTACAGTAGAAATATATAAAAAATTCTAGGACACATATGCTATGCTAGTCTATTTAATGGATCAAAACCGACTTTGTCCTTAGCGAGTTGTTCGAGTTCATCTTTGCCATCGCTGCCAGGTGGGGTCTTGAGCATTGCTTGGGCCCACATGTCAGCAACAACACCTCTCTTCTTCTTCCTCTGCACGTCAGAGCTACAAAGCCGGCCTTCCTTTGTTGTTCCTCTGGTGACGTAGCAGCTTCATGCATCTTGAGGCCGTGCTAACGTCACCCGCTGCCACCCCACTGCCCTCTTCGTGTTTCCCACTACCCGGCCATGCTGCCTCTTGTGCAACACTACAAAAACCTCACCAGATTCACACTCGGGTTTAAGCTCGTCTACAACGTTTCTCCAGCTATAAAAACCGCCCTAGAGCACGCATCAGTTCGCACAACACTTCCCCCTTACTCACCTCAACTGAGAGAACTCAGAGAAGCCCCATTTTTCACCACTGTTGCCATTGATGAAGAGCTTGAAAGATCAGATTGAAGCAAAATTAGACTAGTACACTAAACCATTTCCAAATTACCTTGCACTCTAGCATCAATAGCTCATAAGGATCAAAACACCTCGATAAATTTTAGAGTTCCTTACCTGGAACCTCGCCGTCGCCTACCACCCTTCTTCCCACATTCGGTGCATGATGACAGAATTCCTCAGCCATTCCCCATTTTGAACGACAGGTAAAATGGAACTCTAGTGATCCAATGAGCATAACCACCCCTCAAAATTGAGCTCAAACCTTATTTCCTAGCCTCCTGACCACCACCTTCACTAAGCTCCGCCGGTCACCATCGCGAGCCAAGGCCACTCACCATCAGTCGCTGTCACGGGTACCACTGGAGGCACAATGACCCCTTGGTGCTCACCGTGCCTTCGGTTGGACCTCTCCGGCGGCGAGCCAAGCTGAGGCTCCCCTCTATTCTCGGTCTCTAACCGGTGGGCCTACCGAGTCAGCCTCTCACATCACACACACCTGCTGACCAGTGGGACCACCTTGTCAGCCATGCACAGCTCAAAAAAAATCCCGCAGGAAATCAAAATACACCTTCAAAGTAAGAAAATGTATTTTTGATTTTTTTGAGGATTTTTCATACCCTAGATACTTCAAACTTAAATAACTTTTGATCTTAACTCTAAATTGGACCAAAAAAGTTTCTATATTTGTTAAATTCATGTAGATTCATAATATGTAAAAAATATTTCACTTTTGTTCTTTGGACGTAATTCAAATTTGAATTCAAGTAAGAACCTAGAATATGCTCTATAATAAATCTATGCAAAATAAATCCAAAAATTATGAAACAAATTTTATTATGTTCCTGAGATCTTAATCTCTCCAAATATATAAATATTTATATTTTAACCTAGTTTGTATCAAATGCTTAAATAGGTTAATTTCAATGAATTCAAAATTCAAATGTTTATAACTACTGCAAATAAATTCCAAATTCTGTGAAATCAATTCCTATGTACTGTAAAAGTGATAAACTTTTTGTTTTTGCAAAACCATTTAGGTATTAAGACCTATTTATTCATGTTTATGTTGTAGAAATTATCGTAGCAATATTTGAAATGTGAAATGATAAAAAATTAGTGCCAATGATCTTCAAAACTTATGAAACCAAAACATAAATTACTAAAAAATTATGAATTCATATTCTATGGTAATAGCTTAAGTCTAGGTCTTATGTGTATTAATATGTTCTTTATGCATTAAACCTATCGAGATATTTTTCTGCACTTAACACCTTATGCTAGCTTTATATCTCATATGTGTAAATCCAAATAATTTTAACCTCTTGAATTCGTAATTATACACATACATAAATATAATTTTAGGTTCTTGAATTTGAAAAGTAAAAAATAACATAACTATAAGAATTAGGGAGTTATCCTTAAAATGAATCCAAGGACTATCTTTTGACTGAATGTTTCAAAGGAACCAAAGGACATTTAAAGGACTGAACAAACCAGCACGTACAAAATGATAACACCAAAATCCTAAAACCACACTTATTTCCTTTGGTAGATTTCAATTTGGTTTTACATCTGATTTCTTTTTACCCTTATAAAAAAATTGCTATTTGTTATTTGTCGTGTTTCCTGTTGAACGACGAGTAAACTCCGACGTTTCAGAATTCGTTGACAACGACTCCTTCAATGATCCAGATTACTTGCCAGACAATGACCAGCAAGGCAAACACCCCTTTGATCATATTGATCCTACTATTTTACGGTATTTATATTGTTTTATGAAAACTATTATGCATGTGCTATGTTTAATAGAAATTGTTGTATTGTGGGTATTGGTTGAAGGATCGAGATGGCGAATAGAGGGGGGGGGTGAATGGTCGCAAACAAATTTTCCCCTAAAATACTCCAACGAAAACCTCGAAAGGATTGCGCAAAGGAAATTGTGAAAAACCTGAACAACTAGACAACTATGTGTACCTCTAACTTGCATGTATGAGTATCATAGAATATGTGGGGATTTTTGAGTCACAATTCTGGTTTTCTAGTGTCCAAAATAAGAAGGAATCAATTCAACTCTTGCTTTTAGGAAGGAGATCAATTCAAATCACAAAAGCCACTTTCAGAAAAGCAAAAGCAAAATTTTCAGAAGCTGTCCCCAATTAGAACAGATGGTTGGTGGGATTCTGTAGCTCAAGAAATTTTTAGAATTTTTCTCCCTATGAGAAGATGAGTCTTGAATAATTACACCAAATTTCAACTCAAAAATCCTTATAGAAAAATCAGCAAAAATTGAAAAACATAGACAGTCAGGAACATCGAGCAGAAAGTTTGGGGCTTGGTTTTCACCTCATGGCGCCCAAACGGTGCAACAAGTGGACTCCAAAATTTTTCTAAAGATGGATATGAGAGTCCCGCACCTTCTCCAATAAGAATCACTCAAGAAAGAGTATTCTAGATTTTTATAAAAATCAAATACTAACTACTGCGCAAAAAACAAGTTCTGGACAGAGTTGAAACTTGAAAAAAAAGATGATCTCTACTCAATCCAACAGTGCAAAAGAGATGTAAAACCATACAAACATACTCAAGAAATCCAAGATCAGCATTTAGAAGGAGGGGAGGCAAATCCAAATTACAGGAAAGTAAATTGCGTGAAAGTAAATTGCAGGAATTTAAATACTGAATTTAAGACATAAAGTAAATGCGTAATTTAAATTCAAGCATGAATGAAAAAGAATTGTATTTCTGGAAAGAGAAGCTTTACAAAGCCACACAACAAGGTGGACAAAACTCAAAGGAGCACAAAAACCTCTACAACCTTCAAGGGGAGGAGGCTACCCCTCCACCCCTATTTATACTACTCTTGGGCCACCTATCACCTTTGGATGCACCTCTCAACCCTAGAGAACTCATCTAAGGGCTAGGATTTGCCCACTCACACAGCCATGCAAGGGCTAACCCAAAATCCACACACATACCAGGTTTTCTTGCATGATTTTCAAAGCATACTATCTAAACCCGCTAACATATCAACTAGACTATGATCCAACGGCCCTCATTGATCCACGCGGTATCTAGTTAGCATTATCTCCTTTCCTTGTCTTCTTGGTTTGCCCAGACTCCGTCTCCGATCATCTTCCGGCGATCTCCCAACCGTCTAGACCTCCGACGCTCCTCGCCTAGTCCCGGTCATCCTCTGCCTCACCATGACCTAGCACCGTCGCCCTACAACCATCAAAGACAAGGAAAAACCTTCACATAGCAATGCCCACACATATATTCAATGATCATCACAAAATCATTAATCAATCTTAATTGCGCCAACGGTCCGGCGGTTACGCCCCATCTTTGGTAGCACTCGAAAGCAATCGTCGTGCCCGAATCGCAAATCCGACACTCGGTATTCTCGTGACTAGTCCAGATCGCGCTTAGTGCACACAAAGCTTAACAGGTTAAAGTACCATAATCATACACAGCGGAATAATAATAAAGTACTTCAAACATGTATTTAATCGAGTTGTACGACCTTAAGGTCACCTTACAATATTTTGCCACGCAGGGCTTACATTATTCAGAGTAATAATAAACAACAGCGAAAAGTAAACGTCATGGTGATCCATCTTCGCCACAGGTGCCCTGACAGAGGTTTGCTCCCTAGTTCTCTGGCCCTCCAGTATACTCCTCTTCCCACGCTGGTGTATACTCCTCTTCTGGTAAAATTTTGCCCGCAAGGGTGAGTACACACCGTACTCAACAAGTCATGCACAGCATGCAGTTCTATTACTACATGCATGGCTTGTTACAAAGGAATGGCTCAATTGGTTGTTTTGCATTGCATCAATATTTTGAATTATTATTTATTTAGATTAAAAGCAGCAAAACTTTAATAGTATAATAAGTTTCTCAATTATTTTCCACATTATTTTGGACACACGGTCCTTAATCGACTTTCATCATTAACTCTAGCACACAACCTTCCACCCCATTTTATTTTCAAAACACTACCCCTTGACTGTAATCCCCGAGCATTGTCCAGTACCGTGGACTCGGCTATTCGAATAGTTTTTTACACTCTGCAGAGGTTGTACACTTTACCCACAAGATATAATCAACTCACCACGTCAGCCGTGAATGGCCATACAAGAGTATGCGAATAAGTGATCATAACAAAGCCTTTCGAAACTTCCATCTCCACCTAGGAACCTCTCCGTGTTGCCTCCACTATCACTTCCCTCACGAGTCAAGTATAGGGCCGATTTAACAACGTTGGATAGGGTACCAAGTCAAGCACGAGCACGCTCCCGCATGATTACCCCCCGTAATCGCCACCCCGAGGTATCAAAAGCGAGATATCAGAATCCTACTAAACTAGGTCTTCGCATTCAGACATGTGGTTGTACAAGAGACTCAGGTCAAAGGCTTGCAAGGTAAGGTCCTTAACTGACCAAGGCAAGACATCCTTCTCTCACAATTTGGCACACAGCCCTCACAACACTCAGAACCCCCCCAATGCCACACAGGCCCACCTGGCACGAAGCCTCGGTCCACTTGCCTCGGTCGAAATCATTTCCCATCCCAAGTTGATTATTGTGCAACACATGCCAACAACAACTCAACATCCATATGGAACCACACAGGCCTCCATATATCAACATCATTGTGTGGCAACATATCACACCATTTCCAATATACATTGCATATTCCATTAATCAATATTGACCTTTGTATTTTAAAAGATTATTCACGATATATGCAAAGCTAAGCAACTATTCACGGTCTAGCCTCCCGTGTTGGCACAATATTATCAACCAACTAGTATTATCAAACTTAGGTTATCAAAGGAATCATGGCAAACAAATATTAACAACAAGGTGGCAATAGCAAATAGGTTGATTAGCTAATTCACCCAAATTATTTAAATCCATTTTTAATTGAATTAGCATGCATAGTTTGATCAAAATACATTTTCAAAACTTAGGATCAAAATGGTCAAAGCACAACTTGCCTAGCACTTCCTATAAACTGCTCTTTATTCTTTATAATTGATCTTCGGCTTCCTCAACCTTTGGCTCTTTCAATCGAATGCTTCAACTTTCGCCCTTCACTACTTTCGTAACTTCGGACAACGCGTCTAACAAAGCAAAGAAGCACAAATACAATAAAACTCAAAAAGCAAATCAAGTAAACTCCAAATTAAGAACGAATAACATTGGACACAACAGCTTAGATGAAATTAGGAACTTGAATGGATTAGGTCGATGATTAGACAAAAGAGAACGGCTTTTAAAATACAATCAAGAGAAAGATTAATAACTGGGAAAGAAGGAATAATATTCCAAAGAATATTATCTTGGTTGGATCGCCGATGACATATGGACTCCCGATCTATAGACCGGGTCCACGATGATACGTTAGTTCGCCATGAACTAAGCAGATGCTCGAGATTAACTTTCGTTGATCGAACGGCACAGTCAACCAAAAGGAAGATAGACTGGTAGGCTAGGTCTGGCACAAGAATATGACATATGGCTAATGGTCTATCGACCAAGACCACGAATGAATTCTTGGTTAATGGCAGATTAGATTTTCAAGGATAAGACAAGGACCAGTGGGGTCAACATCTACTGTGATTCGATAAAGGGTTCAGTCATACATCGATGAAAAGGCTCAACGATAACAGGGCGATGACGATATGTAGTAAAACAGAGCACAAGTATCTTACTACGGTGGACACAACGAGGGAAACCACAATACCGGCAGCGCGGCTCACGATGTACTCAGTCCATCGAACCGGTTCTTAAGTTAGGTTTTGGTCCGGCTTTGCAGATGATAGAAAGATAAAGCCAGACTTACAAGGAATGGGGTTAGATCATGATAGGACGATAGAAAAGGTAAGGACATCACATTAGAGCCTTTACTTGCATGCACACATGTGATGAGAGCAAAGCGTTAACGGCGGGTCATTAACGACGAAACGTTAACGGCGGAACGTTAACGATGGAACGTTAACGGCGAAGGCGAAGCGATGATAGGACGCTCATGAAATAACAAGGTGGCGACCGTCGGTGCAACGACATAGCAGTGATAGAATGCTACCAAAGATGGCTAACCGAGACGCGAATGGATAACGGAGGGCTAGGTTGAAAAGACGACGGGTAGATTCTAGAACTTGGCTTTGACGGCAACCGGGGATCAAATGAACTTCAACGATAGGCAAAACAGGGGATAATGGTCTACTGGACACAATGGCATGGCTACGACAAACCAAAATGGTTGGCGGCACAAGACGACGTGCGGCGGCGGCAAAAGGCGGTGGCCAACGAATAAAAATAATTTTGGTAGATGCAACAGCAAAGGGAAAATGTCTATCGCGTAGAACGCGACGAGACGATCTCAGCAATATAGGCGGACTTGGCGGCGACCCACTGGATTGATTACAAACTGCCGATGAACGACTCTCGGAGCTAATAGATCAAACGGTCATTACTATTAAAATAATAGATGAAACCTAACTAAATTTTACAGAGAGCTATCTGGAAATATTTGGCACAATATGACATGAACGGATCTGAGTTTTACCTTCTGGATCAACGGGGAACACGCGATTTAAATTTTCGCCATCCGCAACGATCGATCGGAGAAAAGAATTTTCTCAAGAAAATCACAAGGTCAAAACCATGGGTTAGGGTGAGCACCATGTAGGGGATATCAAGAAGAGTCTACCATAAAACTTTCACAGCCAAACTCGCAAAAACGAGGGAGAACAGCCTCTAGCAAAATTTAATCTTTAGGCGGCCGTAACTTTTGATTCCATAAACTAAATTGCACGAAATTTGAAAGGGAGACAGAGGTGACCACAGAGCACGAGGTGACACAGTCGGATCACGAAAAATCACGACGACCAGGAATGCGACGCCAAAACAGGCCGACGTTGGGGGTGGCGCGGACTGCTCGGTGCGCCGGCGGTGATCTATTTGGAATTTCCCAAAACTGTTTCACGGGGGTGTTGCAACCATCATGGGGGTGCTACACAAGAAATTTGAGGATGAATGGAGTTCGGGAGCGCCCGGTAGAGCTCGCCGAAGTTCTCACCGGTTTTGGGGAAGAAGGTTTGCCGAGGGAGATCCGTTGTGATTTTGATGCTGATCTTTGTGTATGATGTGGGGAATGAGGAGAGGCATCTAGGGTTCTATTTTTAGCTACAAAGGAGCAATGGATCAACGGAAAAAGCTCACCGGATTTGGAAAAGAAATCGATGGCCGAAGGTGCTTTGGTAGGCTTTTGTAAAATCTGATTTTACTGGATGTAGAGGACAGCAAGAGGAAGCTTTGGTAAAACTTTCAGATCAAAATAAGATCGGGAGTGACCAAGAGAGCTCGTCGAACTTTTCGGCGTAGTTGAAAATAATGACTTACGCAGCGAGATCCAGAACTTGGATGGGGAAAATTCGAATTGGGTTGTAAAGGGAACACACGTAGTAATTTGTGATTCAATTTACAGGACGATTGGACTAGCGAATCATCAGAAAACACTCACCAGAGTTATGACTGAAAACTGCTCCCGGAAACGGCCGGAGTTACTGTAGTGTTACTGTTTATTTAATCCGAATTACTAAATATCACCAATAAAATCGAAATAAATATCAAATGACTGTTCAAAAATCCGGGAAAAATCTGGAATGTGACCCACAGCCTTAGTAACACAAATAAAATATTATTACATAAAATAATAATTTTATTAGTGTACAGTAAATACTTTTATACTGTTTTTAATATCTTTTTAATTTGGCAAATACTAAAACAACCCCAAAAATTCTAAGAAAATTCAGGGAGTTTAATTAGGACATTTTGAGATCAACTAAAATATTTTGGTACCACCAAATATTTTATTTTATATCAACATATATTTTTATTTTGTTAAAGCTTTTAAAGGCTTTAGAAAATATATAATTTGATTAAATGTAGGAAATTTCGCAGAAATTTCCTTAGGTTTATTTATATTAAATAAGATAGTTTTAGCAAAACCAAATCTTTTATTTTGTCTCAAAACTATATTTTTAATTAATGAGAGTTTTGGAAAGGTTTTGAAATCGAGATTTTAACAATTAATGGGAAAATTCACCGAAGTTCCTTTTGATATATATTTTTTAAAAAATTAATTCCAACTTAAATAGGGTTTTCATTTTTTTTAATGAAATAGTTTTACGTTTTTTTTCTGGAAATAGGCAAAGGTCTTTTTCTTTTGAACTCTAGAGAAATCCAGAAAATAAAGAGGAGACAAATAAACTTGAGACAACCGATAAAAATAATAAATTAAAATATTTTTTTATCCTATTTTTGAAATTAAATTTTGGGATGTTACAAACCTCCCCCCTTAACAGAATCTCGTCCCCAAGATTCAAGACTGACTATAGAAATACGGTCAGGGGAACTCAACTCTTGGGCTTCTTCGAACTTCCAATCAACTGCACACTAGACAGGGTCGCTTCTGAACAGACGCTTGAGAACATCCAAAATTTGTAGGCTGCTCTTTGCGGATGCAATCCCCTTGCAACTCCACTGACTCCAACAGTGTTTGCTTTTCGCACAAGAAAGAACTTCTTCTGCTAAGGCTCTTGGAACACATCTCACATCCATGCTGACGTTTCTGGCAACTCCATTGACAGGTTTCCTTACTTTTGTTCCTGAACACTTGATTTTCTGCTTCTCGCAGAAACTGAACCAGCTGCATCGATTTACCTAAACTTACTTGAAATTCTGCGGTCTTGAACGAGACTTGAACAAAGATTCGGTTTGTCTTACACTATCTTTGTCGGCTTGACTCTTGAGTATCGGCTTGAACTCTATTTCAACTGGGTATTCCTTCACTTTGGACTCAAGCTTCAATTATTACTGATGTAATGGTATTGTAATACTGCAAGCAAAAAAATGTGTGGCTGAAATCTCTCTCTCTTCCTTTTGTTTTGTGTGGCTGAGATGGATTTGAGGCCCACATTGCTCTTCCCCATTTCTTGATTTCTGGCCGAGCTAGCTATTTTCCTGATGCGTTGCTCTTCCCGGGCGCCATGCTTTCTTGGCCTTCCTCTGCCGAGCCATTCCTTGGCTTCCTCCTCTCTGCCACCTTCCAAGCCAAAGAAAGAAAGCAAAGAAGGAGCAGTAGTAGGCAAGAAAGAAGCAAAGAACAACAAAGAGCAGCTGTGGGCAGCAGCAAGCAAGCCGGTGCTTCCTCTCCCCGGCCATAGCCCTCCTGCGCCAGCCTGCCAGCCTCCGGCCAGCCACCGCCCAGCTCCGCAGGTCTCCCGCGAACTCCTCCTCCTCCTCCTCCCCGGTCAAGGCAGCATGTCCCCACCTCCTTTTCCTCCATGTGTAAGGATTTGCGGTAAGAACCCTAGGAATTTGGGGAGTTAAGTTCTTGCATGCAAGGTGTTTGTTCTATTGCTTGGCTAGAATTCCTGATTTTGAGATGTTGGAGGTTGGGGAAATGGAGAGACTAGAGTGAATGAGAATGTTTTGTTCGGACAGATTTTCGTCCTTGGTTAGAGCTGCTAATGGAAAATTCCACAAGCATTTCCTGGGGGTTTGGCTATAACGAAAGTTGTAGATAATTGAATTACCTTTCAATAGAGACCGAAATCAACAAGTTTTGTTCAGCCGTTTGAAAGTTATGGTTATTTTACCGCGTGCTGTCCAGAGCAAAGTATTTTTGCGGCTGTCTGCTGTTTGTCGCAAATCTGGGAATAATCAGTACCTTTCCCGGTCGGTCGGCTATAGAAAAAGTTGTAGATAATCGAATTACCTTTCAATGAAGTCTAGAATCGCTAAGTTTCGTTCAGCCGTTTGAAAGTTATGCCCGTTTTACCAAGTGCTGCCCCAGGTTGGCAGATTTCTGTTTTCGGGTTTAGGAGTAGGTTGCAAAGCCAACTTATTTATGAGTCTTATGCTGTATTGTGGGTGTGTTTTGAGTGGATTATATCCATGTGCAGGTGGTGTGACCCCGGGGTGGCAATCTCGCTCGCCACACCGGCTCGAGAAGTTGAAGGCAAGTGTATTGTCTTCTTGCCAGGCTTAGGTGGCCATTTGGTTTTGCAAGCATATAATTATCCATGTGTTATTTTAATATTTTCATGTTTGATTTTGCTTGCGATGTGATGAATGGGAATGGTTAATTGGTTATGCCATCGTTCAAACCTAGATTATATGAAGTGCATCAATGTTTGTTTGTTTGTTATGTGTGTTGATTGACGAATCAGATGCCTTGTCAATATGCCATGTGTTTCATTTTATATATGCCTTGACGATGCTCCCTAGTATGATTAGGCTAATGGGAACATAGAAGATATAAGATTTGCATTACGAAAATAGCTCGAATTGTGGTCATGATATGTGATTGTATGTTATGTGAATGTTATTGATATATGTGACCTTATGGATATGAAAGTTGAGAATGACCTTTTTCATATATGTGTTTATGAAAAGTGCATCTTTGGAGTGAATGCTTTGTGGGTTGTTTGTTGGACCCCGTACAATCGCCAAATGGATATATTGCTAGATCACACGTTCATAAGATTGCTTACTACTATGAGAGGTGAACGTGAATAATAAAGTTGTGAGGTTGGATTAATAGGAAAAGTTGATTTGCTATCTTGAAAATTAATTATGTCTTTGGTGCGAGTGTTAATGATAGATTGACCATGTTGATGAGAGTAGTTGAGAATATGAATTTGAATGTTGGGAATGCGGATATGAGTATTGAGAATATGGATATGAATGTGAGGAATGACATTTGCATATGTGCATTCAGGAATTGCATTGAGCCAGGGCGGTGAGAAAGTTATACGGAAGTATAACTAATCCTGAGTGCTCGGAGTTCCTACTCAGAGTCCCATCTAATCGGGCGTGGATGGGAGCGGTGTTAGCGTGGGACCCACATCGGGTAGCGGGCAAGCCTGTTTTAAGGTGCCCTTCCACGGATGGTTGGGTTTTGAGGCACGACGACGGTGGTGCTCGCAATACCGGTATTTGCTAAAAGAGGAGATGAGCTATGCATGATGCATCATATGCATGAGAAGGCATCATACGCATGAGAATGGTGAAATATGCATGAGAATTATGAAATGAAATGAGCATATGAGCATGCAAGCATATTTGCATCTGCATTGTATTGACACGGAGGAATCATGTTTAATGATTTGGTTGCGATGTGTGAATATGATATTCTGCCTTTGTACGGCATATTGCATTTGTATTGCATTTACGATCATGAATCATGTTTAATGAGTTGGTTGCGATGTGTGGATATGATATGCTGCATTTGTATGGCATGTTGCATCTGAATTGCATTTACGATCATGAATCATGTTTAATGAGTTGGTTGCGATGTGTGGATATGATATGCTGCATTTGTATGGCATGTTGCATCTGAATTGCATTTACGATCATGAATCATGTTTAATGAGTTGGTTGCGATGTGTGGATATGATATGCTGCATTTGTATGGCATGTTGCATCCGAATTGCATTTACGATCATGAATCATGTTTAATGAGTTGGTTGCGATGTGTGGATATGATATGTCGCATTTGTATGGCATGTTGCATCCGAATTGCATTTACGATCATGAATCATGTTTAATGAGTTGATTGTGATGTATGGATATGAGATTCTTCCTTTGTATGTTTTGTGCACTTGAGTATGAAAGCATAAATGCATTCCCTTGCATTGTGTGTTGCAACCGATAAATGGGATTGATGAGAATGGGAAGAACAGGTTGAGGATTGAGGTGGACTCATCCAGAACGCTTATTGAGGCGGGTAAGATTTAGTTATGTTTTCGAGTTGGTTGTGGTAAGTGGAGTTAATTATCACCTCTTTTACTAGTTGAATTTCCATATATTAATGGCTATATCAAATTCTAGAGTAAAATTAATTCAATTAAATTCAATACTTCTTATTAATGTTGCACTTTCTTCGAGTCTTGACTCACGCTTGTTTACTTCCTGTGTTAGGTGCCTTGAAGTGCCTCACGGGATGGGAGTAGAGCACGTGCACGATCATGCGGTCACCTACAACCCAATTAATTGTTTCATTAATAATGATTGTAATAAATGCGATTGTATTGTGTTGATCGATGTTATGAAGTTGGTTAATTGCCGATTGGAAATGTGATTGATTATCTAAGGACCTGTTAGAATGATATTATATAATTGCTATTGTTCCTTTGTCTGCTGAGTGGATGTCCTCTGTTCTAGAGAGATCATGCCGAAATTTTGTAAATTTCGGTGACTTAGTTTTTTTTAGGCTAGTTAAGAGTTTAGTGATTAAATTCAGTTTCATCTTTATCGAGATGTGTCGCTCAGATTTGGAGTTTTTGGTAGCATTCATGGTGCACTTGGCGCCGGGTGTTGGTATTGGTTTGTCGGCATACACTGCGGCGCCTAGAGTAATTCTTCAGGAGGACAATTATCTTGTGTAGTTATTAAACATACACAACAATTCTTTCTTCTGATATGATGGCTCATCCACTTTCTTGACTCAACCATAACAGAATAGACAGTCCTCCGCTGTCTCCAACAAACTAAAGTTAATCCTGATCACGACTTTATCTCAGGAACACTCTAGCCCTCTTAATTGATTACATCTCCAGCCATGGACCCAAACTGTCTTGCACATGGGTAACTAACTTAACTCCAGGCATAAACATCTCAAGCATTGATTTCCAATATGATAAGCTTTATTAAAAACTTGGTCTTAACAATGGACAAATTAACCATCAGCTTTCTGTTACTAGCACTTACGGCATGGCTTCATCTTGAACTGCTTCACAATTCACTTTCTGGCGCAAGTGTCTCGGTAGGTGGAGGACTAAGGTTTAAGTGGATAGGTATAACACCTTTTCTCCTGGGACAACTATTGGCGAAATATACCGGTTCATTGCATCTGAAGCAACACTTGACCGACATATGTTGGCTTCCTCTTGACATGACACTAATCTTGGTAGGTGTAGAGCTAAGATCGACGTGATCCGCAGTGATCACTTCCTTCTTAGAGCAGTTATTAGCGAGATGTCTTGGCTGGCGACAAGCAAAGCAAATTCTAGACAATAAGCTTCTTCCTTGCGGACTTTTCACTGGGGTGGTGTTATGGAAACTCTGACCATCAGGGCGAAGCACAGGTGAAGGTGTCTCAAACAAAGTCTAAGCCGTACGGCAACTGAGTTGTTGAGGGGCACTCCTCATTCGTTGTTGCGGTGGTCCTTCTTGACGAGCTTTCTGACGCTTGCGGTTGTCCTCCAATTCCTTGCACTCCTCTTCCAGATCAAGGGTCTGGTTAACCATTTACTCTTGCTTCAACTGACTCCTGGAGCAAGTTGATTCCATAGTCTTACCCCTCACTTTTGGTGTTATAGTCTTTACTGAAGTAATTTCGGGAATGGTAATGGCTTCAGAGTTTGCTTGATTTTTCTGTGGGCATTCCTTAACAAAATAACCTAACTCGCCATAATTGTAACATAAATGTCTTGGTCATCGTGCTAGGTTGCTGGGGCATTCTCTAGCCTAGTGTCCTCGTTTATCACACAAGAAACAGTTCCATGGTGACCAAGTATCACTGATTTCCTGAGGTAGACAGATAGGGTTGACATGTTTCTTCTTCGTTTCTTCACATGGCATAGCAAGTACGGATGGCAATCCTTCTCTTTTCGCTAACTCTTGAGCAATGACTGCTCAAAAATTCTATCGCTGATGCCGAGTCACAGCGGTCACTATTGGTGTAATACCGTAAAATCGTTTTCCTGAGTTTTTTGGCCGGAGTTGTCTTCATTTTCTTGATTCAAGGATTTCTTCTGGAGAAAATTTTTGTCGCCGCAGCTTTATTAAAGGTTTTGAGTTTTTCCGTGAAATATTTATCGAATGGTTGTTTTCTCCGAGCCGCTTAGTTCTGCGGCAAGTTGTTTATCCTGCTATTTGTCTTATCGCGCCAAGAATTAAATTATTTGGGTCGCTTTTGGATAAAAGATGGATTTTGGTTTGGAGGGCTTTTAGAATTTCCTCCTCACCTAACCTTTCTCTCCTCCTTTGTGTGGTGAAATGTGTGGAGGCGTTTTCCAAAGAAGCCTGCGCCTCCTTTTTTTCCTTTCCCATTTTTCCGGCGTTGTCCTTGGCCGACATTTTTTCTTCCCAGTTGGCGACAAGAACTCCTGGCAGTCTCTCCTCTGCAATGGCGCCTCCTTACTCTCCTCCCCGGGTCGGCAGATGCAAAGATCAAGAAGAAGAAGGAGCAAGCAAGAAGCGGCAGCAAGTAGCAAAGAAGATGCGGCGGCAAGCAGCAAGCAACAGTCGGCGACCCCACCTCCTCCGGCCACCACCGGCGCACCCTCCTCAAGCCTAGCACTTTCCCCACCTTCTCTCTCCTCCATGAGTAAGACTTGAGGTAAAAACCCTAGGTATTTGGAGGATTTAATTGCTTGCATGCAAGGTGTTTGTGTTAATGTCTAGCTGGGGTTCATGATTTTGAGTTGTTGGGGGTTGGGAAATGGAGAGACTAGAGAAATTTGCGAGTTTTCGGTTCGGGCAGATTTCTGTCCTCGGTTAGAGCTGCAATTTGAAAATTTTACAAGCGTTTCCTGGGAGTTTGGATATAACGAAAGTTGTATATAATTGAATTACCTTTCAATAGAGACCAAAATCAATAAGTTTCGTTCAGCCGTTTGAAAGTTATGGTTATTTTACCGCATGCTGTCCAGAGCGAAGTATTTTTGCGGCTGTCTGCTGTTCGTCGCAAATCTGGGAATAATCGGTGCTTTTCCCGGTCGGTCGGCTATAGAAAAAGTTGTAGATAATCGAATTACCTTTCAATGAAGTCCAGAATCGATAAGTTTCGTTCAGCCGTTTGAAAGTTATGCCCATTTTACCAAGTGCTGCCCCGGGTTGGCAGATTTCTGTTTTCGGGTTTTAGGAGTAGGTTGCGAAGCCAACTTAGTTATGAGTCTTGCGTTGAATTGTGGGTGTGTTTTTGAGTGGATTATATCCATGTGCAGGTGGTGTGACCCGGGGTGGTAATCTCGCCTCGCCACACCGTCTCGAGAAGTTGAAGGCAAGTGTATTGTCTTCGGTTGTGGCTTAGGTATTATTTGGTTTTGCAAGCATATAATTATCCATGTGTTATTTTAATATTTTCATGTTTGATTTTGCTTGCGATGTGATGAATGGGAATGGTTAAGTGGTTATGCTATCGTTCAAACCTAGATTATATGAAGTGCATCAATGTTTGTTTGTTTGTTATGTGTGTTGATTGACGAATCATATGCCTTGTCAATCGCCATGTGTTACATTTTATATATGCCTTGATGATGCCCCCTAGTATGATTAGGCTAATGGGAACATAGAAGATATAAGATTTGCGTTATGAAAATAGCTCGAATTGTGGTCATGATATGCGATTGTGACGGTTATGTGAGTGTTGCTGATATATGTGACCTTATGGATATGAAAGTTGAGAATGGCCTTTTTCATATATGTGTTTATGAAAAGTGCATCTTTGGAGTGAATGCTTTGTGGGTTGTTTGTTGGACCCCGCATAATCGCCAAATGGATATATTGCTATATCACACGTTCATAAGATTGCTTACTACTATGGGAGGTGAACGTGAATAATAAAGTTGTGAGGTTGGATTAATAGGAAAAGTTGATTTGCTATCTTGAAAATTAATTATATCTTTGGTGCGAGTGTTAATGACAGATTGACCATGTTGATGAGATTTGTTGAGAATATGGATACGAGTGTTGAGAATGTGATTTGAATGTTGAGAATGGTAATTTATGGATGTAAGAAGTGGCTGATGTTTATGTAGTTGGCTATGGCTATGCAAATGTGAGAACTGAATGTAGATTGCAAATTTGGTTATGTTAATTGCATTTGTGCATTCATGATGGAAGAGGCGACCCATTCGACAGTGGGCCTCTGTGCTCACATGTAGTGAGCACGAAAGTCCTACTCGTAGTCTCATATACGTGGTTGTATGGGAGCCGAGTCAAGAAGAGTAGGCACCTCCATCACGGGGTGGAAGGGAATGAGAGGGTGCACACCGACGGTGTGCACTCGGCCATACCCCAGATATGTGCTAAAAGAGGAGATGAGCATGCATGATGCATCATATGCATGGAAATTGTGCAACTGCATTGCATTGTCAATGATGAATCATGTTTTATGCATTGATTGTGATGTATAGATATGAGATTCTTCTTTTGTGGTGTATGGATATGAATTCTTCTTTTGGTATGGCATATGTGCAATCTGCATTGCATTGTCAATGATGAATCATGTTTTATGCATTGATTGTAATGTATAGATATGAGAGTCTTCTTTTTGTGGTGTATGGATATGAATCATGTTTAGTGAGTTGATTGTGAGGTATGGATATGAGATTCTTCTTTTGTATGTCTTGTGTACTTGAGCACAAAGGCAGCAAATAGAAACTATAAATGGTAAATCGTGGAGCTAATGGCATTTATAGATTGAGGATTGAGTCGTGGACTCATCCAAAGGTGGCTATCGAGGTATGAGTACAGTTTAAATAATTCCTGAGTTGGTTGTGGTATTTGAAATCAGTTTTTGGTTCATTTATTTACCAAGTTCAGTCAAGTATTCGAATATGTTACCTTTCAAAGTTTTGGTATTTCGTTGGATTCGATTGCATTTCTTATTTGTTGCACTTTGCTGAGTCTTGGACTCACGCTTGTTTGCTTCCTGTCTTAGGTACCTTGAAGCTGATTCATCGGGATGGGAGAAGTAACATGTGCACGACTGCGGTCTCCAGCAATTTATTTAATCAATTCGTCAAAACCTGAATGTAATTTATTATTCATCGTAGTGAGATTTCTTAAATTCTGTTGGGTGTGAGATTGCTTAACTAAGGACCTGCTAGAATGATATCATCTGCTGCTATTATTTTGTCTGCTGAGTGGATGTCCTCTATTCTAGAGAAGTCATGCCGAAATTTTGTAAATTTTGGTGGTTTAGTTTTTTTAGGGCAGTTAAGAGTTTAGGGATTAAATTCAGTTTCCGTCTTTTCGTAGATGTGTCGTTCGTATTTGGAGTTTTTGGTAGCATTCGCGGTGCACTTGGCGCCGGGGTGTTACAATTGGATCTAGGGGACAGTGAGCTGGACAATGATCTTGGCCTTCACAAAGATAGCAGGTGATGTTGTTTATAGGACATTCTCCAGGTTAGTGGCTTCCTTCACAGCTAGAATAATTAATTGCATGTTCATCAGCAGTGTGTCCTATTTCGCCACAACGGATGCATGTACGGTCTTCTGATTGGTTCGGTTGACAACACTTCAAAGAACAATGTCCCGGTATGGTATTGGGTGTGGAGATACCATTCTTCCTTGTCTTACTGTGGTTTCACTGTCTTCTGATGATGTGAAGAGCCGATTTAAAGGTGGTGGTAAACTCTAACCAAGTGATGGTATGTTCATCCTTAGAGGTGGCGAGAAACTCTTCCACCAGACTAATGCATTTCCTTCTAACTGGCACGTAGCGTAGGGAACTTTCTCTTTATCTTCACATTGCACCAAAGCCAGCTTCTCTTCCATGATGCGAAGCCAAATTTTTGCATCTCTGAGAGTGACTGATCCATCAAACGTGGGCGGTTTGGTCTTCATGAACAAGGTAATCTTTAACTGTGAACAGGAGGTTGCGACTTCAGTTGAGGAGGGATTGATGTTGGCACTGATAACATTCATCTGTTGCATCATTGTCTGCATAAGCAGAGTCTAAGCGGTGAACAATCGATCCAAGTTTTGAATTGTCACGGTTGGTACAAATTGGATACCGCTTGGTCACTATCTCGCTTAGCATCGACACCGAAGAGTAGCAATCGAACTAACATGAATCGCCCCTGAGTCATCGCTGCGGTTGATCCTTTCCAACTGCTGACCACTCTAGGGTTTAGGTAAGAGGGAATAGCATAGATGAGGTTCATGAATCCTAGTGCAGGGAAACAGATTTAACCTAAAAACTTATATAAATATTATTAATAACTTGGTATGGTTGTTTATCCAAGCTTAAAAGCTCTGCAACGCACACTGCACACTCAGCAAATAAGGAAAACCAAATTAACCTAAACACACAATAATCTACCGTATAAGAGGGTAACACTTCTATCTTAGACGGACGCGACTCTCACACATGAGTCTCAACTGGCTACGAAAGCACTGGTTCTTCTAGCTTCTGGAACACTTCATCGATCCATTTTTCTTGAGTTCGACGATTCCTGTCTTCACGATCTTCAGGATTGGCAGCGACACCCAGCGCTTCCTCCTTAAGTGTGAAACAACGATAACTATTTGGAATAACTCAGATAAGATCTTCATTTAAAACAACGGGGAAAGATAGAAATTTTCAGCAAGGAGAAAAGAATAGAAGAATAAGACAAGTCAAGAACTTATCAATCTTTCGAGTTAAAATTTTCTTTTAGAAAATAATTTTGAAGTTCCTAAAGAACGCCAAACTATCTAGGGTCAAGACCTACAACAAGATGCTCGATACCACCTCTGTCATGCCCCGAATCAGAACCGACACTCAGGTATTCTCGTGACTAGTCCAGATCGCGCTTAGTGCACACAAGCTTAACAGGTTAAAGTACCATAATCATACACATGGAATAATAATAAAGTACTTCAAACATGTATTTAATCGAGTTGTACGACCTTAAGGTCACCTTACAATATTTTGTCACGCAGGGCTTACATTATTCAGAGTAATAATAAACAACAGCGGAAAGTAAACGTCATGGTGATCCATCTTCGCCACAGGAGCTCTGACAGAGGCTTGCTCCCTAGTTCTCTGGCCCTCCAGTATACTCCTCTTCCCACGCTGGTGTAGACTCCTCTTCTGGTAAAATTTTGCCCGCAAGGGTGAGTACACACCGTACTCAACAAGTCTTGCACAGAATGCAGTTCTATTACTACATGTGGCTCAATTCGTTGTTTTGCATTGTATCAATATTTTGAATTATTATTTATTTAGATTAAAAGCAGCAAAACTTTAATAGTATAATAAGTTTCTCAATTGTTTTCCACATTATTTTGGACACACAGTCCTTAATCGACTTTCATCATTAACTCTGGCACACAGCCTTCCACCCCATTTTATTTTCAAAATACTATCCCTTGATCAGAATCCCGAGCATTGTCCAAGATCGTGGACTCATTTATTCAATAGTTTTTACACTCAGAGAGGTTGTACACTTTACCCACAAGATATAATCAACTCACCACGTCACCGTGAATCGCCATACAAGAGTATGCGAATGAGTGATCATAACAAAGCCTTTCGTAAACTTCCATCTCCACCTAGGAACCTCTCCGTGTTGCCTCCACTATCACTTCCCTCACACGAGCCAAGTATAGGGCCGACGAACAACGTTGGATAGGGTACCAAGTCAAGCATGAGCACGCCCCCGCATAGCTACCCCATGTAACTGCCACCCCGAGGTATCAAAGGCGAGATATCAGAATCCTACTAAACTAGGTCTTCGCATTCAGACATGTGGTTGTACCAAGGCAAGACATCCTTCTCTCACAATTTGGCACACAGCCCTCACAACACTCAGAACCCCCAATGCCCACACAGCCCACTCGCACGAAGCCTCGGTCCACTTGCCCCTGGCCGAAATCATTTCAAGCATCCCTGTTGATTATTGTGCAACACATGCCAACAACAACTCAACATCCATATGAAACCACACAGGCCTCCATATATCAATATCATCGTGTGGCAACGTATTACACCATTTCCAATATACATTGCATATTCCATTAATCAATATTGACCTTTGTATTTTAAAAGATTATTCACGATATATGCAAAGCTAAGCAACTATTCACGGTCTAGCCTCCCGTGTTGGCACAATATTATCAACCAACTAGTATTACCAAACTTAGGTTATCAAAGGAATCATGGCATACAAATATTAACAACAAAGTGGCAATAGCTAATAGGTTGATTAGCTAATTCACCCAAATTATTTAAATCTATTTTTAATTGAATTAGCATGCATAGTTTGATCAAAATACATTTTCAAAACTTAGGATCAAAATGGTCAAAGCACAACTTGCCTGGCACTTCCTATAAACTGCTCTTTATTCTTTATAATTGATCTTCGGCTTCATCAACCTTTGGCTCCTTCAATCAAATGCTTCGACTTTCTCGTCCTTCAGCTACTTCGGGTAACTTCTGGACAACGCGTCTAACAGCAAAGAAGCACAAATACAACAAAACTCAAAAAGCAAATCAAGTAAACTCCAAATTAAGAACGAATAACATTGGACGCAACAGCTTAGATGAAATTAGGAACTTGAATGGATTAGGTCGATGATTAGACAAAAGAGAACGGCTTTCGGAAAATACACCGAAGAGAAAGATTAATAACTAGGAAAGAAGGAATAATATTCCGAAGAATATTATCTTGGTTGGATCGCCGATGACATATGGACTCTCGATCTATAGACCGGGTCCACGATGATACGTTTGTTCGCCATGAACTAAGCAGATGCTCGAGGTTAACTTTCGTTGATCGAACGACACAGTCGACCAAAAGGAAGATAGACTGGTAGGCTAGGTCTGGCAGAAGAATATGACATATGGCTAATGGTCTATCGACCAAGACCACGAATGAATTCTAGGTTAATGGCAGATTAGATTTTCTAAGATAAGACAAGGGCAAGTGGGGTCAACATCTACTGTGATTCGATAAAGGGTTCAGTCATACATCGATGAAAATGCTCGACGATAACAGGGCGATGACGATATGTAGTAAGACAGAGCACAAGTATCTTACTACGGTGGACACAACGAGGGAAACCGCATATCGTCACATGCTCACGATGTACTTAGTCCATCGAACCGGTTCTTAAGTTAGGTTTTGGTCCAGCTTTGCAGATGATAGAAAGATAAAGCCAGACTTACAAGGAATGGGGTTAGATCACGATAGGACGATAGAAAAGGTAAGGATATCACATTAGAGCCTTTACTTGCATGCACACATGTGATGAGAGCAAAGCGTTAACAGCGGGTCGTTAACGACGAAACGTTAACAGCGGAATGTTAACGATGGAACATTAACGTCGCAACGTTAACGGCGGAACGTTAACGATGGAACATTAACGGTGAAACGTTAACGGCAGAACGTTAACGATGGAACGTTAACGGCGAAGGCGAAGCAATGACGGGACGCTCATGAAATAACAAGGTGGCGACCATCGGTGCAACGACATAGTAGCGATAGAATGCTACCAAAGATGGCTAACCGAGACGCGAATGGATAACGGAGGGCTAGGTTGAAAAGACGCGGGTAGATTCTAGAACTTAGCTTTGACGGCAACCGGGGATCAAATGAACTTCAATGATAGGCAAAACAGGGGATAATGGTTTACTGGACACAATGGCATGGCCACGACAAACCAAAATGGTTGGCGGCACAAGACGACGTGCGGCGGCGGCAAAAGGCGGTGGCTAATGAATAAAAATAATTTCGGTAGATGCAACACCAAAGGGAAAATGTCCATCGCGTAGAACGCGACGAGACGATCTCAGCAATATAGGCGGACTTAGCGACGACCCACCGGATTGATCACAAACTGCCAATGAACGGCTCTTGGAGCTAATAGATCAAACGGTCATAACTATTAAAATAAGAGATAAAACCTAACCAAATTTTACAGAGAGCTATCTAGAAATATTTGGCATAATATGACATGAACGGATCTGAGTTTTACCTTTTGGATCAACGGGGAACGCGCGACGAAGTTTTCTGCCATCCGCAACGCAGTCTGATCGGAGAAAAGAATTTTCTGCGCAAAATCACGAGGTCAAAACCATGGGTTAGGGTGAGCACCATGTAGGGGATATCAAGAGGAGTCTACCATAAAAATTTCACGGCCAAACTCGCAAAAACGAGGGAGAACAGCCTCCGGCAAAATTTGATCTTTGGGCGGCCGTAACTTTTGATTCCATGAACCAAATTGCACGAAATTTGAAAGGGAGACAAAGGGTACCATAGAGCATGAGGTGACACAGTCGGATCATGAAAAATCACGACGACCAGGAACGCGACGCCAAAACAGGCCGACGTTGGGGGTGGCGCGGACTGCTCGGTGCGCCGGCGGTGCTCTGTTTGGAATTTCCCAAAACTGTTTCACGGGGGTGTTGCAACCATCATGGAGGTGCTCCACAAGAAATTTGAGGATGAACGGAGTTCGGGATCGCCCGGTAAAGCTCGCCGAAGTTCTCACCGGTGTTGGGGAAGAAGGTTTGCTGAGGGAGATCCATTGCGATTCTGATGCTGAACTTTGAGTATGATGTGGGGAATGAGGAGAGGCATCTAGGGTTCAATTTTCAGCTACAAAGGAGCAATGGATCAACGGGAAAAGCTCGCCGGAGTTGGGAAAGAAATCGGTGGCCGAAGGTTCTCTGGTTGGCTTTTATAAAATCTGGTTTTCCTGGATGTAGAGGATAGCAAGAGGAAGCTCTGGTAAAACTTTTAGATCAAAATAAGATCGGGAGTGACCAGGAGAGCTCGTCGAAATTTTCACCGGAGTTGAAAAGAATGGCTTACGCAGGGAGATCCAGAACTTGGATGGGGAAAATTCCAATTGGGTTGTAAAGGGAACACACGTAGAAATCTGTGGTTCAATTTCCAGGGCAATCGGACCAGCAGATCATCAGAAAACACTCGCCGGAGTTATGACTAAAAACTGCTCCTGGAAACAACCGAAGTTACTGTATTGTTACTTTTTATTTAATCCGAATTACTAAATATCACCAATAAAATCGAAATAAATATCAAACGAATTCAAATCAAACTCAATTTCAAATCAAACACAAATTGCTTCAAATCAAAATCTAATTCAAATCAAACTCAATTTCAAATCGAACCAAGCTTAACTCCCGTCAATTACTCATCACACACAAGAATAGACCTCCACATGGTTTTTCAATCTCCCCCTTGATGAATATATTGACAAACACATGAAAAGGCATAAGTTTTGAGTTTGAATAAGAGAAGAAGAAAGCAATTTGAATACAAAGCCAAACTTAATCAAAGAAATGGAAATAAAAAACATGACTAAGTTGGCAACTAAAAATGCTTATGATCTATGAAAGATAGTACAGATTAACAAAGATCATAAGAATTAAGATGAATCAAGATGCAAAATGATGCTTTTTCTGTGATTTCTCTTCCTTTTGGCAATATAGGCATCAAGATGGCATTTTCTTTTCTCTCATTTTTTTTGTTTTTATGCAAGAAATGCAGCCTAAGGGAGCTTTGAAGATTATCCAAGTAACCAACAAGACAAGTTATGACACCAAGCTATGTTATGGCAAAAATAGACTAAGCTAAGGCATGTCCAAGTGCAAATAAACATTTTGCTAGCAAGATTTAATTGAAACCATGTCATTTTTAGCAAGATTGAACATGAGCAACACTTGTCATTAGTTTCAAAATTAGAAGCAAAACCATTCAAAGGATCAAATGGAAAACCTAAAGTTCAACCTACTCAACACTTTGGGGAATCTAGAAGTTCATACAAGGTCCTTCGAGCTTATTTTTTTTCATTGTATGGAAATTTTTCTTTGAATCTTTGAAAGACATAGAGGGGTGCAAATGTTTGACATTATTTGCATTCTTTACGCACATATGTTTTTTTATATTTGCATTTTTACAGCAATTGACTCAAGATATATTCGATCATCTCAAGAGGAACTCTTAAGAGAATGATCTTGGTCATACACAACTGTCGGTGTTTCGTATAACCGGCAAGTAAATTTGTAAGTATAGCGGTCGCGCGCTCCCTCTCCTTGAATGGTTAGACCACGGGAGTCCAAGATGTATACTGGTTCGGGCTAAATGTCCCTACGTCCAGTTCGTGTGGTGGTTCTTGTTGCTCAGGATGTGGTGGACTACAAGGGATTACAAGCGAGGGCTAAGGACAGGCCCTTAGCGCTCGTCCGAGTGAGGGTGCTCGGGTGTGTTTGCTCAAGTCGGAAGGCTCGAACTGAATCGAATGAGAATGCTAGTTCCGAATGAGCCGTCCCCTTCCCTGGGGCCCTGCCTCCCTTTATATAGGCGGAGGGGGCAGGTTACACGGGAGTTTGGAGAAAAAAGGTAGGGGTATGCTACGCCCGGAAGTCCCGGTCTTCGGTCTTGATGACTGACAAGTTCCTGTTTGTCCCATGCTGGGTTGGTAGACACAACGGACAGTGTTCCGTTGGGAAGGTGTGCACCTGCCCTCTGTCCGCCTGTCAGATGCTGACGTTGCTTACGCTGTGCCCCGGCACCGCCTTGAGATGGAGCGCGTCCCTCCACTGTGCCTGATGTGGTGAAGGGACTGGTGCTTGACTTAGCGACCCCCCTGACCACCTTGGGAAGGAGCCACCTGCCCCAGCGCGGCCATCCTGTCCATGGGGCAAGTGACCTAGCTTGAGGCCGATCGGTGACGCGGCAGGGGTCATGGAGTCGGAGCCCGTTGGGGTCCCGACCTGAGGCCAAGTCGGAGCCCACGGGGTGCCCGACCTGTGGCCAGGTTGGAGCGTCCCCAGGTAGGCCTGAAGGAGGGCGCGGATCCTTCGCGACCTAACGAGGCCCGAAGCTGGGCCCAAGATGGATTACTTGGTGTTCCAGCAAATATTTAGGGATAATCCCATCTGTGAGGGACGGAGACTTTGTAATACCCCCTCCAGCACTCTGCATCGCTGCCAGCCTTGCTGTCAAGCCCGTATGACTGAGAGGAAGACGATCTTGAAATAGATGTATACTTTGCTGTGAGGTACCCCTGGTATAAGTATTCGTCAGTACATTCCAAGTTCATCTCAAATGCAATGAGAAGCCGTCTTGTGAATGTGAGGTGTTGAGTCTAATGCGCACAAAAAGAGTCAATTTTGCTTCACTTTCATTTTAGCATTTTCATTGTTAAGCTAGAGAAGGACTCAAGTATGGATTAAACAAGATTCACCCAAGTTGCTATAGGGACTTTAAAGAATTCCAGAATTTCACAAATCATGGTAAATACATCTAGAGAAGAAACTTAGCAAGTAAACGCAACATGTTTTATCAAGTTTTTTCTTTTAAAGTTTTTTTTAAAAATTTTGCAAGCTTAGTAAGATAAATGAACTTGGACATATCTAAGCAGGTAATTTTCTTCATAATATAGCATGGTTTATAAAATGAAACATGGATCATTTGCATAATAGATAAAGCTCATAAAATAAAAAATCAAGTCTATATGCAATGCATGAGACAGATTCTTAAACTCCTCCTCAACATGTGATTCGATTTTAAGCACAAATCTGGTTCAAATTGAGTTATTAGCAAGATTAACCTCAAGAATGGTCGAAAAGAACTCAATTAAAGCCAGAAACACAGAATGGAGGGAAGAAGTCAAGAAACTGCGAACTGGGTGGCTATAGAGTATAGAAAAGATGGTAGAGAACACTACGGCTCAGACTCGCTCTCATCTTCCCCAATGACTAACATAGGAAAGCTGCCTCTAGATCCCAAACTAAGGAGTGCACACAGACACTGTCTACCCAGGGGGCCCAACACCTGCTAGACTTATAAGACTATGAGGGAACTCAACCTAGAGAGAAGAGAGTACAGCTAATTAAGCATAATAGCAACCTAAAGCACAAAATGAGAGGTTCATGTAAAGCATGCTAGAAGTCTAAGTGCAGTGAACTCATAACTCTAAGGAAAACCCATAAGCACCCAAAGTAATACAAAAGAAAGGAAGAACTGAAATAAAATATAATACATAATATACAGATCAGCCCCCCCTCACAGAAGGTCGTAAGGGCACACAACTCCAAGCTCACTCTTCAAGGCAACAAACCTAGAGCTATCCAAAGGCTTGGTAAAGATATCGGCCAACTGGTGGTCACTCTCCACGAACTAGAGCACTATATCTCCGTTCTCCACATGGTCTCTAAGGAAGTGATATCTAACATCAATGTGCTTGGTCCGGGAATGCTGCACTGGGTTCTTTGCAATGCAGATAGCAGAAGTGTTATCACAGAAAAGTGAAATTTTTTTAAATAATATTATTTTATTTACAAATTGCGACATTAATACTCGGATTAAAAAATTGCAGAAATAATATACCGTTGCCAAACTGTTTGGCGAAAATAGGGTGGTCGCCAAACCATTCGGCGAAAATAGGGTGGTCGCCAAACCGTTTGGCGAAAATAGGCTAATCCTACGTTAATACTCGTTTTGAACCCTAACACCGAGATCAGGCTATTGTCGCCACACCGTTTGGCGACCATTTTATTGTCGCTACACCGTTTGGCGACCACCTATTGTCGCCATTAATCGCTTGGCGACCACATCGCCTTCGCCACACCATTTGGCGACCATCCTAAAAATTGGTGTTTAATTTTCTTTGTAATGTTAAAATGTATAAAATTTGTAAAATATTAAAAATTAATATTAAGGCAGATATTCTGTACATTAATTTCATTCACAAATTCGTGTTAACCTTGAAGCGTTAACTAATTTTTTTTGTACAACAATTTTTGTAAAATTTGAAAAATACACCATGCGTTGCCTCCCGTACTCCCTCGTCTGCTATGTTGCCCTCGATGAAAAACTACCCTCTCTAGCCTGTGAAAAACTGACTGCAACTCACGCAGCCTTCATTTAGGATATGGTGCCAGCCCACCATGGCCCTTCTGTCGTATTGAGGATAAGTCATATACTCCCTCCGTTTGAAAATATAGGGCGTATTAGTATTCGAAATAGTCTTTTGAAGTAAACTTTGGCTGTTAATTTATGTTATAATATATTATGAATTGTTATGAAACAAACAATAATTGAAAGATCGGTGAAATATGAATCAATTGATACATCTTTTGTAAATTAAATATGCACATAATTTAACTAATTATTGGTCAAAATTTGGGCTAATGAATAATGCAAATTTCGTTGTTCTTCATTATCTTTGACGACAAATTTCATGAGAAATCATATTAAAATAGTGAATACATCATTTATATTACAAAGCGTAATAAGTATGTGAACAACACGAAGGATACAGAAATCACAGACCATAAATAATTCGACAAACGACATTCCATAAATATGATAAAGGTCCAATATTCCCGCAAGTACATAACATATGATAAAATGATACTACGGAAATAAGTTACATAATACTACAGAAATAAGATGTTACGGCGGAAAATAATATAGTCCGCACACTTTATTACAACATAAAATTAGGACGGGCATAACTTAACATCTACTGAGTGGATCGAGGCCATTTCCCTTTCACCCATGCCTCCGGTGGGGCTTCTCTGGCACGACGTGTCCTCTCTCGCTTCCTCTCTCTTTCGGCCTCCTTCTCCTCTGCTTCCTTCCTACGTGCCTCCTCGCGTACGACGTCACGCTGTTGTTGAAGCTACCGCCTGAACTCGTCATCCCGGTTGGTTTGATCCAGGAGCCTTTGGTCTTCGGGGTTGATTTCCATGTCGAACCACTGCTCAAATTTACACAGTGGCGGAGGCGACTGCATGAAACTTAAATTAACATAGTTTTATGGACAAATATTACGAAACACGTATGATTGTTACAAGCTGCCGAGTCCTGAGGCTCTTCTCCGGCGGGTCGAAGGCGTAGTTGCGGCACATCCAATACCTCCTCTTCCATGTCGGAGTTTCCCAAGAGTGGACAAGCCTGCAAGGATCTCCGCACAGACACATCGGTGAGACAACCCCGAAAGGTACGAAGAGGTCCTGGTACGCAATGTTGCGCAGTCACACCGAAATGCCTACCTCTTCCTTCGCCTTCCCCTTTCCTTTCCACTTGCACGCTTCGGCATGTTCGGTTGATCCTCTACTTCTTCTCTCTTCTCTCGGTTCACCCTTTCCTCATGGTCTCGCTCTGTGGGAAGGAAGGCAGGCGGGTGGTATAAAGGGCAATTATCACCCTTATATAGGGCCGCTATCGCCGTTGCTCTGAAAAGGCGGGCTGCAGCGTGTTGTCATTTCAGTCCTAAAAAGTGGTGGGTGTCATGGCGTTGTCACTTCGCTTTCTGAGAAAGCTGATAGCAGCGTGTTGTGGCCTCGCTCGAGAAAGCTGTTGTGTGCATTGTCGTTGTCTAAGCGTGTTGTCGTTTCGGTTTGGAAAATCGGGCTGCAGCGCGTTGTCAAATCGATCTGAGAAAGTGGGCTGCAGCGTGTTATCGAATTGGTCTGAGAAGGCTGCAACGTTCGTGTTGTCATGTCGCATTGATATCGGAAAGATAAAAAAAGCGTGAACAACACTATTAACATTGTAAAACAGTACGGAGCAAAGTAACAAAGTGAGAACAACACTATAAAGACTGTAGAAAAGTACAAAGTAAGAAAGAAAAATAGGACAACAGCCTAACAACGAGTCCTTAGTCGGCCGCACTTCTCATGTGGACCCCGCCCCGCACCCCTACCAGACCTCTTCGCCTACGTGGCCGAGGCGGTGCATCGTCAAGAGGGCGTGGGTGAAGCTCCTGCGATGGTCGCGCCTGCCCGTAGTCTGAGGGGCTGTAACGCTGCACCGATCGATGCTCTCGGGGAGGCAACGCGTACTCGTAGGTACCGTAGTCCTGCTGCGTGAACTGCGTCGGTGGAGGGGGCTGCGTGAACTGCGTCGATGGAGGTGGCTGTACGAACTGCATACTAGTGAAGTACTGGTCCGTCCAGTACTCAGGCTCGACGTACCCCAAAGAGTGCGGTGACTGAGAGAACTATCCTCCACCTTGAGCGTAGCCTGCACGTTCGGATAATACCTTTTAATTATAGTTGCGTGATACTTATACGAAACGTGAGTAGCTCGACTTACCTAGCATGGGGACCATAACGGGACTGCGTGGTGGCTGCCAGCTGGACCCTCTAGCCACGTCTGGGCCCGGAGGCAAAGGAGTGTGGAAGCTGGACTCGCCGCCGTGTGACGAGGAGTTGGTGTGGGGTGCGAAGGCATGCGCGGCGGTCTGGAAGAGGTGGCACGATCAGTAGCGTCGACGTGCCGACAAGAACCCAGCTCCACGATCCTGCGAGTGGCGCCACTATGCGTCTCCACCTCTACCATCTCGCCCGTGAGACGCCGACCGTCAAGTAGTCTGGACAAGACGCTGTTGCCGTGCTCGTGGAGGTCCCTAGCGTGGTCCACCTGCCACATTCGACAAACTGATATGCACATGGACATAGCGTAAGGAATACATAATGTAATTAACAAAAATAAGACTTACCAAGGCGTGGATGGCTGCTCCTGCCTGGCCTAGATACAAGTCAGCCACGCTAGGAGCATACGCGTGGGCCGGAGGCTCCTCCACCGGTAGGAGACGGGCACGCGTCCGGGGCATGTACCAGGCTAGGTACTGCTGGTAGGACGAGTCGTCGTAAGGGGTGTCCTCATCGACGACGTCGTCCTGCGCCCCATCCCACAGCTGTGATCCACGGCTCCATCCTCCGTACTAAGGTGGACAGGCTCTTCTGGGGCCCCTGGGTGGAGAACCTGAAAAGAAATCCAAATTATTAGACATATGACGTAAGTATTTCACATATTTTTGGTCGAATAACTCACGTGTGTACTGCCTCTGGTACACGATCCCCCCAAGGAACAGGGACCAGCTGGCGAAGGCCGAACTGTCTGAGGACTCGGTGCGGCGCGTAGTTCTCCACGAAGACATCGATGACGATCTTCCTCCTCGTCAGCCAGTAAGCCTGGTCCCTATAGCAAAGCGTCGAGAGCCCACCTGGCGCGGCTCTCTCCTGGACACGGCGTTGGCTATAAGGGTCCCAGATCACCTGGTCCGCGTGCAGGTGGTCGAATGCCTCCGTGAAGGAGTGGTACGCCGAACGTACCTGTACTCCCGCCCACTGTGGCTGCAACAAAAAAAATGTGTAAGCACATGCGACTGCAATTAAAATTTGATAAATGCAATTTAAGAAAATAAGTACCCGTCGTTGAGTCCAAAGCGAGCCCATGGTCGGCTGGTCGATCTCGTCGCCTCCGTACATGTCGGCGGTGTAGTGTCGCGGGTCGACTAAGGATCGACCCACAGGGAAGCGCTCGAACGACCAAAGCTGAAGAAGAAGAGGCATCCCGGTCAGATTGGTGGTCTTGCTTTTCTTCACGCACGCGTTGCAAAGGGCGCGGTACGTGGCAGCAAGAACCGCCGAACCCTAGGATACCTGCGGGACATGGTCTGGGTCAGCGTCTGCAATAGCCCGTGCGTAGGCTATCCACCGTGTGTCGACGCTGTCGCCGTGTGTTGTCGTGAACATGACCATCCCAAACAACCATAGCAGGTAGGCCTCCAAGTGTCGTGCCACCTAGTACTCCGTGGGGTTCTCCGCCATCCGCTGCACCTGTGACAATTAACATATTGTAATATGTTAATAACGTTACAAAAAATTAGAATAACATATACACGTACAAGCACTCACCTCGAACTGGGCCAACCACCTCTTCGACGGCCCGTGCTTCTTCCTGTTGATGCGTATCGCCGGGTCAGTGGGAGCCACTCCGGTGAACCTCTCCTCCAGGTCAGCTACCATACTCCCAACGCGACTCATGCCCCCACAAAACTTCCATACCAGCTTTGTTTTTCCTGTTCCACTCGTTAGGGATGGGTACATCCGTTGCCCCAGTACTACCATGCATTTCATCATCATCAGCTTCTCCCCCCTCCTCATCTTCGTCAATGTCATCATCACACTCCAACATTTCAGCTTCATCTTGCATCGCCATATGGTCCACCAATTCCAATTGATCAACAAGTTGCTCGATATCCTCTCCTTCATCTGCCCGACCTTCCGCGTTTGCTGCATCCCTGTTATCATCCTCCGCTGCTACCTCAACCGGCACCACTTCCTGAACTTGTTCACCAGAGCCGACGTGTTTTACCACACCGCTAATATTCACCTCTTCTCTAGGGTACGCCTGCACCAGCATGACACATTCAAGGCTAGATCCCTTGCACCACCTTAACCATTTCTGCCACAAGTACATCCGATCTACTTTCTTTAACTCCCACAGAGCCGGGTCACCCTTACTACGCGTGAATAAGATTTGAATGGTAACAGAGTAAACGCTTGGATCCAGGGAAAAATATTGGGTCAACCAAAGCTTTATATCACGGATGCTAACTCTATCGGGGAATAAGTGTTCCACCATGGTGACTGCAAAACTGCTCAAATCAACACCATTCTGCCCAGTTTTTATTTCACCATCGCCATAGTATACCCTAAATTTCACTGGATTCAACATTATCATGATTTACATAAACAAAATTGATTTTTAGATCACCACTAACGTTTAATATCACTAACTAAACAAAATTAATTTTTATATAAATTGAGTTTACAAATCTTGAAAACAAAAGTGTTAATATAATAACGATTCCCTCCTAAATGAGAAAATTAGCATGCCGGCATTTCCTATGAACAATCAGGTATGAATATATTCTTACTGGTTGAGTTTAGACCATACAGTTCTTTTTAGCATTAATACAAGAACAATATCATAATATTTCACAACATGTCAAAATATTTAATAATACAAGATTTATACCAGTGACTACAAATTGCACAAATAAAATATCGCTAACTATATCACTAAGTATAGTATATATCTAATATGGCTAATATTACATCAATATCTAATATCACCAATATTGCCTCAATATCTAGTATCGCCAATTGCATCAATATCTAAAATCGCTATATTGCATCAATATCTAAAATCTCTAATATTGCATCAATATCTAAAATCTCTAATATCAATATTGCATCAATATCTAAACTCTCTAATATTGCATCAATATCTAAAATCTCTAATATTGCATAAGCATCGATATTGCATCAATATCTAAAATCTCTAATATTGCATCAATATGACAAAATCTCTAAATTATTTTTCACTATAAAAATTTAATAACAAAATTTAAAAAATTACCTTTTTTCTTTTTTTCCTCCTTCCTCCTCTCTCCCTCCTCTTCCTCTCTCTCTCCCTCCTCTCCCGAGCACTCTCCTCTCCCTCTCTCCCGCGTGCGCCCTCTCTCCCTCCCGCGCTCTCTCTCTTCCTCTCCCTCTCCCTCTCTTCCTCTCCGGCCCTTTCTTTTCTCTCACCGGTGACCGAGTGCTGCTCTCTTCTTTCCTTTTTTCCTTCGCAGCTTCGTTCGCTCGGCCGGCCATTCGGCCGATAACTATTCGCCTATTTTCGCCAAACGGTTTGGCGACAATAGGTGTGGTCGCCAAATGGTTTGGCGACAATAGGTGATCGCCGAACGGTGTGGCGACAATAAAATGGTCGCCAAACGGTGTGTCGACAATAGCCTGATCTCGATGTTAACGGTTCAAAACAAGTATTAACGCAGGATTAGCCTATTTTTGCCAAACGGTTTGGCGATTGCCCTATTTTCGCCGAATGGTTTGGCGACCACTCTATTTTAACCAAACGGTTTGGCGACGGTATATTATTTTTGTAATTTTTTTAATCTGAGTATTAATGTCGCAATTTGTAAATAATCAAAGTCCCGCAAGGTCGATCTCATCCAAAGCACTTGGCTACAGCAACTGGCTGCAGCAATATACTCGGTCTCAGCGGTAGACTGTGAACACCAGACTACTTCCTAGATGACTAAGAAACAAGAAAAGTGCCAATGAATTGGCAAGAGCCAGAAGTGCTCTTCCTATCTATCCTACAGTCGGCAAAGTCTGCATCAGAAAAGGTTCTAAGGGATAGACAAGAAGAAGAAGAGTACCAAATACCATAATCAATGGTAGCTTGAAGGTATCTGAAGATGCGCTTCACCGCTTGGCGATGAGAGGCACGAGGAGAAGCTTGAAAGTGAGCGCACATACACATGGCAAAGTGTATGTCTAACCGCGAGGCAGTAAGATATAAGAGGGAGCCAATCATGCTCCGGAACTCCTTTTGATCAGTATGCTCACCATCCTCATCGGGCTCGAGGACAGCAGTGGTGGCCATAGGAGTCATCACGGGCTTTCCGTCAGGCATATCAAACGGTCTCAGGAGGTCCCGAGTATACTTTCCTTGGTGCAGGAAAGTACCCTCCCGAGTCTGCTTGATTTGGAAGCCGAGGAAGTAGCTCAACTCACCAATCACACTCATCTCAAATTCTGTGCTAATCACCTTAGAAAAATGAGACACAAGAGACTGAGATGAGCCACCAAAGATAATATCATCCACATAAATTTGGACGAGAAGGAAATTAGAACCCTAGTGTCTGATGAATAGAGTTTTGTCTACTATACCCATTTTGAAACCATGACTGAGAAGATAGGACTTAAACCTCTCATACCAAGCTCTAGGGGCCTGCTTAAGTCCATACAAGGCTTTGGAAAGCTTGTAAACATGGTTCGAGTATTTGGGGTTCTCAAATCCTGGAGGTTGCTTGACATACACCTCTTCCTTAATGAAGCCATCGAGGAATGCACTCTTGACATATATTTGATAGAGCTTGAAGCCTTGGGATGCAAAGAATGCAAGCAGGATTCTAATCACCTCTAGTCTAGCTACAGGAGCAAAGGTCTCCTCAAAGTCAAGACCCTCAACCTGAGTGAAGCCCTGTGTAACTAGCCTAGCTTTGTTGCGAATGACAACCCCATCCTCACTCTGCTTGTTTTTGAACACCCACTTAATCCCAATAACATTATGACCAGATGGGGGCTCTACAAGCTACCAGACTTTGTTCCTCTCAAAGTTTTCCAGTTACTCATGCATATCATTAATCCATGATTTATCGGATAATGCATGAGTAACATCCTTTGGCTCAAAAAAGGCAACAAAGGCAGATTGAAGACAGAAAGAAGATAAGCCTGATTTTGAGCGCGTAACACGCTCAAATAGATCACCAATGATCTGCTCAGGTGGATGAGAACGCTGAATGTGACGAGGAGGACCAGAAGCAGAAGTGGCCTCTACCTCTTGAGCAGAAGAGGAAGGAATAGAGCCACCCGCTGAAGGAGAGTCTGATGGCAAAGGCTAATCTCCCTGAGGTGCAGAAATGGAAGCAGGAGGTACCTTAGGTGTAGAGGAGACTGGATAAGGTGGAACACCATCATCTCCATCATCCTCTACAAAGATGGTCTTGGAGGAATAAGAAAAGCCTGAAATATCAGGTCTAGCTCCTGGACTAGCCTCATCAAAGGTCACGTCATAGGTCTCTATGATCCTATTCGCATCACAACTCCAGACCCTATAGCTACGAGAAGAAGTCGAGTAACCCAGAAAAATAACATCAGAAGAACGAGACTCAAACTTATCTAGGTTACTAGACTTCAAGATAAAACACTTGCAACCAAAAAAACGTGAAAATGAGAAACACTGGGCTTTCACCCATACCTCAACTCATAAGAAGTACGATGCAAATGTACTCTCAAGAAAACGCGATTGGAAACATAACAAGCAGTAGCTATAGCGTCAGCCCAAAACTTCCTAGGAGTACAATACTCATCTAGCATCGTCCTGGCCATCTCAACCAGGGTCCTGTTCTTCCTTTCCATTACGCCATTTTGCTGAGGGACATAGGGAGAAGAGAAGTGATGCTCTAAACCAGACTCTACACAGAAACTCTCAAAGTAGGAATTCTTGAACTCAGCGCCATTATCACTGCGTATAGCTCGTAATGCACCTGGGAGCTCAATAGATAACCTACTAACAAATCCCTTGAAGTGAGAAAAAGTCTCATCCTTCGAGGCCATGAAAAATACCCAAGAATACCTCGAAAAATCATCAACAATGACAAGGATATACCACTTCCTCCCGCCGATCGCACTCTAGCTGCACTCAACAAAGGTCCATATGTAAAAGTTGTCTCGTGCATCACCATCACTACGGTGATCGGAGGATGAGAAGAAGAACCATCTTGCCATGTCGGCAAGGAAAGCAAACTAAGTCTTTGACCATCTTGAGTTTGGGCAAACCACTAATAAGATCGCGGTACGCTAACTCGTCAAATGATCAAAGCCAATGTGACCAAGTCTCCTATGCCAAAAGGAGAGATCACGGGACTCAGAAGCAATCAAACACCGAAAAGAGTCTCCAAAAGAAACAGAAAAATCCGCATGAAAAACTCTCCCAAATCTAGAAATTCCACAAACTAACTCTCCTGTTGAATCAAGGATTCTACAAGCATTACTCTTAAAACTTACCTCGAAAGAGTCATCGATAAGCTGAGAAATAGAAAGCAAATTATATTGCAGCTTACTCACTAAGGCAACGTCCTTAAGAATAAAATTTTCATTAATGTAGACGGTACCTTTAGCAATGACTTTACCTGAAGAAGCATCCCCAAAAGTGATCAACTCATCACCAGGGGCTCGGACTAGGGAAGAGAACCAACGAGAATCTCCGGTCATATGGCGAGAACAACCGGAGTCAACAATCCAAACATCTCCCTTCCCCATCCGACGAACCTAATCAAGTCAAAAAAGAGAGAGAGAAGACTCAGTACTGGGATAAAGTGAGGACCTGGGAACCCAATACTGAATCACACGACGTCTCAAAGTACCAGCCACAGAGGAAGAAGACTGGACTCTAGTGTCTCTCTAACACTCGACTCTCACAAGATTAGAAGAAACAACTCTAGTAGAAGATCTAGGAGCTGTCACTGGTTTGGCCCACCGTGGTGTAAAGGCCGGACCATCCCAATGTGGCTGCCTAAATCTCCTACCTGGAAACACCTCACGCCGCTGATATCTACCTCAATGGAAAAAATGAGGAATATCAAGAGGACGGCGGAAAGACTGACCACGAACAACTCTAGGACTAAAACTCGATTGAACAGCTTGAAAACCGAGTCTTGGACGCTGCCCAAAAACAGGTGACTCTCTAACCTGTCTAGTAGTAGTGTGTGTCTTAGAAGTACTCAAAGTCTGGGGATGACTCTGAATACCCCTAAGAATAGCAACACGCTCACACCTCGTAATCCTGGTGCACCTAAACAGAAATCTACTAGGTGACCATCCTTTTTACAGAAGGTGCATGAATACTTCGCCTTACTAAGAAGTGACAGGAGAAGCACCCTTCTGCTCAGAAGTCCCATGGACAACCCCAGTAGACCTAAACACAGTGGTACTCACCCTGGTAGCAACCACTATCTCTCCACTCTTGGATCCACGCACAATGGTAGGAGGATGAGTCCTAGCGTGCTCTAAGTAGTCAAATCCTAGACCCTGATTAAATCTGCTAATTTTTTATTGGTCTAGAATGAGATTTAGTTTCTTCTTGCCTCCTACAAACTTCTCGAGAGTGCTCATGAGATACTCACACTCCCGGAAGAGAGAGGCACATGAAGAACAGGGGTGAGAGGAAGAAGAAGAACCAGAAAGAGAAGAAGAAACACCAGCACGCACATTTTTCTCCCTCAGCACGGCTGCCTCAATCTTGAGGGCCTCACAAGAAACACACGGTGCTTCTCTAATCCTATGGGCTTGGTCTTCTAATTTCTTCCTAAGTTCGACATGGATTTTATCCAAGTCACTCTCAATCACAGAACAATGCAAGTAACTCTTAAGTGACTTATCTAGTAAGTCCTTATCAAGTTTATCACAGTTGTCATTTAAAGCTTCATTGTCAAGTTTTAGTTGCTTATAGCTCTCACATGAGCTGACAGGGTCCTTAGAAGCATGCATTTCAAGTTCATCATTTCTAGAAGAAAGCTTCCTAAGGTGAACGCTCATAGCATCAATTTCAGCAAGTAACTTAGGGCAATTTGAGCAAGAAGGAGTAGAGTGAATATGAAGAAAACTAGCATCCAAAGAAGAACCATCAACAGAACAAGTGCTAGCATTCTTCGACCTAAGACTTTCAAGTTCAGTTTGCACACTATCATGCAAAGTCCTTAGGTTCTCTAGCTCCACAAGTAAAGCATCACACAACACACAATCATCAGTGACTCGGGAGGGAGAAGATCTAAGAGAAGCTAACTCCCGAGTCAAGGTACCTACTTTCTTCTCAAGCTCCATACACCTAACTCTAGCTCTAGCATGAAATTTTTCTAGCTTACAAAAAGCTTCATTGAGTTGGTCATAGGTGGGTACCTCGTTCGAAACGCTATAGAGCTTGGAGTTGCTGATGTCGTTGGTGTCTGCCATGAAGCACATCCCAGAGAAGTCGTCGCTACCTTTCTTCGCTTGCGGATCATCCTCGCCTTCATCGCTCCATGTCTCTGTGTCGGAGAGGTTGAAGTCGTCGAGGGCGGCGAGGATGCGGTGGAAGAGCTTCTTGTTATTCAAGAAGATGCGGTACTTCTTCTTGTGTGCCAGCTTACGAACTAGAGGCTTGTTGGAATATTGGTCCGTCGCCATGGCTCTCGAGACCGATCAAGATCTATGGAAGAGCAAAATTGGCTCTGATACCAATTGAAGGATCAAGATAGCGAACAGAGGGGGGTGGTCGCAAACAAATTTTTCCCTAAAATACTCCAACTAAAACCTCGAAAGGATTGCGCAAAGGAAATCGTGAAAAACCCGAACAACTAGACAACTATGTGTACCCCTAGCTTGCATATATGAGTATCATAGAATATGTGGGGATTTTTGAGTCACAATTCTGGTTATCTACTATCCAAAATAAGAAGGAATCAATTCAACTCTTGCTTTTAGAAAGGAGATCAATTCAAATCACAAAAGCCACTTTCAGAAAAGCAAAAGCAGAATTTTCAGAAGCTGTCCTCAATTAGAACAGATGGTTGGTGGGCTTTTGCAGCTCAAGAAATTTTTATAATTTTTCTTCCTACGAGAAGATGAGTCTTGAAGAACTCAAAAAAATTTCAACTCAAAAATCCTTACATAAAAATTAGAAAAAATCAAAAAACACAGACAATCAAGAACTTCGAGCAAAAAGTTTAGGGCTCGGTTTTCACCTCATGGTGCCCAAACGGTGCAACAAGTGGACTCAAAAATTTTTCTAAAGATGGATATGAGAGTCCCACACCTTCCCCAGTAAGAATCACTCAAAAAAATTTTAGATTTTTCTAAAAATCAAATACTAACTACTGCGCGAAGAACAAATTCTGGACAGAGTTGAAACTTGAAAGAAAAGATGATCTCTGCTCAATCCAAGAGTGCAAAAGAGATGTAAAACCATATAAAAACACTCAAGAAATACAAGATCAATATTTAGAAGGAGGGGAGGCAAATCCAAATTGCAAGAAAGTAAATTGCGTGAAAGTAAATTGTAGGAATTTAAATGCTGAATTTAAGACATAAAGTAAATGCGTAATTTAAATTCAAGCATGAATGAAAAAGATTTATATTTCTGGAAGGAGAAGGTTTACAAAGCCACACAACAAGGTGGAAAAAGCTCAAAGGAGCACAAAAACCTCTATAACCTTCAAGGGGAGGAGGTTACCCCTTCACCCCTATTTATACTACTCTTGGCTACCTACCACCCTTGGATGCAGCCCTCAACCCTAGAGAACTCATCTAAGGGTTAGGATTTGCCCACTCGCACAGCCATGCAAGGGCTAACCCAAAACCCACACACATATCGGGTTTTCTTGCACGGTTTTCAAAGCATACTACCTAGACCCACTAACCTATCAACTAGACCGTGATCCAACGGCCCTCATTGATCCACACGGCATCTAGCTTGCATCATCTCCTTTCCTTGTCTTCTTGGCTTGCCCAGACTCCGTCTCCGATCATCTTCTGGCGATCTCCCGACCGTCTGGACCTCCAACGCTCCTCGCCTAGTCCCGGTCATCCTCCGCCTCACCATGACCTAGCACCGTCGCCCTGCAACCATCAAAGACAAGGAAAAACCTTCACATAGCAATGCCCACACATATATTCAATGATCATCACAAAATCATTAATCAATCATAATTGCGCTCAACGACCGGTCCGGTGCTACCGCCCCCATGCTGGTAGCACTGGGAAAAGAAACCAACACATAAATTGCTTCAAATCGAAATCCAATTCAAATCAAACTCAATTTCAAATCGAACCAAGCTCAACTCTCGTCAATTACTCATCACACACAAGGATAGACCTCCACATGGTCTTTCATTGGTAGAAGTATTCCATAACTTTTGGAACTTCCTTAATTAATCTCAACATGTGAACCTTGCTATTCATTAGGATATGGCTAAACACATAATATTATCAAACTGGGTATACTTGATTATAAGTGCATTTGCTTAGTATGGTTTAGAGAACGGGTACATGAACAGCTGGTTATACTGTTTGTGATGAAAATAAAATGTTGGACATGATGAAATATGTGGTCATTGGTATTTTGGTAAAAATGAAAATAAACTTTGATTTGACACAGGCGAGTTATTGGCAATAGCCGTATATGTGAGGGATGGACTTCTACGTAGTCTAGGGAGAGTTTTCTCGCTTGGGTCGGGTTAAGGACCAAACTATTGTGTTGTTTTCACGCCAAGATTACCGTACAACCACAAGTGTTGGTATGGGATAGCCTTAACCTATTTAGTTACTTAGAACTAGTTTTGCACATTGGAAGGCTAAAGTAATACAGGCTCTCCGGGTAGGTTTGCTCATAGGGGCTTCCACACATAAGTATGGATAAATGCATACCAATACAATGATGTACATCTTGCTATGGTGAGAATCATGTGTGGCAAGGATGGACTGCTTGAATTACTGTGTGAATGACAAGGACAGACTGTCATGTTTAGTATGTGTGTTTCTACTGCCATAGCAGGGGCTTAACGTCACCAGGCTAGTGCAAAGTCAGGTCTATATAATGTAATGATTGTGTTATGATCTCACTGTGCCACACCAAAGAAAATGTGCTAATAGCTTGCACAAAGAGTCAATTATTTCTTATGGGTAAAACTGTATACCTCTGTAGAGTATAAAACTTTTTGAAAAGCCATGCCTATGATCAAAGGCACTTGGTAAAATCATCAAATGGGTTGAAATTTAGAAATTATTGTTGGGAAGTCTTTATTTCAGTTTTGATGCCAGTAAATTGTCTATGAATGAATTGTTTTTCATGGAGGATTGAGTAGTTGAATTATGATTACATACTTGTTATTTACTTATCAATCATTTGCTCTTTTACAAATTCCATTTGAAATCTATTCTTCAGTATTTATAATCTAATGATTACTACAAAATAACTTAATAACATTTCATTTGACATAGCCTATATATATTAATTATTTGCATACGCTACAAATCTTGCTGAGTACACAATGTACTCAATCTTGCTATTGTTGTTGCTTATTAGGTGATGAAACAGAATACCCTGACGAACCCTTTGATAACGCAGGTTACGAGGATTTCAATGAAGAAATTTTCTAGGGTTTACCTTGTCTATTGCCTATGGAAATAATGGGCTAAGGCAAATTGCAAGATAACAATGTTTCCGCTACATCTTTATTTTGGTTTGTAAGAATAATTTGTACGACTGTTTCATTTTCGTATGTAAAATATATTGTGTATGGATATGATTTCAATTTGTAAATGTGCGTACTAGCCACTGATCATGTGACTAGTACTATGTACACAAGGAATCCATTATTGGTATTTAATATAAAAAATGTGACACAATTTTGCAACAACAACATATGAACGGAGATGTGACTGAGAGGGAGGCTAGCCAAGTAGTAGATATGGAAAACCTAGTGCATGAGCCACACAGACGAAAAGGGAAATACATTGTATCTGCATTGTGTACATTGACGGGGCACATGAGTAAGTGGCCTCGGGTGGA
Organism: Guadua angustifolia; assembly: GCA_036346375.1. NCBI lineage: Eukaryota > Viridiplantae > Streptophyta > Magnoliopsida > Poales > Poaceae > Guadua > Guadua angustifolia. The sequence goes on along the minus strand of CM070500.1, from coordinate 70,843,395 downwards.
TGGACCATGAGGCCATGAGGGAGCGCATAGGCCACATGAAAAGACTTGGCACATAGCTAAAAAAGGAAGGAAGAAAGCATGTAGTTGGCTTGGAAAAGAAGAAAGGAAAGAAAGAGACTGGTCATGCGGGAAAGGAAAGAAGAAAATGAAAAAAAAGAAAGAAAAATGAAGCCAAATCTAGTTTGGAGAGAGAAAGGGAAAGAGTTTGCTTGGACATAAAGAAAGAGGAATAAAGCAATTCGGATTGGCGAAACCAACTCAGGTTGCCAAACCAAACTAACTTAAAAAGGGTATAACTCTCATTCGAACTCAGATTGAGGCATTCTTCAACTTTTTGGAAAGCTTAGAATATCACCTAAATGTCTCTTAATTACTTCAAGTTCGGATTCCACTTCCTTTTATATTTAATCTAGTTGATAATTATCAGCACACTGGTTGGCTAAAATTAGTTAACATATTATAGTTTTCCTTTTTTATGTTTAGAGTCCTATCCTAAATATGATATAGAATCTAGGAGTTAGAGTAGTTCACTTGTCCATGAATTAGAGGTAGATTTGGCCACCTTTGGCTACACCCTCCCCATGAGCCCCCCATATATTTGTGTCTACCCCTTTCTAAAAAAATCATAGTTGAGTTATGGGGAAATAAAGAAAAGCCATGACTGGTTTGTGGCGCCATTATAGGTGTGTGTTTTTATAAAAGTTTCCCATCTAGGGTTTATTTTTGTTGGCATAGGTCAAGAACGAATCATTCTTGAAATTGTCCATGGAATCTACACAATTCGAGCTTCCAATTCATGATAATTTTTTGTTCACGACTTAGGAGATCAGCAGATTTTCTTCTACTTCGGTTCTAGTTAATCTAGTGTAATTTTTTTGCTAAGTTATCTATTGTATTGCTATTGTTTGTACAGTAAAGATCGGACCACCCTAGTGCATCTACTAGCTAGCCTACTAGGTTATCCGTATCAGGTGATATATATGATAAGTGAGTTGCAAGGTAATGAAATTGTGACGTGCCGAAATTCTAGCAAGAACCTAACATCTACCTAACACTACTACCAAACTGGACTTCAGTACCGGTTAAAAATGGTCTTTAGTACCGATTTTTGAACCGAAGATAGAATATCGGGATCGATACTCAAGGGCATCGGTCCGGTTCCTCACCCGTCTTCGATAGCTCATCAATTGCAGCTTGAGGCACCAACGGTTCGATGCCTCGCATCGTGCCCGGAGGTCACCCATCCTATTACTACTCTCCTTCAAGCACGCTTAACTTCAGAGCTCTTATAAGATCCGGTACTTTAGTGGTATAACAACATCTGATATATAATGCGTCCCTCCTCCCCTTAACCCCATGAAGTAACCGAACACTGATTTTCAATTATTTCAAATTAGCAAACTATAGAGGTAATTAGCAAAATTTAAAACTTTCAAATTTATTTTCCATACTTTGACTATTAATTATGCTTGCAATATATGTGCCATTACTATTAACGAAACTTGTAAAAACACCATAACTTTTGACTTGTATCTTCGATTTTAGTGTCCTTATGCTTTCCGGAATCATCACATGATGAGCTCTCCGATTATATTCTTTTGGGCACCGATTCTAATTTACAAATATGAAATCCGAGCACTTTTGTTAAAATGGCCATAACTTTTGACTCGTAACTCCTATCGGGGCGTTCTTTGGCTTGTTTGAAAGATAACGAAAAGTAGCACCCGAATTTCATAAGAGCGCGAAAATCAAATGGTTGGATCCTGATAGTTTGTGCGAGTGCGTGCGCGGGGACGGAATTCCAAAAAAAACATCGTTTAGGACCTCAAAATGGCCTCCGAAGTTTTGAATCTGTTTCGGCCATTCTTTTCAATTATTGTAAATTGAATATTAGTTCCAATTATTTCAAATGTAATATTATTTAATTTCAATTCTTTCAAATTAGAAGGCAGGAGAGGTAATTAGAAATATTTAAAATTTTCTATTTTTATTATTTATAGTGGTTTCAAATTGGGAGGGAGGAAGAAGTTTAAATTGAGAATTAGTACCAGTTCATTACACGAACCAGTACTGATGTAACATCATCAGTACTAGTTGGTTCCTTGAACCGGTACTAAAGAGCCCTCGCAGCCCAAAGAGTGTTGAACCGGATCATAGAATCGGTCCGGTTCAAGTCCAACCGGCACTAATGGGCTGGTATCAAAAGCCAATTTTGTAGTAGTGTAACTTGTTTAGCTAAAGTTAGATAAAATGTGATAGCGAACTTGACAGAGATGAAGGTCAACAATCCAAACGGCAAGGCAATGTGGATCATCACTAATGCACACCGATCAAGTCAATAACTCTACTAGCCCATTGATTGGGCAAGGGTACCCTCTGTTTCAAGGGTAAGCTCGAGCATACACATTATTCATTTTGTGTTCAACAAGTTGTTATTCTCGGGTGACACATTGTTTCAAGGGTCTTCCATATTGTGTTCAACAAGTTGTTATTCTCGGGTACTAGCAACCATGTCATTGGGAAGTAGGTAGTTTTGTCAAAAGACGTGGATGATTTTAGTGGCATCGACTGGTGTAAGGCGGTCATTGACGACCTGAGGATTGTGTACGCAACTGCAACAAGAAGGACACATCCATTAGAGTGGATGTGTGTCTTTTTATTTACTAGCCATGTGCCCGTGCATTGCAACGAAAACTCAATTTGCGATAAAAAAATTTATTTGCAAAGAGCACTAACCTTATCTGAATAATAACTTTGAATGTGCAATGGTTAAGTATTTAAATCAATTCATCGAAGCATACAAATTCCAAGCACCTGTTTACAAACTCAAGCTTGAAATTATCTTTAATTTCACAAACTTAAATAATAACATCACAACACTTGGGATTGTAAATTTGTAACGCCATAATTCGAGATCGGTTGATCGATTGAGAGAGGCATCACCTACTGCCCTATAGGCGCAAAGGCGTTGAAGAGGTAGGCGTCATCCGTATGTGGTTGCCACTATCAGTGGCGTGCATGGCTCATACGCCTTGCTCCAGTCATACCATAGCCCCACCCCATGAACCGGCTCCACTGCCTCCTCGCATCCCCCTGCGAATGCCTCCCTCAACCTATTGACATCATCCACCATGGCGAGCTCTAGCAGCGCCGCCAGCCTATCTCGCTACCTACCACCGGTGACCTGCCCCTGCGCCACATCGATGAGATCAGGAAGGTCGCTCATTACCTCCGCTCAACGAATAAGCTCAACACATCTGTAGGAGAGACAAGAAGCGGTGGGGTTATATAGATTTAGTAACCGAGGAGATATCTATGGAATCAAAATTAAGAAATTATCGAATAAGGAAGGCAACAAAAGGGAAAGAGGTGAGAAAAGACCCAACTCCATGAATCGGAGCTCTACTTCCTTTGGAAGGGAATCAATCAATTCAATCCGAAAAGCACCAAGAGCAATCGCCGTTGATTCGAATGCCAGGTCAATGGGAGAAAGAAAAGCAATAAATGAGTCATGCATATTTATTTACCTCCCGTAACGGGATGATCCAATCCAATTTACTGGGGTGTCCACTACCCACTTTCCACTCAGCCACGTCACAAACGCATTGGGGTGAGGGTGGAGAACGGACGTACCACCACCTCCTAATTAGAATTAGTAAAGATAGAGATAACAAACTTATCTAGTCGCGTCATGTATGGCCGTGCGCATGCTGCTGGCCAGCCAAAATTAAGTCCATACGTGATTAGATAAAAAGAAAAGATGATCAAATCTACTATATATATATACACACACACATCAGACGATAATTATGAGACACTTTCACCACAGGATATGCAGTCCAGGGGAGATAGTAAGGGGAAACATAAGACAACTTGATGAGGACATCACTTCCTTAGATATACACAACACTTCTCCACAAGATGCTAAGCAAGAACCTATGATGAGGGTATGTGGATGACAGTTGAATTATCAGGTAAGCTTATTTTTAGGAGTTGATAACTTTTCTAGTGATGACGAATTGCTACTAAGTCATATGATATTATTCTACTTAGGAACCAAGGAGAGGGGAGTAACACTACTACCATCACAAGTCTAGGCCAACCCTAACCAGCAGCTATCCATCTCCGACCAGAAGAAACAATCAACTGACCAATCCATGACCCACACTGACTTGTCTATGACTAGTGTCAATTAGTCAGCGATGCACGCTAACCAGTGCTGACCAGTCAGAAATCCATGTCGACCAACCTACAATCAGTGTCGACCAGTTCGGATACAGTCTTGTTGTCCTACATTGGAAGTTCATTGGAATGGCAGCAGATCTCTTCAATCGAATAGGATTTGATTTCTGTTTTTGTTAGGATTTGTTTCCTTGGATAAAGTCTTTGAGTCTTATGTTTAAGAGTCCTGTTGAGATAGCAACAAATATCTTCACCCATAAGTTTAGAGGAGTTTGTTTGTAACTACTATAAATACCTAGGTATTGTGTCTTTGTAAGGGAGACTTGTTCGGATTAGTTTTCCACTGTGAAACTTTGTTGTGTATTCTTGAGTCTACTAGTCCAACAACTACGATTGCACGCCTCAACTCTTTTGTACCAATACTTAATATTTGCAATTTTAGACTCTTTACTTTGTTCTTACTTGTTCTTCGATTGTTTGCAGGAATTGATCTTTGTGATCAGGTCAATCGTGCTTCTAGCAGATTGATAACAATCTCAAAGTTGGTTCCGTGATTGTTTGGCATATCAATTGTGTATGGTTGGTTGTCGAATCGTGAGAATCATCTCCATAAATTGAAGTTATCCCTCTCATCGAAAGATCAAAACCCAACATCCCGCATCAGTTAGTATCAAAGCTCAAGTTTATTGGTGAGAATTTACTATTTTGTAAAGATTAGATTGTTTCATCCGAGAGTCTAGAAAAAGCAACACAAAAATATTAGGGTTCCATCCATAGTCCAAACTAATTTGTGCCTTGCAATTTCTTTTTAGTTTTTGCATCGTTGAATTTTTTGTTGCATTGTCATATCGAGTTGCTAGTAGTAGTGTCTAGTCCCTTAGAGTTTCAAGTTCTGCTTACTCTCATCACGCCGCCAGCCATCATCTCACCATACTGCCTTCGTCTTCACCTTGGAAGCACAACGTCAACCATCCCATGTCTCCTATCGCACGCCAAGCCTTGGAGAACAAGACCACAAAAAAGGCAGGGTGCAGACCGAAACAAGAAAGAAATTGAGTCTAAATTAGATTGGATCAGAACTCAAAAGAGGGAAAAGATTTTGTTCAGATAAAAAAATGAAAGTAACAAAAAAAGAAGGAAAGATTAGTTTAGAAAAAGTCAAAAAAAGGAAAGAAGAATATAAACAGAATTACCTTTTCACCCCTCCACCTCTCACCCGCGCACACCACTTCACATTGTGTCATCGCGCAACCTTGAGCAGTACCACATATCTAACACCGACGTGCACTTTTGCAAAAAAAAGGTGTCACAAAAAAGTGTCGTAAAAAAATGTCGCTTCTCTTTTTGGGCTATACCGCACTGTGTTTTTCTCCTGTGTTCTAACCTATTGACTAGTATTGTGAATAATTTTTAACTTTGCATTCTCTAATTTGATTATTGCTAATCCTTGCTACTAGACTTGAGCATATCCAAGATACACTTTATACCATTGTACAGGTACCATTCACTTGCAATCATTTTATCCAATCTTCAGAGATCGTTTGACACCGATCCTAGTTGTCGGTCACCACATTTTTGCTTAGTAAGAATTGGTAAGAACTTTGTAAAAGCTTGAGTGTGAGACTTTAAACTACTAGCACCTAGTAGTTGATATGGACATATACTTGTGAATTGTTTTTTGTCTTCTACTAACAATGGCATGTTTCACTGATCATATCGGGGAGGATGTGCCTCTCACGCCGTGTATGAAGTGAATCGTTTGACATTTTCCATGCATGTTGAATCAACATTCAAAACGTCTTGTGGGGGTTCTGGATTGCACCAATGATGAGCTTGTTGTGCTTGCTACACGTGTAGGGCAACTAGAGAGAGCTCCACCACTGGCTGCCCCTATTGCTGCCCCCACTGCTGTCAGAGTTCCACAACAACATCGTACCTCATCTATTGCTCGCTCATGGACCAAAGAGGTAGAAAGAGAAGTCGATGATGAAGGAAATCCATATGTTGCTGATACGAAGTTCGATGGAGGATTCAATCCTAACAATGATTGTGATCATCGGCAACATCGATTTAATCGCAAAGGTATGATAAGAGATCCACCACCACGAGAGGTACGTGACCGTGATGACCCACTTGGTAAAATTAAATTTACTATGCCTCCTTTTGCTGAAAAGTATGATCCTGATGCATATCTCACATGGGAGTTAGCCATAGAACAAAATTTACTTGCTATACTTTTCTTGAAGATAAGAAAGTTAGGGCTGCTATAGTGAGTTTACTGATTTTGCATCTATTTGGTGGAGTGAATATTATCGTAATATTCAGATTATACCTAGAACATGGGATGCTTTGAAGAGAGCTATGAGATAGATTTGTACCTTAATATTATTCTCGTGATTTGCTAAATAAATTGCATAGTTTAAGACAAGATAGTAGTTCTATAGAGGATTATTATCAAGAATTGCAAACTGGATTATTACATTGTGGTTTAGAAGAAACTAAAGATGCTAAAATGGCAGATTTTTTAGTGTTTTGAACCATGAAATTCAAGATATACTTGATTATAAGGAGTACAATTCTATCACTCGCTTGTTTCATCTTGCTTGTAAAGCTGAAAGAGAAGTATAGGGATGACAATCCAAGACACGAGAAAATTTTGGAGGTTCTTTTGCAAGTTGTTCCAATCTAGTGCAATCAAAGGCTCCATCCAACACTTCCAACCAAGCATTTATACTAAGTTCCTCCCACAACAACTAGCGCCCCACTACTTCCACTACTCCTTCACATGCACCTGAAACAAGAAAGAGCATGATACAGACCCCACACAAAGATCATCTTTGGTTGCTTCAATGAGAAGAGCACGAGAAATACAGTGCCATCGCTGCAAGGACTATGGTCATATGATGAGGGACTGTAAGTAAGCTCTCCTCATAAAGGATAATGGTGAGTATACTCAGCTAGTGATATAGAGGAAGAATATGCTATGCTTGCAACTGACTCTGTAGGTTACAAACAACAATCTTAACATGAAGAGGAACAATTTGGTCCTAAAATTACAGATAAATATTTGAGCATCATTGTGAAGTATGTGCTTAGTGCACAAATGGAGTGTGCTGAACTTAATTAACTCCAAAATCTATTCTAAACGAAGTTCGACATCAATGAGCTTTCATGTAGAGTCACCATTGATGGAGGGAGTTGCGATAGTCTTTCAAGTATGGACATGGTTGAGAAGTTTGCCTTGACCACCAATCAACACCCTCGTCCTTACTATATTCAGTGGTTTAATTCTTGTGGTAAGCTATAGGTAACTCGCATTGTGAGAGTACACTTTTTTATTAGTTCATATCATGATTATGCTGATTGTGATATTGTACCTATGCAATCATATTCTTTGTTGTTAGCTAGACCATGGCAATATGGTATACTTTGCATCATGTTAGAACTAATCTATATACTTTCATATCTAAACGAAAGAAAATTTACTTTTTTGCCATATTTTCTGAAGTAATTTTAAAAGATGAATTACAGTGATCTAATGGGAAAAATGAGAGTAGCAAAAGTGAAAATTAGATTGTAGCTAAAGAACTTGTACAACATAAGAAAAAAAAATCTAGTGTTAGTAAAGGAGAAATTAAATTAAAAGGTTTTGTTTTGCTATCTACAAAATATGATATTACTGAGATGGAATCTAATAATTTTGATTGCTATACTTTAATGTCCAAAGAAGCATTATTTTCATTTCAAGATATGCCTCCTACTGTTGATAACGTTTTGCAAGAGTTTGCTGATGTATTTCCAAATGAAGTACCATTGGAGCTGCCTCCAATTTAGAGAATTGAACACCAAATAGATCTGATTCCTAGAGCCTCACTACACAGTCATGCACCATACAGGACCAACCCTAAGGAGACTAAGGAGATTCAACACCAAGTGCAAGATTTGCTTGACAAATGGTACGTACGTGAGAGCCTTAGTCCTTGTACCATTGTTGTAATTTTGAAACCTAAGAAAGATGGTTCATAGTGTATATGTGTTGATTGTAGGCTATTAATAATATGATCATTAAATATCGTCATCCTATTCCTAGGTTAGACAACATGCTTAATGAATTAAGCGGCTCAATTGTGTTATCTAAAGTTGATTTGCGTAGTGGATATCACCAAATTCGTATGAAATTAGAAGATAAATGGAAGACAGCATTTAAAACTAAGTTTGAGATATATGAATGGTTAGTGATGCCTTTTGGTTTAACTAATGCACCTAACACTTTCATGAGATTAATGAACAAAGTTTTACATGCTTTCATAAGCAAATTTGTGATGGTATATTTTGATGATATATTGATCTAAAGCAAATTATTAGAGGAACATCTTAGTCATTTGTGTGTTGTTTTTAATATTCTACATGATGCATGTTTATTTGGTAACTTTGAGAAGTACACCTTTTGCACCGATCAAGTATCGTTTCTTGGCTATGTTGTTACCTGTAAGTTCTAATTTCATTGGTTTTAGTAATTGATTATAGATTAATTCTTATTCATTGTTTAATGGCAAACCTAATCATTGTGAGACTAACATGTTTTATTGAGCCTTATTCTTATTAGTCTCAAATTTGGATGAAAAATGAAAAACTCAAAGTATGCACTCGTATTTACTCTATTATCTTAAATGCATACTTAGGATTCAAGTTAAAGAATGAACTCTTCCATTGCTTATACATTAAAGATGTGCATTACGTTTCCAATTTCATACATTACATAAATGCATACATCTAGGGAGAGTTCATAATTTAACTTAATGTTTAATAGTATTGATCCATATCTTCTTGACAAATAATATAAAGGATCAAGATTTTGAAACAACCCATTGAGTATATATAACTTGTGTAGTTGTAGTATACTCATGTTAATATAGGATAAACTCAAATGCTAGCTAAGATTGATTATGTGAATATTGATTCCAAGTTCAATTATTTATATGCACATATGTAATAGAGTTTATTTTATAGTTGATTGTCTCAAGAATATTGATCACTTTCCATTACTCCAATATATTGGATCATTACTTTCCATCAAATTGAGTATATAAAACTTGTGCAGTTATATATACTCACATCAATTTAAATGAAATTTAAATTGAGATTCAGTTGTCATTCAATCAATCAAAGAACCAATCATGTGTTGATGGTGCTCTTTGTTGATTAAGGATAAACAAAAAGTTCTTAGGTATAATGAAGCATTAGTTGCATCAATGTACTCAAAACACATTCAAATTAATTTGGGTTGTGGTCCATCATCAAAGGATTAGATCAAATGATCTTGGGAGCATCCATTATGTGTTAATGGAGTGCATTGATGATTGGAATAACCAGGTTTCTTGGACTAATATTTTCAATGAGTTTGAAAAGGTATAACTAAATTGACTAAGGATGTGTTCCTAGTCTTTTATCGGGCTCGGTGTTTGGTTAAGAAACCGGGTTTCTAGTTTAGTGCCATACTATTAAGAGGAGTTGAGTCATTTAGCTTAAGCTTCATCATGTATTAATGAACTCAATCCAGTTCACTCTAGCTCACTCTCTTATTTGGATTTTGCATAAGCTAAGTATTTACTTGTGTTGCAAATAAGAGAGCTCATGTTTGCTTCTTATTGAATCTTAATTGATTTGGATTTTGCATGAAGTTAAGTTTTGCATGTGTTGAAAAAAGAGAGCTCATGCATTGGAGTCTTAGATTGTGACTTGATCATGTGTTGATCATCACAATGCTAAGAATGGGTTATACTTTGTGTTTGCAAAATGAATTTTTGCAAAATGTGGTTTAATTGAATCTTATCTTGGAGCATGAGAATAAGGTTTGCAAATATGTTTGAAAATTGACTTGATCATGAGTTGATCATCACAAGGCTCGAGGTTTGCTTTTAAGTGGGTTAATTTGTTATTTGCAAATACGTTTTGCAAATGAGCTAGAAGTTATGGGTTTCGATCCTAGACTATGAGTTAGCATTTGCAAATGTGTTTTGCAAAGTATCGTGATCAAGTGTTGATCATTACATGGCTAGAGGATTGATCTTATAGATTCTTGGATTATTTGTAAATATGTTTTGTAAACAAATTAATATTTGTGCAATTCTCTGGAGAATGTGACTAGAGTTTGCAAATATATTTTGCAAGATTATTTTGATCATGAGTTGGTCATCACATAGCTCAAGATTTGATCTTATTGACCATTGCTAACTTGTATTCATACTCTTGATCAAGTATATATGAGGGATTTGAGGAAAAAAATAAGATTTTAAGCTTGAGTAGCTCCATTGGAGTTCTTTGATACTTAGAAATATCTGTGGCTTCTTAAATGTTGAAATTGGGTGGAAGTTGTAGCCCTATTGATAAGCTTTTCGTAGGGTCCAAGAACACTTAAATTGGGCTTTAGAGTAAAAAGTTATAATCTTTTTACTGCTGAAAATGTGGCACTACCGATGCTACATAGGTGGTAGTGCCGCTCGAGCAGCACTACTAATCCTACATGGGTGGTAGTACCGCTTGAGTAGCATTACTGCTGAATTTTATGATAGTTATTTGCCAAAGAAGGTGTTTTTGAGTTGTTTTGGGGTTAAAGGCCGGTACTACCGATCCTACATGGGCGGTAGTGCTGGGGTATTGTAGAAACGGCTAGTTTCAGTGCATTTAATGCCAAAAAATATCCTTTACCTTTGAGGCCAGTACTACTGGCCCTACATAGGTGGTAGTGTCGGTTTTGATGAGTTTTTTTTATTTTGCCCCTAAACGGCTAGTTTTCTTTGTGAGGCTATAAAAGCAGGCTTTGTGGGGGGGCATTTGTTGCAGGCTGGACTTATTAAGAATCTTGTGGGAGGTGTTGCATGTGTTGTTCTCTCTCTGTTGCTTCTTGAGCTAAGAGTGAGCTTCTAATTGTATGCGTTGTAATTAGAAGAAGATTGAGAGCCCCTTGTTCATGTGTTGCACTTGAGGAGATCCTTGTGCATGTGTTGCACATGGTGATCACCATTGTACATATGTTGTACAGGGCTTGACTTGTTACTCTTGGTATTTGCCGACACCTAGACAGCGTGTGGAGGCGTCGTGTGTAGTGAGCTTCTCAATGGAGGTTGTGAGAAGCCCCGATGAATTTGTGAAGGTCGGAGCTCACCTACTCGGAGGGAGAAAAAGCTACCACTAGTGGAATCGAGGCTGGTGCTCAATTCATGGAGCCGATCTAAAGTGGTTTGGGCTTGTCTCAATGTGGATTAGGGGAGACCAGCAAGTCTCCAAACACCACGACAAAACATCAATGTGTCTCTTTGTGTTTGCTTGCAATTCTCTATTTACATTGTTACAATTTACATTCCTAGAATTAAATTGCTTAATTGTCTTTAGGATTGTATATTCTTGAGTAGAGATATAATTAGCTAGTATACTTAGTGAGCCTAGTTGATTTAGACTTAAATTGTTAAAACCTTAGTTTAACGCTTCCACAACAATTATTGTTTAGGTTTGGACATAGGGGTACTTAGGCGAGTATTTAATTAGAAGAGAATTTTTGAAGCCACCTATTCACCCCTCTAGTCGGCATCCTCAACCTAACATTACCCCACATGGACTAGAAGTTGATCAAGCCAAGATCGAAACTATACAGAGTTGGCCGACACCACAAATAGACACACAAGTGCGAAGCTTTTGTAGACTTGCTAAATTCTATCATCGCTTTGTGAAGAATTTTAGCGGCATTACAGCACCACTTAATGAATTGACAAAGAAAGACATCCTTTTCAAATAGGGACAAATGTAAGAACAAGCTTTCAACCTTCTCAAAGGAAAGCTCACAAATGTACCATTACTCTAACTTTCTGATTTTGGTAAGACTTTTGAACTTGAGTGTGATGCTAGTAAAATTAGACTTGGTGGTGTATTGAAACAAGAAGGTAAGCATGTTGCTTATTTCAGTGAGAAATTGAATGGGCCTATTTTAAACACTCATCATAAGGAATTATATGCTTTAGTTCGAACCTTGGAAACATGGCAATATTATTTATGGCAGAAAGAATTTGTTATATATTCTGATCATGAATCTCTCAAACATATTAGAAGTCAAAATAACCTAAATAGTAGACATGCAAAATGGGTTGAAATTGTTGAATCTTTTCCTTATGTCATTAAACACAAGAAAGGAAAGGAAAATGTTTTTATTGATGCATTGTCTAGACATTATACTATACTATCTCAATTTGACTTCAAAATCTTTGGACTAGAGGCTATTAAAAAGCAACATGCGCATGATGCTAAATTTAAAGAAATATTTTTAATATCCCAAATTTTTCTCTTCAGTAATAGCTAATAGTGTTTTATTGCAATTTGTGTGATTTGTGAATTTTCAGGATTTATTGAGTTTTCTGGGATTTATTTGAATTATTTCAAAATTAAGTATATTGAACTTTTATTGAAAACTAATTAATTATAGATAAAATCTAAATAAAATTTTCCCAAAGATATTTTATTTGGGTCCAGAATGTCTCAAAGTATTTATGAGAATTTTCTTGGATTTTTCCTAATATTTTTATTACCTAAAATAAATCAAATTAATTTCTGTAATTATTTTAAAAGAAAAAATAGAGCAAACCCAAATGAACAGTAATGGGCTGGGTCCATTTATTGTGCATGGTAGATCAGCCCAATTCGGCCCAGGTTCTAGAACGTTGAGTGTGGACCGTTTGATTGTTATCCAGCGGTAAATAGCGAGGAGGAAACCCTAGCGCTTTGCGTTCGTTGGATCCCATGTGCGGCTTGGATTGTGCCACGCAATCTCGGATCTCAACCATTGATCGTCATTTGGATAGTTCTGAAATGTTGTTCCCTCCGCCGCCGTGTCTGGGTAGGACTCCACTGCCACCGTCGTGTTCGTTGGGATATCCGGTCCGAGCACGCGTCCCTAGGGCCTATAAAGCCTCATGAACTCCCGTTCGAGATCCACCGTTGCGAGCTGCGTCTTTTGCCTCAAGTGCCATCGTTCGAGGTGCCGTCGTGTGGAAGGTTGAGCTCGCCGGAGTAGCCGAGACCTGCGCCGTGTTTCTCTGTTAGTTCCTCGGCATCCGATGCCGTTCCGCTGCAAGTGAGGTCACCACCGAGGTTCCCGTGGAGCACCGCGTCGTGTTCACCAATCAACGTCGCTGAAGACCCTCGGAAGCACCATTGCACACGTCATCTTCCTCCACGCTAGTAAGAGGCTGTCGCAGTCACCATGTCACCGGACCTAGAGCTTAGGAGCCATCGGATCTGCTATCAGTGAACGAGATTGAGCCACATCGCCTCGACTGGCAGTGAACGGCTCGAGTAAGCATACTCGTTCGATCCTCATGGACAATCGGAATTAGGCCACGTAGCTGCTAGAGTCACTGTCGCCTGTGGCCGTTGGATCTAGGAGGGGCGGATCAGATCGCATCGTAGCAACCGCCGATCAAGAGCAGCTGCGTGGCAGGCACTGTGTCCGTGGCGCCATGCACCGGGTTCACGGTAGACCAGAGCCAAGCCGTGGACCGGGTCCATAGACCAGAGACACGTGTCAGTCTGCGATTGGATCAGATCAGGGCTGACATCAGCGTGACACAATAATGCAAATTTTCTTTATAAAAAAAATTCGAATTAATATTTGATTTTTAATTTTCAAGTTTTTATGATTTTTGAATCTTCCGAGAGCCCGTTCTCCCTCATACGAGCTCCGATTGAGGTGATTCAAATTTCTAAAAAAATTTAAAATTGAGATCTATCTAATGGTGAAGTTTATTTAATTTTTGGAGTTTATTTGCTCTCTATTTTGATATTTATTTGGCTTTCTCTTTCATTTCGCATAGACGTTAAATTGTGCAACGCATCCGAGGAAGACCCATCAACTCAAGACCGAGGTCTAGAGCAAGAATAAGAGCTTTTCTAAGGCAAGTTGTGCTTTGATCATATTGAACCCATGTTTATAAAGTTGCTATTTTGTTTTTATGATATTGCATAATATTTCATGCGTACAAATGTTTTCAACCTAGATTGTGAGTTAGTTAACATACCTGTTGATCTACACCCTACCTTGTCAATTGTATGCCATGATCAATTGTCACCCTAGAATGGTTTAGTATAGTTGATTGATACTAAAATCAACATGGAATGGTTAGATCGAACTAGATTGCTTAGCCATGCCACGTCATCACATGAATATGAACCATTGATTATTAATCTTGACTAATGGATTATGGAACAATGATGTAAACTTGTGTGTCATGTGTGGTCACACAAAGAGATTGAGTTGTGGTGACGAGAAGGTCACACAACGATGTTGATTTGTAGATAGTATGAGGTGTTTGGTAATCATTTAGATCGGAGCAAGTGGTAAGGGCAAGTGTACCAAGGTGGGCCCGATGGGCAGAGGGTATGTGCAAGTCTTGCTTTGATCACCCTAAGGACTTAACCTTGTAAGCCTTTGACCTGAGTCAATCATGCAACCACATGTCTATTATGGGATAGCCTAACTGACTAATTTGCAATGTCTTAGCTTTAGTACTATCATGGTGGTGTGAGACCCGGGTAGAGGTAACCAGTCCTCGCACGGGGTGGCTCACATGGCGCAAGAGGGGGGCCCTGGATGTGGTAACCAATCCCACCAGTGTTGAAATCTCAGTGGGTAGTACTGAGCCAAGGCAGAGCATTGTAAAGGCTTTGTCATGATTTCTTTGCCGGCACACCAAAGGAGGTGTGCTAAATGGCTAGGTACAAAGAGATGATCATGTCATATGGGTAAAGTGCATAACCTTTGTAGAGTGTAAAATCTATTCGAATAGTTGTGCTCGCGGTACTGAGCAATGCTCGAGAATTACAGTTAAGGGTTAGACTTCTGCAAAATAAAACTTGGGATGGATGGTAGGTTACCATGGAAGGTTGAACCTTGACTTACGACTAGAAAACTTGGTTTACATGAGAAATGCTGAAATTATTACCTATTGTTATTTGTTTTATTGTCTTTTCAATCTATGTATTGTATTTGTTTACAAATACTGCTTTACTGCAAAATAACCATTGTTAGCCATTCCTTTGGAATAAGCCTTACATATAGCTATGTTGGAATTGCATTCTGTGCACAACTTGTTGAGTGCTTTATGTACTCACCCTTGCCTACAATAATATCACCAGTTGAGGAGTCTACATCCGTGCTGGAAGAGGTGTACCATGAAGAGACAATTGTTTAGGGTGCGAGCCTTATCAGTTGCCTGTGGTATACTGAGGGGTTTATCTACGTCTCCATTCCACTGTAGTTTATTTTGTTGTTCAGCCTTGTGAGGCAAAGTCAATGTAAGTCGACCATAAGGTCATTCAACTAGTAATATTTAGTATATAATGTCTTTTATCTTATTTCCATTGTGTATGATTGTGATATTCACTGATGTTGAGCTTGTGTGCACTAGCGTGATCTTGGACTAGTGCAGTATACACAGAGGGTCCGGATTTGCATATTTGGGTCCTAACAATATTGCTGAATTGTAAAAAGGGAAAGAGCTGGAATAAATTTGTGATAAATGATGGATTCGTGTTTCATGCTAATAAGCTGTAACACCCCGGCAACCAACGCACCGCGAATGCTACCAAAAGACTCTAAATGACGCTTACAACACTCCGGAACCACCCTTGCCCAAAGTGTTCCCAACAGGGGTCAAGAAATAAAAACACGCCAAGGAGTTCAAATGACCTAAGGACTCAACGAACGAGTCAATAAACCTTTTACCTCAAATGAAAGGTTGAAACTAACCTTGAAACTCTATAAACTAGCTTAAAACTAAGTCACCGAAATTTAGGAAATTTCGGCATGACCTCTCTAGACAGTAGGACATCCACTCAGCAGACAGGAAACAATTGCAGTTATGATATCATTCTAGCAGGTCCTTAGTTAATCAACCACATATCCAACAGAACTTAATACCTACACCACGATTTAACGACATATTACAACCATAACCAATACAACCAGGCTTTACAAATCGATTAAATGGTTTGATGCATACGTGCTTGTGCTACTACTCCCCCCATGCATGCCGGTTTCAATGTACCTGCAACAACACAAAAAACAAGCGTGAGTCGATGACTCAGCCAAGTACACGAGAATGACGATTCCAAATTATTGCAAGTAAACCAGGGCTTGACCATATGAGCAAGTAATGCAAAAGAAGCAATATCTGGACAATACACATTTATACCCATTTAAAGCAATGAATTGACCATACCAAAAGGAAAAATTACTGCAAACAAGCCATCAACTTGATAATAAATCCATTCATCGCCAAAGAAGCAATACTTAACTCTAAGTCACAATGTCTCCCGACTCAACTATCCCTCGTTGCAACTCAAACCATTTTCATCTATCGCATATAAGTTTATAACTCGACTTCACTCCACGATATTCATACAACATAATTCGCAAAGCAAAGAAGTGCGCTAATTCATCAAATTCAATTCAATCTCCCCCTTTTTGGGTTGAATCCACGACTCAACCTTCAATTACCAAAATCACCATCCATATGACACGCCATTTACTACAACACTCATTATTAAAGATGCAATGCACATGAATGCTCATTGCCATGCACGTACCGGTACTGCCGAGTGCCCACCCGTCGGTGTGCACCCTCACGTCCCTTCCATCCCGTAGATGGAAGGTGCCTACTCTTACTGTCTCGCTCCCATTCACCTCGATGAATGGGACTACGAGGTAGGACTTTCGTGTTCACTACGTGTGAACACAGAGGCCCGCATCAGCATGGGTCGCCTCTTCCATTATGAATGCACAAATGCAATTCTTATGAATGAAATGCAACTTTTCATTCAATGCCTACACAAACACCATAACCACATACACACACATAGCCAATTCTCACATTCATAACCACAACCACACACATACATAAACATAGCCCACATTCTCACATTCATAACCATCTAATCTATTCGCACACACACACTCAATTACTTTTCCCAGATAGGGCATAATTAAGTACGAGTATCCATGTACCCCATACTCGCTACTCACTGCAATGTTAACAAAGGTACAGTAAACTTACCGAGATTAAGGCTTACTAATGACCACTCGAATCCAATAGCTAATCATGACCTCGGAGGGACGATCACCAATAAAACTAATACTTGCCACAATCAATAGAAATTAGCCATGAACCGATAAATAACAATGAACAACTCAATTCAACACACGACCCGATGTACTTGCCTTTACCGACGGAGAATGGAGTGGCATACGATTGATGCCACACCCGATAGAACCTTCCCTGCAAATAAACAATATTCATCCAACTTAAATTTATACACACTCGACACAAGCAACAAAAGAAATCAACTCTTTTGCATGTCATAGGTATAGTGATTCAACTCCAAACTCATTCGGGGAAGCAGAACAAGTAAAATCCATGAATATATGATCAATCAACACTTAACAACTGAATCAGAATGTGAGGTGCACAATCAATCAAGGGTACACTAACACCCTTTTTTTCAACCTGGGATCTTACCTATTTGATGAATAATAATAGCATTAACAATATGAGCTAATACACCAATAGCCACTGCAACACACCCTTCCTAAACATTATGCACAAAAGCTAAACCCTTGAAGCAAGAACAGCACTAAATAAATGGAAAATCTACTAGAAGGAAAGTTTAACAGCGGCTGCATGTTTTGGTCATTCAATTCCTTTTTAATTCATTAGCAGCCATGCATAAAGGAGCATACACCTCAGAACATCAAAACAGAACTGTTTTAAAGTAACATTCTAACAGCTACACTTTGCCACTGAATCAGAACTAGGAGGACATGGTTGGATTTGATCCTGGAAGTACTTACTGCTACCTAAACCAATAGATTTTATGTCAATTTTGCCATTACCCTCTAAATTAGTGATATCACCAAGTCCCTTCCTTAGAATTCAATCTTCCCACCAACCAAAATCATGCATACATATTAAAAGGGCTAAGCTTTATGTTTTACAGTAAAGAACTCAAATTCAAGCCTTAATCACTACCCTTAGATATCACAACATACCAGTATAGGTATATTGGTTAAACAAGCTCCTAAGACCACATTTTCTTTAGCTTAATCATGTGTATAAATATATGCACACAAATTCAGAAAGGCATTAAAATTATGGCTTAAGCACTTTCAAATAATTGGCCAAGATAGATTTTTGGTACTAGGACATCACTATTATACCTGTCATTTAGCAACTTAAATTCACCTATGTTCTAAATTAAAGCACATCAACAACAGACTCCAGCATTGTTTTCAAGTTCGGACTAGCATCACGATTATCCTCATAAATAATAAGCTACCTTGGAGATTATTCCAAGAAATCGAATTTCTGATGGATGTATGCATGCAAACTTCTCCATGTACATTATGTTTTCATAACAACCCTCTGATGATAATAATCAAACAAGAGAGGAAATCCAATTGGCATTATCTACACATCATATAAAGGAGTCTACATGCAAGCTAACTCTATAGAGAGCAAATTCAAAACCCTTATCAGCAACATCTAAGCACAGAATAGAGTAGTTCGTAGTGCCCCAGTAAATTCTATCAATATGTTCTTTATGCTCAAATGTTATTTAGTAGTTCAGCAAATCTAAAACAGAAGGAGCATCCTGTACATTGTAAAATCAACCGTGCCAGTGGATGTTCATAAAATATTCTAATCTACAAACTACAGTATAATTCTGTGAGCACATCAAAGATGGGACAAACACTCATTCAAACAAAGTTGCATGTACACATTTCATCAAACACCTTGTCTACAACAATCACCCACACTAGTACCTCACCTCTACTTGCCACACAAAAGGGAGAGGAAGGAGAGGTCTTGACGGCCGATCTTCTTTGCTTGGTGGGAGGAGAGCCGCCGCCTTCTTCTTGCTGCTGCTCACGATGCTCTTGAAGGAGGCCACCGGCCGAGGACGCTGCTGCCGTGGTGGCGAATGAATAGGAGGGAAGAGCAGGAGGCGCGCTGCTCGAGGAAGGCGGAGAGGGCGCCACGGCCAAGACACCGCCGGCCAAGGGGAAGAAGCGCCGGATCTGACCGAAGGGAGGGCGCCAACTGGAGGTGGAGCTGGGGCTCGCTGGCCAGGAGCAGGGGGTGGCGCCGACCGGGAGCAGGGGCGACGGCGCCAAGCGCTGGAGGGGGAGGCGCGGCGTCGCCTGACGCTGGGGGAAGTGGCGTGCTCCTGGTTGCTGCTGCTGCGCACGGGAGGAAGAGGGGAGGAGGAATCGGCTGCCTGGGAAAAAAATCAGTGCCCCCAAATGATTTTAAGCCACACACTCTAGGAGAGAGAGAGATATTAGTTGAAAAGGTAAGTGAGGGGAAATTCCAGAAAAACCCCTCCTACTCTAAATACCCTTAACCCTAACACTCCCAAATGGGCCAGCCACCCCTGAAATTATCAGTCGGATTGGCCAAAGCTCACCCGACGGGAAGCCTGAAATTTGGAGCGATGTTCCGCAGTATTACATAAGCTATGCATTCTAGCTAGTTCTATTCATCTTTTGTTGTTACAAGAAGTGCATGGAGATCTCATGGGATATTTTGGTGTCAAGAAAGAGGATGTACTGGCCAAGCATTTCTATTGGCTGAATATGAGACGTGACATCGAGCGCTATATTGCACGCTGCATAACTTGTCAAAAAGCTAAGTCACTACTTAACCTGAATGGTTCATATATACCTCTTCTTGTTCCTAGCGTATCTTAGGAGGATATTTCTATTGACTTTGTTTTAAGATTGCCTAGAACAAAGAAGGGCAGGGATAGTATTTTTGTTGATGTGGATAGATTTTCTAAGATGGAACTTTTTATACTTTGTTATAAGAGCAATGATGCTAGATATATTGCTAATTTATTTCTTAGATAAATTGTTTGTCCACATGGAGTACCAAATACAATTATTTCTTACCATGATATGAAGTTTTTGAATCACTTTTGGTGGTCACTGTGGGCTAAATTAGGGATTAAGTTGCTATTTTCTATAACATGTCATCCCCAAATTGATGAACAAACTGAAGTTGTGAACTGCACATTGTCAACCGTGTTGAGGGTTGTTTTGAAAAAAAAACTTGAAGTTGTGAGAAGAATATCCATCTCCTATGGAGTTTGACTGCAACCACTTGCTGCATTAAACCACAAAGATGAGCCCTTTTTAGATAGTATATGGCTTTAACCCTCCGCTCTAATTGATTTGTTACCTTTACCATCTTCGAAAAAGGTAAATATAGATGCTAAGAAATGTGCTGAATTTATTCTTAAGTTGCATGAGACTACAAAAGAAAACATAGAGCGCATGAATGAGAAATATAGGGTTGCTAGCTGGTAGTAAAAGTACTAGAAAGGAAATAACTTTTGAAGTTGGTGATCCTGTTTGGTTGCATCTGAGAAAAGATATATTTCCATATTTGAGAAAGTCTAAGTTGATTCCTAGAGCTGATGGTCCTTTTAAGATTATTGAAAAGATTAATAATAATGTATACAAACTTGAGTTGACTGCAGATTTCGGGGTTAGTCCTACATTTAACATAGTAGATTTGAAGCTATACTTAAAAGAAGAAAATGAGCTTGAGTCAAGGATGACTCCAATTCAAGAGGGGAGATGATGAGGACATCACTTTCTTGGATACATACAACACTTCTCCATAAGATGCTAAGCAAGGATCTATGATGAGGGCACGTGCATGATAGTTGAATTATTATGTGAGTTCGTTTTTAGGAATTCATAACTTTCCTATTTAAGACAGATTGCTACAAAAATCATGTGATGTTATTCTACTTAGGAACCAAGGAGAAGGGAGCAACACTACTACCATCACAAGTCCAAGACAACCCTGACCAGCAACTATCCATCTCCCACCAAAAGAAACAATCAACCAACCAATCCGCAACCCACACTGACTAGTCTATGACTAGTGTCGACCAGTCAGTGATCCATGCCGACTAGTGCTGACCAGTTTGCAATCCATGCCGACCAGTCTGCGATCAGTGTCAACCAGTTTTAAAATAGTTTTGTTGTCTTACATTGGAAGTTCTGTTGGGAAGGTAACAGATCTCTTCAACCGAATAGGACTTGATTCCCATTTTTGTTAGGATTTGTTTCCTTGGATAAAGTTTTTCGGTCCTACGTTTGAGAGTCCTGTTGAGATAGCCATAAGTTTAAAGAAGTCCATTTGTAACCACTATAAATACCTAGGTACTGTGTTGTTGTAAGGGAGGCATGTTCAAATTAGTTATTCATCGTGAAACTTTGTCATGTGTTCTTGAGAGTACTAGACCAACAACTATGATTGTAGTTCTCAACTCTTTTGTACTAGTACTTGATATTTGCAATTTCAGGTTGCTCTTTCTTTGTTCTCGCTTGTTTTTTGATTACTTGCAGGAATTGATCTTCGTGTTCAGGTTGATCGTGCTTCTAACTAGGTCGATAACAATCTCGGAGTTGGTTCAATGGTTGCTTGGCATATCAATCATGTAAGATTGGTAGCAGGATCGTGAGAGTCATCTCTACAAATCAAAGTTATCCCTCTCATCTAAATATCAGGACCTAACAACCAGCATCAGAACTAGGACACAAATATGGAAGATGTGGCAATGGCTGGAAAGATGCAAACAAGAGTGTTGTGCTAGTTTGTGTCACTATTTAAGTGATGCGTCATTTGGTCGATCATGTCAACCGATAGCGCCTCCAAGGTTCGGGAGATCATTTTCAACGATGAGACCCTTAAGAGGTAAGTTGACAAATTTAGTACTCGTTACAAATTTCATTCATGAATTTTATTGCCAAAGGAAGGCGTCTTTACTGTTAGTCCACATTGCCTATTTTTTATCTATTGGGTTGCAGAGAGAATCTTCTCATTTCAAAAGATTTTCAATGCATGGCATTTGCAACTATCTGGTAAAATTGTTCAAGGACTGTCAAACTAAAGAAGACATGTTCATGTCATACTACATTGACTCCATTATGCACGACGATGCTAAGTTGAGGCCGGAGAGTGCTGGATAAATGATTTATCTCCCGTCAAGTCTGGTGGTATGTACTTACTATGGTTATGACTACATGTAGGGTCGAGGATGCACCTAGAGGGGGGGTGAATAGGCGTTTTACGAAATTCGATCGCTCACTAAACAATTCGCTCTAATCAACCCCTATGTCAAAACCTAATCAAATATATATGCGGAAGCGATAAATAGGTTTTGACAATTAAAGCCTAAATCAACTAGGCTCTCTAGTGCACTTAACTAAATTATGTCTCTACACAAGAATTGCTATATTGAACAACTAATTAATACTAAGCAATTCTAATTCAAGCAATCAATAATATGCAAAAGGTAAATACTTGAATGTAAAGAGACAAGGGACAACCGATGTTTTTCCGTGGTGTTCGGAGACTTGCCGGTCTCCCCTAGTCCACGTTGAGGTAAGCCCGACCACTCGGACCGGCTCCCGCTCGAGCACCCGCCTCTTTCCACTAGTCGTGGTTTTTCACGCTCGCGCGTAGGCTCAACCCGAACCTTCACAAACTTGCCGGGGCTTCTCACACCTTGAGAGCTCCCGCGCACGACGCCTACGCCGTCTAGGAGTCGGCAACCTCCAAGAGTAACAAGCCGCTCCTTCGCTTGAACTTCACCGAGCACAACACATGTGCTCCCGGTGATCACCAAGTGCAACACATGCACAAGGCCTCCCTCAAGTGCAACACATGCACAAGAGGCTCTCAAATCACTTCCTAATTGCAACACATGCAATTAGTCTCACTCTTAAGCTCAAGAGGAAAATGGAGAAGAGCAACACATGCACACAACTCCTACACACAGCAACAACAACATGCCCAAGCCCCCCAAGGGGTATATTTATAGCCCCACCAAGAAAACTAGCCGTTGGGGGCTCAAAAGGCGAAAGCTTGACAAAAGTCGGTACTACCGCCCTCTAAGGGCCGGTAGTACCGCCCTCACTCCAACGGTCGGCCCAACGGCCATATTTCCGGTACTACCGCCCTCTGAGGACCGGTACTACCGCTCCCACCGAGCGGTAGTGCCGGTCTCACCACTCGAAAAACATCGCAAGATGGAAAATACCTCTGGGTGCCTTAGGCCCGAGAGTACAAGACTTATGGTACTACCGCCTATGCTGCAATGATAGTCTTGGCCAAGAGGAGAAATCCTGATTTCGAACTCCAAATCCATTTCTCCAAAAACCAAACTTATTCTTTGAGCCACAAAGATGATCAACACATGATCATGGACACGTGCAAAACACATTTGCACCAACTTAGCTCATGCTCAAAGAATTCAAACCAAATTGCGAAAACACATTTTTAATCGACTCAAGAACTATTTGCAAAACGATAAGCAAATCAAACTCGAGTTTATGAGATTAATCCCCTAGCCATGTGAAGGTCAATACAAGACCCGGTCAACTTGCCAACACCCGTTGCAAGCCCCACTCACATGCTCTCGGAATTTCGGACTCATAAACCTCAGTTTATTCGCACAACGAACTTGCAAACAATGCAATAAACACATTTCATGCTTGAGCACTACTCTTTGCAACACATGCAAAAGTCTAGCTCCAAGCAACATCAAATTAAGGTGCATGAACTCTCTAATTGCAACACATGCAATTCTCTAGTCCCATGCAACACCAAATCGACTTCACACCAAAACCAAACATCAACTAAACCAAATCACACGTATGAGCTCTTTACTTGCAACACATGCAAGCCTCTAGCTCCATACAAACACACAAACACCAAATCGATCAAATTAAAAACCAACACAACCTTATGTGCTCTTTACTCACAACACATGCGAGCCTCTAGCACATACACAACCACAATCACCAAATCATGCTTGAGCTCTCTCCTTTTGCAACACATGCAAAACTTAGCTCCAAGCAACCACACGGTTTTTAGAAAGATTGTTTTTGCGAAACCAACGCATGAAGCTTCAACTAATGCAACACATGCAAAAGTGAACTTCACGCAAAATCCAACGCATAAGTTTAACCCATTCGCAACACATGCCAAATGGTTAACCCTCATGCAAAAACCAAATCCAAATGGTTTGAGCTTGAGTGAGCGCGAATGAGATCACCAACACATGATGAAGCTCAAGCTAGGAACAACCCTCTTAATAGCAGCGATAAAACCTTAGACTCAAAGATTACAAAGTCCTTAGCCTATCTAATTATACCTTCACCGCCGCGCACAAGCAATCCCCTTTGGGGTCTTTATGATCATCACGATGATACTCCCCCGGGATCTCTACTCGACTCCTCTTCGGGATCCACTCTTGACGCCCATCAACTCATGATGCCGTCCTTGTCCCGTTCTCATCATCTCATCCATCTTTGGACCTAACTCAATCACAAATCATAAAATAGTTAGTCCAAGATGCATGGTTGTCTCAATTATCTCTTGCACTCCATTAACACATAATGGATGCCTCTAGATCAATTGAGCACAACCCTAAATCAATAGAAATGATTTAAGTGTGTCTTAAGTACAATAATGCAACTCATGGTTTATTATATTTAAGAACTATTCATTTATCCTCAATTAATCACAGAGCACCATCAACACATGATGAAGTGTTCGTTAATGATTAATAAGACAAATGAACTCAATTTAAATTATCATTTAAATTGATATGAGTATATATTAACTACACAAGTTTTCATATACTCATGTTGATGAAAAGTAATGATCCATTATATGTAAATTGTATGGAAATGATCATTACTCTAAATTATCAACTATAGAATACACCCCACATGTATGTGTGCATAAATATGATTGTCTTGGAGATAATATGCACATATCCAAATTGATCGTATTGGAGTATATCCTATATTACCATGAGTATACTTATAACTAGGCAATTCAAATATATACTCAAGGATTTAGTTTCTTTGTCTTGATCCTTATATGTGTCAATAACGAATCGATCAATACAAAGAGACTTTCAAGTTAAACTACGAACTCCCCCTAAGTGTGTGCATCCATGTAATATATGGATTGGGAAACATGATGCACATTTTGTGGTTAATATAACGGGGACATTCATATTTTAACTTGACTCCAAAGTATGCAACTAATACTAGAATGAATATGCAAACATACCTTGGGTTATCCATTTTTCAATGCGATGAGACTAATCAAAAGATATTCTAAATAAACAAGTTAGTCTCGATATAAGATTTGTCATTAATAACAAAATCACATTAATGGATAATCACAATATTAGATTTGTCATTAACACCAAAACCATAACTAATGAATGTTGAACTTACACTACATTAATTCATAACACTATATATAATAATTGCATTCAATGAGGATCATATTTATTATTTCTCTTTCATTTTTCAAGAGTCTTCCAAATGTTGAAGAATATCTTTAAAATGATAGCTACAATAGCTATCTTATTGTTAGTATTCTTAGGGAACACATTAGCGAATCAGAGACTATGGGAGCAAAATTGGCGAGTTGTAAAAAAACTAATGTTATCAATCCAATATTTTCATGTATCATTATTGCATATGCATACGTATATACACATCATTTTTTTCAGGTCTTCTTACCCCTTATGCATAATGCGCATTGGTCGGTGTACTATGTCAACATGGTATATAGGCAAATCGACGTGCTTGACTCAAACGACTACAAGCAGAAATGTACTGATCCTAGGGACGACCATAGTGATGTTGGTGAAAGGTCGTAACATGACTATGAAATGCATTCCAAGTTGTTACGAATGGTAAGTTCCTCAATTTTGCAAAGTGGAGACCTCTATTTGACACCCCGAAGCAGCTTCTATTAAACGACTGTGCCTCCTTTGCTATGAAGTTCCTCGAGTTTACAATAACGAAGTCTGGAAGCTTCATTCTGCTATTGTACCCATAAGTTATCCAGTAATATCAATTTTATAGTAATGATACAACACGTCTATATGTTTGTCTATGTAGGAGAAGGGTAGCAAATATAGGGCCAAGTTAATGTTCTTTATGCTGTACCACACTATTAAACTGATGAAGCCACTCCCAATCAAGTTGGAGAAGTTTAGGCTGAGCCGATGCATGGTGTTACAGACATTTATGTAATTTAATATGGAAGATATAGTACTTTTTAACTTTCGACAAATAGCAATTTTTATCCCTCTAAAATCTTTTTATGTGTACATGATGACGAAGTAATTATGATGTATTTTCTTGTGTTTATTGTTCCCTTTTTATGATGATGTAGTCAATGTAGATGTTGTATACACACCAGTAAATCATACGCAAAACTCCATAAAAGAAAATTAAGAAATAATTTATCGTGCATTAATAAAAGACATTATAATGTCAAACGTTACATAAAACGGGATGTAAACCTTTTTCCATGGTCATTTGATAACTGATATCAATAGAATATAGTGTCTAGGTTTTCAATAGTAATTTCAAGTACATATAATGGTAATAAACAAAATTTCAATCATCATCTTGTACATCAGACCCAACATAACTTTCATCATCTGTTTCTTCATCACACACTAGTTGGTGGCGTGCACCCCCCCTTCCTCACATGCGGTATCTACTCCCTAGTCCCTTTCCTCTTAAATTGCCTCTTGTAATGTTGTACTATTTTGGGGATGGACATGATGTGGCTTTGTGGTTAGTTTTAGGCCACATAAGTTGCACGCCTTAGTACATTTCTTCTCTTCGGTAGGGACTATTGGTCTTGGATCATCCATGGCGTGCTTCCTACCCTTTGTCCAGAAAATAGATGGTGCAGTTGGATTAAATGGAGTTTCATCTGCCTCGTTTGGTGCATTATTATCGAAAGCAACATGGGCTATATCTACCAGGATGTTCTCAAGTTGTTCTTGAATTGCCTTGAGTACATCCATTGCTCTTTCAAAACCCGCATTTGTCTTGCTCCCTAGCCTCGCCACACCCATCGCCTCTTCAACAGGGTCGAATGCCAATACATCTCAATTGTACTCTCAGGACCAAACTGCATGAGGTCATGCCTGTTGTAAGGCACTTCAACCCTTGCATCCCTAGTGTACCTTCGCAACACGTACCAGCTAGGAATACTCTCGATTTGCATGTGTGTGAATGCTCTAATCAAATGAGCGTGCAACAGTCCTATCATAGAAGTACATTATCATAATAGTAATTATATGTATTAATACACAGTACTGTTAGCAAACATCAAAGATAGGCTGCCCAGTTAGGGATATGAAAAACTTTCCAGTGTGTTCCCACCGGTGACATTTGTGGTTGTACTCTCTAGAATCTTCATCGACTACCAACTTAAATTCATGCTATGACCATGAAAATGATTTCGTTTGCTTCCTGTGTGCGACGAGATATTGACTAGTTTTATCAGGGTTGTTTCTTATGTTGAATGCTATACTCTTGAAATATGCATCCTTTTATACCTTAAACACCGTAGGTGTGTACAACTTGCTCAGTCGATCCTCAAACTGGAACAGTGTTGACCTTACCACTTGGCTTTGAGTGCACACAGAATTAGTATAATTATACATGTATAAGTTCATAAATATAAAACAGGCATCTAATTACAGTAAAAAAAACTAGATTTAGCTATAATGCGAAGAGGCATTCAATTGATGTTAGTAAATGTAATATCGATATATAGTAAAATCACTAGCAACTTATAGTAGAAAAGCTACACCGATGAGTCATACATCTCCTTGGATTCTGCATGCTTCCTGGCTTGCAAAATCCGATGCATTGTCTCACGAATAGATGTATCATAGTTTTTTCATCCACGAAGCTCTGTTTGACCATCTTTTCATATCGTCACTTCTCAATGTTGATGCCATCTTGCTGTAATATATATATATATATCCTTAAAGTATGCTAATATCTAACTTCTTCATAGGTCAAACAACCCACCAGTAGAGTGGATGTCTTTGATGCCATAATCAGACACCATCTCCTACAATGTTTTCTAGAACTTAGTAGGTGTTAGCAGATGGTTTATTATCAACACTAAATGTTCTTTCAGTCCATTGTGTTGCATGTATATTTTGTTTAGTACATCTATACTTTTTTAGAACATGCCATCTACACAGTCTATGATTCATGTCAAAAAAAACATGAGGAATCACTGCCACCATGCATGGTAGAGTCTTGATCTATAGTAAATACTATCATTAACTATAGTAATTTAACAAACGTTCGATAGTAAATGTAAAATAATAAGGAACATCACCACTAAGGATGCAAATGGGGCCCTTCCCATCTATGCAAGTTTCGAATGTACTGAAAAGCCACTCAAATAATTTCGCCTTCTCATCCCGGTGTAGCGCAATGCCAAGACAGTGTTCTATAGATGGTGATTAGAGCCAACGAACATTGCAAGAGGTATGTTGTAAATGTTGGTCTTGTACGTGGTGTTGAATGTGACCACGTTGCCAAAATCAGCATACTCAGCACAGCCACTCGCATGGCTCCAGAATATTTGGACTATGTTGTTTTTAGCAACCTATATGATGTAATAGAATGTGACGTTCTGAGCACGACACTCTTTGAAGAATGTAATTAGTTTGCTAACATCATTTTCCCTATTAGCCCTCCTGTGGAATAAAGTAATATCTTAGCAATAGAATAGTAAATAAATTGTTAGTAATATACAAAATATATAGTAGTAATTATCACGGTGACATATAGTACAAATTTGTCTTGAATATCGCGATCAGGGAATGGTATGTTTCATTGACTTCCATGTATCTTAGACAAAATGTTAATCATAACATTATGAGGGATCTTGCTTGTCTGCATGGCATCGACGAGCTCCATTAGAGAAGGATCAATTTTTTTGTATGCATGCATGAAAGCCACTATGGGTGTTGATCTGCACAGGGAATGGTTGTGCTCCAAGATAACATGTTTTACACGAATGGAACTGTCACTTAAGTTCTTCAATTTTATATATTCCCTACAACTGATCCTCTTAGTAGTTTTGTTACGTTTGTATTCTTTATTTGACATATAGTGCAAATGTTTTCCTTTGTGAACGTAGAAAATCTCTCTAACTATTTTTCTCCTATTTTTCCTAACAACAAAACTAGTGTGTCATGTGTAACGGTAGTAGAAATCGTATGCTTCAATTTCATTATCAAAAGGCCAACAGATCTACAAAGCCATATAGTCTAGTATTTCTTACCCCTAATATAGTAAATGTTCTTAATAAGTGTAGTAAATGTTAACGTATTGCTGGCTTATTGGTCGTTTCTTGCTTAGCACAAGAAATTACCAGACGTAGTTTACCATCTTATGAGGGACAGGGGAGAACATTATACTGTTATCATAGGCTGGTTTATGTTTCTTTTGCTTGAGATCGGGCTCACGTTGATACTCATGGGGATTATTGTTTTACTAACAAATCCCTTTATTTTTACTATGGACTACAACACTTTTACAGTGGAACAAGGAAGGAATGTTTTTATTTCTTTCTGTTTTTAGTTTGCCTAACATCGCGTGTATGTTGACCACTATAGGTGTGTTTGGTTATTTGCACTACCCTAGCATGTCCCGTATGAGCCATCCAGGCTAACCTTGGCCTGCATGAGTGAATGCAAGTTGAGTTGTTTTGTTGATTGCTTATGCATCACACGGACCTGCATTAGAGAGAAGCCTAATTTCTGTGTTTCTTCTATCCTATATGAGTAGGTGCAATTGCATCCACTTGGCATGGATGAACAGGAAACCAAACACGTATCTAACAGATACAATTGCATCCACTCATACGATTCAGACACCATACAGACAACCAAACACACCCTATCTGGTCGTAAATTGTTTTATATTTTATTGTACAAGGAGCGATGCATTACTAGCGATTAAAAGTTGACGCATCTGGAAGAGTCGTTTTGAAAAATAGGAGATTCATGGTTGATTTACCGTCGGTATCGCGGGACGGGTTATGGGGAACGTGGGAATTTTTGGGCCGTACGCTACCGCTTCATTTGTTTTTATTCAGAGTTACGGCCAGCTCGTCAATTCTACATGCATATATATATATATATATATATATATATATATATATATATATATATATATATATATATTGAAAACTCCGTAAAAACTGTGTGTACAAATTTTGAAAAATTATCAAAAAATTTTCATATGTAGGGGAGGTGAGTTTCTACAATTCTGCAAAATTTGTAGACCAAACTCAATCGCATTTAAAATATATGAAAAAGACAAACTGCAAAATAAATAGTGCTAAATAGTAAAAATCACTATTTAGGCTAAATTTGTCTTTTTCATATCTTTCAAATGCAATTGAGTTTTGTCTTCACATTTTGTAGGATTGTAGAAGCTCACCTCCCCTATATATGGTAATTTTTTGAGAATTTTTCAAAATCTGTACAAGTGGGTTTCACAGTATTTTCATGGTGAAGATGGCTTCACTGGATATATATACATACATACATACATACATATATGTATATGTATATATATACACACATGTATACATATATGTATATAGACGATGTATATATGTATATATATGTATACATGTATATATGTATATACATGTGTATATATGTATACATGTATATATGTATATGTATGTACACATATATACATGTATATATATATGTATATGTGTGTGTATATATGAAAAAATACCTTCTACTCCTAGAAATAGTTACTACCATATCTGAAATACTGCCTACACGAACTTGAAATACTATGTTATCACTTTGTGTATACTTATATACTAATTATAAGATATTCCAATGTGAACCTAATGAAAAACTTTATAGGGAGTATTGCAAATACTTCATATCCGTATATAAAAGAAGTATGTCTAAAAAATATACATACAACCTCTAAAAATAAATACTACCTAGCTAGTCTTATATACTTGTATACTACACGTACATACTCTCTGTTGAGTGACATACTCCTTACATTGTGAAATACGGTATGGGGAGTAACTACTCCCAAGAGTAGAAAAGAAGAGTGTGTGTATATATGGGGGCATATTTGGTGCAAACCACCTTTACGGTGAAAACTCTATGAAAACCATCCGTAAAGGTTTTGAAAAATTCTCAAAAAATTACCATATGTAGAGGAGGTGAGGTTTTACAATCCTGCAAAATTTGAAGATGAAACTCAATCTCATTTGAAAGATATGAAAAAGACAAATTCAGCATGAATAGTAATTTTTACTGTTTTGGCACTATTCATTTTACTGTTTGTCTTTTTCATATCTTTCAAACGCGTTTGAGTTTCATTTTCAAATTTTACAGGATTGTAGAACCTCACCTTCCCTACATATGGTAATTTTTTGAGAATTTTTCAAAACTTTACAGGTGGTTTTCACGGAGTTTTCACCATAAAGGTGATTTGCATATTCTATATATATATATATATATATATATATATATATATATATATATATATATATATATATATGAAAATGGTTCTATAATCCTGAAAGTATGTACTTCCTTCCACCTTGTATATACCGCTTAAATAAAAAATATACTTTTTATCCTTTTAATCATACTCTAATAATAATTATTAGATACTTCAAAGTGGGATTCATGAAAAGTTTCATCATAATTCACTTTTTATAGCATAATGTGCATATATACTCATTTTACATGTGAAGAAAAACATATAGCCAAAATAAAAGGCTCTGATAAAATTTTTTCAACCATGTTACATTGGAGTATCTTAGAATTAGTTTTTAAATATGCCAAAAGTGCTAAAAAAAGTATAACACGTTCGTTTAAATAGTATATTGGAGTATCTTAGAATTAGTGAGAGGATGTATGTCTGAGAGTACGAAAAAGGCTTTGTATATAATGTATCCGATCTAAATATTTAAAAACATATTGATGGTCAAATTTTGAAAAAAAAATTGACTACAAGTAACCCTATACAATATGTATTTACGACTAAAGAGAGTACTCCGAACATAAGAATTTTTTGTAATTCTTATCATCCCCTATACTAAGATGGCAAAAGTTCCGGTTGGACCGCCGCACGCCACGCCCAAACCCAAAATGCTCCTTTCTGCGCCGTTTCACGCGATGCAAATGATTTGAGTTGAGCCGTGAGCCGTACGGCTCGACTCAAAAAATTATTCGCGTTTTGATTCTTTTACAAATTACGATTAGGTCCTTCGCAATTTTTTGTGAGGGAAGAATTTTTCACCTGAAATCGCAGATGGGTCCCTTGCACGGCATTTTACGGAAAGAATCTCCCGTTAAATTCAAATCACGAACAAGCCCTTTTCTAATTTTTCAGGATAGCGGACAGGTCCAAAAACGTAACATTCAGGTCCTTGCTCTTTACGTCTAGATCCTTTTTCTGTTTTTCCCGAGAAAAAATATTTTCGTCACTAGAAATATGGGTGCAACTCTGTCTCTAGACTTTAGGCTTTTTTCCCAACTCGATTTCCCATCTCGATCTCTAATATTTTTTAAAACATGTATTATTACTCAGTGAACGCGTAGATTATTAGACTCGGCAAAAGAAGATTGTCATCTCTGATAATTTTTCACTCTTTTTCTTCTATACTTTTTCCCCACAGCGGTTCTCCAAGTCGGTCTCCAATATTTTCCAAATAATTCATCGAAATAGATATTTTTGCAACTTTATCTCTCAATTTTTTCCCCGTTTCGCTCCTTATTTCGACAATTTAGGAAATAAGACGCCGCCGAAAAAAAAGAAATTTTTTCTACGAAAAATGACACGCGCGGCGTGTTACACCGCGAAAAATTTTGTATTCTTTTAGCCGTTTCGCTCATTATTTCGGCGATTCCAAAAATAAAAACGCCGCCGGAAAAAAAAATTCTACGATACTAGAAAAATTATTTCGACGATTCAAAAAATGATTCCGCGTGTTTTCTCGATGATTTTAAAAAATATTCCGCGGGGAAAAAATATATTTCTTCGAAAAAACATCGCGCTCGGCGTGTTACGCCGCACTCGGTCTCCAATATTTAATTTTATGTTCTTTCAACCGTTTCGCTCATTATTTCGACAATTCAAAAAAAAAACGTTGCCGGAAAAAAAAATTCTACGATGCTAGAAAAAAAATTCGACGATTCAAAAAATGATTCCACGTGTTTTTTCGACGATTTTAAAAAATATACCGCCGAAAAAAAACTTTCTTCGAAAAAACATCAAGCGCGGCGTGTTACGCCACGCTCGGTCTCCAATATTTTCCTAATAATTCATCGAAATAGATATTTTTACAGCTCTATCTCTTTATTTTTTCCCTGTTTCGCTCGTTATTTCGACGATTTAGGAAATAAGACGCCGTTGAAAAAAAAAATTTCCTACGAAAAAACAACGCGCGCGACCTGTTACGCCGCGAAAAAATTTGTGCTCTTTCAGCCGATTCGCTCATTATTTCGACGATTCAAAAATTAAAAACACCGCCGGAAAAAAATTTCTACGATACTAGAAAAATTATTTCGACGATTCGAAAAATGATTCCGCATATTTTCTTGACGATTTTAAAAAATATGCCACCGAAAAAAATTATTCCTTCGAAAAAAAACATCGTGCGGCGTGTTACCCCAGCGAAAAAATTTCTAGTTAGATTTGAAGTGCGATTGAATCCCCCAAACCTAAGCAATTTTCAATTGAGAGAGAGGGAAGGAAATAAATAATTATTTGAACGTGCCAAGCTGCGGTCCGAACCGGTGCTCACTCGACCAACTCGCATCACCACCTTCCCTTGCCGTACCCACCTGCGGCCAATGGCGGACCAGCTCACCGACGACCAGATCGCCGAGTTCAAGGAGGCCTTCAGCCTCTTCGACAAGGATGGCGACGGTACTGCACCCCCTCTCTCTCTCTCTCTTGTTGGCAAACAGATCACGCGTCTTCTTGATCTGCTTGCTTCTTTAGAATTGATCAAGAATCGATCAGGGAACAACCCGTGGATTCATTCTCGGCTGTATGGGATCGGTGATCTTGGGGGTTCTTGACGCCTGATCTGCACACCGTTCCTCGGAATCCCCCATCTGTTGCGATTCTTTATTTCTTAAGATCCGTTTTGGAGTCTGTGAGCCTGCCTGCAATGCTTGACAGCTTGTGACCTTCAGATCATTGGTCATGGTGTGGTGTAGCTCGTTTGGGGCAAAATGCTGGCTGATCGCGTGATCCATCACCACTTTGTGTTAAGC
Organism: Guadua angustifolia; assembly: GCA_036346375.1. Classification (NCBI taxonomy): domain Eukaryota; kingdom Viridiplantae; phylum Streptophyta; class Magnoliopsida; order Poales; family Poaceae; genus Guadua; species Guadua angustifolia. The sequence goes on along the minus strand of CM070500.1, from coordinate 70,808,952 downwards.
GTTGGACATTTATTATTTGCCTAGTGTTGATTCGTCATAATTCGTGCTTTCATTAAGTTTGGATGGAATCATTGCCTTGAGTCCCACTTTCCTATTCTTTATAAGAAATTTATTGGATCTTAGTTCGCCATAATCGCTGTGCTTATTCGATTTAGGCATAAATTTTTCTAGACATGTAGTGGTAGGGAAATATGGCCGCCGGTAGCATGCACCTTTTTTTTCCCCTCATATGTTCTCATTAAGTACTCCCTCCGTTTTTTTATAAGGCGTATTTTGACTTTGCATAAGGATTAAGATTGTGTTGAAATTGAGAAAGATAGAGAAAAAATAACTTAGATACCCCTACTTAATTGTCTTGGAAGATGAAAGATATACTTTATGTGGGTGGTAATGAATAAATGCATATAGATAAGAGAAAATAAATAGAGATATAGAAGGAAAAGTTTTATTAAATCTACATGCAAGCCTTACATTTGTAAATAAGATCATTCAAAAAATATGTCTTATAAAAAAAACGAAGGGAGTATCATAGTTAATAACTGTCACATCTTGCAAAGGAACACCCTGTCACATCTTGCAAAGGAACACCTGTCTTCAGAGCTTAAATAAACAACAACAATCAAGCCTTTTGTGTCAAACAAGTTGGGGTAGGCTAGGAATGAACCCAATGAAAGTCAAAAGACCCCTAAACCCTCGATCTTATGTCATGGTTCCAATACGTGAGTAACTAATTTCCATGCACTCCCATCCAATGCTGACTCTTTGGATACATTCCAATCCCAGAAGTCTTTTTTAACTGCTTCTTCTCACATCAGTCTTGGTCTACCTCTGTCTATTCTTATGTTTTTAAGATGGCTTAAAATTCCACTACACACCGGTACTTCAAGAGGCCTCTGTTGGAGATGTCCAAATCATCTCAAACGATGTTGGATAACCTTTTCTTCAATTGGTGCTACCCCAACTCTACCACATATATCTTTATTGCAAATTTGACCTTGTATGACCATAAACCCACCGTAGCATCCGCATCTCTACTATGCTCATCTTCTATATATGTCTTCAGCGCTTAAATGCCAAACAAATTAAGAATGCATGTTGTACATTGTAGACTCATTTCACATATATTAGGTAGCTATGATTTCAGTCCCGCAGCATCATATTATGTACTAGTTTACAGTGGATGATAGTTTTATCCAAAGAGAGTTTCTCTGATGATTTGAAGTCACGCAACATCTATTTGGTTATCTCGAGTTAGAGGTATGTGTGGGACTGGTAAATTAGTTGTGAGATAGCAATCAACTTGAGAATAAGGAGAGGAGGGTAAATCAGGAAAAGTACTAGCTAAGGTTGTTTCAATTTCTGTTACAAGGAAGGTGAAGGAGTCGATGATGTTCTGACATCTATTCACCACAAACCTGCGTGCCACTGCTACATACTTTCTTTGACCAAAGGTTCTAGCAATTTTATTGACTTACATCTCTTTGTCCTTATCAAAGACTTAGCTTTGCCCTCAGCAATTTTGTTTGCCTACCATCAGGACTAACATCAATCGATTGAACGTCTCACTTTGGTTGCTTGGTTGCCTATCATGACACACCTTATGGTGTTTTTCGTGGAGTTCTACAACGAACATCTGATAGTGAAAATCAATTGATCGAAGGTTTTGATAGCCACAACTTGGGTAGAGGATAGGAAGTTAAAAATTATTTCTAAACTATTCATATTTAAGTATGTTTTATTAATCATTTCTTTTTCTTTTTTGAGTGGAGGCAGTCCCAAATCCCAATAGTTGTATGGAGTCTATTATTCAAAAGATGTTGTTCCTTTGTGACCAAACCAGTGTTCCCCTAGGCGCTAGGTGCTAGCCAGGCGGTGGACCAGTGCCTAGCGCCTAATCGCCACCTAGGCGCGTAGGCGGAAGGGAGGGGCCTAGTGCCTAGGCGAGCTAGGCAGCCACCTAGGGAAACAATGGACCAAACACATTGTACAACTAGTAAAGTGATTGGCAGCAATGGAATTCAAAGAATTGCTCTGTAACATTATCTTCTGTTGTACATTATCCAGCAAAATCATGCCACAAACATATATTGCTGGACAGGTAACCTTGAAATTGAATATAAAAAAATGGACACACTGGTAGTTTGGTACCATGCCTTCATGTAACTAACATATAACAAGTGGCAGCTCTATGGAAGTGTGGAGGATGCCTGCCTGAATCAGTCCAAGTGGCACGGTATGTTAGTTTTTTTTTTTTTTTTTTTTTTGAAGGAGAAACAGCCGGGGGAGGCCCCCGTGCGTGAGAACCAGCGTTCGAGCGCTGGCACAGCACGGTATGTTAGTTGCTCTTGATTTTAGATAGAAAGAAGACAAACAGCGATTTACCCAAAAAATGTTGGAATGCATGAGTTGTTATGGGTTCTCACATTGTTAGCTAGCTTTTCATCATTTTTTTCAGTTATAGTGTTCTGGTATCTGGTCATCCAGACTTTCATGGAGATGTTCTGATTTGTCAAAGTTTGTTTTCTTTCTAGCTCTCTATTGTCTTGATGGTACGGATGCTCCAGTGTCAGGTCATGGACCTCCGAGTAGTTAAGCTCATTTCCGACATCTCTAATAGCAAGTACATTCCATCAGGCTTCTGTCATCCATGCACTCCTCAATTCGATTGAGAGCTAAAAGTCAACTTTAGCTCAGATCAGATTGATACATGTATTCTGGCAAAACAAAAATAAGCAGTTCAGGTCACATTACTCCAAATTTGTTGCGTAATATCTACTGATGTAAGCTAAACATGCCATCAGGGGTGGTCAAACCAAGAGGGAGGTTGGTGTGCTGTCGGTCATATTTTCCATTTACCCTTAATTGTTCTCACAAATCCCCTACCCACCCACCAAGTGTGAGTGTCCAATTTCTGTGCAATTGGTCTTTTTCAGGGTCAGCAAGCATCTGCTCTTTACCTCAACATGCAATTAGGAAAATATGTCTTAACGTCTTAAACTAGTTGGTATTATGTATTGATAGTGATAGATCTCTCATTACATAACTTACATACTATTTTAATTATTGCGTATGTAAACAATCTGCCATATTATGAAAATGGTATGTTTTCAAGTTGCAAATTGGGAACTTTCCACTCAACGCCATTACGAGTTTCTTCTTTCAAATGGATATAAACGCATCTATGTGTTTTTCTGTTGATGTGAATTGTTTTAAAACTTGTTTGCCTAAATGGGAAACTGTGTTTTCTATTATTAAGTAGTCATCAATTTCATGTCCATCACAACTTGTGTGTTTGGTTTACCAAATACTAACATGTTCGTTCCTATTCATTGCAAGTAAGGTTCATTTTTGGTCTTGCAGGTTGCTCCTTTTGCATTTTCTGTTCATAAACACAATGATACTTAAACAATTCCTGGACTTGAATGACACAGATTATGTTCTTTCCAGGTTGCATTACTACTAAGGAATTGGGAACTGTCATGCGTTCACTGGGGCAGAACCCAACTGAGGCGGAGCTACAAGACATGATCAATGAGGTGGATGCCGACGGCAATGGAACAATTGATTTCCCTGAATTCCTCAACCTGATGGCCCGCAAGATGAAAGACACTGATTCTGAGGAAGAGCTCAAGGAGGCATTCCGTGTGTTCGATAAGGACCAAAATGGTTTTATCTCTGCTGCTGAACTGCGCCATGTCATGACCAACCTTGGCGAGAAGCTGACAGATGAGGAGGTGGATGAGATGATCCGTGAGGCTGATGTTGATGGTGATGGCCAGATCAACTATGACGAATTCGTTAAAGTCATGATGGCCAAGTGAGTTGAAGTCTCATCTGAATCAATGGAGGGAAGCTACAGCAGCCACAGACCAAAATTATTTCCTGTCCGGACACTATTTTATCAGTTTGCTATAGTTTGAACTGAAAAGATTATTGCATTGCAAGACTTCCTATGCTGTCTCTCATATGCTGCTGGCAATGCTTTTTGCTTGCAGATTTTCTAGATCATGCTTTGGTTTTTCAGAGTTTGTTTCTTTTCAACTTTTCTAGAGTGTAGCCATTCTGTCGCTGTTATATCAAACACCATTTATGTTCGTACTTCTGCTATCTTCATTTTTACCAAGATCAATTTGAGCAGTATGCTGTCCTCTTCTTGATGTCTTGACAATGTGATGAAGAATTCTCCAATTATGATGTTTCATTGCGGGCTCACCATTTCCCCGAGTTTTGGTCATCTGATATCTGTTAGATGTAAGTATTTCTTACATATCTGGCCGTCTTTATGGATAAACATAATGTTCCTGATTCCTTGAAGTTTCAATCAGTCGTGGAAGGAAGATCAGCTGAACAAGTTTGGTTGACTTTTTTTTTTGGTTGATCAATGTTACAAAGATTGTCTGGGTAAACTCCTACTTGGAGCATGTCAAACATCATATTTTATCTTGTATAGCGTACAACATTCTCCCCGGTCTAAAGAACAAATTTCCAAACAAATGGATCCATTGTAATTGAATTGAAGACATCATCTGCAACAACTTATAAGACATCCAGGAAACAACAAGCCCGATCTCATTACCATCTCTATTAATATAAATTTGCAGTCGGTGGCAGCGGTCCGTTCTTCCTAGTCCCCCGCCATATCTCCATAATGATCGATCATTATAGCTAATTATTCTTTCCTGATATACAGCCAGCCATATCTCTCTAAATATAGCTAATTATTATAGTAAAATCCCTGATTATTGCTGGTAATTAATAGCCGGTCAATCATTCCTTTTGTACTTTATATGCTGTATAGTTTTCACAGAATCAATCGAGGGAATTTATTCAAGAGGGAATTTATTCAAGATCTCCCATGTCGTGCTGCCGCGGCAAATGAATTCGATGAACTGATCAATAAGTGACGGACCGACGTACATGGCCATTTCGCGGCAGGAGGCCGAGCACCGCGGCCAGTAGTAACTGCGGCCAGAAGAACAGCCAGAGCACGACATCCACCGGGTGTCGTGACCCCAACGTCGGCTAGGAGGCCGAATTTACATTAGTAGAGATTACTAATTTTATTTTTCGTAGCAACGCACGGGCATTGATCTAGTTTATCATATCCATCAACCGGTCCTTTGGAGTTTAGACAAAAATCATAGATCCCATTACGTCTGATTACACAACCGAACAGAGCACGAAAATACGTGATGGTACAACACATGAATTCTGGCTGCTTGGAATCCATGGCTGCAATCTGATAGTGCCCCTGATTTAAATTAACTACATGTACATAACTATGGATGCCTCACCGCATCACATTCGGCACAGTGAAAAATGGCTTGAATGTCATCAAGAACCCAACTATTGACACCATGTTCAGCATCAGGAACAGGATCTGATCACCTGCATGTTACATGATGAATCAAATAAGTATATGCACTTGATAATAAGCATATGCTTGTCATCGAAGTTAAGACAAAGCTATCAAAGTAATGCAATTAGCATGGCTTGGAAGAGCCATGTGTTTACCTGGCAAGAATAACCCAGTTATGTGCTTCTGTGCCCATGAAAACCTGCAAAAAGGCAAGAAAAAAGTTCATTAATTGGAAAGCACACATGCAAGCCAAGCGAAACCAATTCTTTTTGCTTTTCTTCTGGAACAAATGAACAGAAATTTCCTAACCAGAAAAGAAAAGAAACAATGTGCTTACACAATGCCAGCTGCTGCTGGAGCTACAGCTTTAAAGATTGACATCAGAGTCACAGAGATGCCATTTGCAATACCTCTTTGTTCTTGTGTCTGTACATGTTTGATGAGAAGTTAGATGTTAGAACACAGCAAAACGATAACACATAACATAACAATGCATTAAGAGAATTAGTCTACTACCAGTGATTGTGATACGTACCACTGCGGTGTTTTGCAGAATGTTGCACGCAATAGTAATCGTAGCCTGTTTTGTTCAAAAGATACATTAGAATTTGCTCATATGAAGCCATCTTGTAGAATCACTGACCTCATTTTCTATAAGTAGTTAATTTTTTTTTTTAAAAAAATTGTATTCCCCTTCATTTTTTCACTGTCAGCAACTTTGTGTCAGTGCAAATTGGATTTCGGAAACATGCATTTATGTCAGTAAAATACTTTCAAGTTTTCCATATTCCAGTTGCCCAGATCACAGAGACTGACTCACAGCGAACATATTCTTCAAAAGCGAAGCTATGTTGATGAGTATTTTGAGCTCCAGACCGTATAAATTGGCCATGAATGGATATGTTGCAAGGAGAAGTATAGACAAGACCTGAAAACCAAACATGCATTTGGTACTGTAAAAGTGGTCATCATACTAAAAAGGTATACCAACACAAAATATATTTCTCACATACCACCGCAGAACGGAATGGCTTGATTGGTCCGACACACTTGGCAAGGAATGGATAAATAGCGAGTTGATACACCAGAACACCAAAACCTACAATATCCAATGAAATTGTCGTCAGGTAAAGGACTCAACCACAATAATCATAGACAGAAACTTGGAGAAATATCGCATACCCGAGATAGCTAGCACAGTACCAACATCCTGGGATGTAAAACTTAGGCCCCGGTATTTTCTGCTGCTCACAGCCCAGAGTGAAAATATCTGAAGATTACAAAACACATTAACATGTAAAGTTGCTTTTGTTTCCAAATCTTATTGTTCCCTATAGGCGATGATTTATCAGCATCTTCTCAAATTGAACTGTTTCTGAAGATATCATTACCATAGTCATCTAAGATTCAGGAATAGATACTACCTCAAGATAAGCTGTATCATGGAGAGAAAAGACACAGTAGAGGGCCATCGCTGACATTAACTGCCAGTTCTTTAGCAAGTTCCTTGTAGATTCCATTCTCCCTGATCCAGTTTCCATAGCTTTCCCATCTTCTGAGTTTGAAGAAGCAACTTGTGCCTCCAGTTCAGCAACAGCTTGTACTTTGTCATCATGGTGCATGTGCAGAGTTTCCTAAGAACAAGGGGAAAATGTTAAGCAACTTCTCTCCAAGCATTCCGTTGGAAGCACCGGAACACTGTATTGAACGAATGCAAATAAATCTTGACGTATTTCATGTAATCAGCACGTAGCATTTTCAAGAGAAAGAATCATAGGGAGAGGTTGTGCTGTACCGGAAGCCAAATGCATGCAACACATGCTCCTGCTGCTAGTACCGATATGACAAAGCAAGGGAGAAAGTATGGAAACCTACAATTAGAAATACACTTGAAAAGTTTGTCTTCTGCTCGAAATGATACAGAGATTTACTTATATGAAACAGTATGAATGATGATTTACCTCCCAAAGATGGACTCCTCGGAGAAAAGATTTGGGTACTTCTTTGCAGGCTGATACAGGATACACAATGTTAGCCAAGACAGTTCATCAGAGCCATTTGTATAGTACTACTGTCAGTCAGAGCCATATGCGTGAGTAGTGAATATTTAGCTATTGTTCGTTCACAAAAGCGGTCTATTCAACCAAACGATATTTAGGCCAAATTTCTTCTATTTGTACTTTTTCACAAACTTTAAAGATGGAACTAAAAAGGTGTAAGGAAATAAAACGTCAACATTGTGAGGTTCTCCTTTTCTTTTGCACACGCATGAGAAGTCAACTCTGATGAAGTGTTAAGTATGATGCGACTAAGGTTTAATATTTCTAAGAGGCTAAATTTCCTCATTATCAAAGTGGACTAGTCCTCACCTGTGCAAGAAATCCTCCAATAGCTGGTCCAACAACAAGAGCTATTGCCCGTGAAGAGGTAACCTATGACATAATGTTGACATAAGAAGCTGGTAGTAAATATGAACATGATATTTGAAGCATTTTTCAAAAGGAAGAAACTGACAGTATGAAATACAAAACATAAAGAGTATTGTGCTTACAAGAGAGATTCCTAGAGCTTGGTGCTCTTTCCTACAGACCTCTGAAGCATAGGCCTGGAGAATGCAGGTACAGCCATGAGCATCCAACAAGTATGTGCCATTTGCATAGTCTCAGTCATCCACACAGTAAATTACCTTGATTGGTCCTAGTATACCACAGAGTAACCCTAGTAGGCCCCTAGTTACAATTGCCATCCAGTAAGTCGTGCTAAGGCCAAAGAGAGTATTAAATATAATCCTGAGGAAAGTAGAACAAGATTTACTTCAGTCAAATTGAATAGTGTACTAAGTATATTTTCATAATGTAACTGAATGTTCCATACACAGAGAGGATGCTGATCACAATGCAGGGCTTCCTCCCATATTTGTCAGCAAACATGCCCCATGGCACAGCACTGATAGTTCTTCCAAGGAAATAGGTAGCCCCTTAAACACAGAGAGTACAGTCAGTAACCAGTAACTGACAATAAGTGTTGTCAAACAACGGTATTAAGCGTGAGTCTACTCTGAGAATTCGATGACAATGTACTTGTTGACTTTGCTTAAGAGTACAGATACATGAAGACTTAGTTGTCAAGTTCAAGTTTTTGCCCATTTATATTCGGTAATTTGTCAAAACTTGAGAGGAGACAATGCTCACCGACAAAACCAGCATAGAACCCAATGTCTTGCTCTTGCTTTGCGACTTTCAAGTCCCTGATCTGTTGTATAGCAAAAGTGAACATATAATCACCACCTAGTACGTATGAATTCGTTAAGTAGCAAGTTTGCTCCGCATATACTCAGGATAAATATTCAAGTTCACAGCATCTCTACATACCATGAAGTATAGATAGGGGAACAATGACTGGATCGGTAGTGCTGGAAAGACAAAAACCAAGGTATTAGTCAGCAAACGCTAAAATTAATTGATATCATTGAACTAAAACAACGCCTAAGACATAGTCATCACAATGCATATGAAATGCAGTGTTACCCTAGGCGCTAGACGGGCAGCACACCGGCACTTAGTGCCTAATCGCTGCGTAAGCGGGCTAGGTGGCCGCCTAGGGGAACGCTGTGAACATAGTGATATTTTCTATCATTAAAGTTGTCCAGTGATAGGCACAAGGTGTACTTGCAATTTTTTTTCACTAATCAACGGTTGCAGACATAAGCTGGTGTAAACAACCATGAATGAATGCATGAGAACAGCTGTTTGGGAGCTTCTCTTAAGAGCATATAATGTCAGCTGCATATAAACTTTGTTACATAGGATTTTTGTTGATACGGGGAAGAGAGAAGGAGAGAGAATATAGTTGTCTCTTCGTTAAAAGACAACCCAAGCCTATGAATTTAAGGCACATGGACAGCACAAAACATCGTTGTATAAATTATTGTCTATAACAAATATTTTTCTATGCCGTAATTAAAATATTGTGGGATCCCATAGAGACAAACTTAAGAGACAATCTTTTATAAAAGTTGTCTTTAGCTTTATCTCTAGATGATATGAAAGAGTATATAGACAATAGTCGTCTCTATTGTTGTAGATGCTCTAATGGTCTAACTCCGGAATCTGAATCTCTTCTCGGTGATGTTAACTGACGGCGACTAGATAGCACTTACAATTAATCTGTCTGTACTAGAACTACGAAACTATCGATGTTATTTAACAACCACCAATAAATGATAGAAGAATTTACAAGCTGGAGTTCATTCTTCAGATAATCTAATATTTCCTCCAAATAGCCCTTGAAGAATCTCAACCTACACCCATGGTTCACAATCAGACTGGATCTGATATGATCAACTAGTCGGTCAATAAACGCAATCAATGATCATCATCTACTCCTAACCATTATGAAGAATCATAACCACTCTGTCGATCTGAATGCTGTAACATGTCTACACTCCTTACAGTCACACAGCTGTTTCGTAAGATGACGATCAAAACGACGCCTACATCCCTATCTACCTGTAAAAGGAACGTCATACCGGCACACAAACAAGCGATCCAAATGTAGAGGAAATCCGCATACGGTATCCGATCGTTAGCCTGAATTCTTCTCTCCTGCTTGCACCCGGGGCAGCATTCATGGCACACCTTCCTGTGGCGGAGAAATGGCTCATCGCCGCCAGTCATCTCGACGGTAGTAGGCTAGGCAAAGCGACCAATGAAGGTGCCTGCCAATGCTGGCTGAAATCTCAGTGACTCCCCACTGTCCAGGAGTGGTTGTCTGAATCCTCGTCAAGATGCTTGGATTCTGGGAGTGCCAGGACATCACCTTTGCCAAGAGCTGATCAAATGAAGCTTGGTCGGAGCATGCATCTCAAGATTTTCATTCTTTTATTTCCATTTATTTTTTTGTCGATTTTGTTTAGCTAAATTTAGGTGGCGGGATTAGAGGATTGGCTAAGTCTCTGTCCTTTGAAACGGCTTCACCACCAAGCTATGTTGCCCGGATACCCCGATACATATATGCAATACGCTGTTTTCCCAAAAATACCGATACGATGATATATTTATATATATAAATGATAATAATAATTCTTATAGGAAAGTAATATGATAATCATAGATCTCACACAAGTCCATAACCAGTTCATAGTCAATATGACGAGATATAGCTAATTAACCAAGTAGAAACATTCAAGACTTCAAATTCAACAGACCATAAATATACATAATAAGATAGCTGGGTAAAAGACATGACATAGCATTAATGTCATGTCTAAACATAGATCTTGCGCGCCTTGATGAGTCAAATAAGAGGTTATCGGGTTGATAGATATCACAGATATATCGGGAATTGTTTTCTTTTTGAAAAATAGGAAATTCAGCAATACGTGCAGGATATGTATCAAGGTGTTTCGGGGCGTACGTATCCTTATCTGATACTGACACGCCAGATTTGTGAAGTATCGTGTATTGTGCTCTCTCTCGATCTCGAACAACTTCTTATGCTCCATTATTTTAGTTTATGACATGTATCGCACTGATAATTAAGAATACACTACTCATACAGTCATACATACATGATCTTTTCGGGCCAAGCTGTGAGACGAACACTTCTAGTAATATGCTGTGTTGGTCCCAAACAGAGGAGCATGTCACACACCTAACCAGGATAGGAAGAAGGAACCTCTTTTTGAAGCGCAAAAAACTTCTATGTTGCTTTCTCCTAGATTCTTTCAGGTTGCACGGCTTAAACTATCTCCAGCGGTATCCCTTCAGCCCCTAAATCCCTTCACAGACAGATCTCAAGCACTCCAACGAATTCCCTCCACGGTTCCCTTCAAAACGGATTTGGAGAGAGAATCTTGGTGAAGAGATTCTCTCTCAATCTCTATACAAAACTCTTTGAGAGGATGTTGTTGGAGATGATAGGAATGAAAAGAATGAATATAAGGAAAGGAATGAGAGAAGAGAAGGGAATGAAGGGAAATTGCTACCTGGGTGCTACCGTCCTGGACACAACAGTCGATGGAGAACCCTCGCATTTTACACATTAATTTGATTGTAACATATCTGGATATTATGCAAAATTAATTTGAAAACCGGCTACGTACATGAACTATCTGGGCCATTTCGAAACAAAGAAAAGAAATCACCGGAAAAAATATTTTTCTTACGTATGGATGACAGGTGGACCCTTCGGCGCATTCGTTACAACTCTGTTCATATGTACGGTGACATGGACTAAGACAATTGCAATCCGGCCTTGCGGTGTCATTATGCATGCGGTGGTGCATACCAAAAAGAAAAAAGAAAAATACGGCCATCGTTAACCGTGTTATATTCATACGTTTTTGTGCTTTACAACACCAGCGTTTACAAACTAGTACCAGATTTTTGAGAGGGATAAACTAGCATACGATTTAGGGTTTGTTATGAATGTCTAAAATCCCAACTCACTTATACGCATAGGCAGAGACCGGTCTCAAGCCACCGAGCCTGATATGAAAATTTCATATAAAATATGTTTAAAAATCAGTAAAATTACGTATTAATTAAAAAAGTGTAGTCTGGTCCGAGACTTGAGCCTCAGCAGGCTCTGTCCCCAGCCTATATGAATAGTGAAATAACCCAAAATTTTCAAAAATAAATTTAATTTGGCCTTTGCTATTTATTTGGAATTTATTTGAATTTTTCTTGAATTTATTTCGAATTTATCCGGTTAAAATCAAAAACTTTCCTTTTCGGGAAAGTCAACCCCGAATTCCGCTTTCCCTTTTCGTCCGAGGCGTTTTCCCTTTCGGTTCGCGCCTTCGCCTATTTCCGCCTCTCCCGCCTCGGCCCGGTTTTCGACGACCCGACTTTCCAGCGTCGTCCTGCCCAAGCCCACCTCATGACCCGTTTTCAAGGCGTCGTTCAGATCCGTCTGTGTCGTCTCCCTGCTCGACCCGTCCCCTCAGCCGCACCTCTGCCCCAATCCCCAGCGCCCTCTCGCCCAACCAACGCCGCTTGGCATCATCGCTGCGCCAGCGCCATCATGCTTGCCAATCTCCGTCACCTCGCGCCATCACATCACCGCCCGCGTAGACATTGCCGCAGACATCTCTTCCCGCCGCGACGCTTAGTCTGCACCACCGCCGCCGCCTAATCGACATAGCGCCGCCTCTTGCACTTACTGCCGAGCAACCGCCTAATCCAAGGCGCCCGCCCCTCCGCTCCGTTCGTCAAATCGCTACTCAAGTACCCGCCGTAGCTCTTCTCTCTCTCCTGCCCGTGCTCTCTCTTTCCCGCCCTACGGCGATAAAAGTTCCATTCCACCTCCATTTTCATCGCGCCAAGATCGCTGCTGACCTCCTCTCCATCTCTCGCTACTTCTTTTTTGCCGCCGAGCCCCGATTCATCATTTCACTGGTCATCTCCTTCATCTCCATTTCCACGTACCGCCTACCACGTCGCTCCACCCCACCCCCATTCCTCCACCTCTCGAAGTTCGTCAGAAGTTCCTTGTACTCCCCGCCGCTTCTTTCCCCTTGAGCCGTTGCTCGTTAGCCATGAAGTCTCTTCCCTAACTCCGGTACCCACACGCCGCCTGCCACACACATTCTCTCCCAATGATTTCCAACCACTGTTGTGTTCGTAGTGAGCCCTCTTGCCTCGACGCCCACCCATTTTCCTCCCGAGCCACCTCGCCATTTCACGGTCGTCTCCCGAGTCCCGCCAAATTTCTTCGCCTCCAAGCTGTTTTTTCACCGCCATGTGGCCCCGCCTGTCACCCCTCATCTCCCAGTCACACTGACCACGCCAGAGCCAGCATGTCGGTAGCCCACTGCCTCCATCTGTGGTCGGCCCCAGATGTCGATCGATTCGCCGAGCTTTGGGCAGTAATCTCTCCAGCGTGCGCACTCACGCCCGTGGGCCCCGAGCCACTGTGTAGCCCACCCAAGAAAGCAATTTTCCTTTTCTATTTTGATTTCCGGATTTTTAAACTCCAAAATAAATCCGGAAATTAGTTAGAAACTCAGAAAAATCCCAAAAATCCAGAAATGCCAAAAATACATTTTCTTAATCGTTTCGAGCCACTGAGTCCAAAAATAATCTCCGTTTCGCCATACCAAGTCCAAAAAATTCCCAGAATACCCCTGAGCTCCGATCCGGCCATTTCTCTCTCGATTTTCCTTTCCATTGCTTTTTCTTTATTTAGTTTTATTCGTTTATTTATTGTTTGCGTTTTCTCGCGCTAGATCCGACATCAACGCAACCGTTGGCACGAATCTCGGAGCAGGAGCAGTACGAAGAGCTGTCGCAGGGACAAGAGCCGTTCGGGGCCAGACACGACATCGACCGTCTCTCGTTAGGCGGACCTTTAACCTCGCAAGGCAAGCCACACTCCTTGATCATGTTGAACCCAGTTCCATTATAGTATATATATATATTTCTTGTATTGCATTATTTTTTGTTATTTTACTGAAACTAGAAAATGTGGTAGTTTCAATGACATGATTAGATACCACCCAATACTAAACTCATTGTTATGCCTTAATTCCTTTTTAACCTTAGGATATAAAATATTGAACCCTCGTAAAGGTAGCAATTCATACAATTATTACTTTTAGACAAATGCTTAATCTCGTATGATTGGCTTGGATGATTTTTGGTTTTATAAAATTGCTACTGAGACGAGGCCCCTAATTGGGCGGACCACGAGAGGTGGGCCTTACCAATCCCCAACCGATGATGAAGCCAATGGATGTGATGTGGTGGTGGTGCAGTTGGTACCAATGGTTTGTGGTATGTCATTTGGCTAAGTCTTTGGCATTTAGGACCAAGCCTCGCAACGTAAATAACTTCAGATCCGCTCAACCACAAGTTGGGCGGCCAATCTCATTGACTTGGTCCAACTTAGCTCAAGACATTGTACTTCCCTCGAATGCCTCTGAGCGAATCCCCATTCCCGTGGAAGAATGGGAAAGCATCGTTGTTGGGGTGGAACGGAATGGTGCGCCATCCGGTTCTCAACAATGAGGTGTCCATTGTAACTGTGGCGCTTATCTGTCTGGCCCGTAGGATCCCTGGGGCATCTTGTGGGCCAAAAGACCTCATCAAGGCAGAGCTAAAGGGGAAATTCAACGAAGGTTATGTTAATCTCGGTCCGCCGCATGCATAAAAGTTGCGTGTTAATCTAGTGGCACCAACGATCGTAGATATCTTGTGGGTAAAGCCGAGCACCTCTGCAGAGTGATATCAATGGTATTCAATCGCCGTGCTTCCGGTTAATGAAGCCGAAGTTAATTTAGGGTGATTCCTGCATCGCGCCTGTAGCTTTTATTAATTAAAACTTGTCGTGAAGGTGAACTTTGCAAGATAACCCCTGTCGGCGTATTCCACTGAACAAGCCCGTGATCTGAGCACGGGTTTTGTTAGGTGAGGAGGCGTCTTCGTGGTCGGGCTAATCGAGGGGCTAAAACCTAGAGGACTCCGCGGAGGGTTTGGCGCCCACTAACTAGGAAGAACAAGTGATTTTTACCCGTGTTCAGTCCCTTGTGAGAAGGGTAATAACCTTACGCCCCGCTAAATTTCTTATGGGGTGTATCGAACCAAGACAGAGTTCTCGAGTTACAAGCGCATCCGCTAGCTTTCTCTAGTATTGCTTGGTCGACCGATCTAGGACCCGATCCCCTTCCCCATGCACCCGAGGGCCCTTATATAGGCCAAAGCACCCGGTAGGTACAAGGAGGGTCATCATCTTGATCTAAATACATTTAATGCTTCCTCTCGTGTTGTCCTGCCTCCAAATTTTATTAAATGCCCACGCGTTCTTACCCGGTCCACGGATGGGACCCTTGTGACAGTAGGAGAGGCGTCGAGGAATGGGCTTGTTGCGAAAACCTTGAATCGATAAGCTGCTTATGGCAGAACTCGCCGTTCGACACGCAGACGGCGGCGAAGGAGCCTTCGGAGGCGGCCACCGTGCGCTTCACCTTCTTGCCTTGCGGCGGGCGAAAGCAGGCGTCCGCCAATCGCCGCCACCCGCCACGCGATCGGGCGCCGGGCGAGCGGCGTGTTTCGCCACCCGCCGCCGGGCGCCACGCCAACCGGCGCTGGCCGGCGGTCGTGATCGCCGCCCGTCGCGGCGACCCACGCGGTTAAGCGCCAAAGGCGGCGAGGCGTGCTTCGCCCTTCGCTCGCCGGCGCCACGTGACCGACGCGCTGGGCGTGGCCGTGATCGCCGCTCGATGGCCCGGCCGCCACGTGGCTGGCGTAAAGCAAGGCGTGCTTTCGCCCACTCGCACGCCGGGCGCCCGTGACCGACGACGCTGGCCGTGGCCAGGATCGTCCGCCCGATGGTCTTGGCCACACGTGGACCGCGCTTTATGCTTGTGGAGAGGTACCCTAGCGTATAATACGACACCCCACGATTTATATTGCTATTTATGATTTGTGTTCCAAATGTAAAATGAAATCGATATTGACAACTTGCATCCACAATACTTAAAACTGTGCCTACCTTTTGTTTATTCTCGCATGTAATATCGAATTTCCGTGTGGTTTGTTGAGTACGGTTGTGTACTCACCCTTGCTCCCAATCCCCCTCTTTAGATTTCAATTGAAGCTGGCGAGTTCCAGAAGACCGTAGATGACGATGTTATTTGGTTTTGGAGGCCTTGATCTATCTGCTCAGCGTTTCCTGTGGGTGTTCAGAATGTATTTGGTGCTACCGCACCTTTTGTAAAGCCTTGGCCGTTAGGGCCCTTATTTCATCTATAAAATGTTCGTGATTTGCTCTTTTATCAAGCAATGTACACTTGGTTACTCGCGGTAAAATCCCGGTAGGAATGAAGGTATTTATACGCACCTCCGAAAAAGGCGGTCCGTCACAAATAGGTCATAATTGTAGCTCAATATCTTGGCCTATTTATGTAACTAGATCGGGATTTTGAACTTGCTGGACAAAACATTCCTTGTGTGCGTGCATGCATGCATGCTTAGATCACAGTGCAGCACAGTTGATCGAAAAGCTTTGTGTCCTGGCTAGCACGCACTGTGGAGTGTTGTGGTGTCCTTGAGGCTAGCTAGGTCCCAACACGGGCACATGAGTCGCACTGGCACAGCAGCACGCAGAGTCAAGTCTCCTTCGCGCACCCGGTTAATCAAAGTGGACCACGCCTACGTACGGCGCATGGATCTGTCGCCACAGGGGTTACAGGACCAAAACTACTGCTACACTAGTATTAGCACATTTGTGTTACATGTGCACTATGGATCTTTTGGGGGCTTACTCAACGTTTGGTACGAGTGGCCATGGACTTACTCCGGACGCGTGGGCGTATCTCGGCCTATCTTGGATTGCTGAAATTATTAATGTGCTTCGCTTTTTTTTTTTCTCTTCATTTTTGTTTTGGCTGTGTGCTTCGTGTTAAGCGAGGTAGGAGTAATTCAAAGATTGTATCTTCGATGTAATTTTCTTGAAATGAATAAAAGCTTCCATTTTCAAAAAAAATGTGCACTATGGAGTGATCGACGCCTACACTGACTTACGATACTCAAGACAAGACATACTCCGGTCCCGTACATATTATACAGAACACCGTGTTGTTGTCCATAACTCGTGTGTTAACAAATCCGACTCCAATAAAATTTCTAGTTCTAATTCCTGTGACCTAACGTACATAGTATAGCCTCAGTACGATCCCGAATATGGGTTCCATACCCGCCTACCCGCTCTCGGAATTTTTTTGGCACGCGTGGCAAGAGAATACCATTTCACACGTACGTATTAGCACAAATTAGCCTTGCAATTTCCTCGCTGACAAGACGACCTGGTCGCTCCCGTGCTAATCAAAAGTTAGAATCAGTAGTACAACAGTACGTGACACATGTACGTCGTGATCCGCTGGCGTCGTTGTCTCACGTACGGTAGATTTGTGCGGCCCTAGAGAAGCAACGACGCGAAGCACACCGCTCCCGTCGCGGCTCTCTCGACCGCGAAGGGAGACGAATCCGGTGAGCTTCCGGGAAACTTCCGTGCGCTCAGAGTCGAGCCAGTGCTCATTATCAGCGAATTGATGAACCGGCCTGGCCATTCTGAGAGCCAACTGACAAGGCCCATCGCCTCCAAGGGTAGACCTATTCCTATGGCTATGCATCTATTTTATGGTCGGCTTTAAAGCAAGTATAATCAGCGAATTGATGAACCGGCCTGGCCATTCTGAGAGCCAAAAAAAACTGACGAGTGGGCTCATCAAGCCTCCAATGTATGGTAGGACCTATTCCTATGGCTATGGGAGCATCTATTTTTACGAGTCTAAACGCACGGACGACCCACTTCTATTGTTGCAGCGCCAAGTGTAGCCATTCCACGCAAATCCACTTCCCTTTCCCACATGCCAGCTCGCTTCCCTCACCAGCTCTAAATACCACTTCTCCTTCCCCGAAGGAATGGTGTGTAGCTAAGTGAAGATAATCTATGGCATGTAGCGTTTAAAATTTTCAAATTAGAAAGTTTCAACTTCAACACAAAAGATTTTAAATCGAAAAATTTTAAATTAGTAATAAGCTTTAACTTGGAAAGTTTCAAATCGAAAAGTTTAAAACTGAAATGTTTCAACTCAGATAACTTTCAATTCGAAATATTTTGGTTCAAAAATTTTTATTAAAAAAACTTTCGGTTCGAAAAGTATTGGTTTAAAATTCAACTCAAAAAAATTTTAAATCATAAAAGGATGTGAATTGAGAACATCCATCCATGATTTTAGACTACAACAATATTATACTCTAGCTCTATATATGCTATATATATGGTGCCTCTAACCAGATGCTTGGTTATTTATTATCCTAGTTCGATCCGCTGGTCAGAGAGGCCCTAGATTGGAGGAGGTTACCCTACCATGTTAAGTACAAGGGATTAAGAAAGTTGCAACAGAGTCACAGCGTGGCAGCAGGTTTGAGTTTGACAAGTAAACAAGCTAATTAACTAAGTAGAAACGGACCATAAATATACGTAATAAGATATATAGCCGTGTACGTAAAAGACATTATATAGCATTAATGTCATGTCTAAATGTAGATCGGGCGTGCCTTGCTGAGTCAAATAAGGGGTATAGCCGTATAGGTATCTCGGCGTGGGGTGCGAGAATTATTTTCTTTCTTTAGAAAATATATATAGGAAATTCACTGATAAGTGTAGGATACGTATCACGTGTATATATTGAGTCGTATCCCTGTCCGATACTAATACACGTACCAGTATCGATGTATTGTGCGCTCTCTCTCTCTCTCTCGGTCTCGAACAGCTTCGTATGCTTGATTATTTTAGTTTGTGACCTGTCTCATACTGATAATTAAGAACACACTTCCTGCTCATACATACATGATCTTTTTGGGCCCGGCTGTGACAGGGACGCTTGTAATATGTTGTGTTGGTCCCAAACAGAGGAACATGTCACACACCTAACCAACACATGTACAGGAGAAAAGAACCTCTTTTTGAAGAGCAAAAATCTTCTGTGTCGCTTTCTCCTTGATTTTTTTTTTTCAGGCTGCACGTCTTATATACCAGGGTGCTACCGTCCTGGGCACGACTGTCGATCGAGAACCCTCGCATTGTACACATTAGTTTGATTGTAACATATCTGGATGTTATGCAAAGTTTGAAAACCGACTACATGAGCTATATATCTGGTGCACTTCGAGACAAAAGGAAAAAAATCTAGTTAACATAACTATTTTTTTTCTCTCTGTCTACCGGGAAAAAATATTTTTCTTCCATATAGATGACAGGTGGATCCTTCGGAGCATTCGTCACAACTCTGTTCGCATGGTGCATACCCAAAAAAAAAAAAAGGAAAAAACGGCGCCCATCGTTAACCGTGGTATATTCATACGTACGTACGCTATTGTGCTTGATAAGCTAATATATATTTTAGGACTTATTTGTAAAGTCCAAAGCTAGTATTTTAATCCAATATCTTCATCCATCCATACAGAATAATCGGAATTTTAACAAGGCATTTCGCGTGTGCAGATGCATGCATGCATGCTTAGAGCACGGTGAAGCACAGCTTTGTGTCCTGGCTAGCACGCACTGTGGACTGGAGTAGTTGTGGTGCCATATCCCCCAAGAAAGGGCAAGCTAGCCAATAGACATGTGTGTTTCTCCATGGATCGATCAGTTCGGTCTCGAATTTTATATATATATATATATATATATATATATATATATATATATATATATATATATATATATATATATATAAGCCTCTTTTTCTACTCGGGAGTAATTACTCCCTATGCCGTATTTCACAACGTATAGGATTATCTCATGCGACGGAGGGTATGTCGCGTAGTATCTGAGTATATAAGATCATCTTGGTGGTATGTACATTTTTTGAGAGGTATGCATTATTTTTTAGGCATACTCCTTTTATCGTATATATGAAGGTATTTGCAAAATACACTAAAATCATGAACTACCTTGCAATTTTTTCATGATGCTCACATTGGAGTATCTTATAATTAGTGTATGAGTGTACCCAAAGTGATAAAGGAGTATTTCAAATTCGTTTAGGTGGTATTTCAGAGGTGGGAGTAATTACTCCGGGAGTAAAAGATATATTTCATATATATATATATATATATATATATATATATGAGTTGAAGCCTGTAATAAACACCAACAGTTGAACTATACAAGTCTTGGGATTAAATATATATTCAATGTTCCGAAAGTGCCCTAAAAGAAATCACAACAGCAGGGGTACTAGCGCCTGTTTATTTCGTGTTTTTTTTAAAAAAAGCTAAAAAATTAAATCTAAATAAATATTTATTTTTTAGCTGGGTTTTTTAAAGCATGGAACTAAAGGCTAAATCCGGAGAGATACTATTTTTGCTTATTGGGAGTTGATTTTAAATCAATACACTAAAGTTAAAGTCAAATTACCCTCTCTATCACGTATAAACGAGGATTAGTTTTATGACGATTAAACACAAAAAGAGACTCTAAGCTATATACTAAAAAGTCCAAGTGTTAATGGACGTGACCGTACTAGGTTGGCGGAGGAGTACTAACTAAGTCGCCTAGGCGACTGGTGCATCACATGGGTCGGCTCGCGCTGGTACAGCAGTATGCCAGAGTCCAGTCTCCTTCGCGCACCCAAGTAATCAAACCCTGTGGACCATGCCCACGCAAGACCCATGGATCTCTCGCCACACGGGTTGCACGACCAAAACCGTGGCAGCGTCAAGACGGCCACGTGTACGTACCATAATCTCCCGTACGGTATCGTCAATAATAGGGCATACACCATTAGGGGTGCAAAGCGGAGCGGATAATTAAAACCGATCGATCAAGACCGAATTAGTTTAAAATCCGATTCGAATCGAAAAAATGATATCGGTTACATCCGGATTCGATCGAGATCGAATCTGCCTATCCGAAAAAATATGGGGTAAGATATGGGAAGAGAAGTATCCGATCCGTGATCAGATCCATACCCGCATATCAAGAGATATCCGAAAAATATCGGTGTAAATGAGTGCAATAGATATCCGATAATTGATCCGATAAATATAAACATTCTACATCATATAAGTTCATATGTTGATTGGAATTATACTTGGTGCATATTATTCTTATATAGGAAGGCAACTATTATTGAATTTGAAACACTTATATGTCTCCAAGGTTCTAGTAAAATTTTGTGTATTTAATATCTTGTGACATATATGGTTACCGCTCACGTATTATCGACTAACTATTCAGAATCGAGACTAACTGAGTATCCGGAATGATCGTATTGATTCGCCCGTGATTCGCGTGGATGAAGTAATCCAGATTCGTGATTGAATCCCAAGACCGCTGTCCGTAATATCCGATTCTATATCAGGAAAAATTTGAAATATGATCTGAAATGGCGAAATCCGTCCGTATCCGATCCGTTTTACCCCTATACACCATGCACCATCCCACCCCAGAAACACTTTGCCCTTTCAGTGATGCCATCATTAAGACCGTACTTATATACGTGTCTGTTTCGGTAATGCTCCCCGTTATCTAGGCCGTACGTGAAGGTACGGCCTTCCCTGGCCTCTTGTCCGCACGTTTTTCTTTTCTTTTGCTGTGTGAGAAACTAGTGATGTTTTTACGTCGCGCGTGTTAGCGATTGCGTTAAAACAATAGTTCTTTTTCGTAAAAAATAGTTGGAATGATCTAAATATAGTTACACCATTTTTTAGCATTTATTTAGAGTCCTTTCACGAAAACTTCGTAATTTTGTTGAATCAAAAGGTCCATTTTGTAAAAAACCACTGAAAGGATCTACACGTAACCACCTTTTTGATTAGGGGCGCTCGCGGAGGGAGGACACGAATTTTTTCTGCAAAAAAATATAATTTCGTTTTTCTCGACGATGTTTTTCTTTTAAATTGGCCGCTATTATGCAAAATCGAAAGGTTCTTTTCGCGAAAAATAGGCGGAATGATTTAAATGTAATTACACTATTTTTCGGTATTTATTTAGAGTCCTTTTATGAAAGATTCGTAATTTTACTGAATCAAAAGATCTTTTTTTACAAAAAAACTGCTAAAAAGATTTAAACATAATTACTAATTTTTCTGAGGATATTAATGGAGGGGTGACGCGTGGATACGCTGGTTGCTCTGGAAACCTGCCAAGTGCCAACGTTAATATAGTGATGATTTGACGTCGGATGTCGGACAGCGATCCGGCTCTTGAGCGTTACAGGATGCTTTGACGTACGGCCTTCCCTGGTTCGTTCGATCCCCCATCACATAGTACTATGTTAGAGCGGGGGCGAGGATCCTCTGCGCCGCAGAAGGTAACGAACCACTTGCGAGCGCCTAGACGTGTTGGTTGGTGCTAGCTAGAGATATTTAAACGGAGATGATAATTTCCGACTAACCTATCGAAGGGTTGCAGGGTAAATATGAAAGAGAAGAATACTTATTTGGTACTGTTCATTTCTGACTCTAACTCACGATATCTTCTGTTTCCACTTCCCCTAGAGCTACTACTATGCTAGTATCAACTATCAACACATTTGCGATATATGTGCACTATAAAGTGATCGACAGCTACACTTAGATACTCAAAACATACTGCATGTGTTCCCGTACGTATATACGGAACACCGTCCATAACTCGTGTGCTAACAAATCCGACTCCAATAAAATTTCTAGTTCTAGTTCCTGTGACATGACGGATAGTAGCCTCAATACGATCCCGAATATGGTTCCATGCCCGCCTTCGTACCCACTCTCGGATTTTTTTTTTTTGGCACGCGTGGCAAGAGAACACATTTCACACGTAGTATTAACACAAATTAGCTCTGGTATTTCCTCACTGACAAGACGATCTGGTCGCTCCCGTGCCAATCAAAAGTTGGAATCAGTAGAACAGTACATCGTACACGTACGTCGTGATCCGCTGGCATCGTTGTCTCACGGTAGATTTGTGTGGCTCTAGAGAATCAACGACGCGAAGCACACCGCGCTCCCATCGCAGCCCTCTTGACCGCGAAGGGAGACGAATCCGGTGAGTTTCCGGGAAACTTCCGTGCGCCCGAGCCAGTGCTCGTTATCTAGAGAATTGACGAACCGGCCTGGCCATTTTGAGAGCGAACTGAAGAGGCCATTGGACCGTGCCCATCGCCTCGATGGGTAGGACCTACTAGACTCTGTTTGGATAAGTGATAATTTCTTTAGCGGTTTTGAAAACTAAATCCTAAAATATTTCAATAAAATATCCCTAATGCAAACACTCCCTTAGACATCGAGCCAAACATTCTCTACAAACTACGCACGCAACAAATTAGATTTTGAATACATGCTTATTCCGATCGGCTAGAGTCCGCGTGGGGAGTGCGGGATTCCCTGAAAACAAAAAAGTGGTGGGGGATCTCCTGAAAAAAAATAATAAAGTGGTGGGGATTTGTTCCTTTTTTAAAAAAAAAAAAGAAACTTTGATTAATTTTACAAAGGAAGTGAATTGAGAACATCAATCCTGTTAGTAATAACCAAGACTTAGTCCTGTATTTGGAGCAAGTCAGAGTAGAGTGCATGTGCATGACAACGTACGTAACGTACGTGAGAGCATTGGGTGAGTCGTAGGCTGTAGATCCGGAGTCGTGAGGCCGGATCACAGGAGTTTGTTTAGTTGGTGTTTGTTAGCTGAGTTGAGTCAGCATTTAAATGTTTAACTTGCATAGTTGTGTGGTGAGAGGTGTGAAGAAGAAAATATCAGAGCAAAGACAGGAGTGCGTGCGTGTGAACTTATCTCTTCTTTTTATCTTTGATCCTTTCCTGTACGTGTGTGTGTGTTTATTATCTCGAACGTATAGCGTATGTGTGTGTCTTTGTGAAAGAGATCAGTGATTGATTTCAGGTAGACACTGTCATCGCGTGTGTTTGTGAGGAACATAAGTAAGAGTGTAATTTCTTAGTGAGAAAGAGAGGAAATCAGTGATTGATTTCTAACAAATCCATGACTTTAAACTACGAATATATATATATATATATATATATATATATATATATATATATATATATATATATATATATATATATATATGGTGTCTCTAACCAGACGCTTGGTTAATTAATTATTATCTTATTTCATAAGGGCATGTTTGAGCTAGACCCTAGTTGGATCCGCTGGTCAGAGAGGCCCTAGATTGGATTGGACGAGGTTACAAGGAAGGATTAATCAAGTTGCATCACAGTCAAAGTGTGGCAGCAGGTTTGAGTTTGAGTGTTTGACGAGTACACAAGCTGAGATTCTGTACCCACACCGTGTATGCCTTTACTGACTTACTCCGACAGTGGGGCCCCACTGGACTCTATCCAGACCCGTGACAATGAAAAAGGACTAACGCTTGCAGCAATGGTCATGGAGGTCCATCCATTTCACCCACCCATCGGGACAACACGGAGGGTTGGCCGTTCCCATCTAACTTAACCGCGGTTAATTCATTGGGCTAGCTGTCACTCGTTCTTTCATGCCATGGTTAATTGCGGATTTTACTGTGTCAAGTGGG
This sequence comes from Guadua angustifolia, assembly GCA_036346375.1. Taxonomy (NCBI): domain Eukaryota; kingdom Viridiplantae; phylum Streptophyta; class Magnoliopsida; order Poales; family Poaceae; genus Guadua; species Guadua angustifolia. The sequence goes on along the minus strand of CM070500.1, from coordinate 70,784,554 downwards.
CGGCCGCGCTCCACATTTTGAATATCTCAAGGAAAAAATAATTATTTCAGTATTTTTTCTTTTAATACAAATTATACAAATCTTAAAATAATAAAAGGTAAATAATCACTATGTACTCTTCGTTCATACTTTAATATCTATACAACTATCTACGGTGAAAATATGAAAGCACCTTAAAAAATTATTAGCTCCGGTTAATTTCCCTCTTTTTTTTATTTGGAACTTGGGCCCTCCAAGTGTTAATTCTGGATGACGCATCAGCACTGAAGAACGGTATTTTAGCCAGTAAAATAGGAGAGCGTTCACTGGAGAGCACTGATACTTTAAGCATGCAAATCGAGCAGGAGGAGCTAGTTTAACTTAATAGGCGGAAGACTCGGTGTCTACGTACGCATGTACGCCTGGTGCGTGCCACTCACCAAGACCCAAGAAACGCCTGGTGCGTGTGCGCATGAGAGAGAGAGAGAGAGATGGAAGAGCTCACCGGCGCAGAGGCAGACGACCCAAATGTAGAAGAAGTTGAGGTAGGGGACGCCGGTCCTGGCCTTGTTGGTCGCGTCCAGCCGGCACCCGGGGCACCCCTCCCGCGTCTTGCTCCCCCTCCCCCTCGGCGCCAGCAACGCTGCCGCCGTCTCGCACTCGCCGGCGGCCATCGGTTGGTCGGTCTCCCTCTCTAGTTTCTCCTCTCCCTCTCCCCTTCTTCCTTATATGCTAGCTAGTTTCGCGGGGTGCAGCTAGTAAAGGCTAGGGGCGTTCGCTTGTGAAGCTAATGCAGCGGTAATGTCGCCTTAATTAACTTGCTTGCGAGGTTGCGAGACTGTAACGCGCGAGTTGGGGAGGAGGGGGGGTTCTCTTTATAGACGCGCGTGGGCACGGTCGATCAGGACCCGGCACGCACCCAAACGGACGGCACGGTCGGGTCGGGCTCGGGCTCGGCACGTGCGCTTCTTCGCGCTCTCGTGAGGGACAAATTTCCTTGGGAATTGCTAGGGCATCTGATGCGTGGGGCAAGGTCGGACATCTCCTTTAACGCCTAGCACTTTGTAGTTATGCTTATTCTTTGTCAGTCATTTACTATCAGAAAGACTTTTATTCGAACGTCCAATGCACTGTTTATTTTTTCAGATATTTATAATATTTTTTCTCGTATGCAATGTTTTTTCTTACGTATGCAACATTTTCCTTCGATAACAGTATAAACAGTAGAAATGTCGACATAGTAAACAGATGTTGCAGACGTTGAAAAAAATGTTACACACGTTGAATAAAAATGTTGCACGCGCTAAAAAAATATTGCAACAAGCGCCCGATGGAATGAACAGTGCATCGGACGTCCGATTGCTAGTACTCGCCTTTATTATCTAGTTATTCACTCATGACGCACTCATTTCACCTTTGATTTTTTTCTCTCCTGCACATTCGATCACGGCATACTACCTTAACTTGGCTATTTCTTGTCTCTCGTTGTGTAACCAAGAACGCCGAGCAATCGTGGTGTGGTCCGGATCTCACGCTGCCGCTTCCATAGTGCGATCTCATATCTTTCATCATGTTGTTGCTGTTCTGGCTGTCGCTCGGCACGCCCACCCCCGCCTACCTCAGTCAGCTGAGCAATCATGGTGTGGTCCGAATCTCATGTTGTCGCTTCCACAGTGTGATCTCACATCTTTCGTCGTGCCGTTGCTATTCCGGTCGTCGCTCAGCATGCCCACCCCTGCCTACCTCAGTCAGCTTCATGCTACCTGTCCCACCATCCGTTGTCAGAGCTAGAGCATGTCCACCGCATCGGGAGCGACACCAGTGCGACAATCAGGATGCAGTGGTGGATTTAGGATTTTCCTAATAGATGTCCAAAGTTATAAAAATATTATTCAATGTAAAATATAAAGGTTCACAATAGGAAAAATATAAAGTATAAATTGTTCTTACTAGACAACACATAAAATAATTGAGAGAGATTACAAAATAATTAAGAAAATTACAATCTAACTCGACATTCCTTCATGACTCACTACTACAGAACGACACATCACTATCACTTTATCTGTGTCGGTTCTTAAGTTTTTCGAAAAAAACGATTGTGATAAGTAACTTCGGAGGGGTGTTAGTAATAATCACTATCGGTTACGAGATTATAAGTGATTGTGATGTAGCTCTGGATACATCCGAATCGGTTCTCTCTAAAAAGTGATAGTGATGTGCTTGCGGTCATCACTATCGGTTCTTTCATGAAGTGATAGTGAGTATCGTGATATCACTATCACTTCTATGAAAAGAACCAATAGTGATGACCGTGCACATCACTATCACTTTTTAATGAGAACCGATTCGATGTCTGCATTATTATCACTATCGGTTCTTTTATAGAAGCGATAGTGATGATCGATGCACATCACTATCGCTATTGAAAAGAACCGATTACGATGTGCTCGTGCTTATGACTAGTGATGGCCGTGCACATCACTATCGCTTTGAAAAGAACCGATTCGATGTGCCTCGCTAGGTTATATATACCACTCATTTGAACTCTTCTCTGTTGTTGCTCGGAGGAGATTTCTCGCCGCCACCCAGAAAATAGCTCATATTGTGTGGTTGGAAGCAATACTTGGGTAAGAAAATTTGAAGTCCTCATGGGTGGGTATTAAGAGGGCAAAATTGAAACCCTATCTTGAGGAGATTCCCTGTTTTTGCCATGTTTTGCGGTTTTCTTCAAAATGTGATCGCAATTCTTTAAACCCTTCAATTTTGCCTTTGGTAATTTCGATATGTCGTCAATAAAGTTTAGGTTGCCTTTGGAATTGTGTACGTGCTTTTAGATTTCACACTCTTTATTTGACAAGCACATATCTATTTAATTTTGTAGTGCGATCTCTGTTTATATGGAATTATTATTGCTATCATGTGGTAGTGTTATTAGAGTTTAGGCGGCGTAACCTCGTCTCCCGTTCGAGGGTGCTTATTTATAAATATCTTTGAACGAAAGGGCATATTTATAAGCGGCGATCTCGAATTGTCCCGTTTTTGATTAGTTCGAGGATATATGGTTCGAGCAAGTTCTGGTGTGTTGTACAAGTTGATTAGATTTGATAGCGTCTCTCTGGTGTTCTCCGGATACACCCCTCTTGACTGTTGTCGAGGCGTGTATCCGGAGAACGGCGAGAGTCGCCAAATTTTCTCTCGAGTTGTACAACGGCTTAGAACTTGCCCAACCATATATCCTCGAATGAGATTAGGACCTAACCTATTTAGAGATTAGGAGTCATCGTTGGTACCCTTGTTTTGTTTCGTTGTAGTAGAAAGATTTGCAAGCTCTTGCACTAGCTATATAATTAGATTATTTGATATCATTGTTGATGTTAAAATTTATGTCTCTTATGTAGGAAATTGGAAGCTTTAAACCGGGGAAGAAGCTAGGTATCGATCGGGAGTATATTTATATATCTTGGAACATGTCCACTATTTTGCAAAGGTAATATTAATTGAAATGATGTCTCAATATTTAAAATAGCTATAGCTAGTTGTCGCTCGATTTTTCCTTAATTTATTGTGCGAAATTTAATTGCAGATGGACCATGAGGAATGGATGTATCGGAAAAGTCGTGTGAGTGCTGAATTTGAGAGGGTGTTAAGGAGTTCAAAAAATTGCGAAGGCGACATGGTGAGGAGGGTGTAAACTTCATATATTGTCCTTGCATTGATTGCACGAATCGAGGAGATTTAACAACTCATCTCAAATTGAGGACCACGATTCGACGTGGCCGTGAGGAATTACACATGTTGGATCCATCACGGGGAGGCAGTAGTACCCTTCCGATATGCAACGAAGATACGGTGGAACGGATGACGAGTTGCTGACTGATATGTTTGAGGAGGATAATTTGGAGCAAATGTTGCGGGATGTGGAAGGTAATTACATGGAAAGAGAGTTTGAAAAGTTTAAAAGCTTGATAGAAGGCGATGCCAAACCATTGTTCATAGGTTGCAAAGCGGAATACACCGAGTTGGGTTCGGTCCTTGCATTGTTGAGCGAAGGCAAAACACCGTTGGAGCGGATACAAGTTTCAATGCACTACTAGTTCTTCTATCGGATCGCTCGAGGAGAAGCGAGTTGCCAACAAGCATTTATGAAGCGAAGAAGCTACTATATCCCATGGGAATGGAAATAGAAAGGATACATGCATGTCCGAATGATTGCATCTTGTCTAATAACGCACATCGGAGTTGCACGTTTGTCCGATTTGCGGTGTGCCCCGGTACAAACAAAAGGAGAAGCGTAACGACAAGAAGCGTAAGAGCGGGCAATGACGGTGAAGAGGTCACTAAAGGTGCACCGCCAAGGTATTGTGGTACTTGCCCATCATTCCCGTCTGGAGCGGTTGTTTGCAAATCGAGAGAGGCAAAATTATTACGTTGGCATTACGAGTCTCGAAAGGAAGATGGCAAGGTGAGACACCCGCCGATTCGGCTCAATGGAGAAACATCGATTGGAAACATGAGGAGTTTGGTGCGAAATGAGGAACATAAGATTTGGGTTGAGTACCAAGCGGAATGAATCCGTTTGGTAACATGAGCGATCGTCCTGACACTGGCGATTCATTGTGTATCTACAACCTCCCTCCTTGGTCAGTGCATGAAGCGGAAGTATATCATGATGTCATTACTAATCTCGGGACCCAAGCAGTAGGAAATGATATTGATGTGTACCTTGCACCATTGATCGAGGATTTGGTAAAATTGTAGAATGAGGAGTCGTCGTGTGGGATGCGTACAAAAGAGCATTTCACCCTACGGGCTATGGTATTTTGCACCATAAATGATTTCCGGCCCTTGGTAATTTGGCGAGTTTCTGATCTGAAAGGAGCCAAAGCGTGTCCTATTTGTGAAGAGGGCGAGAGTCTATGGTGCCGAATTCCAAGAAAAGCGTGTATATGGGTCACCATAGGTTTCTACCTCGAAGTCATCGATACCGTAAGATGGATGACAAATTTGATGGGAAGAGGAAGTCCGTTCGCACCATGACCTATGAGTGGAAGCCAAGTATATTCACGTGTAGAGGATATCGATGTTCAAGAAAAAAGAGTAAATCTGTTAGTCCTAGGACCATTTGGAAGAAGAGGTCAATATTCGGGACTTACTATCTTTGGAAGGAGTTAGATGTCGGCATTGTATTGATGTCATGCATGTTGAGAAGAATGTCTGCGACAACTTGGTTGGCATCTGTTGAACATACACAGGAAGACCAAAGATGGTGTCAATGCTCATCACGACATGGCCTACATAGGAATCGAGGCCAGACTTGCGGTGATAGAGGAGGATGGAAAAGGTCCGTACATCCTGCTGCATGCTACACCTGTCCAAGAAGGAGAAAGAAGATCTCTGCAAATGTCTCCAAAGTATTAAAGTTCCATCGGCTACTCATGAACATTAAGAAGCTTGTGTCTATGGATGATTTGAAGTTGTTGGGCATGAAGTCCCATAGCGCCATGTCTTGATGACTCAAATGCTCCCGGTTGCAATCGAAATATTCTCCCGAGAGGATGTCGGGTTGGCAATCACAAAGTTGTGTTATTTCTTCAATGCGATCTCTGCAAAGTTATTGACCCGATGTACTAGACAACTTACAGAGTGAGGTGGTGCGGACTACTGTGTCACCTTGAGATGCATTTCCACCGTCGTTCTTTGGCGTAATGGTCCACCTTGTTGTTCACCTTGTCGAGAGATTAAGATATGTGGACCCGCTTTCCTCGTTACATGTATCCGTCGAGAGGTACATGGGTATATTAAAGTCGTGACGTGAGGAATCGATTGGCTTGAGGGTAGTATTGTTGAAGGTTATGGGGTGAAGAGGTTATTGAGTTTTCGTGAGACTACGGGTAAAGACAAGCAATCGGTGTTCTGTATCTCATCATGAGGACTTCTTTGGTAAAGGAACCGTTGGGTCCAAACTAATGAGTCAGAGGTTTGATATGTATTGCAAAGCGCATTTCACGGTCTTGCGAATAGCGCGAAGTTCGATCCATACATCGGAGCAAACATAAGTTGATATTACGGAAGAGAATCCACAAATAGATGAGCTTTCCATCGCACAAGAACACAATGATCGATTCCTCACATGGTTCAAAGAAAAGCGGAGGTCTCCTTTAGTGAGAATGTAAAATGGTTGGTGACGGACCAAGATTTAATGTCTGAGACATGGCAGGGTACGATATTAATGGTTACACCTTTTACCGAGAGTCAAGATGCCAAAGTCTTGTCCAAAAGCAGTGGTGTGAGTATAAATGCTTTCTCGATGATCATCACTCAAAGCAGTCTCCCCAACCGCAATGAACTCCTACTATGGGATGATCGAAGAAATTTGGGAGCTCGATTACGGAATATACCAAGTTCCATTGTTAGATGTAAGTGGGTACGACTTCCACATGGAGTGAAGGTCGACAAGAGAGGCTTTACTATTGTGGATCTCGATGAGACTCGCCTACAAAGATGATCCGTTTGTCCTTGAAGCAAGCAACTCAAGTCTTTTACGTCGCGATCCGGCCAATCCGAGGTTGCACGTCGTTCTTCATGGCAAGAGACGGATCGTAGGAGTTGAAGATGTTGTAGATGAAGAAGAGTATAACCAATTCGATGAGATACCTTCATTTGCGAGATGGGGCTTGTCTTAGCGGGGATGATGACACACATGGAGCCAATTACATGCGAGTAGATCATCATGAAGGGTAGTATTGTAAATAAATGGACTATTATAATGTATGTAAAATTCTTTGTTTGGAGGCTTCGATTGAAATGCATGCAATTTCTCTTTATGCTCGCACTTTGTGCCATATGTTGTGAAAGAAAATTCCATTTGACAAAATTACTTTTGGGAAAGCTTGTAAATAGTCGAAAGCTCATTTCGGAAATTTTCGTACAATTCAGATTAATTTGAAAAAGTTTTGACTTTTCTCGCTTTACGCACAAATCATGTCTCTGAAATGAATTTTAGCATATTTCTTGAATGAAGTCGCTTTTTCCAAAAAATTCTTTTATGGAAAGTTTTGCGATATCTGAAATATGTTTTTGCATAATTTCAAATAATTCCAATGATATTTGCAAAAGTTTTACACTCTTTGATCTAATTGAAAATGTCTTGCATGCATGGTTTTGTGCGAAAGGCAATAGTGCAACTTTGCACTTTGTGCCATATGTTGTGAAAGAAAATTCCATTTGACAAAATTACTTTTGGGAAAGCTTGTAAATAGTCAAAAGCTCATTTTGGAAATTTTCGTACAATTCAGATTAATTTGAAAAAGTTTTGACTTTTCTACGCTTTACGCACAAATCATGTCTACGAAATGAATTTTAGCATATTTCTTGAATGAAGTCGCTTTTTCCAAAAATTCTTTTATGGAAAGTTTTGCAGTATCCTGAAATATGTTTTTGCATAATTTCAAATAATTCCAATGATATTTGCAAAAGTTTTACACTCTTTGATCTAATTCTGAAAATGTACTGCATGCATGGTTTGTCTGGAAAGGCAATAGTGCAATGAACTACATCAGTGTCGGTTTTCATCATAAAAGCGATACTAATAATAAAGCATCAGTATCGGTTTTCTTAAAAGAGTGATACTAATGATAAAGCATCAGTATCGCTTTTCTTAAAAGAGTGATACTAATGATAAAGCATCAGTATCGGTTTTCTTAAAAGAGTGATACTAATGATAAAGCATCAGTATCGGTTTTCTTAAAACAGTGATACTAATGATGAAGAATCGATATCGCTTTTCTTAAAAAGTGATACTAATGATAAAGCATCGATGTCGGTTTTCTTAAAAAGTGATACTAATGATAAAGCAATCTATGTTTTCTTAAAACCGGCCCATTTTGCGACCATAGCCATTTCTGCCTGAGCTGCTCCACGCTTAACCCTAGCCGCCGGTGCTTGCCGCCCGCCTCCCGCCTCCGCCTGCCGCCGCCTTGACGCCCGCCCGCCTCCCGATGCCGGTGCCTCACCTCGCCCGTGCTTGGGTGCCTCGCCTCGCCCGTCGCCGGGGACACCCGCATCCTCCGTTGCCGACACCGCCCGCGCCCTTCGACGCCGACGCCCCCACGCCACCACCACACCACCGACGCCGACGCCGAGGGCGCCACGCATCCTCCGCCGACACCGCCCAGCCGTGAGTATCTTGACCGCACTTTGTTCTGTTGGGTGAGGTGTTGGTCTTGCTCAATGATGAACTAGGGTTTATATATATGATCGAACATTTTCTTACGTGTTTTAGGCCTTGAATTATAGACTTGAATGCTTAGAAGAATTGATCATTTTGCTATCGAGAATATACTCGTGTGATAACTTGTTATTGCTTAGTTCATTCTCTGTCGGTTTAGTTCAATTCACTAGTTTACGCTTACTTGTGTTACTAGAATCGATCTCGATTGCTTTCACCCATACTCGGTATTGATCGGTGCCTAGCGCATTCTTGATTAATCAGTACTTGTTTGATTATTGATCTATTTTGATTGATCTGTATATGAGTAATCTTAACTGATGTCTAAATTGATTTAGTTCATGCTAGTGGTATGAGTAAATCAGTTGTTCGTATTTCGGAAGAAGTAGCGATGACAAACAATAAGAACTTTGCTTTTACTTGCTGATCTGGAAGTCGTGTACTGTTTTGGTTAGCAAGTTTAGTACTGGTTATGATCTGAACTGTGTGTATACATTGACAGTACAATTCTTTAGTGTGCATTTTAAGGTGGTAAGAATTCAAGGCCTAATCCATTGAATAATTTGTTAGCCCATTTGTGATTGTGGTGAAGATTCTTATCTTGATCCAAACCCTAATCTGAGAGCACTAATCATAAACCATATTGGGTTTTGTAGACATAGAGCAATTGACAACGGTCTTTTGAGTGTCTTCTTATATTTGATTATGTCAATTATACTACTTTTGAATTGTGTAATATTTATCATACTGTTAAATGGAATAATCAATAAAATCCTGCTCTTATCCTCGCTTCTTTTAAAACAATTGTGAGCCTTGCATGAACTAGGTTGGTATTTCGCCTTTTGTTTTGCGGTGAAGCGATTCAGCGGCGATAATATAGATGGTGAACTCATTCAAGCTGGTATAAAAACCAAGGTTACGTGATGCATAGGCTGTAGGTCATATTGGCAAGAGGAATTCTTATGTATGGATAGTATCTTTGCCGACTTTTTTTTTTGGCATTTGTCACAGATATGATCAATCTTCACAATGTCCTTCATCATGTTTGTGAGGTCCTATATTTTACAAGTCTTTGTTAAGTTCCATTTTGTTATATGTAGATATACGAATCACAGTTTTGCTAATGGCTTATTTTCGGCATATTAATTTTGTTTAGACATGTGTTTACTTTTAGCATATTACTTTTGTTTAGACATGTGTTTACTTTCAGCATATTACTTTTGTTTTTATCTCAGCATATGTTAGAGTTTAGGTTGCGTAACCTACGTCTCCCGTTCGAGAGTGCTTATTTATAAATATGCTGGAATAGCATATTCATAAGCAAGCAGTCTCGAATTGTCCACGTTTTTGGACAGTTCGAGGATATGTGGTTCGGGCAAGTTCTGAGCTATGTTGTACAACCGAGTTGATTTGATAGCGTTTCCCTTGTGTTCTCCGGATACACACCCTCTTGACTGTTGTCGAGGCGTGTATCTAGAGAACGGCGGGAGATCTTCCAAATTTTCTCTGAGTTGTACAACAACAAGGAACTTGCTCGAACCACATATCTCGAATGGGATTAGGACCAAACCTATTTAGAGATTAGGGTTATCGTTGGTACATATTTAGTTGGTCAATGAGATATTGCATGTTATGTAAACACTAACTTGACCTTCTTGTGTTGCTATTCTTGCAAGTATCGAAAACCGACCTATTGTTCCCATTGTCTTGCAAGTATTATTGCCATTGCATTAGTACATTAATGCTCAAATTCTCTGTTGATGTTGTGAAATCTGAAACTTGTTGGTATTTCCAAACATCTCGCTAGTGCTAAATTCACTTGTCATATGGAATGGGCTTTTGTTTTTTATCGAGCATAGGTTAGAGTTTAAGTTCGTAACCCACATGTATCCGCATTGAATTTAGAGATTAGGAGTTATCATTGAACTTATTTAGTTGGTCAATAGATAGACTTTTGTTGAACAATTGCATACTATGAATTATCTGTTGATCCTTTACAAGATTTATTGTCAAGTGCATATAGTAGCTTCAAATTGCTTTCTCTCATGTCACACATATGACCTTATCGAGATAAGAAAACTCAAAATGTTGCAACTAGAGAGCATCGGCTCAAATGCATGAGAACAGTAGAAGAGTCTTCTTGAGGGCGAGCATGGTTCCAATTACTAAAGGGCGAGTAAGGTGAGGAAGACCCGAGGACCAAACAAAGGGGCTCTGAGGGAGAACGCATGAGTTCTCCGCTTCAATGCCACGAGGTGCACGGGCCCTCCTAAGTACATGGGCGATACTGGTCATTTCTTGGCCAATTGGTGAGGAGAGAGTGCCCATAACAATTAAGGATTGGAGAAAGGAAGTCATTGTTGAAGCGAAGAATCGGTTGTGGGGCGAGGTTAAGAGTAAATGGATTATAGAGGAGGAAGATGAACCCAAAGCGAGGCAGTGCGCCTTGAAGAGGATGGGTGTGGCCTTGAGGCACTTCAAGACCCTTATGCACTGTGATGCGTCTTTGAAAGGCCGTACACCATTCGAGAGGTATCCATTTGTGACCCACGATGTTTGGGCGGAGTTCACGAGGATGAAGGGTACACAGGCGAGCGGTGAGAGAGAACACCGCTGTCGGAGGCATAACACGCACCCGCACCACCTCGGTGCAAGCGGCTATGAGGGGAAGAAGGCAGTGGGCGCGACTAGCCGAGGAGTGCACTCACTCGGGGACGGTGATGCCTTACTCCCACATATCGAGGCGGCACGCATAGCTGGGTATTAGCGAGGACAAAAAACCCTCGACGGGCAGCTTGTAGTTGCAAACCCTACTACCGCTCAAGTCGTCTCTACCATCGTAAGACATCTAACTTAGTACAATACAATTGACCCAACTTGTTGTATTTCAAATCTAATTCGTACTAAGCTTATTACGGAAGAGGTAAGCGGTGAAAAGAGCAGGGACCTTCTGAGCCAAGGGTCGAAGGACATCTGTCGTCTGCGATCGGAAGTCCGACCATAAGGGGCGGTGCTTGCCGTGAGGCGGGACACACGAAGAAGTCCTACTTTCAAGATGGCTGCGAGTGCCGTATCAAGGTCATGGCAAGCACGTGAGGCGCCTCAAGGACACACTAAGGGAGCGGTGAGGGGCGAGATTAAGGAGGAGATGAGGGGAGATGATGGCACGTGAGGAGGAGATAAGAGGAGATGATGGCACGTGAGGATCGCTGAGGGCCGAGATGATGGCGATGATTTCCCAGTCGAGCGGATGCCCTCGACTCTCATAGAGAAGTCTCAGTGCCCGACCTAGCAGTGCAGTTCCAAAATGATAAGACCGGTCCCGGTGAAGGTAATAATTAATTTTTCTGAGTTAAAGCTACGAGTGTAACTCCCGCAATGTTTTTCCTCAAGTTGTACACTTCTTGCATGTGCTGCGAAGTGCGGCTCACCATCATGACGGAGGATGGATTTCCGTCGAGGTCTGCCTGCGAGGTTGCATTTCCATGCTTGAGACCGACCTGTGCATGGTCACTGTGGGGAAGGGCTACATGAGGTGCGGTGGACTCGCCCACGAAGACTTCTTATCACATGTGCTCGATTTCCCCCAGCGAAGATATCACCACTCTCGGGCAAGCACGCATGTCGTTCATCAAGTGGCCCACGGCGGGTGTCGTCTTGGTCAAGGTAAAAAGTCCCTCCACGTCTTCTCTACCATTCGGTACTCTGCGATAAGTTAAATATATCGTGCTTAGAGGTTCCTCCTCCTTTGCTCTGCTCTGCTCCTGCGCTGATCCTGCTCCTGCTTTGATCCTGCCTCCTGCTCCTCACTTTGCTCCTGCTCCTGCGCTTGCGCCTCCTCCTGCTCTGCTCCTGCTCCCTTACTGCTCCAATGCTTGCTGATGACCTGAGTGCAGACTGGCGTGTAAAAGGACAAACACGACACCGTAGAACCACAGGGAGGCCTCAGAGACTCCTTCCGCCAAGAGGGCAAAGGCAGACAGAGCCACAGGCGCCCTTAAGGTACTGAAAAGCCCCTTGCCCGACCTCGGAGACTCCTTGACCCGAGAAAGAAAAAGTCGGCCACAGCCACAGGCACCTGTATGATTATAAGGCCTCGAGCATGGAAAGCCCTGATTGCATCGCCTTAACTGAATGATCTAGGCGGTGGACTCGCCTCCTCCATGGATGGTACCTTGATAAGGTGAAGGGGAAGAGCGTCGAGTCGACTTCAGCGTGAAGTATAAAATGGTACATTTTCACCGTGAGGAGAATGGAACATTCCCGTCGGTTTGAGGATCTATTCGTGTGTACCAAATGAAAGCCGTCGATATTTCTACTTTACGATCATGAACGCTGTGAGTATCACACCATATAGCTTGCGCTCATGACTTTCATAGGATTTTGCATTATGTTTTTCACATTCAACACGAGTTGTAGGATAATGAGACAACGAGCCGTGAGCGAATCTACGAAGTTGGGTTTGTCGACCCGAGCTTGTGTCTGCGATCATGGCTAAGCTTCAACGGGGTTCGTTGCTAACTACATCAAGGGGTATTGCAAGTTGAGTCGAATAAGGACTTCATTGTATTGCCGTACCACGAGGAGTAAGTAGTACTTTTCGATTCAATTACTTATGCGCACTTAAAACCGTATGTGAACTTATTTCCTTGCACTACATTTTATTTAATAAGCAACCATTGGGTTCTACTCGTCCTCGTTCGAGTGAAAACAGATCTACACATTTAACTTCGATCGAGAAGAGACCGATGGCATCTGTGATCAAGCCTCCTTTGCGTAAGTAAGCACATTATTGAAACCTAACACATCGAGGAATTTAACTACGTTTATTTTTTTGACTCAATGGTGCTCTCCAATGTATGTAGGGTTTCTCGGACTATGTCGATGAAGGAGGGCCATACGACGACAAAAAGGGCAAGACAACTGCGATATAAGCGATTTAAGGTACAAGTGCCTAGCATATATATGATTAATTTTTTAACATCTAATCTTCGTGGGCTGAATTTCTTTTCTCTCTTCACGAGTGCCATCAACAGGCAGCGGTGACCATTACGGCTTCTATGTCATGCAAAGCACATGCTCATCGTGGTCGGTAACTCACAACTTTTCCTAAGGTATATGTCGTGCATAATAATATACTTAGCCTTTTACATAGAAATTTTGAAACTGAAATTAATCTGATCATTTTGTTTTGCGAGAAGATCAATATCCCCAGAAGAGTTTAGGCGACAAAGCACTCAACAATTCTGAGACCACTTATGCGATTGGTCTTGGTTAGAAGTTATATCGAGAGGATGGCAGGTTTAGAGATCTGAAGCATCCTACTAGTCCATATGTAAACAATATTAATAATATATGTCAATGTGATATGTATCGAGGAAGTCCATGTCTTGATTGTCAAGCATGTTTGAGTTGTATATTGTGAGCGACTATGATATATATGTGTTGTAATTAAAGCGTTTCTATTACGTGAATGTGATATATGCATCACGTGTTACGTATTGAGAATGTGATGATATATATTGTGCATCTTGTTTTAATCTGTGCTTTTTTGGAGAATTTGCAAAATGGCACACCCCAATGGGTCATCGAATCGGTTCTTTAAGGGGTCTCTTTAAAGGGTCATCGAATCACTTTTCTTAAAGCGGAATTCGATGAGGGTCATCGAATCACTTCCTTCGATGAGGGGTCATCGAATCACTTCCTTAAAGAACCGATTTCGATGACATTTTATCCGATCGGGTCAAAACCGATTACGATAGCTCCACCTCATCACTATCTAAGGACATCGTATCGCCACTAGAACCGATTCTAATGCTAAAAAAGAACCGATTCTGATGTGCCGTTCTGTAGTAGTGACTTAGAAACGAGATATAATGTCATCATCATTAACTTACACAAAGAATTTTCACTCAGGAAATGTAACCAAGCAATCATTCAAGTATTGCTCTCCCATCATATTCCTTATCTTATTCTTCACATAATTCATTGAAGAAAATACTCTGTCAACACTAGTAGTTGCTATGGAAAGAATCAACACTAGTTTAAGAAGCTTGTAAACAAGTCTATAAATGAGGCTCTTATTTGTTTCAACAAGTATTATAGAAAGCTTGACAAGATTTTTCACTTCTCTAAACCTTTCATCTTTACGCATGTCAGCAATGAAGTGTGTAAGTTGAAATGGAAGATACATCAATTCTGTGCTTGAGAAATCCAAGGATAAATTTGAGCAAGCTTAACCAAGTTGTTTTTGTCATAAGCAGCAAATGAATCAACAGGATTGAATGATGCCATGTATAGAAGCAAATATGTGTTTACCTCATTAAACCTGTCATTAAGCTCTCGACGTTGCCTATCAATTAATGACACTTAAAAACATATCAACATAGAAACGATGGAGATTGTTCACTTTTTGGAAGAACCTTTTCAAGCTTGCAAATGGTTTATGCAAACCATCCATTTTAGCAACTTTGATGCCATACTTTACACAAAAAGAAGTAACATCTTTTAGAAAACTTTCCTATCTATCATCCTCCCATAGTAATTGTAATTGAGTTTTTGTCAAATAAATGAGTACATAAAAAGAAGTAACATCTTTCAAAAAAGTTTCTCGTCCATCATCCTCCCATAGTAATTGTAATTGAGTTTTTTCAAATAAATGAGATCAATAGCATTGACAATATCTTGATCCCTATTCTGCAAAGTATTGCTTAAGTCATTTGTGTACCCAAATATGATTGGCAACAAGTGTGCTATAAAAACAAACTCAAAGGACTCAAATAATGTTAACATAGTTTGAGCATGTATAGCCTCTGTGCTTTGAGAGCGGTCTTCTCCATTCTTTATGAGAACACGCTGGATTGAAGGATATAAAGAAACAACATGCATAACAGTTTTGTAGTGAGATCCCCAACGATTGTCACCCGGCCTACCTAAGCCCATCTCTTGATTCAAACCTCAGCCAATTTCTATGTCACCCAATTATAATGCTTCTATAATCTACTTAGCTTGAGCTACTCAAAGCATTTGTATCTTTTTACAAGACATTCTAAGAACATTCAACAAATATGTAAGTTGTTAAAAGAACCAAATATAGTCACCATTCTCCTTAGCAATAGCAATAAGAGTTAACTGAAGTTGATGGGCAAAGCAATTGATATAATAAGCAAAAGGAGACTCATCCATAATTAGTTTCTTTAGACCACTTACTTGGCCCTTCATGTTATTAGCGCCATCGTATTCCTACCCACGGACCCTAGCCAATCTCAATGAATGATCCATAAGCAAAGACTCAATTATAGTTTTAAGTGTCAAAGCAGTAGGTGTTTTCAACATAAATAACACCGAGGAACCTCTCAACAACCCATCATTTTTATCAACATAATGCAAGCAAAGAGCCAATTGTTCTAGTTGGTACACATCACTAGATTCATCTACAAGTGTTGCAAAATAATCACCGCCATGATCTTCCATGATAAGCCTGGTGGTCTCTTTGGGACAAGAGTTGATGAGCTCTTTTTGTATTGTACTAGCAATCATTCGATTGTTCCTTGGAGCACTTTTTAGAACTACCTTGCTAACATCTTCAAAGTTTTCTGTTAGCCAATTTAGAAATTCAAGGAAAATTTCTTTGTTTTGTGATTCTTCACTTTCATCATGCCCACGACATGACAACCCTTGACGCAAAAGCAATATCAAGCACTTAATTGAATATGTCAAGCGGAATTTATACAAAACCTTGTCTTGTTTGGTGTTGGAAGCAAAAGACTCTTGAATTGATGCTTTAGGTCTAATGAACAATTCATATTTTTCTTGAACTTCATTGTGGGCACTATTAATACCACCAACATATTTGTCAAAACTATTTTTATGGTTTCAATTTCTATATCCTCCATTCACAAAACTATCTCCACAAAAATGATTAGTTTTATCCTTGAATAAATAGCAAACAAAATAGAAAGCAGCATCTCGGTCCACACTATACTCAAGCCAATTATAAGAATCATACTCACTAGCTATGAACTATCGCATACCTCCAGCATTTCTCTTGGAAAATTATGATCCCGTGGTTGACATGGACCCAATGTGTTATACCCCCTTCTAACTTTATCTTGTACATTGACACTATAATTGGTGATTGGAATCCTCTTTTTGGGATCATAGGGAAGCAAATCAATATCACAAATTGCTTCATCATCTTCTTCATCATCTGTAATTAGGGATAGGGATACTACTCCAGGTTCTATGCTTGGTTGAGTTGGTTCTGAGCTTGGAGCTTCTTCTTTGGTATCACTCTCATTACGTACTTTGCTTTCAATTGATATCGGTTTAGGCATTGAACTACAATCTATGTTCTACCTCTTTCCAGCTTTATTCCACAAGAATTTCAAATCTACATGCTTTCTCTACATTTTCAAATGCTCTACGGTCTAAATTTCGTAAATCATGATTCACCATTATAAATCAACATAACGAAAGAATGGAAGATTGGTTTCTGAATAATTGAATTGGGGATTTTAGCTTAGGGAATTCACATGGGCATAGGGACGTCACATCCACAGGGGGGATTTCAGCCTGCCCTGCCGGCCTACCTCCCGCTGGACCTGCTCCCTCCTCAGGTTCGGTCATCTCTACAATAAGAGTATGTAAATCAAGTCATTATATGTCCCAATTTGTTTGATAATTGCTAGCAAGCAGATAAGTTTGAGTTTATATATGGCCTATATCAAGATAACCGCTTTTAACCAAAACCTCCCAGTTTCACTACATCCATCAGAATTCAGAAACTCCAATCGACTTAATCACAGACATTCTCAAAATACTATATAGCTTTAAAATCTTTCATTTCATTTTATTTGTTTGAACAACATGCATTACATCATGAGTAGTTCGTGATAGGAAATTTATCTTTTGCCTTAGCTAATTCGCTGCCTGTTGGTGAGGACCGTTACGGGAATTTTGCAACTACAGTTCAAGAGACTAATTGGCGTAAACTTCTGAATGATTCGCATCTACAATTCAAGAGACTAATTGGCGTAAACTTCTGAATGATTCGCAACTACAATTCAAGAGACTAATTAGCTAACATAGCGATTCTTCCATCATCCATCAAACTTATAGCCTAAACTTATAGCAATATGAGATTATCCAACAAAATGAAGGCAAGGGTCAGGATCTTGCCGGAGCAGTGGAGCTAGAAGTCTTGTGTCCGTCAATGGTGCTGCCTCCCGAGTCTTGGCCTTTGCCCTCCGGCTCCGCCTGTCCGTCGATTTGGCCATAGCCCACAGGCCTACAAGGGGTAGGCACCAAGCAGCAGGGGCAGACCAGGAGGAAATGCAATTTATAAGATAGCATTCTTGTCACTCTTTAAATAATATGACACATGGTATAAAGATAACGTGGGGGAGGACTTTGGCTATACATACACGCGCACGCACTGCACAAGAACACCATTCATTATGGTTTGTGATTCAATTTCTGTTAAAAATTGGCTCACAAGAAATACATTTCCTTTAAAATTTTAAAGAATGTATGGTTTATTACCATATTGCCTTTCCAAATGAAGGAAATGCAATTTATAAGATAGAGTTCTTACCACTCCTTAAATAATGTGATACATGATACGAGGATAATGTGGGGAGGACTTTGGCTAAACACACACATGCACGCATGTGCTGGCATATTCGTGTGAAAAATCGCATGACTTGTGACTTGCAATAAGTGTCTCCTAGCACATTAGATCCACCTTTTTATTTTGCATAATCATGCAATTATCACTATATTCATTCCGTTTAAATGTGATTTAAACGTCTCTTAAATTATTTTTAATTAATATAATGCAGTAGGTTACTAGTAAGTAATTGTCGCATTCAATTGACATAATATCATCAATTACTAATGAGTAACTAGTGAGCATCTATATAAAGATCTAGAGACATCCAGTCCAAATGCAACCAGTTCTCTCCTCCGTTCTTCTTCTTCTTCCTATCTGGATAGCTGTACTATGGTGTTGAGCAGCTGAACCGTGCTGACCTTTCTCCTTAACCTACACCATAAAGGAGAGTGAACGGTATCTCTAAGCCATTGCCACAGATATCACTTACATGAGACAACAATAAGGCATCTAGGCAACACATTAGCGTGATCACTCTGCTTCTTCCTCGATGTCGACTAATTCCACAACTGTATCTATGATGATCGACTCTATTATTTTTAAATTTTTGAGCATATTTCAAAGGACAATATATTGTCTACTGATTTATGCCTCTGTAGTCTTCTGTGTTATTTGCCTCATAATAAAATCTAGAAGTAAAATATTGCACACATTTCCAAAACTTTCTTCTCCTTTCCTTTTTCTGTTCTTGTTCTTCCATACTTCTTTCTTTTTTATTTGTACAGCAACTCCCCCAGAATTTTTCATGGCACAAGTATATTTTTTCTTATTTATTTTCTTTTATTAATTATATCTTATTTTACTACCAATGTTTGTTTATAAATTTAAAGTTTCTTTATTATCTTTTATATTTAAATATGTTAACATCCAATGGTTATAACTTACCATCATAGTTAGGGTCCATCAAATTAAGACCCACCTTAATAGTCATAAAGGATATGTCATAGACTTTTATTAGATGAGAGATTTTTTTATTATTTTTACTTGGAGTGGCTACTTAAGTGAAGTATGCAACAGAAGGTAACCGCTTCGATATTGTGTATTCTTTGAGAGCTAAATTCGTAGTGGTGGCCTAAGCAATTCCAGTTTTAGTGGTACGAAGTCGGATTGAAGATGGAGACTGAGTGAATTGAACGTGAAACTACTGTACATTGTCCATCTTTATTTTTTATAAATGGCCACCTACCACAAACAACATGAATAATTATTAAAACTAATAAGGTGGCCCGCGCACTACACAAATGGCTTAGCAATATAAATGTGATTTTATTTTTTTAAAAAAATAAATCATTGCAGAACTTCATTTATGATATTTTGATATTATATGTTATAAGACAGAATATGCTCATTCATTTTCTAATATTTGTTACATGTCATTGAAACTTTCTTCTGCAAATACTTGCATAGCAAAATAGTAAATGTACCATAACATAATATTTTCATTTATGTTATCATCTCTTAATTTCATTATTGCAATGTTTGTGGCTTTCTTTAAATACTTCTTTTAGTACACATCATATTGCTTATAACGGTATAGTCGAGTAAACACATGTCGATGTATCACCCTCTTAATCCCTTTATTCCGTAGATGTCCATAAAAAAAGAGTCAAAATATTTTTTTTAGAATTATATATGGGTGTGTGTGTGTCAAATTCCTTACTCTCTTATATTTTTCCTTAAATTAGTATATTCCTAGAATTTTAATTTAGAATAAAACCAAAATTTATATTTCTGCATAGTATGGAATAAAAAAATAATCCCTAATTTTATTTTATTTCTATTCTTATGATGATTTTTAAAAAAATTAAATTCAAATTTTAGGTTTTAATTTATATTTCATATGAAAATCAAATGGTTAATTTTTTTATTTTTTATTGCAAATTTATGTTAGTTTACATTGTTTAGAAAGCATCTACAAATTCAATAGCTAATTTTTATTCCAAATTTCATCTATGTATTGGTTTTAATTTGAAATTCATGTGAAAGTAAAATGGTTGATTTTATTTTATTTTTTATTTCTAATTTATGTTATTTTCTATTGTACTTGGTATCGACTCTTTCTTCTAATCCAAGCTGTTAATTTTATTGTTATTTTGTATTTAATTTTGAATATTATTTTTACTCTTTCTTCTAATCTAAGCTATTAATTTTATTGTTATTTTGTATTTAATTTTGAATATTATTTTTAAGTTAGAATTGATCTACAAAACCAATAGCTAATTTCTAGTCAAAATTTTAGCCATGTACGGGTTTTAATTTGGAATTCCTATAAAAATCAAATGGTTAATTTCTTTTTTATTTTTATTTTGAATTTATGTTAATTTTTTATTCTATTTGATATGGACTCCTTTTCTTTTAATCAAAGACGTATAACTCAGGTGCGCTAGATAGACAATTGGATTTGTATTTTTGTATGTTTTTATTGTATTTGGCATAAAAATATCCCTCATCAACACGTGGGATATCAACTAGTATCACATAATTAGCAAACATTGACAACAATGTGAACCCTCTATTATAGGATAAAGGATAACCGACTAGAGGGGATAAATAGGTGGTTTCTAAATTTTTGGCTCTAATTGCAATTAATAAAATTACTAAGCAAGAATCGCAATTTTTGACAATTAAGGCTAAGATCTCTAAGGTTCACTAAGTGCTCCAACAGGCTAAGTATAAGCAAGATAAAATTCTAAGCACAAGATCAATATACTTAAATTGTTAGAAATAAGAATTGTTCACAAGAATAGGAAATTCAAACCACAAAAAAATGAGACACAAGAATTTATCCCATGATCTCGAAGATTTGTCAGTCTCCCCTAATCCACGTTGAGATGCCTTGAACAACTTCAAGCTTGCTCTAACCACTTGAGCCTTTCTCGATCACTTTGGTAGTTCTTCCCCATTCTGGATAGGTGAACTCCGGCCTTCACAATCAATTGGGCCTTCTCACAAGTTCCTTTGAGAAAATCACCGATTCCTTCACCTCCAAGCCGACTAGGAAGCGGCAACCTCCAAGAGTAATAAACTTTGATGCTAGCTTGAGGTGTATCAAGTGACTAAATGGCTCAATTTAATGCTCACACTTGATTTCACTCAACTACTTACAAAATATGAATTGAATGGACTTGAGTAGTAGAGAACCTAGTAAGAGCTCAAGAATATGCAATAATTTGTTCAAGAGTTACTCTATGCTGCATATGGAGGTGTATTTATATCTCTTAACAACAATATTGCCCGTTGCTACCAAATCCCTAAAAAATTCAAGATGGCTAGAACTATCGCTCTATTGGGGCCAGTACTGCCAGCCATGGGTCCAACGGTCAACTGTGGCTATTTAATGCTCTGATAGACTAACCGTTACCAGAGGGTTGGCACTACCGCCCATCTGGGCTCAGTAGTGCCAGCCGAGCAATAGTAACGCCCTTATGGGTTAGTAGTGCCGGCCAGGCTCAACCCCAAAAACACCTTTCTGAAAAAACTGTTGCCTCTAGGGCCGGTACTGCCGACCGAGGGGCAGTACCACCCTCACATGGGCGGTAGTGTCGACCAAGCAGCAGTACCGCCCACATAAGGCAGTAGTGCCAACAAGGCAAAACCTCGAAAACAGTCTCTTTTTGTGAAATAGCTATCAGCCCTAGGGGCGGTACTGCTGACTGAGTGGCAGTACCGCCCTACTATAGGCAATAGTGCCGACCATGGTAGAGGAGAAAATGATTTTCAATTTTCTTTTTATCACAAGTGAAAATAATCATCTTATGAGTATAAATTGAGCCATTTTCACTAAAATCACATCAAACTATTAATCAAGAGTCCCTCTTAATAGTACGGCACCTAATCTAGCAATCCGATATTTCTTTAATACTCCTAGATCAGTAAAAGCTATGAAAAAGTCCTTATATGTTTGTTCGTTAACTTGACGCAATGATGTTTTTTCACTTCATTTTTTATGCTTCATCATGTTTCATGTTTAGAACCAACCTATTTTCAACATTCTCAAATGGAAATATTAGTTCTTTAATTTTGATTGTCATTAATTACCGAAACCAACACAAATTTGGTGGCCTAGATGCTTTTAATCATAAGATATGGTCATTTGGGCTTAACTGCTCCAATTGTAACACCCGGCACAACCAATGATCAAGATATTACCATCATTTAAACTTTTCATCATTTTTACCATAATGTCAACAATAATTTTAGCAAGCAACCTAGAAAATTATCACCACTACTAAGCCGTTCAAAACAATAATTGACATAATCATAGGAACAACAATAAAATCATAATAAATCTTAGAACCACATGCCCAAGCAGCCCAAGTCTTCGCACTTGAATTGGGTATGCTGGATCAAATGTGTCCAAGAGCAACCTTCACCTTTTGGTGACGATGATGAACAAGATTAATTAAACAATAGATAAACCACCACAACTCTCAATTTAATAAAGATAACCAACTAAGTTCATATATCGATTCTTGCAACTATGTGATTGCACCATCTAAATATAGTTAAATAATATCTTATTAATGAATGAACAATAAAAATTAAATAATTGTGGCCGATGAAGTGCCAAGTGACATAGTGGCACTATTCCCATTCTATATATGTTGCCTTCAATGATTAACTAAAATATTAAAATAACTAAAAGTGAGTTCACGACTTAGCAAGTACATAATAAAATAATAATATAGCTATATATTATATTCATCTCATTAATCATCTTTGGTTGAGTCCACGACTCAATAATATAACTATTTATCACATTCATCTCATCAATTATCTTTTATGATTGGCGATGCAATACAAATATGTCTGCATGCTAATATGCTCATTATATAACGTATACCGGTATCGCTAGGTGCATACCCATTGATTTCGCACCGTCTCATACACTCTATCCCATAGAGGTGCCTACCGAATTAGGTCTTTCATGCTACACCAAGTAGGTCATAGAGGCTCACATAGGTCACATCTTACATCAAGAATGAACACATGCAATTGATATGAGTTATTAACATGTTCTATTATCCCCATTATTCTCATCATCATTACATATTAATTTTTCATAATAAATTAAAGGAACCATTTAAAGCATCATGATAGCAAGTTTTCAATAAAAAAGAAATAACCATTTATATCATTATTCTATTGTACACTTGCTTTTTTACTATAAGAAATGGAAAGGGAACTGGTTGAAGTAAAATCCATAGTCACACCTCCTACAGTAGGTAAATCCATCTTAAAAATATGCCATAACAGTATTTACATCAAACATAACAACATCGCTTCTACGTATATCCCTAAACTTAACTTTCTTTCTCACCGGACAGTTTTCCCATTACTATCCCGTGATCGAAAGATCATAACTCCTAGCTCAAGAGTCCAAACATAGCAAATCATATATTTTTTGAAACCGCAAAAGATTATCTATAATTTTATAATTATCCATATTTTCCAATTAATTCATTTAACCCTTCATTTTTGGTTCTGAACATCGGTTTGTTGTTTTATAGAACAACATAATTTATAATTTCATAACTATTTTTATGCAACTTTGAACATAGAAAACCATAGCATCTTTAGATTCTAGGGAAAATGATCTAGTTTTCTCTAGTTATAGACATAATTTAATTCAGCCATTAACTAGCCTTAATCCGCATATAACCACGACTACTCTCAGCGATGACCGATTTGTAGACATCAAGCTTCTACACAACATAACTTTCAAACTGATTAACCAAATTTTACGTTCTTGTACTTTAATGAAATTTTAGACATTAATTTATATTTTCATGGCTTTTACAAATCATGAAACTGAGCATAGGTACCCCATAACTCGATCCAATGCATAAACCACTATTGAACAAATACCGAACTCTCCTCAAATCCATCTCAGTGCTCTTCGACTACCACATCTACCAACAAAACGACCATAACAACGCTCCACTATAGCGCCAACATAACCAAGACCCACCTATGGTTTATAACTGTGACCCGAAAATTCGTCGAAACCATTGGTGTCGAGGATCCTACTGGATCCCCTCGCGTTCCTCGCTCCTTCACGCTTTCCAAAATTCCCACACCATGTTCCTAAGATTCTCGACATCTCCTGCACACAATGACGCGAAGGATCTCAGATTGGATGTACGGTTTGATGTGGCCCACACGGCTCGGACACACTCTAGAGCAGCAAGGCTGGCATGACAGGCACACACCTTGGCAACGGCTGGCAACCAACAGGACAACGGCGACGTGGCTGCAGGCGAGGAAGGGCGATGACGGCTGCGATGCATTGGCTAGCGGCTGGACGACAATGGCGTGACACCTGGGTGACGACGGTGCTAGGACGGTGACTAGGGCAGCAATAATGCTCGATGGCTGGGCTAGGGTTAGGGTTAGCTTCCCTGCCCTTTTATTTGCTGGCCAGGATGCATGTCAAGTCGTGGCTGACTCGGTCACGGCCACGATTTCTTCTTTTTTTCAATTTGCTTGCTACTTCCCTCTTATTTGCAGTTTGGTCCTAGGAAGGCAAAAATAGATATTACACCACAACCCTTAGAATTTAGTTAAAATCCGCCAGGCACGCCCACGGGAGATCCCATGTACGAAACCTCAAAGATCTGTTTGGTTCTCCATTAAAAAAATAAAAACAAATAAAGAAACATTCTCTAGGCGTCCAGGGTGCTGTCGGACTTCTGTATCCATACAATTCTTCAAAGAATTTTAGTATCTTTTTGTTGAGAAACCTCGCTACCGGGTGTAGTCCGGGGTTTCCCGACAATGAACAATACAATGAACAGGGAGACACAGAGTATACGGGGGACAGAGTTTCTTTATTGCTTTCTCATCAATCCATACAATGAGGGGACCCCCTTCTATTTATAGTCCTAATCTAGGGTTTCGGCTGATGGGCCAAACAGCCTTCGTGGGCCGCTTCGGTTTCTTAACACTCCCCCTTGGCCCTCTGCCGCGAGATGCATATGCCTCATCAAAACTCCAGAAAAACCCAGTGGGAAAAAATACTTGGAGAAAGAGTACATAGCATACGCTTGCTGTGTTGCGCGAATTGCCTCATCAAAAACCTTATATGAGAAACTTTCGTAAAAACTCACTAAGGGAAAAAGAGTACAATTCACCCAAACTTCAATGTTAATCTTCAAGATCACGTTTGGGTACTCAAACTTCAAGTTCGAGATTTATGTAGGAGTATGTGAAATATCTCCCCCTGAAATCTGCACTTCTCTAAGTCTCATCATCCCAATTCCTTTAACGCACCTTTCAAAAGTAGATCTTTGGGAGTGACTTAGTGAATAAATCATGAGATTTTCACATGACTTTGTATGCGAGACCTTAATCTCGCTCATCTTATGCAATTCATGAGCATAGAAAAACTTGGGGTTGATATGCTTCAGAAGATTGCTCTTCACATATCCCATCTGTACTTGAGCAACACAAGCTGCATTGTCTTCATAGATGATCGTGGGAGATTGTTCAATGTTCAAACCACATGACTTCTGGATGTGGTGAACCATTCTTCGAAGCCATGCACATTCACGAGAGGCTTCATACAAAGCAATGATTTCCGAGTGGTTTGTCGATGTCGAGACAAGAGTCTGCTTAGACAACTTCCAGGAAACTGCTGTTCCTCCACAAAGGAAAATATATCCCGTTTGGGACTTACCAGTATGCGGGTCCGATAGGTACCCAGCATCGGCATAACCGACCAAGCTTAGTTCATTCATATTTCTATAGAATAGGCCGAGGTCCTTGCTTCCTTGAAGGTAGCGGAAGATGTCCTTAACCCCTTTCCAATGCCTTTTGGTGGGTTCTGCGCTGTACCTGGCTAGCAAGTTCACGGCGAACGTAATGTCCGGTCTGGTGCTATTTGCAAGGTACATGAGCGCTCCAATTGCACTCAGATATGGGAATTCCGCTCCGGGACTTCCTCCCCTCTTCTCTAGGCTCAGATGGATCTTGGTCTGCTTGGAGTGACCTTCCGACCATTGGGGTTTTCGCAGGATATGACTTTTCAAAGCCAAATCTTCCCAATACTTTCTGTGTATAGGCTGATTGATGTACCAAGATTCCTCCTTGGACATGTTCAAGCTGCAAGCCTAAACAGAACTTAGTTTTACCCAAGTCTTTCATTTCAAACTCAGACTTCAAGTATGAGCATGCTTCTTCAATTTCTTCATCCATTCCAATGATATTCAAATCATCTACATAGACGGAGATTATATAGAATCCGTTCGAGGATCGTTGTATAAATACGCATGGACAATCTTCGCTGTTCGTGTAGCCTTTCTTGCAGAGAAAGTCACTCAAGCGATTGTACCACATTCTTCCTGACTGCTTTAGTCCATACAGTGATTTCTCCAATTTCACACTGTATAGGTTTTTGTTTGCTCTATCTTGATTCGGGATCGGGATACCTTCCGGTACTTTCATGTATATCTCCGAATCCAAATTTCCATATAGATATGCTGTAACAACATCCATTAGCTTCATTTTCAACTTCAAGTTGACTGCCATTGAGATCAAGTATCTAAAGGTAATTCCTCCCATGACCGGAGAATATGTTTCTTCATAATCAACTCCAGGACGTTGAGTGAAACCTTGAGCAACGAGTCTAGCCTTGTATCTTACGACTTCATTGTTTTCATTCCTCTTCCGAACAAAAACCCATTTGTGACCTACAGGGTTTATATGGGGAGGCGTGCGGCATACAGGCCCAAACACCTCTCTTTTGTTCAGAGAGACTAACTCTGCTGTGATTGCCTTCTTCCAATCTTCCCAATCTAGCCTTTTCTTGCACTCTGCGAGAGATGCAGGCTCGGGATCATGATCAATGATCGAGGCGATCTTCTTTGCAAAGTATGCATCGACATTGGCTGTTGCTCTATTCAGGGATTCTCCTGTTATTACAAAATTTATGGCCATTTCGTCATGGGGTGCTTCATGCACTTCTACTTGCTCTTCACTGTTATTTCCCATCACAGGAACAAGTTCCTTTAGCTTTTCATCGCCCATGTGTGCGCACACATTGTTTCTGGCGGCTTCCTGCAATGGAAGATTCAAATTTGGAATTGCCTTTCCATAGGCTTCTTTCTAGCGCCTGTGTCTCAATGGCTGCCCCTTCTTTCCTTGGGGCATTTTTGTGATTGGGCGTGGTAAGTCCTCTTGCCCGCTTTTCTCGAGACGTCTCCGGGTACTTTGGGTTTGAGAAGCGATTTCTGTCCTTTTCCTTTGAGGCCTCTGAGCAGGGATGAGGATACCATCTGCTTTCTTTGGTATTTCCACCTCTCGGTGCATTTCTTGCGGTACATGCGACTTAATCACGCCTTTCATATCACAAAAATGATCAGGCAATTCATTCGCTAAGTTTTGCAAATCAATTATCTTCGGACTTCTTGATTTGTTTCATTAGTGCGCGGTCATGCTGGGATCCCAGTAGAATGCCATATGATTTCCCGGCATTTTTCATCCAAAGGTTGATTTCTCCCCTAATGACGGAAACGGTCCTCATCAAAGATACAATCGGTGAATCGGTCAGATGCAAGTCTCCAAATATGGGTTCCAAATACCGATTATGGATGCACTTTCATAACCAACGATATCCCAGACTTGCGGAGAGGACCCATTGCAATCCACCGAGGGGCGGTATAGGTACATATACCAAACATCCAAACTTTTCGAGATGGGAAATCTTCGATGACCCTTGCACTAGTTGCATAGGTGAATGGATGTTGTAGGCCGATGGTCTAAAATTAATGAGAGTCGCTACGCGTAAGGCTGCGTGTCCCCAATAGGTGTTGGGCAAGTTACAACTCGCAAGAGCGGTCCGCAATGAATTTGATCCTCTTTATTAGTGCTTCGCTAGTCCATTTTGCGATGGACATGCGGCATGAGTGCTCAACTTTTATTCTGTTGTTGTGCAATAATCATCAAATGCCTTGGAAGTAATTCACCGCATTGTCCATTCAATGGACTTCACACGATGATCGAAATGCATTCTTGATTCGATGATCTGCGAGATCAGCTTTGCAAATGCATGGTTTCTGGTTGACAGCAAGCATACATGCGACCATTTCGAGGAAGCATCTATAAGCACCATGAAATACCGAAATGGCCCTGACAAGGGTTGAATCGGGCCGCAAATATCCCCTTGGATACGTTCCAGGAATGCAGGGATTTCACTTTGCACTTTCATAATAGAGGGTCTAGTTATTAATTTCCCGGTGGCACATGCAGGGCACACAAAATCTTCATGATTCGGAAAATTCTTAACATTAATGCCATGACCCTGTGAGTTGTTCACTATATTTCTCATCATTCTAAGACCAGGATGACCTAATCTACAATGCCACAAAGAAAATAATTCAGAGCGTGTAAAGACAGTCTTCAAAGAAGTATACACTTCGGGTGCATGAATTTTCGTGTAGTACAACCCAGATTCATATGAGGGACATTTTTCTAATATCATTTTTCCACATACCGCGTGCTTCATGATGCACAAGTATTCTTTGCCATTTTCTTCATTTGTTTCTACGTGAAACCCATTGGCGCGGATGTCTTTGAAACTTAAGAGAGTGCGCGTTGATTCAGGGTACAAAAGGGCTTCTTCAATTACCCAAGTTGTACCCATTGGCAATATAATTGTGGCTCTTCTAGAACCTATTATACAAGAATCGCTTCCTGCGATTGTAGTAATTCTTCCAGCGTTCTTCGTGATCGACTGGAAGTATTTAGACTCTCTTAGGATAGTATTTGTTGTGCCACTGTCAACAATACATATCTCCTCCATTTGGGCGCTACACGATTTCTAGATAATAGAAATATAATTCCAATCAGACAGTGGCAAAATAATTCAAATATTGCTTGCAAAAATAGAATACTGGAATAAATGATAAATTACATATTCATTCATGAGAAAGGAAAAAGTATGCTCTTCGAGAGCTTACAATTCATTATTCAAAATTCATTAACAACCACAATCTAGAAATAAATATTAATAATAATATTCATGCTTTGGACTTTCCCTGAACCGGATTCTTCTCCTCGTTAGTGATCTTCTTGCCACATAGAGAGAGATTGGTACAAATTCTGTACAAGGTAGAATTGTACTCGGCCACTGTTCTGTAGTCTGTAAACCTCAGGCAAACCCAATCTTGCTGTGCTTGGAGCAAGATGGTGGACTTGAGTTTCTCGAACCGCTTCTGAAGTGTAGTCCATAACTCAGGTGCACTCTCCTCAGTCATATATTCATTCTTCAAAGTGGCTGAGAGGTGATGCCCGAGGAAATGCAAAGCTTGATCGTTCTGCTCAGCAGTAGGTTGCGCGTCCTTCGAGGACCCTAGGCCGATGGCAGTTCGGAACTTCTTGCTCTTAAGCACGATCTTCATATCTTGTGCCCATGTGAGATAGTTCTGATCATTCGAGGCCAGTTCTTCAAACTCATGTTTGATAATGCTATTCATTTGCATATTCATAAGATTCTTTCATTAGATTACTTCGTGCAATCTAATAGAGAGTGGTTGCAACATTCATAAATGTATAAATGAAATTCTCACGAATTTCCAGTAAACTAAAGAAAGTAATAAATACAAGATTCATAAATATTCACAAAGATTCATAGATACAGTTTTGTGCATGTATGTGATCGACTTCGTGCCTGCGATCAGATTCATGCACTCGATCGGCTTCGTGCGATTGGCTTCATGCATGTGATCGGATTCATGCGCGCGATCGACTTCGTGCGATCGGTTTCATGCGTGCGATCGACTTCGTGCGATCGGTTTCATGCATGCGATTACTGCGTATTTATAAATTCCATCATTAGATTACTGCGTGTAATCGGATAAAAGAAGTTGCAAAATTCATAAAATACAGAAATTAAATTCCCATGAAATTCCAGTGAACTGAAAATATAGAGCAATAAATGCAAAGTTCATAAATGCAGGAAATTCCTTTCGGCCACTTGAATGGACACTGGCTCGGTGGACACTAAAATTCCTTTCCACGAATTCTTTTACTGCCTTCAGCCACTTGGCCACATGGTCCACACGTAATTAATGGGCCGGCTTTGAGGACAGCATGGCCGCAAGGCCTTCTTGGCCGCATGGCCCGCACAGGAAGAGCTGGCGCACTAGGGTTTTACCTCCAGCCGCCAGCGCCTTTTTCCTTTTCTCGCCCGTAGCTTCGAGCTGGCGTCGAAACAATCGATCAATCCGGTCTACCATGGCGGCGCAGGAGTCAAGCGAGGTGGCGGTGCCTTCGAAGCAGCTGGTGCGGGCGTAAGGCCGGGTGGGACGACGGCGCCTTCGAGGCGACGACTGGCCTGGCGCATGGAGACCGGCGGCCCGGCGAGCTTCTCGGCGCGGTGGCCGTCGCGCGGTACAGCGAAGGTAACGCCTTCGAGGCTGGCCGGACGGCGGTGTGCTACGGGCACGGAAGGCGGCGCGCTGCGGGTCCACCGACGACGGCTTCGGGCCGGGGCGGCGCGGTTCTGCGAGGCGTGTGGCGGCCGCGCTACGAGGCGGCGCTACGGTCGGCGGCTTCGTGCTGCGGGATGCGCGACGGCCGGTGGCCCGCGATGCCTTCGAGGCGAGATGCGGCGGAGATGCTTCGTGCTCCGAGGTGCCGACAATCCCTTTTTTTTCACGTGTGCTGTAGCAACGTAAAAAGAAACAGAGAAAACCATTGCAGATTGCAGCTTCGTGCCACGTAGATGCATACGAAGGATTCTCTCTACTTCTCACCTTTCGATTTTCGATTCAATCTGCGAGCGAATTCCGTAGACTTTCGCGTAGGACAGAAATCGCGTAGGATTTTTCGACAATCCGAGTGGATGCCAGCGTGAAGACAAATCGATACAGATCGGATCGGGCGATCAATCGCCGGTAGTAGTCATTCTTCCTTACCAGCCCCATACCTTCGCTCCTCCCAGCACTGCTAACAGCAGCAAAGCTAGAATCAAATCCAAGCGTCCGTCCACCGAAGATTTTCCGCTCGGGTTTTTGCAATTTGCGTCTCCGTTGCTTTCGGCTGCACAGCACTCCTCGAGGGAATCCGGCGATCCCCAAATTGCAGTCCTCGTATAGGGAGGGGTGAGGTACCATAATAACAGAATAAGCAACGAGAGAGTAGCTAAACCAACGGATCAAACACGACTACTGCTTTTAATAGACTTGTTTATGTAAGGTGCTCACTGCTCACCCGATTGAACCCACGAAAACAAGCCAATATTCAACAACTCTACCATTTTAGTTTTTCTACATAGTCTTGTTTTGAGATTAATCCTCATATGCCACTATAATTAGACGAAAATTCAAGAATGTAATATTGACATATGGGATCACACAATGAGTGACATATAAGCGACGAGGTTAACTTTTAAAAGCATATAAGGAATTGCCCCTTTGTTTTAAGTTTTAACCGTTTCAAGTTTGTGCCTGAGGGATTCAAAAACCATTTTTTTTTAGAAAATCGCTAAAAACCGTTTTTTTTTTCGAAAATCAGTAAAAATCGAGCGAAATTCAGTAGAAACTGAAGATGTTTGAATTCAAATTTTTTTGAACTTGGCGGTCAAACAATGGTGGAAAAAATGAAAATTAAGTGATTTTATCGATTTTTACCGATTTTCGATTGGTTTTCTTCGATTTTCAAGTGTTTTTTTTTTATTTTTGAGCATTTTATTGATTTTCAGCACACCAAAGAAAAATTTTAAAAATTTAAAATTACAGAAAATCCCAACTAATCTATGAAATACCTCAAAGAAATTTAAACACTTTTTGAAATCATTTATTACTTCTAAAAAATCCAAAACAGCAATTAATGAAAAGGAACAATGACACTGCTAGATTTTTATAAATATTTAAAAGATTTATTATATTTTGAAATTTTAATTTACCTATAACTAGTGCCAAAGGATCATGTACTAAAATTTTTAGAAATATTGGACTTCCTTTAGTGCCCATATAAAATCAAAAACAAAAGAGCATATACAATGATAATAGCACTTTCAGAATTTTTTAAAAATACACATATCTGATCATCATTTGAAAATTTATAAAATCATTATAATTATGTTAGAGCATCAAAAAAAGTTTAATAAATATTAGACTTCATTTTGTTCCCCTAGAAAATAAAAAACTGAAGAGCGATATTTACAAAGATCACCGCTGTAATTTTTTAAAAATATATAGGTCTGATAATCATCTAAAAATTTTATAACATCATTAGCATTGCCTCAGAACCTCACATAAAAATTTTCAAAAAAATTTAACACTTTTTGTAAATTCTAAATTTTTTAAAAAAATTTAGATTTACATTTGAACTTCACGGTTTACCGAGCGGTTTCAAATTGCGAACCGGCTTGAAACGGTTGTTTTTTGTGAAAACCGATTGATTTTTACGGGTTTTGTAAACCCGTACACTGTAACAACGCCATTAAGAGTTAAGCCCAAACTAGCTCAATCCGTTGTGCTAGTAACGTGTAACGACGATGCATGTATAATTGTAAATAGCCGCCACCCCTTATCTCCTCGACCAATCCATTGATCTCCTCCTGGCCATTGATACCATCGTTGTATAGCTTGCTAGCTAGCTAGGAGATTGAGTAGCAATGAAACACCGGTTAGGGATGGCAGTTTTACTCACGCGTTTGGGTATTCGTGGGTACTCCATCCGATTAGGACAGGTATAGATAGCACTTCAGACTTATAGGTTTTCGGATTTAGATACCCGATAAAGTTATAGGATAAGCATGGGTGTCAATTTGTACTTATGGGTACCCAACGGTTATCCTATGACATATGAGTCCTACATTTTAGAGACACACGTAACCCCCGTTCCCCAAATCCCCATTACCCCGATCCTCCAGGCTTCAGCCCGACAGCAATTCCATGGCCCCCGAGGCCTCGAATCCCCAATGCTCTAGCCCTATCGACCACCACCACCTCTGCCTCCCATGCCACTCTCTCTCCTTCCTGAGTCCCACCGCCCTCCACCTCCGTCTCCCTTGGCGCTAGCCGGCCCCCTCGCCTCCCTCCACCGCTTTCATCTCCCTTGGGCCCTCTCCTCCCGCCACCGCTTTCGTCTTCCTCGAGCCTCGGCCCCCTCGTCTCCCTCCGGATCGCCTCCCTCCGCCCCTTCCCCCACGGCCGGATGGCCCCCCTCGCGACCTCGCCCCCCTGGTTGCCTCGCCCCCATTTTTATCCGAACCTGGGCTAATTAACATGCTCAAGGTTTGCTCCATTTCAAGTTCTATGCTAGTGCGGCACAAAATTTTGTTTTTGTTAACCGATTACTAGTAGGAATGTTGCTCGGCTGTATGAAAGGTTTTAAGTGTTGGATAATTAGAAGACACTACATAGAACATATTCCAAAGGTCGAGAAATATTCAGCTGCATTTGTTTGTATTTTGTTAGTTGAAAATGTTGACTCAGTTGGCCTTATTTCAATTGCTTTTTGCCTCCATAGTTGGCTTGCTTGATCTCCCAAAGTTGGGCTCAGCTTTGTGCTGATATATGCACTAATACTACGGGCCTGTTTTGTAGAGCTCCAGATCCCAGCTTCTCCTGAGATCTGAAACTTGTAGGCTAAAATAAAGTAAATTAAGTTTATATTTTTGGCCTAAAATATAAACAAGATGATCCATCTAAACATTCTTAATGTACTCACAGCTCCAGCTTCACGGATCTGTGGAGCTAGGAAAACCCAGCTCCACCAGATCCACGGATCTGGTGAAGCTGGAGCCGTACCAAACAGGCCCTACATCTATAATCTGCGCCAATCTTACGGAGCATTGCACGTCTGATATTTTAGTTGACAATGATTAATTTTTCGTGTTTCTCAAGTAGATCAGTCTTGCAGAACAATGCCTATTATATGTTCCCTGTTTGTTTACAGGATTCCAAGAATGGAAATTTTCTGGTTGATACAAAGATCTAGCTTATTAGTGATTAACAAACAGCAATTATGCATAATGTTGAAAAGTCGATTTTATGTATTCAATAGCATGTTATTTTAATTATGCCTTCTTATTAGCTTTTTTTTCATTTGCAGAATTTTCCAAATGTCTGCTTCAATGGGTATTCTACTCTTTTAGCTCCATCAAATGAAGTGCTGATTCCACCGGAACTTCTATCTGTTGAAGTATAAGTGAATTGTCCATCTTTCCTCATAAGCTTAAGCTTTTGGGTGAACTGGCTGGTGCATGCAACTCAATATGGTATCAGAGCCAAGAGGTCTTGAGTTCAAGACCCGATTGGCGCAATTTAAAAAATAATTGCAGCCCACTTCTATTCCACGTCCTAGGCCTGAGGGAGCCTGCACGTGAGGGGGAGTGTTGAAGTATAAGTGAATTGTCCACCTTTCCTCATAAGCTTAAGCTTTTGGGTGAACTGGCTGGTGCATGCAACTCAATACTATCTAGCAACACTGTTTGGACACCAGACGGAGAGCTTGGTACCATTTTAGTATTCCTTATTCCTTTGTCCCAGTTTTGTTGTTTAGTTACATCAAACTTTTAGCTTTTATTTAATCTAAATAAGGTTTGGAATAATGGAACTTGATTCCACTTCTCAAATAGTGTGGACATAGATATATCCAATTGTCCCCCTGAGGGCCCATCAGTGCCTATGTTTAGTTACATCAAACTATTCATGGGTCTATCAGGTTAGGGTACTCATCGGGTTCGAACGTGGGTACAGAGATCTATGCCCGAAAAACCTAGCGGGTTCAGATAGACGACATAGTTTTGGGTTTCAGGTTCGGGTAGACGGCAATCATACCCGAAGGTATCCACCTGATTGCCATCCCTGACACAAGCAGACGCGACTATTGTAGGACCATGCGTACGTGCATGCATATTGAGCACATGTTGCGTTAACCAAATAATTTGTGTGATACGATTAGGGTTTATACCGGACAGTTTCACTAAATTTCTCTCAAGTTTTTTTTTACTTCTTGATATATCTACCATTTAAATTTTGGTATATTGATAAAGAGGGCATATCAAGTGCAAAATACTTTTATTGTGCAAACTCCATGAAAACTATAAGTACAAGTTTTCAAAAATTCTTAAAAAATTAACATACATAGAGGAGGTTATCTTCTACAACTCTGTAAAATTTAAAGACCAAAATCAATCGCACTTGAAAGATATGTAATTGACAAGCAGCGACCTAAATAGTGATAAACAATAAAAAAATCATTATTTAGGCTTAATTTCTATTTTTCATATTTTTAAATATGATTGTCTTTGGTCTTCAAATTTTACATGGTTGTAGAATCTACCCTCCCCTATGTATAATAATTATTTGAGGATTTTAAAAGCTCATATATATAATTTTTATAGAGTTTATACAATAAAGATGTCTGTACCAGATGTGCGCCGACGATAAAACAAGTCATGATCATGGATTTAAATCTCACCGAAATTGCTTACTAGAGGTGAATGAGTATTGAAATACCGGCTAGAGCAAAATAATTCAAAAAAGTTTAAATTGCTACAGTAATCTCCAAAATCTCGGCAAGATCTCGCCATATCTCACCGAGATCTCGGGGTTTTTGACCATTTTTTTTACTTTTTTGACTAGATTTGACCGGAAATTGGTCAATAACCTTAAGAAAGTCATCTTCTATAGAAATTTGTTAAAAACCAAATTTTTGAGATATTTTTAGAAACTATAGAAATACTTTTAGATTTTTATAAAATAGTATAAACTTTATCATAATGTAAAAAATAGTATATACTGTAGGATCATATATAAATTTTTTAAAATAATTTAACTTTATTTATTATCTTTAAAAATAAAAACTGAATGAACACAATTGGGATAGTAACATTGTCAGAATTTTATAATTTTTTCGAGAGTGATCATGATTCAAAATTTTTATGAGAGTTTAAGAATTTTCTCATTACCATTATATAAAATTTTAAACTTTTTTTTTGCTCAATCAAATCTATGTATGCATTAAACTTCATTGGTTATATTTCAAAAATCAAAAACAGAAAAGAATATAAATAGTACAATGCACTTGTAAGAATTTTATAAATTATTGTAGTGTGATAATAATTCAAAATTTTTATGTGATCTTAATAATTTCCTTAGAACCCTTCTGCAAAATTTTAAAAAAATTTAAACATTTTTTATTATTAAAGCAAATCTATTCATTGAACATCAGGTTTTTATCAGGATGTAGTATTGTTAGAATTTTTGGAACTTCGTGAAGCTTGACCATCATATTAAAATTTTAGAGAAATGTTAATGATACATCAGAAATATCCACAAAAAAATTCAAAATTTTCAAACTTGGTTTGTATGATTTTTCATTTGGTTGAAGTTTGCCGCTATGGCATTTATCAGGACAGTAGCATTGTCTGAATTTTTAAAAATTCATAAATATTGATCATCATTTGAAAATTTTATGGAAATATTAGTAATACATCATAACCATGCAAAAAAAATTAAAATTTTTTAACATGGTTTGTTTCATTTTTCATTCGGTTCAAACTTGCCAGTCAGTGTTTTATCAAGACAGATGTAATGTTTAAATTTTTTAAAATTCCTCAGATTTTATAATTATTTGAAATTTTTATGGAAACATAATTGATATGTCAGGAATCTTCACAAAAAACTTTAAATTTTTTTGGCATCGTTTCAACTATTTTTTGCTCGGTGCAATTTTACTGAGACATCGGCAAATCTTACCGAGATCTCGGTTTTCTCAGCTGAGAAAATTCTGGATTTGAAAATCTATTTTTCCGATTCATCCAAAAATTTCTACACTAAAATTTGTTTTCCGACTACAGACGATATTTCGAGGGATAAGATATTTCAATGCTCGGTCGTGATACACGAGTGGTTACCTATCTAGTACTGTAGTACTGTGCACTCCAAACAGTGCTTCTGTACTGTGACTGAACCCTACTGCATCGTAATAAAGTCTATCGGCCGGGCACATGGGCTGCACCAGCGCAGATCGATCGATATACGGAGACGCGCGTACGTACGATTGAGTACGATGGGAGCAGAAGAGCACAAATCAATCTGTACTTGAATGATCAAAGGAAAACGGTGTAGGTATATTTTAGCTCGATATACATTGCCGGAAATGGAAGACGTACATGCTCCCTCCATCTCAATTTATAAGACGTGATTTTCTAACACAGTTAAAGATAGAAAGTGGTTATAATTACCAACACAGTGATTTTCTACCGATTCTGTCTCTGATTAAAGATAGAAAGCGAGCGACACATAAAGATAGAAAACGAACAAATCACATGTAATTAAAAATAAATCCGCTTGAACAGGACCATGCATGCGTCACAAAGCTAGAAAAAAAGATCATTTCGCCGATACAGTGGGCAAAGGTAAGACATGCATGTCGTTGTACAAAAGTGAGCGTCACGCACGTACGGCCTCATCATCGATCGATCACTGTTGATGATCAATTCGCCGTGGCAGGCTGTATAGCGGCACATGTTCCTTTCTCCTGGTATCATCGCTGCTGTGCTGTCAGGTCGCGTTAAGAGGCTCTGTTTAGGACCACGGCATTTTTGTCCAAACGGAGGCGAAATCGAGTCTTGGCACCACGATCGGTTGCCATTTGTTGAGACGCACAGCGAAATGGATGATTCACTTGATCATGGCAGAGGTGGACGTCGTGGATGCCGGGCCGGTACGGATCCATCGTGCTTCGTGTCTGAATCGTACTATACCGCGACGGCCTGTCGTGTCCACTGTGTCATGCCGGCCTGGTTCACTTTCGAAGAGTCCTGGCACGGCCTATTTACACTTTGTGTCGTGCCGGTCTAGACCCGACCTATTTGACTATTGCAATAAGAGTAAAAGAGCAGGAGATATATGGAGTTGAGACAGTGGACACAAATATTATGAGAGAAAGAATTAAAATTTATTTATTTTTAAACAGTTACATAAAGTAAAGGGATCTGCTGAACACGAGTGAGAGAGGGGCAATAAGCGAGAAATAAAGTGAGCAAGAGCGGAGAAAGAGATTGAGAGAGAGAGCTGAGAGAGATTGAGAGACGGGCTCTTCCCTTTTGCCTGTCTCTCTTAGGTACCGGCGGTGGGGGTGGCGTTCATGCTACTGGGTGCATCTATAGCGCTCATGCTATGTGAGTCGGTGACCTTTATACTGGATTTCTTCCTCATGCCCTAGGTCATCGAGATTGTTACGGCCCATTCTACGTAAAAATATTATGAGAGGTCCAGACTTGACCCATTTGCTTATTGCAACAAGAGGAAAAGAGTAGGAGACATGTGGAGTTGAGACAGTGGACGCAAATATTATGAGAGAAAGAATTAAAATTTATTTATTTTTGAACAATTACATAGAGAAAGGGATGTGCTGAACACGAGTGAGAGAGGGGCAATAGGCGAGAAATAAAGTGAGCGAGACCGGCGAAAGAGATTAAGAGAGACGGATGAAAGAGAGAGAGCTGAGAGAGATTGAGAGACAGG
The DNA here is from genome assembly GCA_036346375.1 of Guadua angustifolia. Taxonomy (NCBI): domain Eukaryota; kingdom Viridiplantae; phylum Streptophyta; class Magnoliopsida; order Poales; family Poaceae; genus Guadua; species Guadua angustifolia. The sequence continues at coordinate 70,746,186 of CM070500.1, read as the reverse complement.
CTCTCCCCTTTTACTCGTCTCTCTTAGGTACCGGCGGTAGGGGTGGCGTTTATGCTGCTGGGTGTATCTATAGCGCTCATACTCTGTGAATTGGTGATCTTTATGCTGAGTTTCTTCTTCATGCCCTGAGTCATCGAGCCCGTTACAGCCCATTCTACAATATCGTGCGGATCGCGTCGCCCATCGTGTCTTGCTCGAGCCCAGACGGCCTGCGGTTACAAGATGTCGTCTTGGCTCGCACTACTCGTCTTGGTCGAGCTTTTGGATCGGGCCATGATGTCATGCCTTGGGCCGGCCCAAAAGAGCCCGGTCCGAGTGCCCACCTCTAATCATGGGCAATGCAGAATCATGGACACGCTATGCCGGTTGAAATATTACCAGGTTGACATTTTGAAGGAGAGAAGAGGATCAAAAGCTGTACTCATCTGTAGATGTGAACCGACATATATTTCTCTCTTTTTTAAGGATGAAAACGCATCAAATACGGATGGATAATGGTTCTGTTATATTTGTTTTTATATTTTTTCCTCAGATGTGAATACGAATACGGATAATCCAGATACAAATACAAATAATATCAAATACAGATATAGAGCGAATATGAATGGAAATGAATACGGTCACGAATATTTATTAGAATATGGAAACCCTTTAAATTGTATACACAAAATTAAAAAAAACCGTAACTAGTTTATTTGATCCAAATATTAATGAACAACACGTAATGACCCAACATTTGTATTCATTTTTCAATTATGTTTAACATAATAAATTATGTATCTATGGGTTTTATGCATTTTAGCTACTTATTTTAAAATTTTCCTATTAAGTATAATAGTGTTTGAATTTTTGAGAAATATCAATAGTTGAGAAAATCTTTAAAATAATTTTTTAAAAATTATATACCATGTCAGGAATGTCCCCAAAATTTTCGTAATTTGTGGAGCTGGTTCGCCGATTTTAATAATTAAAACTTAATTTTTGGATTAATTAAATTAAAAATAGTTTTGAAATTCAAAAAAAAACCTTTTGAAGCCAAAAGAGTAGTCTTGTCCAACTCGTACACCTGAATATCTGAAAAATCTAGCTCATGAATATCCAAATAATCCGGATCCGTATTCATATTCGACAGACAGTAAGCTACTAAATCTATATTCGCATATGACAGAAAAAAAATCTATGTTGATACTATCAGACAAGTATTCAAGGCAATATAATCTATATTAAAAAAATTATCAAGATAAATCGGAAACTATCTGATCCACTATTTTTAATCGACACAATTTTTTAGTATGGTACCGTACGTTAGGATGGGCCTAGGCCAGAGAATGGGTCGCCCAATCACCCCCGGCTAAATTATCTGTGGTCTTGGATTGACCGGGCCTCTTCCGTGGGTCATAGGTGAAAACACAAAACAAAATCTGGCTTCTCACAGCCCATGGGCCGACGTGGACGCCGCACGGTTAATTGCTTCCGCCTGCGCGGCACCCCTACCGGGACAGGAGGAGCTGTGGCGGTTCCCCAAGCGCTAGGCCATTGTCTTCCTTTGCTTCTCCGCCTTCCTCCTCTGCAACATGGACCGCGTACGTACGCCTGCTTCTCCCATCCTCCATAGTTTGATGTTATGTTGGAGTAGGCATGCTATGAATGATCAAATTAGCTACCACGCCAATCTTGGTTTCCCCACAATTCCATTTCCACATTATACTGAGGTGTCCGAACGAACCAATTCCTAATCGCAACCCGCTTCACCTTATATCACACCATCTCTTTCTCCGTCGCAATGATATATAATCTGTTCCTTGTTGATAATGGGGCGGTGATAGTATAATTGCTGCAATTCTTTTTGGGGGGTCTGACCAATTTCAATCCGCACTTTCTTGCTCAAATTCAACAGTTATAAATGGCATATTGTCAGGATGTGTTAGTGTCAAAGTATTTCTTTTTCTTTTTTTTTTTTGAAACAAGAGTGTCAAAGTATCTCTGACGGTTTATATTGTTGCCATTAAGCAGGTAAACATGAGCATTGCTATTATGCCTAGGTCCGCAGAGTTTGGTTGGAACCCGCAAACTGTTGGCCTCGTTCAGTCCTCTTTCTTTTGGGGCTACCTCCTAACTCAGGTGAGTGTGTAAGAGTGATTAATGATTGATACTTGCAGGAAATTTCTATCTAGGGTTCAAGAAAGAGCAGTTTGTTCCCCATGAGTTTGATCCATTGTCATTGAGTTTAATAAGTTGTCACTGAGTTTAATTCGTTGTCATTGCAGATAGCAGGAGGAATATGGGCCGATACAGTTGGGGGGAAACTGTTCTTGGCTTCGGTGTGGTTTGGTGGTCCGTAGCCACAGCTAGGCTTGCCATCTCTCCTTGTGCGTGCTTTCATGGGAATTGGTGAGGTAAGCCTCGCTAATCCAAGTTAGCGATTTATATCTACATCTAGTTATCGATTTATATCTATGTCTACCGACCTAATCCAAAATTTTACGCTTTTCTTAAGGGCAATAGAATGATTCCAGAGGTACTACTGTACTAGTGTATACCCCTTGCACGCGACTATCCTTGTTCCTTCTAAATGACGGTCATGCTTCAGTCAGCTCTAGAACGTTTAAAAAATAGATTTATATGTAGAGAACTGGCCAACAGGGAGAAAAGGATGAGGGGAATGAGAAGGACAAGAAAGGCGAAATAAAGTGAAGATAATGACAACAACAACATTATGGTGTTGTTGCATTGGCTTAGATTGAGCTTTTCTTGCTCATGATATTGCACACCTACGACAACTTCCTTTTCATTGCTTATCCATGCACCTTCTATAGTTGATGTTCTTTATACACCAGTGTATCCATATGATAAACAAATACATTCTTGCCCCAGGGGGTTGCCATGCCTGCCATGAATAACATTCTTTCAAAATGGGTCCCTGTATCAGAAAGGAGCAGATCATTGCCTCTCGTATATAGTGGAATGTACCTAGGGTCAGTGACAGGGCTTGCAATTTCCCCATTGCTGATACATAAGTTTGGTTGGCCATCAGTCTTCTACTCATTTGGGTCTTTTGGGGCTGTTTGGTTCACGACATGGGCAAGCAAGGTATTTTTTTCCTTCAATGTTAGATTACTGTGTGGTTTTTCTGATTTTCTTGTCATCTCTGATTTTTGTTGCCTGTTTCTTTTTAAAGGCATGTAGTTCTCCACTTGAGGATCCTGGAATTAGCACTGAAGAAAAAGGCTCATTACTAGTGAAAGCACAGCGTGAGAGCCTGTTACAACAATTCCATGGGGACTAATATAATTGAAACCTCCCGTTTGGGCTCTTATAATTTCGCATTTTTGCCATAACTGGGGAACTTTCATCTTGCTCACATGGATGCCTACATACTACAACTAGGTATGCTCAGCATCATAGTTTTCCCCTTGAGGATCATAAACTGCAACCCCTTTTTTATATAAAAGAAACTTACATTGAAATAGGTTCTGAAATTCAACCTCACGGAATCCGGCCTTTTCTGTGTTCTTCCCTGGCTAACGATGGCGGTTTCTGCAAATGTTGGTGGTTCGATTGCAGACACGCTTGTCAGCAGAGGATTATTAGTGACAATCGTTCGTAAGGTAAATTAATCCTTTGGCTTTTGTTTTTGTTTTTGTTTTTTTTACTTTAGGCTTAGTATTGTAATGTGCACTAAAAGAAAATTTAGAGCCAACTTTTATGCAAGTCCTGAATTTTACCCTTTCCACAAGTAACCATCAACTTCAAACCAAATATTGGAGAAAGATCTCATCACTATGTCATTGGCAAAGCGTGCTGTCAAGTTGTACAAAGGCATAAAAAATAAGTAGCGATAAGTAGCGTTGATAAGTCAGAACTGATAAGCTAACCTTATTTCATATCCATAATCCGTCCAGTTGAGTAATGCATTTTCTTTTATATTGTGTCCTGTGTACATCCCCCTCTTGCAGATTATGCAATCAATTGGATTCTTAGGGCCAGCATTTTTTCTCACTCAACTGAGCAATATCGATTCACCCGCAATGGCAGTGCTGTGCATGGCTTGTAGCCAGGTAATTTGTCCATCTGGCTTCCTGTTCATTGCCATTTTTTCAGTGAAAGAACACCAAATGATCATTTCAAGGGTTGTTGTGGTATTTGAAGCACAATGTATTTTCCTTATAAAAAAACACACAATGTGTTTCCTTCTTTGGATCACAGGGAACTGATGCATTCTCGCAGTCTGGTCTATACTCAAATCATCAAGATATCGGTCCTCGATATCAGAATCATTTTTCTCTATAGCACAACCTTTCATCGATGGCGCCTTAAGAGTTCTTATTATTGTGTGTAGAAGTTTTGAAACATTCAGAGTTTTAAGTGAATTCATATGGTTCTAAATGGCGATTCCTTTCTCCTGTCTTGCAGGGTGTACTGCTTGGTCTTTCTAACACAGCTGGGGTTTTAGCTGGTGTATTTGGCACAAGAAGAACAGGATACATCTTGCAAAGATGGTTTGGCATAATCCTATTCTCTTACATTACATAGCATATTGTATTGCCAATTTACATGATAAATGTCACCCCCCGTAAAATTGCAGGTTCTTGGAATGACGTCTTCAAATTGTCGATAGTACTTTATCTGGTTGGAACTTTGGTACGGAACCTATTTTCAACCGGTGAGAAAATTATTGATTGATGTGTGTCTATAGCCTGCTTACCATTCAAGATGACAAATGCATATCGGTCGACAACTTATCCCTACTGGTAGACATAGTCCTGGACACATTCGGTTTTGCAACTCAAATTCTTGGAAGATGCAAACAATGATTTTATGTTCTAATATGTGGTCAGTCCGCACATGCAATTCGCATCACAAGCAAGTATCAAACATTCAGACAACACAAGCAAGCATCAAACATTCAGACTTTACATATTTCAGGATCTTACTCCGCTGTGTATCTTGCTAAGAAGGCACCACTGGCCATTTGCAAATGAAGCATGAATAAGTTGAGCAATGAGCAGCGGCCATTATTTTGGGACTGCATACTGTGTAAGTATAGGTATCATGTGCAAGTTAGCAGCAGTGTTACTAGTGTTACTTGGACACGGACAAGGCAGTTGGAATCTAACTCGGGTTTGGGTGTTTGATTCGGCAAAATTTTTGGACATGGGCAATACTACTTGGAATCTGACACGGATGTCAGAATCTGACTCAGATTTGAGGTGTCCGATTCGGCAAAATTCTTTGAACACAAGTGTCTGAGCAACACTGGTTAGCAGAAGAATTTGATATTCATCATAGCGTTTTTGACTTGTCACTCTTTTTCCTTGAATAGCTCAAATCTGTAACAGCTCAATGTAGTTTAAAAGTTTAGTTTAAATTTGGGAAGGAGTTACCATGAATGCGCTCAACATAGTTCTGAGTTCTGACTATAGCAAACTTTGATCAATACTTCTTTATATCATATGCATTTCTCATAGCGGGAGTATATGATCCTCATGTAATTATATTAGTGCATAGATTAATGAAGTGCATCAAAGAGTGTTGAGTTTGAGTGTGATATGAATTAGTTTCCTACTCCACTTGGAGTTTTATTCCTATTCTGAGAGTCCTTTATGTACTCATTTAAATATGTACCAGTAGTTTATAGGATAGAGAAGGCAAGAAGGGAAAATAGTTTCATTGTAAATATCTTTTTATATAGTGATATTTGCTTTCGTGGGTTTGTGTTTTTTTTTTCGGAAAGATTTTTCACATAAAATTTATTTATCCTGTTCCTACCTTTCTATGCATTATTTGCAACAAAGTGGCATCAGAGCTTCTAGTTAAAGATCCAAACACCGTTGCCCTCGGTAGGAGGCGACACCCATGGGTGGCCATCCACACAGCATCATCAAAAAAATCAAGGGTAGCCATCGTGTGACATCGGCGTGGCCATTGCACGATGTTTACACAATATCCATATCGAAGATTTTCAACAATTTTGTTATAAGCCATCATCTACTGCTACATAGGCAAAAGAAATGTACTAGGAGATTCGTCACCCTCGGCTTGACGATTTCAACTTGTTTTGACTTTGTCCCACGACTCGACTCCATATTGAGCGTTGACTTGCGCTTTATACCAATGATTGTTCTTGCACCAATTTTGTCAATACTATTACCCACGCCGCACAATGCCATGCCATAGGCGCCGTCCAGTAACATCTCTATCTACAATCTTCTGCCATAGTCGATAGTCATTGCTTCTGTTGGAGGTGAATTACATTGCAATTGAGGCTATTGTGTCTATTATTAGCAGCAACCATGTGGGATTAATTATTGGCGATTTCTTCAATGGTCAATCATCTACTACGGGTTACCATGGCAAGATGAGTTAATTTGGGTTACCCTTCATGAAAAAAATCAATGACTACTAAATTTGGTGTTTTATTTACCATTTTGATATGTCGCAATTTAGGTCACTTGCATGACTGTTATGGAGGCTTTGGCAACACTCAATTTCAAAAGTTTGATGACATTTTGATGGTAATTAGCATTATACTCTTTCAAGTTTTTCTATTTAAAAGTGAAGGTTTTGCTCAAATTTTAGTTTGAGATAAAGGACTGAAGTGCAAGGAGGAGTTTGTTTTTACATAGACACTACAATGTTTGTCGTTTGTCACAGCTCAATACGAGAGATCTACTGCATTTATACTCTATTAACAACACAAGTGTTCCTTGTATCTTAATAGTTTTACATGAACAGTTTTAACCATGTCATGAAATTTAATTACCTTTGAAGTTGACAGTTCGAAGTATGTGATAGCCGCACATGCAAGTTGCTTTCTAATAGGCATTATTTGCTGAGATTTGTGTTCTAGATGGAGCATTCAAAGATGAGTTTTTCATTATCTGTCTAGCACCACATATGATGTTTTAGTTTATACCATTTGATGATGGAGCATTTGAACCATAAGGTCAGTTGCATAGACTTAGACTTTAATAAGGTTATGAGCCGAAGACCCAAATTTATTCATCTATTTTGTTAATAGATGTGTGTTTCGATCTACCTATGGTTTGCTCAATTTTACCTTGTGAGAAACATTTCGATAAGACTATTCCAATCTTAATCATTGAGATTAGTCATTTTGAACTTTCAGCGTCCAAGGTGTTCATGTTGATCTATTTCGAGAAGATTCACATTTTATTTTGGCTACAGGAGGAATTCGTCTCAAGATGGGGACCGTTAAGTTTGAGTATGACATGAATTTGTTTGCTACTCAACTTGGAGTTCTACTCCTACACGGAAAAGTTATTAATATACTCATTTAAATATGTGCTTATCTCTACTACTTCTAATTTTGAGTTGGTGGTGGTCCGTTCTCCACCACCAACCCCTTGGATCCCCTTCTCTCGATGGATCGTGCATTCCTACCCTGCGGCCCATTTCCCACGCGTGTGCATTCCTACCCTGCGGCCCAACACTCACCTCCATCCGCGGGGAGCCCTACTCGCCTCGCCTCCATCTCGCCTCCCATGTCCGCCCCGCCAGATCTGGTGCCTTCTCCGCCTCGAGTCCTCACCATCCGACACCATCCACCTCGAGCTCAAGAACGCGCCAAGGCTCTCCGACCTCGATCTCGCCACCAACACTCTCTCGGCAAGACTCCGCCTCCATCTCGATCCTCTGATCGCTCTCCAACCTCCGCCCATGGCAACGCTCTTGGGCGAGGCACAACACCGCCGCGACCACCTCCGTGTCCTTGACCTCGGCGCCATCCGCTTCCCGCGACTTCCCTCCTTCCTCACAGCCTTCCGCGCCTCCAACGCCTCGGCCTCCTCTCAGACCGCCATGGCCCACCGCCTCCCCGCCAACCCCAGCAGCCTACGGGTAAGTCTTTTGTGACACATTCTTTTCTGCAGGATACCTTCCTTAATTAAGAAAAGAATATATGTTATCGATGCCTTCCTTAATTAATAAAGGAATATCTCATATCGCCATTTCTGATTTTTGTTATTTCCTTGCATGTTACACTTTACTTGCATGTCGCTCGTTAAAAGAGATCAGATGGAGGGCCAAGTCTTTCGGTGCTTTGGGGACTCAAGTTGGCGAAGTGCTTTGGGGAGTGAGTGATTCTGCTTCCGATTCAAATTCAATCCCATTTCTCTTCATTTCGTTTCTTATGTGTTGTGTTCTTCCGATTGTTGATTCGGTTTGGTTTTGCAGAGGCCGCAGATTGGAGAAGTGGTTATGAGACTAGACATCGTGGTCAAGAGGTATCATTTGATCTTACCATGGTTGCTTGTTTGGTTGCATTTGCTCATGTAACATTTCGTAATTTTTGTTTGATTCTCGATCTCTCGAGTAGTTAGTTCGGATGTGGTCGTGGTTGTAGAGTTGAAGTTTAGTATTCGCCATTTGTTCACCCATGCCGAAAGGCGAGTAGTTTCAAAGGTCGAATTTTTGTGCTCACAGACTTGCAAGCGGGGTTCCAAATGGTGGATGTTTCTAGGCTAGTATTTCGAGTTTGTGATCAAATAAAATATAATAATTTACCCTATATTTTCTTGAAAGCGTTGAACATTGGTCGGTTCTCGCGGATATTAATCTATCCGAGGAGTTGGAGAGCTACATCCTAAAGCTTCGATATTGATCTATTATTTAGGTCAATTAGTTGGATATCTCTAAGGTATTTGTTGGTACCGTGAATTTTAAGCATATTTTAATGGTGGAAAACAAGAATACAATCGTTATGATTATCTCAGATGTTTGTAGAGTCGTTTTAGATTAATCAGAACTTTGTTGACTCGCTTTCATTTTGCCTTTCATATTAATAACTGTTGTGTCTATCAATTGATTTACATGATCGGTACCTTCGCAATCATGCAGAACCTCTTTCCACTTTAGCATTTCGCCATAAGGTGAGTCTCTCTCTCTATGCAATCGTCAGAGATTTGTTCATGTTTCGGCTGTGGCAAGAGATCGAACCTGATTGTCCAGTAGGATGTGATTTTTGGTTGTGGTAAATTGTTGTACTGAAGTTTAGTTGGCATTGCATAAGGGATTGGAATTTGGATAAACATGGTACAATTACTCCTTATCAATTACAGGACCGAGCTAATTGAATATTAGCTCCAGGTCTACACAAACACAACTACACCCTACGACATCTGAAAACAAAAGACACTCATGTAGCATAAAAACATTCCTTTCTTCGCTTGCCTTCTCCATCCTTGTTTCACTCGTCCAAACTGGTTGCTCATACTGAGAAGCATTTCATAGCATAATCAAAACACTGCAGAAGAAAACGAAGATGCGTAAACATGGGTCCCCCGGATCCAAGACTTGCAATTTTATGACTCTCCATATGTCAACAGATATACGCTAGGGTACCCTCTCCACCGCATAAAGTGCGGTCCACGCGGCGCCGGCGATCACGCCCGCCGCCAAAGCGTCGGTCCACGGGCGCCGGCGAAAGTGGGCGAGCACGCCGCCGCCGGCCGCTTAGCCCACGGGCGGCGGCCATCGGGCGGCGATCACGCCCGCGGCCAGCGCCGGTCCACGGTCGCCCGGCGAGCGCGTGGGCGAAGACGCCGCCGCTTCGCCGGCCACCCCACGTGGTCGCTCGGGCGACGGGCGGCGATCACGCGCCGCCGCCAGCGTCGGCCCACGGGCGCCCGGGAAGTGGGCGAAGACGCACGCCGCCTTCGCCGGCCGCCACCCCACGTGGTCGCTCGGCGACGGGCGATCACGCCCGCACGGCCAGCGCCGGTTCGCGTGGCGCCCGGCGAGCAGGGCGAAGCACGCCGCGCGCACGCCGGCGCCCGATCGCGTGGCGGGTGGCGCAGCGATTGGCGAGGACGCCGCCGCTTCGCCGAAGGCAAGAAGGTGGGCGACGGTGGCCGCCTCCAAGGCTCTTTCCGCCAGACTGCGGTCGAACAGCAGTCTGCCAGAGCGAACTTATCAAGAGTAAGGGTTTCGCAACAAGCCCATTCCTCCGACGCCTCACCTACTGTCACAAGGGGTCCCATTCGCCGGACCGCAAGGGCACGCGAGGCATTTAATGAGGCCGAGGAACGGACAACACGAGAGAAAGCATTAAATGTATTTAGATCAAGATGATGACCCTCCTTGTACCTACCCCTGCTAGCCCTGCCTATATAAGGGCCCTCGGGTGCATGGGGAAGGGGATCGGATCCTAGATCACGACCAAGCAATACTAGAGAAAGCTAGCGGATGCGCTTGTAACTCGAGAACTCAGACCGGTTCGATACACCCCATAAGAAATTTAGCAGACGTAAGGTTATTACCCTTCTCACAAGGGGCCCAACACGGGTAAAAATCACTTGTTCTTCCTAGTTCAGAGGCGCCAAACCCTCCGCTGAGTCCTCTAGGGTTTCGCCGATTAGCCACCACGAAGACGCCTCCTACCGAACAAAACCGGCTCAGAGATCACGGGCTCGTTCGTGGAATACGCCGACAGAGGGCACGCCGTAGGGGCTAGTGGTTGGCTTTTTCCGCTAACTCCCGGCGGACTTCGTGTTCACGGTTGAAGTATGTGCTCACGATCGAAGATGGCGGATCCGAAGACCAGATCTCGCGGGCGAAGCGACGACCAAGGCGCCTCCGGCCGCTACGGCCGAGGAACCGCTGCGTTCGCCCGCAGACGGCGCCGCCGCTTCCCGAAGCGGTGGAGCAGCCGGCGTCGGTCAAGGTCGCCATGGAGGCGCCACCCCGCCGAACTTGCACGCCGCCGTGCGTTCTTCTCGACCACCCGCCGGTGGAGTTCGCGGATTCTCCGCCACTCCGTGGTGCGGCATTGCTGGCCTCGTGGATGCGCCCACGGTAGGGCTCTCGCGGTCCAGCACCGAAGGCGTACCTCGGCGCTTAAGGCGCATGCAGCGCGCTCAGCCTCGAGTCGCCTAACGAGAAGGGCCTCGCCAGTGGGCGGGTCAAGGAACGGGCGCGCTATCCTGGCCCCGCCTCGAGGAACCGTGAGGACCTTCGCTCTCATTCGGGAAAGCGCGGCGCGGTGATGACTTTCGCGCGGTGTCGCCGCGCCATCCGGACCAGAGCGCCGCCATGGCAAGTGTGGCGGCCGACAATGAGAGTCCCCTCGTGGGCCTCGTCGCAGACCGGAGGAGGTCCACCTCCGACTCCTTGAAGAACCGGCCAAGGCCCCATGCGCGTCCCCGGACCGGCTTCGATGAGCGGCTCGGCTCCTCTACTGGCGTCGGGTGCTGTGTTTTCTTCCGGCGGCTGCGCCGCGGGCTCGGCCGACAGGAGTTTCGCCTTGCCGCCATAGAGAAATATGACGGCACCACCAACCCGGAGGAGTTCCTCCAAATCTACACGACGATGGTGCGGGCAGTGGCGGATCTGAAAAGGTCATGGCTAACTACCTCCCAACGGCCTTGACGAAGTTCTCGCCCGCCTCGTCGTTGAATCTCCCGAGGGTTTGCACTCGTGGGACGGCCAGCGACATTTTGTCGCTAATTTTCGTGGCTCTTTTCACAGCGCTCGGCGGTGTGGAGGATGACCTCCACGCCTCGAACAAGAAAGGGGAGTCGCCGCGACTTCATCCGGCTGTTCACATCGCCGCAACACCATCCCCACATCTCCGAGCAATCACCGTCATCGCCAGAGGGGCGACGCGATCCGAAGATGAAGGAGAAGATGGCCACCGTACCATCATCACTCAACCTCCGAAGCTTTTCTCCTCGCGATAAGTGCGCGCTGGCCGCGGAGGCGAGGGGCAGCGCCGCCCCAAGGGTGGCTAAGGCAAGGATGAGGCCGACATCGAAGGTCCCGCCGGCGGGGCAAGAAGGCGCGAAGCGCGAGGCGGGGGGAGGCAGTAGTCTTTGCCGCCGAAGCGCGACGACGAAGAAGACCCTCGCGGCCAGAGCGCAACCGCCGCGATCGGCGTAATGACCGCCAATGAAGGGCGCGACGACCGCCGTGGATCGGCGAACGATCGCCGTGGTGGCGCGATGACCGCCGCGACGCGGAAACGATCACGCGATTAAAAGGAGGGCGAGCCCTACTGCCCGATACATAAAACCAATACCCATGACCTAGATAACTGTCGGGTCGTGGGCAGGATGGTGGAGAAGCGGCTCAAGGAGCGCCGCCCTGATGATGATCAAGATGAAGATCCCGCCCCACTGGCTTTTCAGCAGGCGGATCACACTGTGGCGTACATCTATGGTGGTTCATCCACCATTCCCTCCAACACCGCTTATAAGCGGCTGAAAAGGGAGGTGTGCGCCACGGCGTCGAGCTCAGGGGCCGGTCGGACACTGAAATGGTCGGAGCAAACGATCACCTTCAGTCGGGCCGACCACCCTGAATGCACCCTCAGCCTAGGGCCTCTCCCGATCATGGTCGCGCCCACGGTCCGGAATGTCTTGGTGGGCGGGTGCCGATGGATTTGAGTAGCTCCTCAACCTCCCCGTCTGCGTCGGCATTCATGGCGCCGCAGATCTCAGCGCCAGACTGCGCCCGACCGCCGTTCTTCGGTGGCCCCAGACAAGGGCTTGTTCCCCTTGGGTCAAGTTTGCCTCCAGTCACTTTTGGGGAGAAGGATAACTACCGACCGAGATGGTGGATTTCGAGGTCGCAGATTTCGACCTTCCATACAACGCCTTACTTGGTCGGCCGGCCGCCGTCAAGTTCATGGCGGCTACCCACTACGCTTACATGGTGGTGAAGATGTCGGCCCAGCCGCCCCATTGTTATCAACGTGATAGGTTCAAGCCTCATACCGCCACAAGCGAGCTTGGGATCCGTCGGTGCCATTTGCGCGCTCCGCGCCGACGCCACTTCCTGGAGCCCTCAGTTCGACCAGAGCTTCACCGGCTCCGCCCGGTGAAGTAAAGGTGGTCGCATCGAGCGGGGCGAACCCCGAAGATCACAAGATTGACGCCAACCTCGGCGCCAAATAGAAGACGCGCTGTCACCTTCCTCCACCAAACGCAGACGTGTTCGCCGCAACCGTCCGACATGACCGGGTCCCAGGAGGTGATCGAGCACCGATTAACAACGCTCCAGCGGCGCCCGATCCGCAGAAGGTGCGGAGGCAGGCGCCGAGCGGCAGGATGCCATTCGAGAGGAGGTAGAGAAGCCGGCGAGCGGGAATAGTCAGGAGGTCTTCACCCCGAGTGGCTTGCCAACCCCGTGCTCGCCAAGAAATCCAACGGAAGTGGCGATGTGTGTCGATTTCACCGACCTCAACAAAGCTCGCCCGAAGATCCTTATCCCCGCCACGAGTCGACCTCATCGAGACTCCACTACGGTGTGAATTGTCATGCTTTTTGGATGCATACTCCGTACCACCAGATTAGCATGGCACTTGAAGACTAAGAAAGATCGCTTTTGTAACCCCAACCGTGTATATTGTTATGTAAGGATGGCTTTTGGTTTAAAGAATGCGTGTTCTACTTACCAACGTGTTATGCATATTACCTTCCGCCTCAGATAGGGCGGAACCTTGAAGTTTATGTTGATGACTTGGTGGTGAAAATCAAAAGAGTGAAGAAATGATCCAAGACACGGAGGAGACCTTTGCTAACCTCCTGATGAATCACCAAGCTCAACCCTAAAAATGCGTGTTCGCAGTTCTCCAAGAAGTCAAGTTGGGTTTTCCGTATCCAATGGGCATTGAGGCCAATCGACAAGATATCGCCATCGAGCACATGAAGCCGCCGGTGTGACTCAAGCAAGTCCAATGTTTGGCCGGCCGCTGGCCTCCCGGGCGGTTCATTGTCCGATTGGGAGAAAAAGCTTGCCTCTGCTCAAACCGCTAAAAAGACTAATTACTCGAGTGGACTGACGAGGCGCAGAAGCATTAAATGTATTTAGATCAAAGATGATGACCCTCCTTGTACCTACCCTGCTAGCTCTGGCCTATATAAGGGCCCCGGGTGCATGGGGAAGGGGATCGGATCCTAGATCACGACCAAGCAATACTAGAGAAAGCTAGCGGATGCGCTTGTAACTCGAGAACTCAGACCGGTTCGACACACCCCATAAGAAATTTAGCAGACGTAAGGTTATTGCCCTTCTCACAAGGGGCCCGAACACAGGTAAAAAATCACTTGTTCTTCCTAGTTCAGAGGCTAGAAACCCTCCGCACGGAGTCCTCTAGGGTTTTCGCCCCTCGATTAGCGACCACGAAGACGCCTCCTCACCAACAAAACCCGCCTCAGAGATCACGGCCTGTCTCGTGGAATACGCCGACACCATATTTCAATAAAATGGGTTATGTATCTTGTGATTGCGCTTTGGATTTCTTGGCAACTTCATCCAACCCGCAAAATAAGGTTTTGTAGGTTCCTCGATTTTGATGATTGACTTCAGCTTTTGACTTTTGAACCACATAATCAGATCGAACTTCTTATAAAATAATCGAGGAAAAATTATCAAATATCTCGTCAGATTTTGTTAAGAAAACATGGTTTTTATCAGATCATACTTGTGAAATTACGATGTTTCAATTTACAATGTATCGCTTATGCAATGTTTTGTTATAATATTTTAATTAGCAACCAAATTTGAATTGGTGAGATTTTAGACTTGCTCGCTTCTTTTGCTTGAAGTATCTCGCACATGACTCCATAGGTTTTGGCTGATAGGTACGAGCAACTCGTGGAAGTGGGAAGACTGCTAGAGGTATATCCATCCATTGAGACCTTTCTGTGCTATCTGATTTTAATATTACAACATGCTTTAATATTACCGGAATTTGATATTTACATTTTTGCTATTCATTAGAATACCTATGCTTTAATTTTAGGAGACTAATGAGGATGGTTGCGTGCGGCTTCTCGATCAGATCTGTATACCATATACGGGAAATGGCACAGACATCGATAAACTCATACAGAGTGTTTTTCCTATGCTGGATGACAACCTGTCAGATGCAAACTATATCACATCTCGAGCCATCTTGTCGACCCGAAACGAGTACATTGATAGGATTAATATGAAGATAATTGACATGTTTCATAGGGAGGAGATGGTGTACCATAGCTTTGATTCTGCAGAGGATGATCCCCATAGCTTCTACCCTCATGAATTCCTAAACACCCTGACGCCTAAAGGTTTACCTCCACATGTACTCAAGCTTAAGATTAACTATCCCGTGATGTTGTTGCGAAACATTGACCCTGCAAATGGACTATACAACGGAACGAAACTTGTAGTGCGAGCATTCCAAAAGAATGCTATAGATGCTGAGATTGTGCTTGGCGAGCACGCCGGGAAGAGGGTGTTTCTATCTCGAATATCTTTATGTCCCTCTGATGATGAGATGTTCCCATTTAGATTCAAGAGGAAGCAATTCCCTATTAGGCTCAGCTTCGCAATGACAATCAACAAGGCGCAAGGGCAGACCATCCCGCATGTCGGTGTCTACCTCCTTGAACCGGTTTTCTCTCATGGGCAACTATATGTCGCACTATCTAGAGCCACCGCTAGAAGAAACATCAAGATACTTGCTGTCGCAGATAAGGAGAAGGACAAGGGCCGAAAGTCTAAGAAAACTCACGGGAATCTCACGGAAAATATTGTCTACAGAGAAGTACTCACATCATAGACAAGATTTTGATCAAAATGTTATCTAAGTCGTGTTGCAGTGTAACTATTTATTTTTATATCTTTAGGGACGTATACCAAGAATATCATTTCTAAATTTGTTTTAATATCATGAATGCCTAAATTCATGTCGGAGGAGAAACTATAAAAACTTGTGTAATTTGGAGAAATAGATGTTTGATCTTGTAGCACAATTTTCTTTTGTTGTTTGAGCTTTATGTTTCGTTACCAAAATTATTTTTCGTAGCAACGCACGGGCATTGAACTAGTAGTCTATAGAAGAATAGAGTAAGGCAAGAAGGGAAAAGAGATAAACAGTTTATACCCAAAAAAAATAGCAGAGCTATTTGTTATGGATTATGTAAAGCTTGTCTAAGAAAAGGAGTATGTAAAGCTCGCGGGCGACCTATCTCAAGTTTGCATAGGGTCGGTTGCTGATCACAAACCAGACTGAGCTACTAGTGTTCTGTTGGTTATACCGACGGCTTCAACTATTTTCGTTTTTGAGAGGAACCAACGGCTTTGGACTAGGGAGCACCAGAACAGCACGCTTCTATAGAGCATCTGATCTGAGCACGGCCGGGCTGGGCCAGGCCCAGTATCATGTATCCGTTGAACTACACTGGCCTAAACGGAATCACAACAGTCAAAAATATGAAGCTAAAACAACTTCTGCACCAAACTGGAGAATTATCGATTCATAAAACCAGCACAACCAAATGAATACTGACAACACATAATTAATTAATTAACAATATCATCATCTATCTATATACTATACTTGGAAGGGTTCTGCGCGTCTCGTTGCTCCGAGCCGAGCCTCAAAATATTTTTTTTTTGCATTTTGGTCTCTCGAAAAATCTGTAATTACGTATAGATCCTTCCGGTTCAGAAAAAATACGGATTTTTTCTGAGAGGGCCCTAGATAGATAAAAAACATAGTGATCGACCGGCAGTCTCCGCTCATTTTTTTTTTGGCGTTTCGGTCCCTCGAAAAAAGTGTAATTACGTGTAGATCATTCCTATGTTTTTTTTATGAAACGGATCTTTTGGTTTAGAAAAAACGCGAACCTTTTGTAAAAGGACCCTAAATAGATACCAAAGAAAACGTAGTGACGTTTAGATCATTCCGGCTATTTTTCACGAAAAGAACCTTTCGATTTAGCGCAATCGCGGATGCGCTTGTGTCCTTTCAACCGCTTCTTGTGTTTCCTCGATGATTTAAAAAAACGACAAAAAAAGAGATATTATTTCCGCGAGCCTCCTATGCATTTGAGCCAAGCTGAACCTTTCGATTTAGCGCAATCGCGGATTCTTTGTGAGAGAACCCCAGATAGATGCAAAAAAAAACGTATGTACTTTCGTATCTTTTTAACCATTTCGCGCGTTTTCTCGGTGATTTAAAAAAAAAACTATGCCGAAAAATACGAAATTATTTTTTCGAATAAAACAACACACGGCGTATTACGCCGCGAAATTTTTGCGAAACGTCCCTTTTGGTTTAGAAACAGCTCGAATCTTTCGTGAAAGGACCCTAAATGAATACCGAAAAAATAACGTAGGCCGGCCAGCTCGGCTTGTTTTGTTTTTTTCGCATGTAGGTCCTTAAAAAATGCGTAATTACATGTAGGCCTTTTAATTTAGCGCAACACCGAAAATATCGAAAAAAACGTAGTGACGTTTGGATTATTCTGTTTATTTTTCACAGAAAGAACTTTTCGAGCGGATGCGTTTGTATTCTTTCAATCGTTTCACGTGTTTCCTCGATGATTTAAAAAAAAACACCGGCGAAAAAAAAACTACATTATTTCTGTGAAAAAAAAACGCACGCGGCGTATAACGCCACGCAAACTATCCTAGTCTCTACTATATAAAATGAGTTTCTTTCCACGTCACTTCATCAAAATTACCCACCTTTGCCACTGCTCTTTAATTATCCACTTTTGCCCGCCACTTCATCAAAATTACTCACCTTTGCCACTGCGCTTTAACTACCTATATTTGACCGCGTCACTTCATCAAAATTACTCACTTTTGCTACTGCTCTTTAATTACTCACCTTTACCACTGTTAGTGTTTTTTGCAAATAAACTTTTTATCATAAATTGAGTTTTCGTTGCAACGCACGGGTACATAGCTAGTATACTTTATGCTGGGAAGATTTGAGGCACGATAGGAGCGCCGCGTCATCGTTTTTTTTAGAAAACCCCCTTTTAAATTCGAAATCACGGATGTCCTATGGTAAATTAGAAATCGCTAACAATCCTTTCATTGGTTATTTGCAAAAAGGACCCCTGTCAGCGTATTATACGCTAGGGTACCCTCTCCACTGCATAAAGTGCGGTCCACGTGGCGGCCGCCATCGGGCAGCGATCACGGCCGCGGCCGACGTCGGCCCGTGGCGCCCGGCGAGCGGTGGGCGAAGACGCCTGCTTCGCCTTTGGCGCCAAACTTCCACGTGGCGGCGCCATCACGGCGGCGATCACGGCCACGGCCAGCGTCGGTCCACGGGCGCCGGCGAGCAGTGGGCGAACGCACGCTGCGCCCGGCGCCACTTACGTGGCGGCCGCCATCGGCGGCGATCACGCGCCGGCCAGCGTCGGTCCACGTGGCGCCGGCGAAAGCAGTGGGCGAAGACGCCGCTTCGCCCGGCGCCAGCCACGTGGCGGCTGCCATCGGGCGGCGATCACGCCCACCGCCAGCGTCGGCCCACGTGGCGCCGGCGAAAGTGGCGAAACACGCCGCCGCCTTCGGCGCCAGCAACCACGTGGTCGCTCGGGCGACGGGCGGCGATCACGGCCACGGCCAGCGCCGGTTAAGCGTGGCGCCCGGCGAGCAGCGGGCGAGCACGCTCGCCGCCGGCGCTACCCGCGTGGCGGGTGGCGCAGCATTGGCGAGGACGCCCGCCGCCCGCCGCAAGGCAAGAAGGTGGGGCGACGGTGTTTCGCCTCGAAGGCTCCTTCCGCCGCCGCATCGTCGAACGGCAGACCGCCATAGCGAGCTTATCAAGAGTAAGGGTTTCGCAACAAGCCCATTCTCTCGACGCCTCACCTACTGTCACAGGGGGTCCCATCCATGGACCGGGCAAGGGCACGCCAGAGGCATTTAATGAGGCCGAGGAACGGACAACACGAGAGGAAGCATTAAATGTATTTAGATCAAGATGATGACCTCCTTGTACCTACCCCGTTAGCTCGGCCTATATAAGGGCCCTCGGTGCATGGGGAAGGGGATCGGATCCTAGATCACGACCAAGCAATACTAGAGAAAGCTAGCGGATGCGCTTGTAACTCGAGAACTCAGACTTGGTTCGATACACCCCATAAGAAATTTAGCAGATCGAAGGTTATTACCCTTTCACAAGGGGCCCGAACTCGGGTAAAAGTCACTTGTTCTTCCTAGTTCAGAGGCGCCAAACCTCCGCAGGACCTCTAGGGTTTTCCCGATTAGCTACCACGAAGACGCCCCACCAACAAAACCCGGCTCAGATCACGGGCCTGTTCGTGAATACGCCGGCTGAGGGCGCTGTAGGGGCTAGTGGTTGCTTTTTCCGCTAACTCCCGGCGGACTTCGTGTTCGCGTTCGTAGCGTGCTCACGATCGAAGATGGCGGATCCAAGAAGCACCGTGATCTCGCGGGCGAAGCGACGACCAAGGCGCCTCGGCCGTCGCACGGCCGAGGAACCGCCGCGTGCTCGCCGCAGACGGCGCCGCCGCTCTCCCCGAAGCGGTGGAGCAGCGGCCGCGCCGGCGGTCGCCATGGAGGCGCCACCCCGCCAGTAACTTGCACGCCGCCTGCGTTTTTCTCGACCACCACGGTGGAGTTCGCGGATTCTCCGGCCACTCCGTGGTCGCAAGCATTGCTGCCTCGTGGATGCGCCGGCCGTAGGGCTTCGCCGCCAGCACCGAAGGTATTTCGGCGCTTAAGGCGATGCAGGCGCTCAGTCTCAAGTCGCCTAACGAGAAGGGCCTTGGCCAGTGGGGCGAGGTCAAGGAACGGCGCGCTATCCTGGCCCCGCCTCGAGAACCGTGAGGACCTTCGCTCTCATCTCGATTTAAAGCCACGGCAGCATGGTGATGACCTTTTCGCGATCGCTCCGCCGCGCCATCCGGACCAGAGCGCCGCCATGGCAAGGTGTGGCGCCGACAATGAGAGTCCCCTCGTGGCCCTCGCCCGCAGACCGGAGGAGGTCCTCCTCCGACTCCTTGAAGAGCCGGCTCGCGGCCCATGCGCGGCCCCGGACCGGCTTCG
Source organism: Guadua angustifolia (assembly GCA_036346375.1). NCBI lineage: Eukaryota > Viridiplantae > Streptophyta > Magnoliopsida > Poales > Poaceae > Guadua > Guadua angustifolia. Next base: position 70,726,371 of record CM070500.1, on the reverse strand, counting down.
ATGAGCGGCTCGGCTCCTCTACGGCGTCAAAGCCTTTTCCCGGGCAGCGCCGCGGGCTCGCCGGACAGTTTCGCCCGTGGCCATAGAGAAATATGACGGCACCACTCAACCCGGAGGAGTTCCTCCAAATCTACACGACGATGGTGCGGGCGGTGGCGGATCTGAAAAGGTCATGGCCAACTACCTCCCAACGGCCTTGACGAAGTTCTCGCCCGCTCTGGTCAGCTGAACCTCCCGAGGTCGGTGCGGCACGTGGGTACGGTTGCCAGCGACATTTTTGTCGCTAATTTTCGTGGCTTTTCACAGCTCGGCGGTGTGGAGGATGACCTCCACGCTCGAACAAGAAAGGGGAGTCGCCGCGACTTCATCCGCGGTTCACATCGCCGCAACACCATCCCCACATCTCCGAGCAATCACCGCCATCGCTTTCAGAGGGCGACGCGATCAAGAAGATGAAGGAGAAGATGGCCACCGCACCATCGGCTCAACCTCCGAAGCTTTTCCCCGCGACATAAGTGCGCGCGGCCGCGGAGGCGAGGGCTACTGCGCCCAAGGGTGGCTAAGGCAAGGACGAGGTCGACATCGAAGGTCCCGCCGGCGGCAAGAAGGCGCGAAGCGCGAGGCGGGGAGCCCAGAGTCTTTGCCGCCGAAAGCGACGACGAAGAAGACCCCGCCTCGAGAGCGCAACCGCCATGATCGGCGAATGATCGCAAGGCGAAGCGCGCGACGACCGTCGTGATCGGCGAACGACGCTGCGGATCGGCGCGATGACCGCCGCGATCAGAGAAACGACCATCGCGATCAAAAGGAGGGCGAGCCCATCGCTCGATATAAAACCAATACCCATGACCTAGACAACCGCCGGTCGTGGGTGATGGTAGAGAAGCGCCAAGGAGCGCCACCGATGATGATCAAGATGAAGATCCCGCCCCATCGCTTTTCAAAAGCGGATCACACTGTGGCGCATATCCACGGTGGTTCATCCACCATTCTCCAACGCCGCTTACAAACGGCCGAAAAGGAGGTGCGCCCTTGCCGAGCTCGGGGACGGGTCGGACACTGAAATGGTCGGAGCAAACGATCACCTTCAGTCGGGCCGACCACCCTGAGGGCACCCCCAGACTGGGGCATCTCCCGATCGTGGTAGCACCCACGGTCCGGAATGTACGCTGGGGCGGGTGCTGATGGACGGAGGCAGCTCCATCAACCTCTTGTCTGCGTCGGCATTCATGGCGCTGCAGATCTCAGGCCAGACTCGCGCCCGACCCGCCGTTCTTCTGGTGGCCCCAGATGCATGGCTTGTTCCCCTTGTCAAGTTTGCCTCCCGCCACTTTTGGGGAGGATAACTACCGCACCGAGATGGTGGATTTCGAGGTCGCAGATTTGACCTCCCATACAACGCCTTACTTGGTCTCCGGCTACCGGGTCAAGTTCATGGCGGCTACCCACCACGCTTACATGGTGGTGAAGATGTCGGGCCCGCCGCCCCATTGTTATCAACGTGATAGGTTCAAGTCTGCGCCGCCACAAGCAGCTTGGGATCCGCCGGTGCCACTTTTGCGTCGGCCGCCGCCGACGCCACTTCCTGGAGCCCTCAGTTCGACCAGAGCTTCACCGGCCCACGGTGAAGTAAAGGTGGTCGCCTGAGCGGGGCGAACCCCGAAGATCACAAGATTGGCGCCAACCTCGGCGCCAAATAGAAGACGCTGTCACCTTCCTCCACCAAACGCAGACGTGTTCGCCGGTAACCGTCCGACATGACTGGGTCCCCAGGAGGTGATCGAGCACCGACAGCAACGCCTCCCAGCGCGGCGCCCGATCCGCAGAAGGTCCGGAGGCAGCACGAGCGGCAGGATGCCATTCGAGAGGAGGTAGAGAAGTCACGAGCGCGGGAATAGTTAGGAGGTCTTCACCCGAGTGGCTTGCTAACCCCGTGCTCGCCAAGAAATCCAACGAAGTGGCGCGATGTGTCGATTTCACCGACCTCAACAAAGCCCGCCTGAAGATCCTTATCCTCGCCACGAGTCGACCTCATCGAGACTCCACTACGGTGTGAATTGTCAGCTTTTTGGATGCATACCCGTACCACCAGATTAGCATGGCGCTTGAAGACGAAGAAAAGGTCGCTTTTGTAACCCCAACCTGTGTATACCGTTATGTAAGGATGGCTTTTGGTTTAAAGAATGCAGTTCTACTTACCAACAGTGCTATGATATCACCTTCCGCCCCCAGATAGGGCGGAACCTTGAAGTTTATGTTGATGACTTGGTGGTGAAAATAAAAAGAGTGAAGAAATGATCCAAGACCGGAGGAGACCTTTGCTAACCTCCTGATGAATCACCAAGCTCAACCCTAAAAATGCGTGTTCTGCAGTTCTCCCAAGTCGTTGGGTTTTTCGTATCCAATGGGCATTGAGGCCAATCCTCGACAAGATATCGCCATCGAGCACATGAAGCCGCCAGTAGCGACTCAAGCAAGTCCAATGTTTGGCCGGCCGCTCGCCTCCCCGGGCGGTTCATTGCCCAATTGGGAGAAAAAGCTTGCCTCTGCTCAAGCCGCGAAAAAGACTAATTACTTCGAGTGGACGGACGAGGCGCAGAAGGCATTTGAAGATTTGAAGCAGACCTCTCCTCTCCCCTGTCTTTGGTTTTCGCCACGTGTGAGCCTTTGCTTCAGATATTGTCGCCACCCGAGGTGGTGAGCGCCGTGTTGATCGCAGAGAGGAAGGCGTTCAGAGGCTGGCCTACTACATCAAAGAAAGTATTGCATGAAGCAGAGACCCTAGATCCGCAGTTCAAAAGATGTTGTATGCATCCTAGTGGCGCCCGTGAAGTCATGCGCATTATTTCCAAGGGCGGAAATTACCGTGGTCACAACCTTACCCTTTTGCCGAGATTCTCCATAACCGTGAAGCAGAGGGGCTAATTGCTAAATGGTCTGTGGAGCTGGGGAATTTAACATCAAGTTTGTGCCCCGTGACCGCCATCAAGAGTCAAAGTTGGCGGATTTGCCGCCGAGTGGACTCCGCCACTCTGGTCAAGAAGCACCCGTGCCTTCCCCTCGACGTTATTCTTTGATGGGTCTTTCAGCCGAAGGCGGGTGAGTTGTCTCGTCTCCCCGACCGGTGACACTCTCCAAGACGTGGTCGCCTCAATTCAAGGCCACCAACAATATTGCCGAGTATGAAGGTTCATTGGCGGTCGCGCATCGCTTTGCTACCGGGCATTAGGCGCTCTAAGTCAAGGAGATTCCTCACCGGTCATTAATCAAGCTCTAAGGAGTTCAATGTTCGACCCCACCATGGCGGCGCACAGCGAGGTCCAAGAATGGAGCGCCATTTTGAAGGTTTGGGGTATATTCATATCCTCGGCAGGACAATCACCTTTGCGGACGGGCCGTCCCTACTTGATCCTCAAGGGCTCTGCTCCGGCGGTCTTCGAGAAAGACTACCGCGACCGCCCATCGCAGCCTCACAATTCGGTGGGGATGATGGTGTCATTGCCGCGCCCTGGCCCAAAGTGGGGACGACGGCAGGTCGTCGCGCCTCCGGCCAGTGGGAAGGCGATGTCATTATACGGCCTCCAATCCAGGAGGGAAGGCAATTACGCCACCACCCCGGTCGGGAGGAAGATTGCAGGCCGAGGCAAAGACCAGGAAAAGCTCTACCAATGAGTACCCAGCGCGAGCACCGAGTGGTCGCCACCTTGGGCGTGAAGATCGATGGATGGACCCTATCCCGCCTTCTGCGTGACCAAGTGATCCCCGACGATGATGCCTCACCGAGAAGATTGCACGAAGGCCAAGTGCTATACTCGTAGGTGGGGACCTATATCGCCAGAGCGTAAATGGAGTTCTACCAAGTGCATCACTCGGGAAGAGGGAGCAACCGCTTCCGATATCCATGGAGGCGCAAAGCGGAGCTATATGTCCCACGGACTTAGGCGGAAGGCGTTTCGCCAAGGATTTTATTGGCTACCGCCTCCAGACGCTTATGTTGCTGGCGAGGACGCGGCGGCTTGTCGATTTTTCGCCAGTAAACCCACCGACCAATTTCTAAGCTCGCGAAACCATCCCGCTTATCTTGGCCGTTCGCGTCGGGGCCGATATCCGGGTCCGCTCTCAGGCCACTGGGGCTTCACCCACCTCTTCGCCGCCATCGACAAGTTCACCTGTGGGTCGGCCGAGGCAAGGCGGGCTATCACGGCCCGCCGCCGTTAAGTTCATGCGCGGATTTTCACCCGCTGGAGTCGCCAACCGCATCATCACCGGCTAACGGCACCCGGTTTACAAAGACGGCTTTTCCGAGTTCAGAAAGAAATGGGCACCAAGGTATGTTTCGCGGTGGCCCATCCCATGAGCAATGGTCAGCGGAACGCGCGTAATGCGCCAGTGCCAAGGGCTCAAGACAAGGGCTTACGCCCGCCACGTAAAGCGCCAGTCGTTGTCACCCGTATCAGCACGGCGTCGGACGCTACGGCGAAGAGGGCCGATCCTCCGCCGTAGTCCTGAGCTACCAGCCCTCCGTTCACCCCGGCGTCCGCAAGAACCGCCGATGCGGGCCGCCATTATGCTGGAGCTCGCTGCCTTCGACCGGCGAGCCTGGGATTCGGATCTTGCGCGGTTCGGCTGGGCACTTTGTGGCGCTGATTCCACGGCATCTCGATGGCTGACCTGGCCGCCGCGCCATGCCTCCAGCTTGACTCAGGCTTTGAAGGGAATGTAGAAGGAGGCCATCCCGCCCCCGGCGGAAATAGCAACTCCCCACTACTGGCTGCCAAGCAGGCGCTGAGAATGAAGAAATGGCGAAGAGAGGAAGGTTCAGCATCACCCCATGAACATTTCACAGAGGTGTGCGAAGATGGCGAGGAAGATGATAGAATTGGGGTGAGATGAAGATGGTGGATTTCAGAGAAATGGAGGACTGTGAGAAAAATTCGAAAAAAAGGCGGAAGAAGGCCCGCCATCATGGCCTGTGTGTGCAAGACGATCTCGGTCGGAGAGGCACACAGCGCGGCGGTCCTTGACGAGATCGAAGGTGCCTTCCGGGCGATTATCCCCATTCGCTTTACTGGCGGCAAGGCCAACAAGAGAGGTGGAATGGAGTTCACCATGGTGGCTCAAGAAGACAAAGAGCTTTGGAAAAAGAGGCGAAGGAACAAGAAAGCAAAGTGCGTAAGAAAATGTATATGGAACCGCTCAATACAGATGCATCTATATATGTGTACCCTACATCGACGGCTCACGAAGGGACAAAGTTATGCGCTGCCGTCCTAAGGGAAACCGCAGATACGCTGGGACCGGTCAGATCTCATGAGTGGTGGCTCGCCAAGAGCGCACTCAAGCATTGAAGTGCATTATGAAAGTTCTAAAAAGGAGTCGAGGCTTCGCGCCTAGGCGTGCTCGGGGCTATCACAACAGATATACGCTAGGGTACCTTTCCACCGCATAAAGTGCGGTCCACGTGGCGACGCCATTTGACGGCGATCACGCTCACGGCCAGCGTCGGCCCACGCGGGCGCCGGCGAAAAGCGGGCGAAAGACGCTCGCCGCCGGCCGCCAAATTTACGCCGGGCCATCGGGCGGCGATCACGCCACGGCCAGCCAAAGGCCCACGGGCGCCCGGCGAAGCAGCGGGCGAGCACGCTCGCCGCCGGGCGCCACCACGCGGGCGGCCGCCATCGGCGGCGATCACGGCCACGGCCAAAGCGCCGGTCCACGTGGGCGCCCGGCGAGCAGCAGTGGGCGAGTACGCGCCGCCCGATCGGCGTGGCATGTGGCGGTGGCGATTGGCGAGGCACGAGGACGCTCGCCGCTTCTGCCAAGAAGCAAGAAGGGCGCGACGGTGGCCGCCTCGCAAGGCTTCTTCCGCGCAGCATCGTGTCGAACGGCAGCTCGCCATAGCAGCTTATCAAGAGTAAGGGTTTCGCAACAAGCCCATTCCTCCGACGCCTCACCTACTGTCACAAGGGTCCCATCCCATGACCGCAAGGGCACGCGTAGGCATTTAATGAGGCCGAGGAACGGACAACACGAGAGGAAGCATTAAATGTATTTAGATCAAGATGATGACCTCCTTGTACCTACCCTGCTAGCCTCGCCTATATAAGGGCCCTCGGGTGCATGGGGAAGGGGATCGGATCCTAGATCACGATCAAGCAATACTAGAGAAAGCTAGCGGATGCGCTTTGTAACTCGAGAACTCAGACCGTTCGACACACCCCATAAGAAATTTAGCAGAACGTAAGGTTATTACCCTTCTCACAAGCGGGTCCGAACACAGGTAAAAAGTCACTTGTTCTTCCTAGTTCAGAGGCGCCAAACCTCCGCATGAGTCCTCTAGGTTTTAGCCCCTCGACAGCCACCACGAAGACGCCTCCCATCAACAAAACCCGGCTCAGAGATCACTTTCATTTCGTGGAATACGCCGACAACCCCGTAGTTCCACAAATTCCGATTCTTTTGATCCGAAAGATTTAGAAAATTTTAAAATCGCGAACAGGTCTTTCCACCGATTATTTCGCAAAAAGAACAACGTAGTTCCTGCAAATTCAACACGGACGCCAATTTTTTAATCAGAAAGATTTAAAAAAATTTAAAATCATGAACAGATCCTTCCATCGGTTATTTTGCCAAAAAAACCATAGTTTCGCAAATTCAGTTTGCGAAAAACTCGAACTAAATTTTTTCTAGCCGCGTTGCATCACGCATATCTCTACCTAGTAATAACCCTCCTAAATCCTGAAGAAACGCCGCTCCCAGGACATTTTGAGCCGAGGCCTCAAAAAAATTTTACATTTTGGTTCTTTTATAAATTACGGATAGGTCCTTCGCGATTTTCTATGAGAGGAAGATTTTTTCCCCTAAAATCGTGTTCGGGTCCCTCGTGCGCCATTTTACGAAAAAAAACCTCCCGTTAATTTCAAATCACGAACAAACCCTTTTCTAATTTTTCAGCATAGCGGACAGGTCCAAAAACGTAACATTCAGGTCCTTGCTCCTTACGTCAAGGTCCTTTCTCCGTTTTTCCAGGGAAAAAATGTTTTCGCCTCTAGAAATATGTGTGCGGCTCTATCTCTAGACTTTTTTCCCACCTCGATTTCCCATCTCGATCTCTGATATTTTTTAAAACATGTATCATTACTCGGTGAACACGTAGAATGTTAGACTCGACAAAAAAAGGTTGTCGTCTTTAATAATTTTTCGCCCTTTTTCCTCTAGACTTTTTCTCCGCCGCGGTTCTCCAGCTCGGTCTTCAATATTTTCCAAATAATTCGTCGAAAGAGATATTTCTACAGCTCTATCTCTCTATTTTTTTCCCCTTCGCGCGGCGTGTTACGCCGCGAAAAATTTTGTGTTCTTTCAGCCGTTCCGCTCATTATTTCGACGATTTCAAAAAGAAAAAATTTCTACGAAAAACGACAAACACGGCGTGTTACGTCGCGAGAAAAAATTGTGTCCTTTCGGTAGTTTCAAGAAATTTTTCTACTAAAAGGTACGCCGCGGCGTGTTACGACGAAAAATTTTGTGCTCTTTCGGTAGATTCTGCTCATTATTTCGACGATTTAAAAATAAAACGCCATAAAAAAAAAATTTTTTCTTCGAAAACGACACATGGCGTGTTATGCCGTGAAAAAAATTGTGTTCTTTCAAATTGCTCATTATTTTGACGATTTAAAAATAAAACACCAAAAAAAAGAAATTTTAATTTTTCACCCTTTTCCTCTAGACTTTTTTCCGCCGCGATTCTCCAAATTTCGGTCTCAATATTTTCCAAATAATTAAATCGAAAGAGATATTTCTACAACTCTATCTCTATTTTTTCTCCGTTCACGCTTGGCGTCTTACGCGCTAAAAATTTTGTGTTCTTTCAAATTGTTCGCCATTATTTCAACGATTTAAAAAATAAAATGCCGCCGAAAACAAAAGAAATTTTTTCTACAAAAAAACGAAACACGCGTCGTGTTACGCTGTGGAAAAAATATGTCCTTTCAGCCGTTTCGCTCATTATTTCGACGATTTAAAAAATAAAACGCCGTCGCAAAAAAAAAACATTTTTTCTACGAAAAAACGGCATGCGCGGCGTGTTACATCGCGAAAAATTTTGTGTTCTTTCAGCCGTTCCGCTCATTATTTCGACGATTTAAAAAATAAAACGCCACCAAAAAATTTCTACAAAAAACGATACGCGCGGCGTGTTACGCCGTGAAAAAAATTATGTTCTTTCAACCGTTTCGCTCATTATTTCGATGATTTAAAAAATAAAATACCGCCGAAAAACAAATTTTTTCTATGAAAAAATGACGCACGCGGCGTGTTACGCCGCAAAGAATTTTCTAGTTATATATTAAGCTGGGAAGAAATAAAGCACATGCAAGCCTAAGTACCATTTATTGCGAAAAAGCCCTTCACGAATTCCAAAATAGCGAATAGGTCCTTCCACCGGTCATTTTGCAATAAAAAAACCACAAAAATTCTAAAATCACGAACAGGTTCTTTCACCAGCTATTTTGCAAAAAACCCCATAATTCAGCAAATTCGACCGAAACACCGGTTCTTTCGACCCGAAAGATTTCAAAATCACGAACAGATCCTTTCACCAATTATTTTGCAAAAAAGATCCGTAGTTCCACAAATTGTTCTTTCAACTTGAAAGATTTGAAAGTACGCTTAGATACAGTTATTTTGTAAAAAAAACGTTTTTCCACAAATTCAATACAAACACCAGTTCTTTAGACCTAGACTATCCAGCTAATTTTTAACCCGATTCTTTAAACCCGGAGATTTCGGGTTGGTCCTTATAGAAAAAAACGTGGTTACGCAAATTCGCTGATAGCTCTTAGCTAGCCAATTAAAAAAAAACACCACCGAGAAAAACGAAATTATGTTTTTTGAGAAAAAATCTCAGACCAAATTTTTTAACGCGGGGCGGCATTACGCGTCTCTCTACCTAGTATTATCTACATTAGGAAGCATTGAGCTGCAGCCCAGTCTTTACTTGCAGGCACTCGTACAAGCAACCAGACTTACATTTTTATCAGGTACCCCGATAATGTTAATCCGCTATTCATCTATATCTTGAAAGTGAAAGGGAACCACTTGGCATTTTCAGCAGTTCGTGTCATATGTCGCAAGCCCTTGCAACTCCGGGCCCACCAGTCTTGGGTTATTGTCAAAGCTGCAGAGAGACAACATAGGCTTAGAAACAGTGAAAACAGGAAGAACGAGTTTTGCACATTTGATCATTTGATTTGAGAGAAAAAGTGTCACAGGCTCCACCAGTCTCAATTAATCAATAACAGTCATGCAAGCAAGGAGCGCTAGTCCACATATACCCTCAATAAATAAATAAGAAACGATAGCCATATGCATATCATTTGTTGTGCCGCTAAATTATCATTCAGCACAATACTGAAAGCAAATCAATAATAACTGTAGATCTAAACCACATACTGCAGCATGAAAGCAAATCGATAATAACTGTAGATATAAGCCAAATATCGCTGCAGAAAAGCAAATCAATAATAACCGTAGATCTAAGCCAAATACTGCAGAGCAAATGAAACTCTTAGAAGGGAATATTTTTCTACAAATCCCTGAAGATACATCCTCAATAAATAAAAAATAAATGATAGCACGAAACAAATTATTTGTTGCCTCGCTTAATTCTCATTCAGCATAATACTGGTATGTTAAAACAAACTGATAATAACTGTACATCTAAGCCAAATTCCACTGCACGAATGAAACTAGCTCCTAGAGGGGTTTTTTTTTCAAACTCCAGGAGATAACGATAGTTGTAACTTATAAGTAGATTACTCTTTTTATCTGACACGTAAAAATATGAGTAATATAACAACCAAAGCAGTGTTACCACAAAAGAGCAGAAACTCTCAAATCAGACAAAACCTCAGCTGAAGTTCCTAAGTTATCAATTTTATAACTTTTTTGGGCTGATGGAATAGCATGGCTAATGGCCCTTCGTCCTCTCATAGATGCAGAACATCAGATGCAGAAACACACAAAGCAAGTCAACAACACTGCACTACATAAATCAATTGACAACGAGCCTGTAGATCGTACTTGCTCAAGGGTATGTACTCAAAAGGTCCGTTAGTTGGAATTGTGCCACATAGATCATTGTTTGAGACATCTCTGGAAGAATGCATACGCAAGATGAAATATTATCATTAATATGTACAGAAAAACATATAATTCAGCAAATGCAGCATTAGAAGCTGAACACTTACATCACTTTGAGACGAGGGATTTTTGTCAGTTCCCTAGGAATTGAACCACTCAGCCGGTTATCATTAAGTCGTCTACAGAAATATACAAAAGGTGAAAAAAAAAAGATATGAGCTGATTAACATAATGTAGAATACCATAGCATGCAGAAAATACTAAAAAATTGACGTTTGAATATGTATTCGCGGGGAAGGTAGTGCAGATGCATATGGTGACATTAGAACTAAAGGATAAGTACTTACAAGAATACTAAGGATCTCAGCTTGCCAAGTTCTTTTGGTATAGTCCCTGTTATGTTGTTGTTATACAAGTCCAAGCTAATAAGACTCTTCAGCCTTCCAAGCTCGGCTGGGATAGTTCCCTCAATATTATTTTTGTAGAGCTCTCTGCAATGAATTTTCAGGAAGATATTACAGCATTAACATCAATGCTAAGTCCAATCACACTAAAATGTCATTTGAATTTCAAATGATCATCAATGTTGTTTTTGAGATTATTAGAAGACAAAAGCATATCTTATATAACAAAATGACATTAAATGTGATTACTGACTAGGCAAAGCAGAACATTCTGGAATAGAAAGAGTGTGAATATGTAGACAGACTCACACATATTGTAGATGCTCAAGGTGTCCCAGTTCAGGAACAAGATGGCCTGACAAATTTGAGTTACCCAAATCCCTAAAAGATATACAATAGTACGAAAGTATCAGATGTGATGACACATCTGGAAAGAAACATAATATGGCAAGTGACAGGCTGTTGCTTTGTTTATTCTAAAGAGAAAAATAACTAATTAAGTGGCACCTGTGGTCGTAGTGAAACAAGCCAAAGGAATGCATGCACATTTTGCTACAAACAAATGGTGTCATTGTGAAAGTTTCATTGAAAGAAAACATTTCCATGAAGAGATCCCTTGCTTTCAACAATCAAAAAGATGTGATAGCTACCTTACCTTTCAGGCTGATTATGTAACAGACTCCAAATCTATGTGGGCGACAAAAGTGATATGCCACAGACACGCTAAAATTCAAGCAATAGTTAAGCACAAAGTTGCCTGCATCAAAATAACCCTACAAAAGTATATTATTACACGATTAACATGCAAGAGATTGTCAAGCTACAGCTGGCCACTAAAAGCTAAACACCTGGTTAAGGTTTGCAGGCTTGCTGCAGTTACAAGCTAACAATTGTGGAGTTTGTCCATATTCCTCCCAAAATTGGTAATCTGAGTCTCGGCAATTTCACTGTATAGTGTATGCATCTGGTGTGCGATACTCATATACGATGCCGCATCTGAATTACACCCATATTTTTGTTTCATAAATATTGTAAGATGGTTACACAGGGCGCCCATGAAATTCGCAAATCTAGCCGAAAGCATCAGGATATCTAATGCCAAGAAACCACGACAACTGCATGAACTACCCAATCCATTAATTCCACTAACCGTCTCATGAATCTATAAATCGCCCGCACAAGTAATACTAAGAGCTACTGACCCAGCTCTAGTGTCTCCAAGTACACTAGCACAAGCTCGCAACATTACAAATCACGAGAGAAATTAAACACACGAAGGAACAAATATGTGGAGTGGAAATGGAACCAAGAAGAGCCGAGCCGACGACGTACACGCGGGTGACGCGGTTGTCGCGGTTGCAGGTGACGTGGAACCAGGTGCAGGGGCTCACGAGGGTGGGGTCCCAGCTCTGCAGCACGCCCCGGGGGTCCGCGAGCGCGCGCCGCAGCGCGTACAGCGCGTCGCCCTCCGAGTTGGACGCCCACGCCACAGCCGCCGGCGACAGCACCGCCGCCGCGACCACCAGCGTCACCGTCGCCGCCGCCCAGGCCATCGAGCCAGCTAGGGTTTGATCTCGTAGCGGGAGGAGGAGGCGAGGAGAGGGAGAGGCGGAGAGGAGCGGGGAAAGTGGCGGAGTGGGGAGCGGGAGTGAGGTGTCGGGTTTTTCTGGGAGTTCAGCCTCGGAAGTGGAGCGGGTAAAGATTCCCTTTTCGAGCGGATCTTCTGCGGCGTACTGGCAGCTGGTGGTGAGTGGCGACTCGTTGAAAATGGAAAACAAAAGACAAATGTGGACTCGTAGAGTAAGCATGTTGTTTATTTTGTAAGAAAATAGTGCGGCAAATGAAGATTGTGGAAGACTTTTTATTTGACAATGTTAAGAGTTCCTTTGATGCTTCGATGTTATGTTCTCATGACTCATGAGGCATGCACTGTGGAATCAAAGACTCTGGCTGAAGTTGTTGCCGTTTAGGAGAAGATTTGAGTTCTTGTCTAAGACCATACCTAATGGAAAGATACTTAGATGTTTGAAGAGAGTGAAACAATATCATATCAACAAACATCTATTTAAGAATATAGTTCTCCAATACAAATAATTATTTTACAGATGCTTATTTAATTTAAAAAGGTTAAAAGTTTGTCCAAGCGGCTATAAGCTCCAACACAAATTCGGTTGACAGCCCTATTCTTACCGTTGTTTTACCTCTGAACTATAGCGCATGTACAAGCGTCTATGCAAAAAAATCTGTCAAACTGCCGGCCTCCTCTCCAAGAAGCGCAGCAACGCATCTGCATGCAAATACGCTCCACCATGGCAAGGCCAAGCAGCCAATCCGTCAAAGAGCCTGATACAAGCTTTGTGTTGTACATGGCCTAAGTGGTAGTCCCTTTAGTGCAAACAGCAAACTCACGAAGCTTTTAAGTGGCAATGGGTTAGAATAGCGAGTGTTTGTAAGCCAATCTAAGAGATAATGTTGCGAAGCATGGAGACTATAAGTTGAGATTGAGCTATTCTCTCACGTGTCCACCTTAAGAAGCTTTAACTATCTGTCGGTGTTTCGTGTAACGGCAAGTAAATTTGTAGTCAATGGGTCGCGCGCTCCCTCTCCTTGAATGGTTGACTCAGGGAGCCCAAGATGTATACTGGTTCGGGCCGAATGTCCCTACTTCCAGTTCGTGATGGTTTTATATTACGATGGGTGCAGAGGACTGCATAGCGTTACAAGCGAGGGCAACGGGCTAGCTTGGTGCGCCTCATCCGTGTGTAAGAAGCGAGAGCAGTTTGCTCGTAGAAAAGCTCTTTAAACCCCCCCCCGGAGGGTCCTGCCCCCCTTTATATAGTCGGAGGGGGCAGGTTACATGGAAATCTAGAAAAGAAAGGATGGGGTATCCTACGCCTTGGAGTTCTAATCTTCAGTCTTGTCGACTGACCGGCGTCTTCTCGCCTCACGCCGGGTCGGTAGATACATCGCGTGGCATGGTTGTCCGTTCCGTCGGGAAGTGGCGCACCTACTCTCTGCGCGTCTGTCAGGTGCTGACGTCGTAGCGCGTGGCTCCGGTCTTGCCTCGGGAGGGAGCGTATCCTCCCACTGTACGTGACGAGACGATGAGACCGGTGCTTGACTTCGGCAATCTCCTCGCCACCTTGGGAAGGAGCCACCTGCCCCTATCACGGTCACTTTGAGCTGTCGTGTCCGTGGAGCAGGTGGCCAACTCGAGATTGACCGGTGATGGTCTGGCGGCCGACCCCTGGCGGAGATTGCGTTGGCTTGATCGGTGCCTCATGGCGGAGGTCAGAGCTGCGGGACGCCCGACCTATAGCGGGGGTCAGAGCCTGCGGGGCTCCCGACCTATAGCGGGGGTCGGACAGCCCCCTGGTCGGCTTGGTCAGGGACGAGTGTCCTTCGCGGCCCAGCGGGGCCTTTGGCCAGAGCTGGGCTTGGGGCAGCCCATTCGCTCTCCTAGGCCGCTGGGAGTATCCAGGGTATAAGTATTCGTCACTATCGTTTCAATCCTCAAATCTTACGATCTATATGCCTAATCCTCAATTATTGTCGAGTGTTTGCGTCAAGCACTAGTCTTGTTGTTGTCATCACCCTATATAGCACCGATGCAAATATTTCAATACCCTCTATTGTCATCATTTTGAACATCTCACTAATTTTCAATGTAGGTGACCACACTACACCATGGCACACTTTTGCCAACACTTTGTACAGTTGGCGTATACCACTTTCGCCGACGAAAAATGTGTCGACAAAACTTTTCCCGACACTTCCTAAACAGTAGTGTTTGAAGCCGTGGGGGAAAGTTTTGCCGACAGTTAAGACTTTCGCCGACAGATAAGTTGTGACCACCTTACCACCAGCCTTAATAGGCACCAACATTAGCTCTTCACCACTACCACCACCACTTTCTCACAAACCTTATCAATGTCTCTCATTATTAATTCCTCATTTCACCAACCCGCTAACGGTTGTCTCAACATTGTTGTCATTTCATTGTCGTGCAAGCAAGAACTATCTTTTGGAGTATAAAATCAAGGGGAAAAGGTGAACACATGATAGGATGTTGCGCATCACTTTATTTTTTTCCTTGCCAAGGTTTTGGATTTCATTTTTAAACTCAATTTACTCACCTAGTCAACAGTGGTTTCTACCAATGTTTAGACACCCTCTGAAATGTTTAAGATACTAAAGACAACAAGCAACCAAGAACATGCTTTTTGCCCATAATTTGTTTTCTTTCAAAAGTTTAATTTGGTACATATTCTTTACTTTTGCATTATTGCCATATATTGTTTCTTATGTAGTGAATATGCACAGCATGGTAGAAAACAGACATGCATGACAATTCCTTCGTTACAAGAATATATCTGGAAAGTATAAATTAAGCTTTCATCGTAACTATTGAAAATACTCCACTATAATTCCTTTATGTATACGGTGTTTTGCATTTTTTAGGTGCACCACTCCTCGTCTATACAATATTCTTGTTAGGTGTACAATCACATAACTTGCTTAGAAGAAATATCATGTTGGAATACATAAGTGGGGGTGGGCATTTTTAAACCGAAACCGAATTAACCAATAATTTTGGTTTTTTGTTTTTGGTTCGGTTTTTGTTTTGGTATAATTCAATTTTTGTTGTTCGGTTCAGTTTTTCGATTCTAAAAACCAAAATATAATTGAATAGCCCAGGTACAATACCACTTTTATAATGTTCTCCCTAAAACTACTAAACAATTCTCATGTTCTAACAAATTTATATATGTGTTTGATATGTTCAATTATGCTTATACTGTAATAACCTATGAATATTATGTGGGTTTATCCCTACTCTGTGTTGCGATATGAGAAAGAATAAATCTAATCTACCTAGTGTTTATTCATATTTTGGTTAACCAAAAAACCAAATTAACCGAATCAAAATATTTCGGTTAATTCGGTTCAACTTTTCATTTTGGTCTGAAAACTTCAGTAGCCAATTTTTAAAAATCAAATTATTTTAAAATCCAAAAAAACAAATCAATTAGATAGAAAAAAACTAAATGCACACCCTAATACGTAAAGACAGGCATGGCAGGACAGAGCTTGTGGGCATGTACTTTGCCACCAACCAATCCCGTCCGGGAATTTGAATTTCCTGCCACTCAATTCACTGGTAACTTTTGAATTGCCCCCCCATTCACCGCCGCTTAATTATTCGCCACCGTGGCAGCCAATTCTTTTATTATCTGCCATTTCTCCGCTTTTCTCCGCATTTCCGCCTTTTTCCTCTGTTTGCCAATGCGGTGTGACGATTTTGCCCCTCCTTGGCCTGCTTACCTGGTTGCACCGGACCGAAGCCCCCAGTTCTTTTCCTCCCGACACGAGCATCTAGGGTTGCGGCGAGCCTTGGGACGGCGGCGACGAAGGGTCGAGGTGAAGTGTCGGCGCTCCACGAGTAGAGGCTGTCGGGCAGGCGGGGGCGACGGGCGGCGAGGAGTGCCACCGGTGACGACCACGAGGCAAGTCGGCTATTTGTACAGATTTTTTCCGCATTAGGGTCTGCCATTTCCTTGAATGCATTCTGGATGTGCACGAATGCATGCTATTTGTACTGATCCCGTATTTGTACTGATCCCGTATTTGTACTGATCCCAAAGAATGCCAATTTAGGGTTTCGAATGCCAATTTAGGGTCTGCCATGATAAATCGGGCAGGGAAATTTGAATGCATGTGAGGCTTTGAAAATTGTACGAATGCCAATTTAGGGTTTCGATTCATCCGTATTTGTTATGATCCCAAAGAACCTCGGTAGATTCAGAGGAAAAAGTAATGCACTGTTTTAATTTGTAAAAAATACTGAAAGAATGTTCTTTCTTCAAATAAAAGAGTATTAAACATCTAATAGGTTTCGTAGAAAAAAGTTTGGTTCTTTGTTTATGAATGAAACATGTTAATGTAAGACTTTGAAAAATTTTGTTTACAGAAGGCACTAGCTACTAGAGTCAATAATTGTTGGCTCCAGCTCGTTTTGATGAGTAATAAACCAAGTCACTACCAATGGCCCATTCATATGTCAATTTGAAGAACCATTTTGTATGTGTGTATCGAAACACGTGGCTAGGTATTGGACCTTGCATTAATTCTGTCCATTTGTCCTTGTGATTTTTTAGATGGAGGCGCAGACCCTGCGAAACGTGATCTCGAGGCTCCGAGGGATGCTGGAAGATAAGGCGGAGGACCTCAAGAAGGTGGTTCAAGACAACTTGAGCGACAGTAATCACATTTGGGCCATAAACATGAACATAGCACTTCTGCAGGTTGAGGCCATCGCGGACAGCTTGAATTAGATGTCTTTGGACACGAGAGATTTTACCGTTGTTGATGAGGATCCAGTGGCGGACGTAGATCCGGATGACGTAGTACCGGCGGACTACGAGTGGCCCAATTGCTCTCCAGTTAGGGAGTGCTCCATCGAGTCCAGCGAGTCCATCGAGTCCAGCGAGTCCTTCGAGTCCATCGAGTCCGATCGTTCGTGGCACCTTCGCTACGTTACGTGACGCTGGTACCCTGTGTAATGTTTATGTGACAGTATTGCTAGCAAGTTGTAATGTTTTGCAAGTTGTAATGTTTATGTGATAGTATTACTAGCAAGTTGATAAACTGCTTCCTGTGAACTATTTGATGCTTCCTGTGAACTATTTGATAACTGTCCCTGGAATCCACTACTCTGATGATAAACTGCTTCTTGTGAACTATTTGATGCTTCCTGTGAACCAAGTATGCATTCTTGGTTTATGTCAACAGGTTGCAATTCAAGTTAGTTGTCCCCATGAGAAAATTTTGGGTGCAACAGTGGTCGACTAACTGCTATGCTAGTTACTTGGAGTGTATTGCCATATTAGTCATCTTACTCCAGTGCTTCACCTATTTTCTTGGTGCTTATCTTTGTTCTTCATCTTTCAAACACATACTCGAAACACATACTCGTAAATCGAACTATAGCTCTACTTCATCTTTGTTCAAACACATACTCAAATTCCCCATACTCCCGAAACACATCTTTGTTCAAACACATACTCAGAAATCACAAACACATGCTCTACTTCATGCTGTGGGAATACCATTGCTGAGAATGAGAAAGCTTACCAGAACATACCAGAATGAAGACATCCAGAATACATCCATTGGGAATACCAGAATGAAGACATACCAGAAACAACCAGAATACATCCATTGTTGTCACGACCAAAATACATCCACCAGAATTCAACGGACACTACCAGAATTCACCCATTGTTCTCACAACCAAAATACATCTACTACCACAATACTTACAGAATACATCCAGAATTAGTCCATTACCACAATTCACCCATTCCATCTACCATTTAAGGCTGTACTATCAATGCTCAAATATGGCCTACACCCATTCACAAACCCATCTATGCTAGGTTTAAAGCAACAAAAAAATCTTTGAAAATACACTTTACCATTATCTGCTTGTACACTCATCTCTACAACACTACCAGGCATTTTATTCTCTACCTCAGCTTTAAACCTAAAAAGCATATGGAAGCTCTCTTCCCATGAACCATAGATCGATCAAGGGCCTTCATCTTACCTTTATATCTTTGTTCCATACCCGAAAGTGCATTTATGCCTCTCTGCAAGGTCTCTTTGTAGCTCCTTTGGTCCTAGGCACGGATTTTCCTTCAACAAATGGATGCCTTCTCTGCAACCCAAGTGGTAAGAAACCATCTTTGTCACCGGTCTTGCGGAGAAGAACACAAGTGAGATTTCTCATTCAATGTAACTTGCAATGACAAATGTAAACATAGTTAGTACAATTGCAATGATAACTGATATAGTAGTACTCATATATTTTAGCCTACAAAGATAGCATTAGTACCCTCACTGACTTCCCATCACTACGATTCAACCTGGCCACAATAGTCCATGGACATCCAGGTGCCATGCAATAGCCCCTGAACCTACCAGGATCAGACTTCTGAATACCAATCTTAAATTGCTCCTTTATGGCATGGCACTTCACGGCAAATCTAAACTCAGACATGCTAGGATATATTGCCCCCACATGCATTGGGGGGTCATCCTTATCATACACAATGTCATCCTCACTCGAACAAGCATCCAATACAGCCATATCTCCTTCCTCACCATCATAAAAATCAGCAAAAACATCTTCTTGTTGACCACTATTGTCCATGCCGTTAGTGGTCTGCTCACCAACTGAATCAACTGGCCTATTATCCTCCTGATGAGGTAAATTTTGACCACTGTTGTCCATGCCCGTAGTGGTCTCCTCAAAGAATGAATGAATTGGCGTATTATCCTCGATGAGGTAAATTTTGACCACTTGTTATCCATGCCCGTAGTGGTCTCCTCGGGATCTATGACCCCATGAATGCCAAGAATTCATCCTCGGCTATAACAGAACAAAGACAACCTTCATGTTCTTTTGCATTCAAAAAACGCATAGATCGTCCCAATCAACCCCGCCACTACCTCGTCCTTGGTTGTACTTCCTTCGTGGTTGCTCCTTGTCACGGTCGATTGGCACAAAGATTAGAACCCCTTGGTTTCTTGTTGCACGCTGCCATCCGACTACTACTCGCATCATCGTTGTCAACCCTACCAAAATACAACGAAGGGATTTTAGCAGGTGCTCAACAAAATGTACAGCACCGCCGCCATCACCGCCTCCGTTTTCCCCCGTTCGACGCCATCACCACAGCAAGCAACGCTGCATCACCCGTCACACCGCATCACACCACAAGACAAGAAAAAGGGGAGTGATCCAGGGGAGATGACTTACTCGGTCGGGGTCGGGGTCTCGTCTCCTTGTGGCATCGCTCCGCGCTGGCGCCGAAGCAGCAGTTGCCGCTCACCCCGCCTCGACCCTTCCTCGCCGCAACCCGCCGCAACCCTAGACCGAAACGCTGCTGGGGAATGGGCGCTGCTGGGGGAATGGGACGGGACGGCTTCGGTCGGTGCAACTAGGTAAGCAGGCCAAGGAGGGGCAAAATCGTCACACCGCGTTGGCAAACAGAGGAAAAAGGCGGAAATGCGGAGAAAAGCAGAGAAATGGCAGATAATAAAAGAATTGGCTGCCACGGTGGCGAATAATTAAGCGGCGGTGAATGGGGGGGCAATTCAAAAGTTGCCAGCGAATTGATTGGCAGGAAATTCAAATTCCCATCCTGTCCTGGCCATGCTAGCTCTAAATTGGGAAGAACACCCGCATACCCACAAGGCCACAATAAGAAACAAATTGTTAATTAATTAATGTTAAACAATGCTATAGAAATGTTTTAAACATTAAACTACGCTCTCTCTCTCTCTCTCTCTCTCTCTCTCTCTCGGATATATTCCCCCTCTAGTAAACATATTAATATATAGTTAAATACAAAAAATGATTTAGCAATCTATACATTTTTTCGGATCCTATGGTGAAAAATCTGAATAATCCCTAGTCCTCATTTGTGCCAAGCCTCATGGGGAAGAGAACCCCAATATGAGAATGGCCATCCATGCATGGAGAGTTTTTGGCAAGCTAGTTCACAACTTCACCTCTCTCACCTTTCATCAATCAAGAGAACATGACATCTCACAATTTCAACGCATACAACGGAGAATTGTCCTTCAAACAATCATTTAAATTGTTTTGCTAAGTATTTGTTATAACTAGAATGCATGCATGTAACATCTAAAAACATACTTGTAGATGAAAATAAGGGTGACAGATGAGAGGTGTTCAATGTCCGCACAACCAGGCAAAAAATTAAAGATCATATGCATATGCAATGACTCGGGTGAAAATACGAGGAATTACCACCATGAGATGTTAAAATGTTAACAACAAACCTGAAACCTATACAAAATTATTTATTTTTTTGTTTGAACGAGGGAGTTTTCTCCTTGTGCCACCCAGGGAACAAACTCGTGTCAGCTATTTGGTTCTCCTCCGTGTCTTCCAGCAAAATGCATTTTAGGCTCAATTTAATCTAAATTTTAATAATACATGAATTAGCGAGTCTATCGCATTGTGATTAGGTTCAGAATATCAAGCAACTTCGTATCATGATTTGGTTCAGAATATCAAGCAACTAGCCCACATTTGATTGCCTTTTGAAACGTGACTTAAGGTATGTTTATAATATAGAAATCTCATAGAAATTTTACAAGAATTTTATAGGAAGCAATTTATTTTCGCAGGAACATAAAAATGCTTGCTCACTCAACGAATTCATGGTACCCAAGTTGAGTATATTTTTTGGATATTGCCTAGGCTCTGACGTCCAATTGAATCATTAGCTCCGAACTCGGCTTGTCCTTTTCCACTCATCCAGCCCTTATCTACTATTCTAGATCTAATGAACTCCACTTCTGTCTAAGTCCAACCACCTGCCCAACTCCATTCCTCTCTGCGTGCAACGCCTCCTGTTCTCCATCTTCCCCATTTTGCATGCTCCACTCCCCTCTCTTATGCTTCTATCCCCAAGTATGATGACGGTGCATCAAGTCTCGCCGATGACGTATACTCAACGGTGGGCTGTTGCCTCCTCCTTGAGCCTATGGTTTTCATCCCTACTTCTTCTCTCAACGTCTCCTGTGAAAAGCGAGGAGAGAGTGTCATCACGATGCAGTGGTTGGCAGCCATAAGACTACCAGGTTTGCTTCGCTATCACCATATCACGTCACACCTTAGGCGGCTCCTCCAACTCTTAAGGAGACATCGTCATCGATGGGGTCGATGGTTAGATGCGGTAAGATTTTTTTTGTTGGTGCAATAGTCTTTTGATTTGTGGTATTAAGAGTTTGGTTGTTACATCGACATGTTGATTTGTTGCTATGGATATTATTATTTTTGTGCACTGGGCAATGTACTTTGCTAGATACTTTTATTTGTTTGCATTATGTTGGTGACTTATGTTGCAACAGGGATTTTGTTTTTGTTTATGTGGCTGTTAATTTTTGTTGCAATGGAGATTTTGTTCGTTGCATGGCTGTTAATTTTGGTTGCACCACTTAAGGCTGTTTGTTGCACGTGAGGTCTATCATTGTTGCGTGAGGCTTGTTCCTCGTTGTTTACTGATATTCTTTTCGTCTTTTTATTGCACACTAAGAATCAAAATGTTTCATGAGCTAATATCAATTGTTACACGAGAAACTCTCAAAGAAAAATTTTGTTGTATTTCACTTTGTATTTTGTTACAATCAGTTGTAATATGTTGTGCACTAAAAAGATTCAATAGTGTGAGATGAATATATCCATGAAGATCCAACGGCAGATCCCTAGTAGCTCCCAATCTGTTTTAGCTTAGCGCGTAGAGTCTAGTAGCAATGGCGTGATGGACGCTCGCCGTCCGGATAACCACTTGCCCTTCTCGCTCTCGCTCTCCAGTATGTTTCCTTTTGTGCTCATGTAAAAAAAAGAAGGAAAAAATCTAGGGTTTGTTTCATTCCATTTCCGGGGAGCCCACCGCCCCAAACTCCCGTGTCCTCCGCCTCCTCCTCCCTCCCTCTCCTCTTTCCTCGGTCCCTCCCCCTCACCCGCTGCAGGAGGCGGCGGCGGGGACTACGGGCGGCAGGCAACTGCACCCGCCAGCCGGTCGGCGGCCTCCTCGTGCGGGCCATAAGCGGCGGCAGCTCGGGGAGCTCACAGCAGCGGCGGCCGCAGGAAGGATCGGCGGTGGCGGTCCGGTACCCCGTAGCTGCGCTGCAAGGTAAGACCACTCCGCCTGGTTCGAGGTGATTCGAGGCCCCTCATCTTGCTCACCTGTTGCGTTGCGCGATGAATTTTAGTGCTAGTTTGCACCGAGCTTGCACCAGGCATGTTTTCGTTTGTAAGCTCCAGGTTGCGCTTGCCGCAATCAGTTCTTTCATAGGCTCAGCTCTAATTCGGTGCTAGCTTGCAAGGAGAGAAGGTTTATGCTTGCTAGGCTACTGGGTGATGCGAGCTCGACATGATCGGAAAATGATAAAATAACCTTGTAGTATTCGTGGATGTCAAAACTGCTTGCTTTTGGTATTCCTGCATTTTCTTTGGTAGTGTCTTTTTTCCCTGCCTCCCAAAAACAGGGCTCTGCCTCATGGTTTGGTTTTTCTTTTTCTTTTTTTCTTTTCCTTTTCTTTCCAGTTCAAAGTCCTAACAGTTAAGTTTACTGCATCCTCTAGCTCTTCCATGTTTACTTCTGTATGACTGTATCCAAGGAGTCGGTCCTCTAGAAATGCTGACATGATAATTGTATTACCCCAAAAAATAAGAATGCTCTGTACGCAAAGTGTTCTTTTGTTGTTACTGTTGTTTGGAGTATTTCAATCCCGCCTCCTGCAGTCTAACAAGATCTATGGTTGATTTGTTCCTTTGTGAAAGCGTTAAAATCAGTTATTTAGGCTCTGTTTGGGAGAGCTCAGATCATCGAGCTGAAACTTATAGGCTAAAATAAAGTGAATTAAGTTTATATTTTTAGTCTAAAATGTAAACAAGATGATCTACCTAAACACTCTTAATGTGCTCCAGCTCCATAAATTTGGAGCTAGAAATACTTCCACCAACTCTGATTTTGGTGGAGGAGCTATCCCAAACACCCCTTAAATAGCAGGATATAGTGGTTTTCGTTCTAGGAACGCTAAGCTATAGCTCAACTGAGGGTGTTAGGAGGTAGAAGTATGATCCTTTTGGTTTCAAGCTCATGACTCATATAAATATTTTCTATAAGACTAGCTCAATGCCCATGCTTTGCTATGGATAAATTAATTAGAGCCACTATGTGCATTATTCAGCGTATTACAACAGTGAAAAGGTTTTATTTCATACAACAATCGCAACGCCAGTTATGCAACTGAAAGCATACTTAATGCAGATCTTCTAGAGATAAAATTACCATCTAATCTCAAAAAAAGTCAAGCCTTTTCTATAGATCACAAGCTGTACCATGCAGGACCCTCATGCTCAAGTATACAAATTTGCATCCAACCAAAAATTTTCTTTCAAGGGAGACAAACCAACCAAAACATGAGGCAAATAATTATGCCAAGAGTCCCACGGAAGAATAGCAACCAAATTGTTATGCTCGGCTGCTATTCTCATGATTGGAATATCTGATTGTTCAAGTGACAGAATATGACACTGGGAACTTCAGATCTGGTTGTACATTGCAAGCAATCTTTAGTTTTTGTGCTTCAGGGCTGGGAGCCTGGGACTGTCTTAAATGACAGCACTTGGTATCCATCTCCAATTTCCTTTATATGGATGTGAAATGGAAGGAGAGAATAAGCTTTAATTTACAGAATTACAAGCAGATGGGAAACAAAATGGCAAACTTCACAGGAAATGAGAGCTGTTTATACCAAAGAAAATTTAGCTTGTTCCTTCGAAAAAATTCATTGTAGGCAGTCTGATTAGCTAATATCTAGCAATCTACAAATTCTGCATGAACCTGACAGAACATTTGGCGTTTACTCAGAACTAATCTATTTTAAATATGTTATACATAGTAGAACTAAAACATAGTGGACCATTGGCTTGTACATAGTTGAACTAAACATACTTAGCCATTGGCCTGTATATGACTTAAATTATTTTTTCGCATTGAACAAAACCCAACAGCACTGAAACATATATTCTGATAGACACATCGAACAGAAAATGATCATTAAACATTTAAATGCACTCCAGAAGGCAAACAAAATATCCAGGGAATAAAGATGGAATTACATGCATCTAATGAGCTGGAACACAACCGAATAAATTGAAGCTAGACTCGATACTTGACCAACAATAGAGCCTAAATACACAATTGTTTTCTAAATACAAAAATTATAATATTTGTGGAGATACATATGATCAGCAACTCTTTATCCTACAAAATTATGAAAATTTGATTGGACAGTGCCTCTCAGGGGATGTCACTCTATCACAGGCCATGACTCTATGAAAGACCATCGAGGTAAGGTTGTTGGCCAAATGGCTAATGTGAAGGCACAATATACTACTGTAATGGACATTGTAGGAACATATAAAGAAATTAATTGGTGCATTTGAAGCTTACCATGGCAAATAGCTTTGGTCCGAGTTTCATCAGATAATACAATATGGAGATGCGCAAGCATTCCACCTTAACATGTGCATGCAACATTCCAGCTATTTTTTTCATTCACAACAGAAATAAGCATATACCTGTTTGAGAATAAATGTATGATGGCAAGGAAGGGTAGAAAAGAAGAAAAACAACTGGAATACTGGATAAGCAAAACATTTTTTTCTTAGTAATAGGCATAAGCAAAACATTTTTTTCTCAGTAATAAGCATAAGCAAAACAAGTTTCATGCAAAACTTTCCATTTATGGATGCACTTTTACCTGGTGTAAGAAGCACGTAGGAGAATATTTCTGCAAATCAATGCTATGACTTGTCTTTACATTTGCTCAGGCCAAAAGCTTGTCTCTATAGTCCAGCTGAACTTTGCAATTTTGCATCCCATTGATGAGCTATATCTTGATGATCATGGCAACAATGATGATGTCTGCACAAAACACGAATTGATTTGACCAAAATTTGCTAAAGCCTAAAAGAACTGCAAGACCATGCTGAATCACGAACATAATTTATTACCCCACCATCATTCTGAAATGGCTAAATAATGCTGAACCCCAAAATTTACCACTACCTACTGAAATTTCAGAAGAAACATCGCAATAGGCACTTACCGAAGTTAGTAGGAGATGGGGAACCGTGCCAGTGGTTGCAGCCATTGATGGACCTGGGGAACATGGGGAAACGGCAGGCGTAGAAGCTGAACTTCAGCCATATGGAGGGGGTGGCCGCACAGGAGCTCATGAGTGGCAGCCAGCAGTCATCGGAGCATCGTGGCTGTCGGGGCATGTGAAGAAGAAGCTACATCACATCTGGGTCTGCGCGTGATGACTGGGAGAAGCGATGGATCCCTCCATGACTACGAACGTATGGTAGAATGACGATGGCACGCTGGCTTTGACCAGAGTATGGCTAGGCGGTAGGAGACGGATCCACCTCAATCTTGCCTAGATCCGGTCGAGGCGGTGTGGTTGAGCTAAAGGGTGGAGGCGGCGCGGTGCCTTGCTGGGGTGTGGCAGTGGCCTCATGATCTCTCTATCTCAGCTAGATCTGGAGGGCTCGGTGAAGGCTGCGACTCAACTGGCGACTAATGGCAGTCTTTCAGGGGCTGGGGAAGCTCCTGACCTGGGCCCATTGTCGGCACGTAATTCTTGTGTGAGGGGAGGGAAGAAGAGAGGTAGACTAACTAACCACCACTAGCTTCTTTTAAATTAGTAAAGAATAGCAAGAACATTAGTTTGCAATTAAATTATTCATCTGTTTCTCGGTGGCAATTCTACTAAACTCCACAAATTGATTCCTCAAGCCTGTGGACGAGTCATAAATATGCATGTCAGGTGGCTTCAGGCTTGAGATTTACTATCCTATATTTAGCACTTTATTCATCAAGTGAAATAAAATGCTTGTTCGTTGAAGTATGTTAAGTCTAGATTTTTGTAGTATTTTTTTGTTGTTGTTTCCCTTGGATTATTTATTGTTGTTTACCCAATCTTGCTATTTGAACCAGTTCATCTAATTAATTCATTTGTACTCCATTTCAAACTGGATTTTTGGTATCAATTTGGTGGACTGGTCGTGTCTAGTGATTTCTAAGTTTCATCGATCTTTAATCATTGTATAAAAATTATGTCTCTTTGACATGTTTTGGCCATCATTTCAGGGAGTAGCAATTAGATCTACAGCTTTATCACCACAAAAGAATCAACAATCTGACCTAGTCTCCTCTCTGGGGGTCACATTGAGCATTGGGGGTAGTCTATGATGGCAGATGCCAGCCCTAGAACAGATACATCAACAGATGATTCTGATGAAAACCACAGGGTAAGTCCTTAATCTTTTTTCCAAGGCAAAGTCTTGTCCTTGATCTAAGTTATTTGACATGAAACATTAGTTGTCTGGCTTCATGATATGGAGTGGAAAACGACATGATTTTTTTTACTTAACTATTATATGAATGATCAATTGTTCGTTAATGATAATAACCTATGATTTCAAAACTGGGGTTCATCATTTTCAGGTAGAAACCAAACCTGTGGCTACTTAGGAATTTTGTTTTGATTTGAATTGGTGTCGGAGAACCACCCTTACAACACAGGGTACGTTGGAGAATTTATGTAGATACCATCAGGCCTGTTGAGGGTTGCTTAGATTGCTTTAAAATATCACTATAATGAAACCTGAGCATTTATCAATCCAATATAAGTATAGAACTATATGTTGTGCATGGACAGCTTGGTTTGCCTATTAAGATAGTTGGCAAAGTATTCTTTTGGCAAAATTTTATGACGTTGAATTTGGTTGCTACTTGATTTGGATCCTTTAATCCCTTTACTTTGTTTTAGTTCCTCAACTGCTTTTTTCCCCTCTATCTCGTCCTTTCCAATAGCTTGTCTAATTGAACTATTAAAGTGTAGTATCACGTGCAGTATAAGTTGATTATTTGATTTGTGTAATCACCATGGTTGTCATATCGGACTAGGCAATCACACGGCACCTGCCTGGCGCCTAGTCGACTAGGCAGGCACCAGGGTGTTGCCCATGCGGCATAAGGCGAACAAAATGGTATGAAGTTATTAGGCAATTAAAGAGATAGATGACAATTGCGTACCATTCTGAGATATGCAAAGCAGAGAGCAGCAGAAGTGCAGAACAGAGAAGAGAAGTAGGAGAGAATGTTAGACTACCATCTATAGCATGTCCATATATGGACAGGCGCCTAATTAGGGCTGCACCATATCCCCTCTTGCCATACCTGGCTGGCGCATGCACTGCCATCTGTTTGTACCAAATTAGGTGATAGTTTCCATACCTAGAGATAGATTACCATGTATGGTGTTAATTCCTGTCTATATGTATGACCTTCCTGTATCAATGGAAATCATTCAATTCTTCCAAACCTTACCTTCTTTCATGGTATCAGAGCAGTAGGCATCCATGGCCGAAGCTCCGGTTCTTCCTAACGGCAGCACCTTGCCTCCAGCCCTGCCGGCGCCCTCATCCCTGTAGCCGCCGGCCCTCCTCCACTCAACCCTGCTTCCGCTTTATCCACCATCAACGTCAAAACCCACATACCCTTTTCTCTCCAACTTGATCCACCAAACTACTCCCGATGGCGCGAGTTGTTCGAGATCCTCGTCGGCAAATTTGGCGCCACAGATCATCTCTTTGCTGCCGCGCCGACAGTGCGACGCCACATGGACAACCACCGACTTCGCCGTCAAGTCTCTTCTCTACGCCTCTCTGTCCGAAGAGATTCTTGGCATTGTGCTTCACCGCGGCGCCTCCGCCCGCGACATCTGGGAGAGCGTGGAGGTGCTCTTCCGGAATAACCGCACATCGCGGGCTCTGGCTCTTGAAGCCGAGTTTCGCACCCTGGCGCAAGGAGATCTCTCCATCCTCACCTACTCCCAGCGCCTCAAGAACTATGCTGATTCTCTTGCCGATGTCGGGCACCCTGTCCGAGATGACACGCTCGTCCTCACTCTCCTCCGAGGATTAAGCGAGTCCTATCGCCACATTGCTGCAATCATCAAGACCAAGGAGCCTCTTCCTTCCTTCCTGGCGGTTCGATCTATGCTTCTCCTCGAAAAAGCTGAGATCAAGACCAACAAAGCCTCTGGCGCCACTGCCCTCCTCACCGGTGTCCATGGTCAGTCCTCCTCCACCAGCTTTCAGAGAAGAAGAAAAATAACTGTAGAACAGAAGAAGTAGCAGAAGTGCAGAGCAGAGAAGAGAGAAGCAGAGCCCAGCGGAGCACGAACACAGAGAGAGGCTGAGCAGAGCACAGGAGGTTGAAGAAGCAGCAAGGGAGAAGAGAAATTGAGCAGGCAGAACATACCTGGATCTGGAGAGAGAACAGCAACAGCGAGCTGTGGGTAACCGCAAGCTTGACTGCAACCGTTAGCTGGAGATGAGAGGGCCCCGAGGCAGTGAGGTCAAGCTGGAAGGTGAGGAGTTTAGGTGCCAGTCAGCCAGGGAGGCCTGCTGGAGTGATGTTTGTGGCCTGGTATCGACCCCCAAAGCAATCACCCAGCAGGGCCATGGACAACCATAAATTCTGGGCACTCGCCTAATTAAGCAAGGTGAGGCGAACCTCCATGGAGTCTGTCCTGGGCCACCTTTGTGCTTAGGTGGTGCCTGGTCAACACCGTGACAGTTATGACAATCAGATTTTGTTTTTCAATCGCCAATACCTTTGTAGACTGTGTGGTGGTGTTCCAATTTTGATAATAATGACGTGAACGCCCATATCAAAAGGTATCCAAAATACCTTTGTCTGGAATGCATCAATGCAAAGTTGCAAACCCTAACAGGTGGTACTTGCAAGCCATGTTATATAACAGGGACGGGATTAAAAGTTTTTGCATTGACGAACGTATGGCATACATGACTTTAATAGATAAAGTGACATGTTAAATCAACAAAAGTAGTAAGTTAGGATGATGATAAACAAAACTAGAGTGAAGTGATTAAATTCTTTTTGCATAAGTTTCAACCCTAAGCCTTTACTTTCCCCCATTCTATTCTATTTTATGAATCAGAGTCAAAACATAAAATAAAAGTAAACTGGTTGTTTTGGATAAGTATGAAAAATCTCATTCAATTTTCAATGTAAAACATCAGGAATCTAAGAGAGGAAATTTCATTGTGTAAAAATAGGAAAGATGGGAGCTTGATAGTTATGTTGTCATCTGCAGCTTGAACCAGGCCAAGGTGCTCTCGTTGTTGCTTCTGACTCCAGTGACAGATCCAAGGACAAACATGAAGATCAAAAGGTAGCAGTTTTGAAGTTCTCCTTTTCGCTTCATATTGTTGCCATTGCAACATGTACTTTACTAATAACTTACTTTGTAGACACTTCGTCGGCTTGCTCAAAATCGCGAGGCTGCAAGGAAGAGCCGTTTGAGGAAAAAGGTACTTGGGTGTTACTTTTAATTTCTGTATTAAAGGTGCTTTTATGTTTAAAGACTTTGGGTTCACTTGGTATTGTATTCTACTAGTTTTGCGAATTCTATTATATAAGAATAATTCAATTTTATTCTGCTGTTGGGGTCCAAGTTTTCTTTTCTTCTGTTGGGGTTTAGTTAGTGATGGTGCAGTTCACACAGTATATTACTGGGAAAAACAGGCCCATGTAGCTTTTAATTTTTATATTTTAGTAAGTTAATTGTGTATGATCGTGTGGTTTGATTATTTTGCACACAAGAGGGTCTTTGGTGGTTTTGCTTGTTAAAGATTGGAATAAAAACCAAGGAAAAAAAGTTTCTGCTAGTTGGTTTCCTGTGGAGCTTTCAATGAGTATACTTGAAAGTTTCTGGTGACCTGTTACACTGAAAGGTATTAACATAAAAGTTTTTTTCCATGGAAAGTGTAATAAAATCCAGTTTATTTCCTATAGTCCTTGGAGTTATTCTTTTTGTATTTATCACTCGTGGCCAATATGTGGTGTATTGCATGGTAATTTTGCTCTCTTCTGTAGGCATATGTTCAACAATTGGAGAATAGCAGGCTAAAGCTTACCCAGCTAGAGCAGGAGTTGCAACGAGCTCGTCAGCAGGTTTGCTTCTATTGCATGTCATTGTTTTGAGCTCTGACTGCAAGACTCATTTGAAGTTTGCTTAAGAAGATCTCTCTCGCAGGGCATTTTTATATCTAGCTCAGTGGATCAGTCCCATTCCATGAGTGGAAATGGTAATATCAGATCTTTCCAATGATTAAAATATGTAATCATTATTTGCTTGATCACTACCACAGAATTATCTATCAAGAGGGAGTCTCGGTGCATCTAACCCTTTGGGTACACTGTCACGTCCATTTCAAATACCACCCCAATGGTCGTGAAAAATGCTGGAAAAAGAAAAGAGAATATTGGTTTCCAAAAACTAAAATGCCACAAAATTTCACCTCAAAATCCGATCTACATATGGGAAAACAAAAAAGACAAATGCCTATAAAAGGGTAGTATGCACTGGATACTCCCTCATCCAAGCAGTACCTGCCAAATTATGTTTTTTTATTGGAGAAATAACTAAAGTGCCTTATCTTACAGGGGCATTGGCTTTTGACATGGAGTATGCACGGTGGTTGGAAGAACATAATAGACAAATTAATGAGCTAAGAACTGCAGTTAATGCTCATGCAAGTGATAATGATCTCTGTAGTGTCATTGATAAGATCATGTCACACTATGAGGAGATTTTCAAGCTAAAAGGAAATGCAGCCAAGGCAGATGTCTTTCATGTGTTATCCGGCATGTGGAAGACACCAGCAGAGAGGTGCTTCTTGTGGCTAGGAGGTTTCCGACCATCTGAGCTTTTAAAGGTGTGTAATGGAGCCTTAGGATGTGCTTGTAATCTTTTTGGGCCCTGGCCCTCCTGGAATAGCAAACCACCTTTTATTAACACAACCAATGTTGTACTAATAATCTAGAATGAAGAAATGCATGAGTTTAAAACCTTAAAGTATTTATATATGTTTCTTTCTATGTGATAGATTATCAGGTCATTTAAACTAATATGCGTAGGAATATAGGCAAATTACAGATTTTGAGAATGCAACATCATGTGTCTCGCTTAGTTTTTTCTTGCATACTTCGTTTTCTTGTCCTTTAACAGCGTGTTAATACTTCCTTTGGCTCCTTTTTTTTTGTTTCAAGTGCCGATGAGTTTACTAATAAGTAAGAAAATTGCAGCTTCTTTCAACACAGCTTGAACCTCTCACTGAGCAGCAGTTGTCAGGGATATGCAACCTTCAGCAGTCTTCACAACAAGCCGAGGATGCTCTTTCACAAGGAATGGAGGCCCTTCAGCAGTCTTTGGCAGAAACCTTGGCTGGGTCTCTTAGCTCTTCTGGATCAACAGGAAATGTGGCAAACTACATGGGTCAGATGGCCATGGCCATGGGGAAACTTGGAACCCTTGAGAATTTCCTTCGACAGGTATTTACTTTATTACAAATGTAAGTTTAGGAAGTCATGTATGCTATAGTTTTAAATCATCTGCTATATCCTGTTGAATTATGCCTTCATGACTGTTGCATTTACGACTCTTTTCTTTTTACTATATCAAGGCTGACAACCTGCGGCAGCAGACTCTCCAACAGATGCAAAGGATCCTGACCACTAGACAGTCTGCCCGTGCACTTCTTGTGATAAGTGATTACTCTTCACGGCTTCGTGCCCTAAGTTCTCTCTGGCTTGCTCGGCCGAAGGAATAGGGAGCACATGTAATTTGACTGCGATACCTTCACAATTTGGGAGTAGTTGATGATCTTATCAGCAAGATTTGACAGTCCTGCAACAGACTTTGATTCGGAGATATTTGCACATACTATAATCCAAAGGTGGTGTTCAGGTAGCTTAGTCATATAGTTCGAGTGCATTAGGCCCCGGTCCATGTTGTACTGGTAACTGCTGTAAAATTGCTCTTTAGTTATTGCCTATGTATCTGGAAGATCCTAATTTGCA
This sequence comes from Guadua angustifolia, assembly GCA_036346375.1. Lineage (NCBI taxonomy): Eukaryota > Viridiplantae > Streptophyta > Magnoliopsida > Poales > Poaceae > Guadua > Guadua angustifolia. The sequence continues at coordinate 70,694,255 of CM070500.1, read as the reverse complement.
GAGAATCATTACTTTGTGCATTGAGAAGTGAGAACGGTCTGTCACAAATCAGTTTTATTTACTCTTTTGGGGACATTTGACTTATTGTTAGGAAAACCAGGATGACTCCAATGCCATGGAAATTGTCTAACCAAGGGTGGCGGCCTTGAAATTTCAGTACCTACCAGTACTTGTAGATTCAACACTACATTTGTGAGATGATGAGAATGAAATCCTACCATCAGTTAACCTGTTGAGAATGCAAATTGTTTGTTTCTGATTATTAACAGGGCGCTCGGCTGGAGGACTGGATGGAAAAAAGTACCCATGCCATGTGAATGCCTTGGTTCTCTTTGAGACATGGGAATTTTGTAGGACATGAAACATACCGAGAGCAAACGAAAAAAAAATCAAATAAAATTCCTGTGTTTTAAGCAGGACCTAGTACTTGAACAATCCTGTGATCCTGTCTGCTCCAACCTTCGGCATGCCACGTCACTGACAGATCAATGCGTTTCTACTTTCCTTGCTGGTGAAACTTTGGAACAGTGCTCATCAGGAGGTTTTTACCCACACGAGGAAGTACTATTAGATCAGATTGCACCCTTCTGGATTCTCGAAGGTGAGGCTAAGAACGCTGAAATTTAGAGAAGATCAATGCGTATCAACACCTAATCTTTTTTATGGGATAATCGAAGCGCTTTCCAAAGTAGATTTGATTACCTGTTCTTTTTTCTTTTCTTTTTACACTGGACACTCATGGGCTTCAGGGACTATAATAACTCGTTACCAATTTTTTGTTTAAAAAATATTATTATGTTTCCGGTAGCAAAATTGGCAACGGCACTGAATACCTTTCGCAATGGTCGAATGCAGAAACGGAAGGTAAATAAACAGAAAACAGAAGAGCTTACCTATGACATAGCTCAGTTGCAAACCATGAAGGCAGAAATAAACAAGATTATTTTGACCTAGATTCAAGGCTAGCACATACTGGCTCACTAATTTTATCTTTTAGATCATATTGTTCCATGTGTATACTTGTTCTCAACAATTCAATACTGGGGCACCCCAAACAATCTGCAAGCCATATACTTCGGAGACCTAGTTGCACAAAGCACACCACCTACGAGAGTTCCATTTTAAGTTAAAACCAGCGTCCACAAACTTAGATTATTCATGGATGAAGCATCCTAAGCAGCATCTGATCCCCATTCTCTTCTATCGACAGAAGTCAGTATGAACGGTTAGACACTACCTAGTGAACTTCCATTGTCTTATGAGCAAAGTTATATCATATATACGAAGAGGGAGGCACAGCAACCAGCAAGGCAGGTAACTGCAGCTAATAGTCACCCCCCTAGTTAAAGCACCAGGTCTTTGCCCTCCTTGAGATTTGCTTGGGACAGGACATCCTTCATTCACGACGCCCATGCAAAGTACGGGCAGATTGCCCGCCTTGTGGCAGTCCAGTTGCCGCATCCGTAGAAATACCGTCCCTGCATGGGCCCTGGTTTGCGGACAACGCTCCACCTGCTCAGCACTCCGCAGTAGCAGTACATTGGTCGATCCTTTCCTGCAGTGCCAGCAAATGGATTAACCTGGACAGGAGATCCCAGTATCTCCTTTGGCTTCTGTTGCAGCTGGGTGGGATCTGGAGAACGGTCAGGGGATGACTGGCAGGTCATTGACTGTGAGGCAGGTTGCCATACAAGTGAGTTGGTGATGGAGAACTTAAAACCCCGGTGCATCAACAGCGCAAGGAGGCGGGCGGTATTGCGAGCATCATCAAGCCCACAGTGGGCACGACCCTCCCATGTAAGGCCAGCCAACTGAACTGCATCCTTTAAGTTGCACCGTACACCCCCAAACACTTTCTGGAAAGGAACCTTCAAGTTGATCCACCTGATCAAAATTTGTGCAGAAGGTGTCAATATTAGAATGCCTTACCTGTTGTCAGAGCTCATCAGAATATATTCAAAATACACGACATTGGACCTTGACCTCAAAGGCTCAAAGGAGACTCCTCAAATGACAAAGCACCCAAACAAAACTATAGGCTATCAAGTGTGCATAGGAAAATTTTCACTAAATGTCATCATGCATGAGATATGATGTCCCAAGAAAAATCAGTGTCATATGGCAGAAAAATGTCAATAATCATTTAATCAACTTTAGCATGAAAATGCAAACTGTTTAACTCTATTAACCGAACCTACCTTTTTATTCTTTACAAGCAAGTGTAGACATAAGAAAGTAAATCTAAACAATCCTGATACAATACATGGCTCCATATTATACCTATGCTCTCACTAAGTGTATATTTCAAATTTACAAAACCTTCCTGAATAGCATATACCTACTTCTATAAAGTTCGCTTGAAGGCCCCATAAGAAAGGGGTATTGCATTGTTTTCTACAAAATATCCTGCATGTGATATTTTTTTTAACACTTTTAACTTGAATCAAAGTGATCTGGATAAAAAAAATCTATATAAATAGTAGATTCTTCAGGAGGGAAGTTGGCATGAGCAATCATGAACCATTCCTTTGGAGCTTGCATGTAAGCCATCCGCCATGTAGTACAGAAGCGTGCAAGTGCTATTTCGTTTAATTTAAATCAAAGTGATATGGATTAAAAAAATCTTTAGAAAGAAAAGATTTTTCAGAAGGGCAGTTGGCATGTGCAATCATGAACCATTTCTTTGGAAGTTGGAAGCCATCTGCCATCTAGTACAGAAATTTGCCTTAGTTTTTTTATAAAGTGTGAGCAGATAAAAAGATTGGAAATCAGAACTGAAAAGCATCAGTAATTCAGTAATGTGGCCCAGGAAATCCTAATTGTTCCAAGTTCTTTTTGTGATCAAACTATTTCACAGGGAGAAGAAAAGGAGGTTGCTGCACAAGAAAGTGGTGTGCGCCTGCATGCAGTGCATGTGCAACAGACGCTAAACTGGAAGATGGTGCTGTCAACGACCTAGAGGGCCACGTGCTACATGGTGTTGATTTCGATTTTGGGTCGTTGGGCTTGCATGCAGTAGGTCCAGCCCAAGAATGCTTGTTTGCGGTGCAGCACAAGCACTCAGAGAAGGAAAAGAACTTAGTCCAAAAAATCAAGGGAACAAATCTTTGCTTTACACATGAAGCCAAGAAGATTTCCACAATTAAGCCCAACTTCCTTGTGTTACAACTTACAAGTTGGCATGTTTTGTTTCAATTCCATGATGGACCAGGAGATTTTGTGGCAAACAACTAGAGATAAGAAAAGATGCAACCGAACCCCCTCCCCCAAAAAAAAAAAATCAGGGATCATGCATGGTGTCTGTTCGGAATTGAATCGGTGCATGGGAAGTGGGAACCATTCTCTATGCGCTCTCTTTTCCTTGTCACATTAGGTTCGGGCCACCCTACAGTGATCGACCTCACTACGAGGTTTGATCCACATCCGCAGGACCCTGAATTCCACAGTTTATTTTATAGAACAGCTTCCAGACTAGGTTTCTTTCATGTGAATGCTATATAAAATACTTAAAAGTCATGGGGCAGTACACAATCACATGGGTTAAGTGAGAAATGAAAAAAAAACTAAGCTGACCTGTTACCATTGACATATTAAAGCAATATGTAGAGAAATTTGCACCATACACACCTGTACTTTCCCAAGATTTTTGACTGCCACCTACACTTTGGTGTTGGCAATTTCCTATCTATACTTTTGATTTGATATGAATTAGAGAAATTTGAGGATTGCCACCACAAAGATCCTCACTTGAGGATTTGCCACTTCATGTCTCACTGAGATGTGGGTCCTAGGGCCACATGTCAGTGAGACAAGAGTGGCAAATCTTCAAATGCACCTCTTTACAGTTGCAAATCCTCAATAATTCCCTATTATTGCATGAAATGTTAGAAAATTAGTATAAGATGTGTGCTAACATATATGAGCATTAATACCTTTTGCAGATATATCGTATTGTGGTAACAAATAATTTAATAAAAAAAGAGCTAATATGCTGCAATGCATTCAAAAGTATAGGTGGTAAATTGCACTAATTAAAAGTAAGGGTGGTGAACTGACAAAATTCAAAGTGCAGGTGGTAATTTGCAATAGTACAAATTTACAAGCGCTGAATTGCCAACATGAAAACTGTAGGTGGAAATCTGCTATCTTCAGAAAGCACAGGTGGCTGCAGTGTAATTTCCTCAGTAGCATACGTACACACTGCATCAGGCATTACCGCATTAAACATAATAAATTTTCGATCTCCCAGCAGTAAAAACAGAAGAGTTTCCTCAAGAATGATACGATGCATGAGTTAATAGAATTGACCTAACTTAGGTCACACTAGACAGTAATTACCAATTCGGACAGTAATCGATCATCCCCATTCTACAAAACTACAAATACTACCAAGCTTACTTTAATGACCGAAGTTATAGTGCCATACAACAGTTTACACAATGAACAAAGAAAATAATAAATTATTACTATATTGCACACACTAAGTTAAAACAGCACAAGGTCCCAAAGCTAGTCATGTAAATATGAGATGTATGTTACCTGTTAAAATAAGGGGGTTTCCTGATTCTCTTGAATCTGCATTCTGATTCCAGCATTACACGGCAATCCCAGTTAGACCAGGTCACAACAGCAAAGTTCCTGTGCTTAATCCCTTTGTCCTCTAACCACTTATCATGCATGAGTAAGGCTTCACTTAGAGGAACACCTCTGTCCACCTAGACATGCACAGAGAAAACTGTAACTAACCAAATACACAAAAGAAAAGCCTAATTTTGGATCATACTGGCTTTACAACAACAGTTTTCAACATGAACAGAATATGGCTTTTAACAAAAGTAGTATTGTCACATATTCCCCAATTTCATATTATAATTCAAAAAACAATAGTAAAAGTGAAAAGTGGTATGAAAATAACAGGTTTACAAAAACATATGCAGTACAATATATATATATATATATATATATATATGGGGTATATTTGGTGCAAACCACCTTTACCGTGAAAACCACCCGTAAAAGTTTTGAAAAATTCTCAAAAAATTATCATATGTAGGGGAAGTGAGCTTCTACAATCCTGCAAAATTTGAAGATGAAACTCAATCGCATTTGAAAGATATGAAAAAGACAAATTCAGCATGAATAGTAATTTTTCACTGTTTAGCACTATTCATTTTGCTGTTTGTCTTTTTCATATCTTTCAAATACGATTGAGTTTCATCTTAAAATTTTGCAGGACTATAGAGCCTCACCTCCCCTACATATGGTAATTTTTTGAGAATTTTTCAAAACTTTTACGGATGGTTTTCATGGAGTTTTCACGGTAAAGGTGGTTTGCACCACATATGCAGCATATATATATATATATATTGTAAAATGGATTTAGTTAACAAATGTTGACTATTCAAGCCCTCAAACCGACCTTCCCATTAGAAATAAAAAATAGACATAACAACAATTTTAGGAACTCATCAGAATATCAGATTAAAAAGTAAATTATGAAAGGCATCTGCTAACCTTGAAATATGCTAGCTATAAAATAATGCATTAATGCTATATTGTGATCAAAGCTAACATGCTAAATTTCTGTCACAAAAGGAAAGGTGTGTCCATAAGGTGTCCCTTATCCATGTCTAGTCAGATGACACCCATGTTTTACCATGAACAGACCAAGTGCCTAGTTGCTTTCTCAACATTCCCATCAACGATGGTATAAGATCTAGGAATTCCTGCTCATAATGTGCTATTCTCTTCTTGCTTTGGAAGGCTCTACAGACAATATCAGATTTTATTTGATGGCTCTACGGATGGTTCAAGGAAAGTATTTGCTCTAAAACTCCAGCATTGACTCAGGATACACTATCACATTGACCCGGCTCATCCTCTGCCTCAGGCTGTTAGTAGCAAACTCCTTCCTTTCAGAAGGTCCATAATAGCTAATGGCATCTAGATGCACCAGCGTACCGCAACCAAACACTCATACGGTCTTGATAGATTGCCAACAGGCATTGTACAAAGGTAAAAGTACGAATGCTGAGCTGAAGCACACTCCATGGCACCTTCCGTAGAGGAATAAAGGTGGGAAAGAAGCGGTAGTATCTTGAGAGCACGAAGACCGATCCAAATTCCAACTATGGTCAACCTTCATAACAAGAGGCTAGTGTTCCACACCAAGGGCAAAGCCCACACTCGTTGCCCGCAGCTAGCCAAATTAACACTGCTAGATGGGCGCCCAACAGAGTTCCCTCACTAGTCAAACTTACTACTGCAGTGGCAAAAGGAACTGTGCATCAGGGGCTTGTGATCACCACAGCAGACAAGGTCAAACAAAGATCTGCATAAGAAACTCAGAGTGCCTCGATGATTCCAGAAGTTATCTGCAATTCTTCATTGACTGCGAGTATGACCCATAGCTCATATGATGCACACAGAACCCCATATGGAGCTCCCATTAGATCATGGTTACTGCTAGGGCTCCTCTTATAAACTAACTGGGTCAATCCTTTGGCTAATAGCTGGTGTACCTTAAGCCTTGAAGTGATAATTGTTTTGAGAAATTTGGGATAGTTTCATGAAAAGAATCAATGTTATGGACAACCCCCTCCCCCCAATTTTTTTTAACAATAATAATAAATAAATAATAACAAATCTCTTAGTTTAGCTTAACCATGTAGGTTGTAAAATACAGTCCTGATTGAGTCGAAACAAGATCACAAGGTGAACTACAATTCTGCATCCTATTATATCTTTCTAACCAGGCTGGAACCAATGCACTACAGCCTAAGTGCCTAACATACCTTAAATATTTCAATAAGCATCTTTATCAGAAATGAGACCATTAGATATTAGGGATCCGTTTCCAAAACTAGATAACAACGTTACATGTCACATCGTATTGCAACAAGTCTACAACATGTGCACCCAAAATTTTTTATTATCCCAATAAGACCAGATTTGATAGGTCAACAGCATTACCATCCTGCATTCCCATAGTAATTGAAGAACTACACAACCAAAACATATGCATACAAGTAGCCAAGTATACTGCGTTATGTTAGTTTCAACTCTGCCAAACTTTTGCAACAACTAGAATATAGAGGACAGGATTTGACAACACAAGGGAATAACAGTTTCTGCCTACAAGATAGCAAACCAAAGAGATAGTTTTAGTTTGAACTGCTCCTTAAGAAATGCTTACTGAGTGGAAAGCGCAGATTTAGACCACTTTCAGGCTGACAACAAATGATGTGTAGAGTGATTCAATTCTCAAGTCAATGCTAGGAGTTTGCAAGCTTGCTATGTCAAAAGCTGAACTTTAAATCGGTCAATTATTAAAGTTACTGGCAACTATAAAAGTTGGAGATCATTTGGTCATTTTTTAAATTAGTTAGTTCTTTCTGTACAAAATCCTCAGAAGCAAAATCCTCAGAAGTTACAGCACATAAATTATTACTTAGCAAGGTGCCATTAGATCAAGAAATCAAGTAGAAGACTATTTTGAATCAACAAACATAGTTATCAAATCTAAGAATAATCAAAAGGTAGAATATGCACTGACCTGAATCTGTTGTATACCAGTAAGCTCCTTACAGAAGTCAGTCAAAAGTTGATGATATGTCGGCCGAACATATGTTTGAAAGGAAGCTTCCAGTTGTCCAGTTGCACTGTTAACCAAGACAGACGGAAATTCAATGATCTCTTGTGGATGTGGATTGTTCTCCTTGTCACAGGTTGCTTCAAAGTCAATAACCACAAAATATTGAAATTCCTGAAGTTGTGCATCATGAGGGTAACCTTGAGGGAGCATCTTGAATGGAAGATACTGTACCCTGTTCTCACTGGGAAAGCTGTGGTCCCTATTTATCTGATAAAATTGGTTATCAAAGCCAAAAGGTTGTGGCTGCCGCAGCATTTGGTAATCGGAATAAATATATGGCCAAGCATAAAATTCTTGTCGGTAGAAGGGTCTGCTAAAGCCTTGATTTGGAAGAGGAGATGCCTCCAAGACTTTTTCCGCTGCAATACTATCAATATTTTTTCCATTATTTCCAGGAAAACCTTCAATGCCACCTCTCTGCTCTTGAGAGTTATTATACTGGGAAATTTTCGGTTTGAGGCACCCTGGAGATGCCTCATTGTTAACTTGCATTTCCCCTGCATCACAAACTAAATAAGAATATGATATAACATTGCAAAGTAAAACAGTCCATGCAGTTAAAAGAACATATTAAAGTTGCATCATATGCTTCTGCATGATTTCCAATGAACATTTCAGGACTCAAACCAAAACAAAGTGGACACCAAGAATAACATATGTACAATTAATGGCTGTAGAACTCGGTACACTAAAGTCCAAGCAGCATATGGTTGTCATAGCAAAAGACATCATGTCAAAAGAACATTGAAAAACTAATGCCCAATTGTAGCGATGATTAGTTCGCAATTACTGAGTACCAACAATTACTGTCACAAAATGTTTCATGGGTTTGTTGTCATCACTCGTCACATGATCAACACTAAAAGTAATTTGAACACTCTGGCAGCATAAGAAAGAAGATTTGTGTCTATTGGTATCCAAAATTTCCAATTTTTTTCAGAGAGCATTCAGAAGTTTTCACTTAAAAGATGTTTTAAATCGGCATGTTGAGTTTACCAACATGGTTGAAATGATAAACTGCTTGCATAATCATAGTGCAACTAGTTAAAATGCCATTTCACATGGAGGCTTTAGTGACAAGATATATTAGACAAGAACCGAGCAAACAAAAAACGAGAGTTTCTCAAGGCATAAAAGTAATATCAGCAGATATTTTCTGTAGATTGCTGGGGAATTTACCGTTCTATATCAACGCATACTAATAGAATTTTAGTATAGTAAACCTTTGCACAAATTGTAACAATACATACATTAAAAAGAACATAAACAGTCGAGTGGCGTAGAAGTTAGTAGAGAGGCAGGCCTACTGCTAAACTTATTCAACATAAACATTAATCCTACTCCAGCTAAGGACCCCCAATCCAATGAATTTAAATGCATTACTAATACTGCCCATGAACATATCCTACAAATAGAAGTAGCAGTCTGCACACACTAACATCAGTGTATTGTCCCTCATTCCCATCTTTTCCTCTAGTTAATGCACAGCGTTTGATACGCCACCAAAATACGCCAAAAAAAAAAAAACACACACACACACATGATTGCACGTGATGTCATCCCAGGACAGCGATTTTACTCTATACTGATCTGAACAAAACATGAATGCCCGCAAAAATCAACAAGGCTTGCCTTCACTAGATTTTCAGTTCACCATCACTATTGAAATTATTCTTTTTGAGGATTTTACTTCACACTGAACAAAACATGAATGCCCACAAAAATCACCAAAAATCGACACGTCTTGTCCTTACTAGATTTTCAGTTTAACGTGACGATTTAAATTATTCTAGTTGAGGCAAGTACCAGGGATGACTTGAAGTATAGGGTTAAGCCTACTAATCTCCAAAAGTCCTGAACTAGAAACCACACCACGCAAACCAAAAGCACCATGTTTTTTAGCAAAAACCCCCAATAGCAGTGAACAGCAGTACCCTACTCCAAATGTGCCCCTAACACATTCAGATCTCCAACTGTGAACCTCCTACGAGTCGAACAAGCACAACATCCAGTACCCTACATCATCAATTACCTGCACCACCTCGCAGGCCGGGCCACAACCTAAAACACCAAAATAATTCATTGTCTTTCCTAAAAGTAGAAACTAGCAACTAAGACCCTAAAAAAAATCCTAGAGAATTGCGACAACAACGTGGTACACCACCACTCCAGACGCCACTCCCAACCTAAGGTCACCGAAAGTCTGAAACCCCCTAAGGCGAGAGCTTTGGCCTGCACCAACCTCCCCCGCCAAGAATACACCCCGCGGAAACCTCAGAAAAATCGCACCTTTTCCTCCCAAAACCACTCCAAGGCGCGACCTTTAGCACTGGAAACGACATGGGCGAGCAGGATCTGGAGGAGAAGAGATCTGACCTGCGTGCTCGTGATCAATCATGGCCGTGGGCGATCCCGCGGCGCTGCACCATCCGGATCAGAACTCCCCCCGCATCACACGACCTTTTGATCCGCAAAGAACAAGAAATCAACAGATCAGTATCCGCAAAGAGATCGAGCGAGAGGGAATCGAAGGTAGGATCGAGCCGAGGCTCTCCTCTCCCACGCACATGTGACTGCGAGAACCGGAGGGGCTGGGAAGAACAGAGCGGCCACGCGACGACCCCCTCCGCGGCTCCGCCTCCTCTCGCTCGCTTCGCTTTCTCTACGCCCTCTCTCTCTCACCCTGCTGGCCTGGCTATCAGCGACGGATGGGGATCGGGTGCACACCGCCTAACAGCGCGCACCGGTAGGGGTCCAGTGGGAGGCTGACACGCGTGATTCCGGGGCCGACGCGTCTCGTCACTCTCTTTCATTGGGCGGCTGCGTCTGCGAGCTGCTGGCCATCGGGTACAACTACTGGTCGGCGTCCGTTTCCCATTCTTTTTTAAGAAATAAGAAATTACGTTTCCCAATCTTGATACAGACAGGTGTTTACGCAATTGAAATTTGAGTTTGTTAGGGTTCGAGGGGATATATATACATGGGATGTAGGTGTAAATCAATTGTATCATATAAACTCCACAAAAATTATACGTATAAATTTTCAATTTTTTTTTAAAAATTACCATATATAGGGAATACGATTGAGTTTGGTCTTCAAATTTTATAGAGGCGTAGAAGCTAACCTCTATTAGGAATGAGAGTTGTTTGTGATTTTATAGGGGCATAGAAGCAAAATGCATCGACTGAACTGCACTATTCTTTCATTTTTTTCTAGCAAAATGCATCGACTGAATATGTTTTCTCTTACACAATGTGCTAAGCATCACATAGTTTTATTAGCAAAACATAAGTTCTCCAGGAGCTTGTACATGATTCATTTTTTCCATACAAGTTTCATGATTCAGGGCTCAAAAAGTAGAATCCACTTCCCACCATCCACTTTGTAGAAAACTCATCCAACAAATGATTCAAGACATGACAGAAAATAATTGTTTGCAAGCAAAGTTTTTGTAAATAAAAGAGTAATAGTTGTTTGTAAGCAGTAATTCAGGCATTTTGATTTGTAAGCAGTAACTCAGGCGTTTTGATACACATAATTAAATACTAAAAATACGTTGTTATGCTCGCTTGATCAGAAGTTGTGGTAGAAGTTGAATGTATGAGTGTATATCAAAATGACAGAATGCAGTACCGCCGATTAATCTACAAAATACAATAAATACTAATATTTCTTTATTAAGATGTAGCAAAACAAATCATGTGACTCATCACAATTACATCTAAGATCTTGCAAACAACTTTACTCCATTGGTCACAACAACAGGTAGTTAGGCCCAGCCTGGTACTCCATTGGTACTGGTAGTCAGGCCCAGCCTGGTAGATCGAGATATTTCTGCGACGAAAATGCCACTCGTCTATAAAGCGAGCCATAAACCCTATCCCCTCTCCCGCTCCCCGACCTCCCCTAGGGTTTCCCCATGGCGTCGGCGTCGCGCGCCCTCCTGCTCTCCAAGCTCTCGCCCCTCCCCGCCACCACCTGCCATCTCCTCCGCCCGCTCTCCGCCGTGGGGAGCCTACTCCCGGCGGACCTGTGGTCCCCCCCGGCCGCGGCGCCCGGGTTGACCAGGTGCTTCTCGACGCGACCGGCGACCTCGTCGCTGCGTGAATCGTCGCCGAACTGGAGCAACCGGCCGCCCAAGGAGACGATCCTCCTCGACGGGTGCGACTTCGAGCACGGGCTGGTCGTCATGGAGCCGCCCCCCGGCGATCCCGGCAACCCCGACGTCACCCGCGACGAGATCATCGACAGCTACATCAAGACCCTCGCCCAGGTCGTGGGAAGGTATGCCGTATACCGCCTCTCCCTCTCACACGCCGGCGGCGACTCACATCCGCTAGGATTTATGACGCGCTTGTTTTGATTTCGTGGTTGATGGTTGATGCGGAGAGGAGTGGGGCTGGGGAGGGGGGATCGATAAGGTGGTTTGGTGAATGTTGTGCTATAGCGTGGTTTAATAATCACCTTCCTTTGTGGTGGATATGATGACAACTACCCGTTTGGGTTATCGGGATTTTTTATGTTTGTGCAGTAGACCAGTAGTCATGACGCATGAATGATTGAAATTTCTGTATCTGTTGTATAGAGATAATGATTCGATGCTCTAATAACCATTTTTGGTTTATTATGACAGATAACTATGTTTATACAGACGCCATATAGGGATTTATTGGTTATATTTGTGAGTGTTTGGAACTTAGCGAGTGAGGCAACGAGTTGAGGAAGGTTAGATGGAGTTGGGTTGTTTTCTAGATTTATGGAGGCGCTCTTATCAATTTGATGGGTGATGATTCGGAATTGGAGGAGTGCGATAAATTTGTGATACCCACCTGTTTTTTGTATCATGTCATTATCATTTGCGTTGTGCTTCCTATGCAAGTTCATTGAAAAAAATTCTACATGCAAGTTCATTCAAAAAAATTCTATCTGTCACTTGTTCTGGTGGCCGGCAAGTTCGCGCCGCCGCCGGGGTCCACAAAATCTCGGGCGGACTGCGCCGCTGAAGACCCTACGGTGCCGATGCATTCCTTCCTTCGGAAAGGTCTCGCCTGGCCTGCTGTTCACTTTTCCGGTCGGCCGCAGCCATTGTCTAGAGGCGTCGGAGAGCGGCCAGCGACCTGCGCTCTCATTCAATGCATGCCTTGACGTCGAGCGCGCATACGTCTAGCACATGGACCTCGAGGACCCAGAGCACGATGCGGAGGAAGGTCTGGAGTCGGGAGAACACGCCGCCATGCATGGGTGACCTTCACGTGGCTCTGAGTGGAAGGAGCGGCTCGTGGGAGAAGGATTCTTAGCATATGGGCGTTCCTCGTGGCGGCCTTGGCGCTTCGGAGAAAGCCCTCGCCGCCTCGGCGTCAACTAGCTTGTCTTCGTGGCGTGGTGTGCACATGTTGTAAGTCGTCGGCGCGCGACAGCGAGGAGTTGTTGGAGGAGACGAGGAGGAGTTGCGTGAGGAGGCGCCGTCGCCGTCCGGCGATTTGTGTTGGCTGCTGCGAAAATGCGAATTGGACGGGGTGGTGTGCGGCGATGTCCGGGTGCATGCTTATAAGAACATGGTGCGTACGTATGTTTCCTTGATTTGCGCGTTGCGATCGTGCCATAACGGATTCACGACTGAAGGCTGACAGCAAAATTTCCTTTTCTTCCTTCCAAATTTTACGTAACCTTCTATAAGGATATCGATAATCAAATCGTGGTACGATACACTACTACGAACCTTACAAAAGTAATGCAAAACGATGGGCATATTGAAAGAAATTGATCTTTAATGAATTCTCTTGATTGAGTCTTTGAAAATTGTATAGCATATATAGAGTACAAAAGGAATGATTGGCCGGCTATTAATTACCAGCACTAATAAGGGATTTTGCTATAATAATCAGTCATATTTGGAAAGATATAGCTGGCTGTAAATCAGGAAAGAATAATTAGCTATAATGATCAGCCATTATTGGAGATTGGGGGATGGGGAAGAACGGACCGCTGTCACCAACTGCAAATTAGAAGTAGTAGAGATATCAAAATGACAGAATGCAGTACTGCCGATTAATCTACAAAAGACAATAAATACTAATCTTTCTTTATTAAGATGTAGCAAAACAAATCATGTGACTCATCACAATTGCATCTAAGATCTTGCAAACAACTTTACTCCATTGGTCACAACAACATATTATAGCTCACAAGCTAGATTTAGAGAAATATACTATGAATTCTGATATCTCAAATTATGATACCAAACTCAATGCAGTTGCAGGCCTGGTGGTTTTATTTTGTAACCAAAGGTGCAGCAGAATTGACAGTCAGCAAATATACAGGTTTTAACTGTTACAAATGCAGCTTGCTATTCATTATGGGCCCCAATGGGCTAGAAGTACATCAAGCAAGGTAAAAGGAAATAAGCAAATAAACTCCTATACATATAGCTAATCTAACACCCCTCAAACTCATGGTGGGTCTACAACACCGAGTTTGGAGAGATGGAAACAATGTTGCGCTTTAGTCGTGCTTTGGTGAAGAAGTCGGCAAGTCGAGGCGGCGAAGGCATATGACGAAGAGTAACCACGATCTTGCACTGGGAGCAAACATAGTGAGCATCGACGCCGATGTGTTTGGTGAGCTCATGCTTCACCGGATCACGAACAATCTTGATGGCGCCCGATCTTTGTCGAACAAGCGGTCGTCGGAGTAAAGCAATCACACCGGTCGACAAGAAGCCACCAAAGCCAAGTCACCTCGGTGATCCATCTGCGGCTAGGACGCGCGAGCTTAACCTCGATGCTAGAAGCGAAAGCAATGATCGGCGCCGTCTTCCAAGAGATCAAGGAAGATCAAGGAAGACCAAGATGGTCGAGACGGACTTGCGATCGGCAGGATCGCTAGCCCAGGTAGCATCTGAGTAGGCCCGAAGCTGTAGACAACTGGAGCTGGGGAAGAACAGGCGACGGTCAGCTGTACCACGAAGGTAGCGAAGAACCCGAAGGAGGTGATCGTAGTGCACACTGGTGGGAGAGGCCATAAACTGACTAAGGATGTGCACAACGTGAGACACATCCGGACGAGTGAAACCAAGGTAGACAAGACTCCCAACCGGTGTGGTGAGTGAGTGGGATCGACTAGAGGAGCCCATCGATGGCTCGAAGTGAAGGTGAAGCTCCATCGAGTGTCGTGATCTTGTCGTCGATAAAAGCAAGCACGAGCAAGAAGCTCTGGATGTACTTCTGTTGAGAGAGGTAGGAGCACAGAGGTGTGGACTCAACCTCAATCCCCAAGAAGTCTAGAAGAGGCCCAGATCATACATCCAAAGCGCTTTCATTGAGGCGCCTTAACAAAGGCAATAAAGTGAGAATCATCTCCAGTGATGAGCATGTCATCAACGTAGAGGAGGAGAAGGGTCCGACCACGAGGAGAGGTGTGGACAAAAAGAGCAGGATCATGCTGACTGGAAACAAAACCAGCAGCCGTAACAATAGAGGCAAAGCGCTCAAACCAAGCACGAGGGGCCTGCTTGAGGCTGTAGAGAGAGTGACAGACGTGACCATTAGGAATACTGTAGCCAGGAGGTGGGTGCATATGTAGACCTCACGCAACTCGCCATGAAGAAATGCATTCTTCACATCGAGCTGGGAGATGGTCCATCGACGAGCGGCTAATGACCACAAGGGAGGACGGTTGTCTTGTGGGCAAGCGGGAAGTACGTCTCGCCATAGTCACGGCCGTGCTCTTCTTTGAAAACCACGAGCGACAAGAGGCGCGCCTTGTGGCGCTCAAGAGAACCGTCTGGCGAGTCTTGATCTTATAGACCCACTTGCATGTGATCGGGGTGACGGTGGAGGACAGGAACAAGATCTCAAGTACCGGTCGCGCTCAAGGCGACAAGCTCCTCAACCATCGCAAAGCGCCACTCGGGATGAAATGCTGAGATCATGAAGAGGCGAGCTCGAGAGGTGATGATGAAGCGAGAGAACTCGTGTCGGTCGGGACGGAAATCGTGCTTCTATCACGAAGAGTGTCTAGTGGGGAAGAAGGCGGGATCCAAAGCGGGAGGAGGAGCCAAGAGGAGAAGGATCGAGGAGGAGGAAGGAGTCGAGCGACGAGTAGTAAGCAGACGAGCGAAGGGAAGAAGTGAAGGTGTCGAGAAAGAGAGGGTGGTAGAGGAGGAACCGGAAGTAGGTGCGGGGAGGAGAAAGAACAACAGGAGGAGAGGAAGGTATGGTGGGAGGTGGAGAGGGTGGTGGAGGGGTAAAGAGGAAGAAGAAGGGACAATGGGCGGGTAGGTAGGCGAGAAAGAGAGAGACTCAAGTAAGGAGGAGGTGTCGGAGGAGTCAAAGGCAGGACTCATCAAAGAAGGGACGAGACTCGTCGAGCGTGACATCCCGAGAGACCGAATCCTCGACTAAGAGGATCCCAACAATGAAACCCCTTACGCTCGAGTCATAACCAAGGAAAGCGCTTTGCATCGTGAACGATCGACTTTGTCGCCACGAGTGAAGAAGAACATAGACAACACACCCAAAGGCGAAGGTGATATGTACTAAGGGGTCGCCATAGAGGCGCTCAAGCGAAGTGGCACCTGAAGAAGCGATGGCCGCTCGGATGGAGACCTAAGCGGCAGGGCGGCGACGCTAAGCAAGCAAACGAGGCGGGTGGTGGCGGCCTTGAGTCCAGTCTTGTGAGCCCAGCGACGCAGTTCGAGCAACGCTAGTCCAAGCGACTCGGAGCCAGCGGCGCCGAGCAGCCATGGAGCGGAGAGGAGGAGTAGAGAGCGAAGAGCAGCAGCCGCGCGACAACATGTGACGGAGTCTGAAGGCTCGACCAGATAGAAAAAGAGGAGGAGGGTGGTGGGGCTCCGACGACGGCGGCGACCACGCCGGCGGCTAGCCGGAGAGGCGGCGGCGGCTGCAGTGGAGGAAGATAAAACCCTAACCCTAGTCTTCTGATACCATGTTACAAATGCAGCTTGCTATTCTTTATGGGCCCCAATGGGCTAGAAGTACATCAAGCAAGGTAAAAGGAAATAAGCAAATAAACCCCTATACATATAGCTAATCTAACATTAACTATCCAAAATTGATGAACAATATAGTCTAAGTGTATAACAAAGCAGTACTTTAAATAGAACTAAAAGAATCCGATACATCCAAACCAAAAGGGGAAGAAAAGCAAACCACATGAGTTGCACTCTTGAGTTCTAAGTAGCAATAGCTTACTTTGTTAACAAGCACAAAGGAAATATGGCTGCCAGGGAAAAAATACTGTTGTTTACTCCATACTCCTTGACCAATAAGCTATAACCAATCATCCCTCAATTAAAGATTGCAAGGTTCTCGGGAGGAGAGCATCCCCACGTGTCCCTCTTGGCGATTTTGCGAAAAACCCCCTGCGTTTCTTGAAATTACGGATAGGTCCCTATAGATTACGAATAAGTCCTTCGCGATTTTTTATGAGGGGAAGATATTTTTTTTAAATCACGTTTGGGTCCCTCGTGCGCCGTTTTACGGAAAAAACCTCCCATTAAATTCAAATCACGAACAAGCCCTTTTCTAATTTTTCAGGATAGCGGACAGGTCCAAAAACGTAACATTCAGGTCCTTGCTCTTTACATCTAGGTCCTTTCTCCGTTTTTCGTGGGAAAAAATGTTTTCGTCACCAGAAATATGTGTGCAGCCTAAGTCACAAGGTTCCTGGTACGATGGGGTCGAGGAACGGGTACGCGGGACGGGGATCGGCATCTTCCAAGTTCCCGGTACAAAGAGGGGTATACCTCTTAGGGACGATGGTTCGAGACATGGAACGTGAACCAACTATTTTCTGGACGATAGCTTGGGACGAGCCGTCCAGGACGAAGATCACAATCCCAACTTTTTAGACTGCCCACTCTTCACTCGGTAATAATTGACTAAGATAATTTTGGAGATTACGTGACCAAATTTTAGAGAAGAAATGGGCCTTGGGAGGGTTTTGGCTGGTTGGGGCTTTGGCCTTTCCCACTGCAGCACTGAGCCGCAAGCCCATTTACATGTGAGAGGATTATCTCTTGAGATGGATGACCACACGCACCGCACACAGCCTCACTTGATCACGCTTGCGACATTGTCGCCGCCAAGGACTTCACCTCCATCGTCTTGCCATTGATGCTTGACGGCGAAGCTCCACGATGCGTTCTTGGCCATTCTGCTGCTGTTGCCATCTGCCGCCACCCGATCAACCACCGCCGGCCGTGGCACCGCCGCATCGCCGGCCGTGACGCCGCCGCATCTCCCGCCAAGGCCCTCTCGCGCAGCCCGTTGCCTGTCGACGAGTCGACTAGAAGGGCGTCATGGGCTCGTGGCTTCCTCTCCCCAATCTTGAAGACCGAGATATGCAAGCACGCAAGTAAGCTCTCTGTTCTCAATCGATTTGGATTTGCAGACTGCGGCATTGTTCGAATCACCCTCAAATCTCTCAGATGTCCCGGCGTGCGAAGGGACGACGTCCCCAGTACCGTCCCCGGTATCGACCCAGAGAACGTACCTTGTCGACCCCGATCCTCGATTCGGGACGACTGATCCCGGGACGCGGAACGCCGCGCTGTACCGCGTTCCCGGTGACTTAGTGTGCAACTCTATCTCTAGATTTTTTTTCCCAGCTTGATTTCCCATCTCGATCTCTGATATTTTTTAAAGCATGTATTATTGCTCGGTAAACGCGTAGAGTGTTAAACTCGACAAAAGAAGGTTGTCATCTCTAATAATTTTTCACCATTTTCCCTCTAGACTTTTTCCCCACCGTGGTTTTGCAGCTCGGTCTCCAATATTTTCCAAATAATTCATCGAAAGAGATATTTCTACAACTCTATCTCTCTATTTTTTCCCCGTTTCGCTCATTATTTCGGCGATTTAAAGAATAAAACGCTGCCGAAATAAAAAGAAAATTTTTCTACGAAAATACGTCGCGCGCGGCGTGTTACGCCGCGAAAAATTTCCTAGTATACTACATGTAAAATGAAATGTTTTTTTATTTCAAGATGATGTATGTCACATTTAACCTTGACCAATAAGCTTTGGGAATATTTACATATTTAACCTTGAGGTGCAGAGGTATGTCACATACCAATTTTACTCTTTGTGACATGTCTTCAATTTGTTTCATGGAATCCAGATTAAGAAATCGTCGAATAAGAATGTCAATAAAAGGGAAAGAGCCGAGAAGAGATTTAACTCCATGAATCGGAGCTCTGCTTCCTTCGGAAGGGAATCAATCAATCTAATTCGAAAAGCACTGGGAGCAATGGCCGCCGATTCGAATGCCAGATCAATAGGAGAAAGGAAAGCAATAAATGAGTCATGCATATCCGTTTACCTTCCGTGATAGGATAATCCAATCCAATTTACCAGGGTGGTCACTGTCCGCTTCCCACTTAGCCTCGCGGGTGCGCACACGTGTCGGAGTGAGGGTGTAGAACGGACGTACCACCACCAACTCCTAATTAGAATTAGTAGAGACCTAGTGAATTCGCTTTCTGTTTGGTGCTTCCCTGCAATAATAGATTTTGCAGTTTCTGAAATTTAGCCTCCTACTTATTAAATGGTGACAGTAGCATTTTCCACATTCAGTAATTTGCATAATATTTTTGTGTTTGTCATGCAATAATGCATTTAAGGCATGCAACATTTAAAAGGATTAATAAATAGCATCCAGCTATATTAAATATTCCAAGAAATATAGTCATACACAATGAATAAACAGAATTGCTTTGCTGTTTGACAAAGTCTAATTGATCTATTAAACGGTATCGCATAAAGCTTAAAAACTCTTATTGTAAGTACAATTTATGCAGTCAGTTGAAGATGAGGGACAGAACATACCTTGAGAGCAAATGTAGAAAGGAAAAGGAAAACTTGGGAGATGGGATGATAAAAAATAACTGTCCACTGCAGTGCACAATAAGGTAATAGATTAGACCAAAATTTGTATGCAGTGTTAACTTTTTTAAAAAACGAAAATGAGAAAACCTTGCGTATCCTTGAACCTTAAAAATTTTGTATACAATTCATGAACCTTGAACCAATAGAAATTCCATATCCTTTTTACAGAACCAAATAATCCATTTACATGTTTCT
This sequence comes from Guadua angustifolia, assembly GCA_036346375.1. Lineage (NCBI taxonomy): Eukaryota > Viridiplantae > Streptophyta > Magnoliopsida > Poales > Poaceae > Guadua > Guadua angustifolia. The sequence goes on along the minus strand of CM070500.1, from coordinate 70,674,496 downwards.
CATCAATAGCTTATTGTAATCTGCGATTAAATTGTCATCAGCACAGTAGTACAACATGAAAATAGTTAGCACCGTTCAATATGTATAACCATTTTCGTTCAGACATATCAGCGCTTATTTCTACAAGTTAAAAACATTAGCATGCAACAGTTATGAAGAATAGTAGATGAAAGACAAAATGGCTGGCAAAATAATACATATTGAACATGAACAATAAAAACTTCATGTGTAATCTAAATACGTGGTATCCAAGCAGCACAAGTATTCAGGTTGATGATAGTTACAGGTTGATGTCAGGATCTCGATGTCCTTGGCTTAATTCTGTCAAGCCATTCTTACTTGTTAGGATAAACTCTAATGCATGATTTGCCTCTTTACCTCGAGAATACCTAAAACTTTCCTTTTATCCCTAAAAAAGGATGTCTATTTAAATCAGTATGGCTTTTTCTGTTGTTTCAGATAAGAGCAAGTACCTCTAATATGCATTGTTCTTCATGACATCTGTCAAAAAATTACAAGCAGCATCTTTAGTAAAGGTTAGTACATATCTCTACTATTTCTAATATATGTTAATCACCATTGGCCAAACTTTGCGAGCATAAGAAAGATGTGCACAAATTTATGATAAAGAAATATTAGAACTGGAGCTAATCCCTTTTTTCTAGCAAAATGCATCGACTGAACTGCACTATTCTTTTATTTTGTTCTAGCAAAATGCATCGACTGAATATGTTTTCCTCTTACACAATGCGCTAAGCATGACATAGTTTTATTAGCAAAACATAAGTTCTCCAGGAGCTTGTACATGATTCATTTTTTCCATACAAGTTTCATGATTCTCCCACTCCCCGACCTCCCATAGGGTTTCCCCATGGCGTCGGCGAAAACATAAGAAGAGGCCGAGAGTCGTGGGAAGAAACAGTTAAAAGAGACTCGAGGGATTGGAATGTATCTAGAGAGTTGATGTTGGATAGGAGTGCATGGAAGTTAGCGATTTCACGTACCGGAACCATGACCTAAGATTTAAAGTTTAGGGTTTTTTTTACTTTGATTGAGTTTTATTCCTAGCCTATCCAAACTTGTTTGGGACAGAAGGCTTGGTTGTTGTTGTTGTGGAGGGAAGAAATTCAGATGCTATTATGACTTTTGTAGTTGTCTATGTGTTGCCATATTCAGTTGTGAAAAGTATATTAGGTATTGTAAGGTCTTAGATGCGTTTGAAGAAAGAACGACGCCGTTGCTTGTTTCTCTCACTTCGTGTCCAGTTTATTGCTCATGTGTCATGATATGAAGCAGATATACCTTATTACTTATTCTATCATGTGAATGCTTGCTCAGGATCACCTAGTGTTTCATGCAGCATACACAGTTGATTCTGATATTGGGCTTGGCTAACTATTTGCTGCTCATTTAGGGTCCGTGCCTACCAAGTTGCGAGTGCCCGTGGTTGCGCAAATCTTGAGGGACTGCTAAGTGCAGATGCAAAGAATATAGAAGAACATCATGAGGTAGATTGTCAGAAAGTGTGTTGTTGTCATCAACCAAAGCCATCAGCCTTCCAGTCGTCATTCTCTAATGGTCGGTTCATGTGGAGTAGGAGTTTCTCTTCTCAGGCTGGTACAAATTCTGGTGATAAGGAGCATGAGTTGGAGGACGGGTTTTCTGATCTGGAGGTTCCACCTGAAGCTAATAAAAGGGATGTAGAGTTGACATCTGAAGAGAGTTCCGATGAGGATGCCATTGATGCAATTAGCCTGTCAGAAGTGGACACTGATGCAAAACCTGAGAAGGAGCCTATGAAGAAGGCCTCACAGTCCCTCCTTCTTAAAGTTATGTTGGAAGCTCCAAGGAACGATGTTGCTGGTGCACTAACGAAATGGGTTAATGATGGCAATGCGATGGATAGAAGTGAAATCTTTTATGCTATTCTGAACCTTCGCAAGCGGAGGTTCTTCTTCAAAGCCTTGCAGGTGTTTAACTTATCCTGTACAATTTTTTTTCTATTTTTTCCATGGTTGCAAATTCTTAGATTAATTTTTTATATGTTGCTGATAATTACAGATTATGCCTGAAGCAGTTGTTAACTTGTTATGCTTAACTCCTTGACATGCAATAGCCCTTTTGAGGGGAGATAAGAACATAGCTTTTCCTACATCTAATGCTGAGACCTATTTGCAATCTGGGTGGTGAACGACATCTAGATTTTACTCTTTTACTTATTTTGGGAGCTGTGCTAGATAGTGAAAATAGGAAACATGCAAAGATCCCTTAAATAATAGTTGAAGGCAAAGTTATTGGTCAAATATGCTGGCAATGTCCATGTCAAATCATGAACTTAGCATAGCATGACAATCTCATTGTAACTTCTGAGCTCATGTGAATGGTGTGCAAACTACATCGTTTGCTGGATTATGTGAATCTTTCTAAATATGTCAGTGTGCTGTTGTATTGGTTTTGTTTGGCAAGGGCATTTTGGACATGTTTGGATCCTTTGCCCGCCATGCGTTGCTAGGAAAGGAAAAACTAGCTCACCTTGTTTTGAGTTTAATTTCTTTAAACGTTATGCTGCAATCTTTCTTGATCATTACTTCATTTTTTTTTTTTTTTTGTTTTTACCGTTGTGCATTGCAAGCTTGTTTACCTTGTACCATATATTTTTGCCAAACAGCTTCATGTTGGTAACTGAGAAAACCAATGTAGCTGATAGTCAATACATGTAAGCATTCAGTTACAGCGGGCTTAAAAAATAATGAAGACCATGTTGATAAAAGCATTTGTACCACCACACAATAGCAATTTTTTCAAAATGTATGTAGGATGCCTATTATTTGATTATTCACAGCTGTAAAAGGATAGTTTTCATGGAACAGTAAAATTTAGTGCATCAACTTCTGTCATGTGAACAACCACATGTTTAAACATTTAACTACTGGGGTTTACAGTAGCCTGAGAAAAGATGACCATTGTTTCATGGTAATTGCTTTCATTATCTTGTGTGTTGTCTAATTTGGAAGATAATTTCTTCCCTGTTTTTCTGCAGCTTCTGGAATGGATTGAAGAATCTAAACAACTTGATCTTGGAGAACGTGATTATGCTTCACGCCTCGATTTGATTGCTAAAATTCATGGCATTCACAAAGCTGAAAAGTATATTGAGGATATTCCTGCATCTCATAGGGGCGAGATTGTATACAGGACTCTTTTGGCTAATTGTGTGGCTGAAGCAAATGTAAAGAAAGCAGAGGAAGTCTTCAATAAGATGAAGGATCTTGGATTCCCAGCTACAGCATTTACTTACAACCAGCTTCTGCTACTCTACAAAAGGGTGGACAAGAAGAAGATCGCTGATGTTCTTGGGATGATGGAAAAGGAGAATCTGAAACCATCACTCTTCACTTATAAGCTCCTAGTAGACACCAAGGGCTCTGCTAGTGATATTGTAGGTATGGAAAAAGTCATAGAGTCAATGCAAGCAGATGGTGTTGAGCCAGATCTTCTGATTCAAGCCACAATCGCAAAGCACTACATATTTGGTGGTCACCGTGATAAAGCTGAGGCAATTTTGGAGTCAATGGAGGGTGTTGATATCAAAGGAAATCGTGCTGCTTGCAAGATTTTATTACCTTTATATGCTTTTCTTGGCAAAAATGATGATGTGGAGAGGATTTGGAAGGTGTGTGAGGCTAATCCTCGTCTAGATGAGTGCCTGTCTGCTATAGAGGCTTTTGGTAAGCTTGGAAATGTTGAAAAGGCTGAGAAAGTCTTTGAGGGTATGCTCGTGACATGGAAATCACTCTCTTCCAAATACTACAATGCTTTGCTGAGGGTGTATGTCTATCAAAACCTTTTAGACAAGGGTAAGGTTCTAGCAAAGCGGATGGGTGATGCTGGTTGCAGAATAGGGACTACAACGTTGGATTCACTTGTGAAGCTCTATGTGGATGCGGGAGAGATTGAGAAAGCTGATTCTATATTGCACAAGTTATCTCATAAGAATAAGATCAAGCCTCTCTACACCTCATATCTGACGTTGCTTGATAGTTATTCAAAGAAAGGAGACATCCCCAATGCAGAGAGAGTGTTCAACAAGTTGCGGCAGATGGGTTATAGTGGGAGGATTAGACAGTACCAGTTGCTGCTTGAAGCATATGTACAGGCAAAGGCCCCTGCTTATGGATTTAGAGACAGGATGAAGGCTGATAACATTTTCCCCAACAGTGTTGTGGCATCTTTAGTGGCTGCTACTGATCCATTCAACAAGAAGAAATCAATATCTGAATTGCTCGATTAGGACCTGGGATTCTGTTGAGTTTATTTTGTCTCCGTGCAATACATTTGCTGCTTATGGCTTTCTGCAAAAGTATGTGATGAGATAATAATGGCTTAGTCATGTAACAAACTACTAGTGTTTTTTTTTTTTTTGCGTTTGGACTCCCATGCTTTACTGAACTTGAAGTTATGAATCGTAATTGAAGCTGCCGCCCTAGAACCATGTGTATGTTAATCCTCCATTTTTTGTTCTGCTTGTTTGACCTGATAGCCATCAACATTGGCTTTGCTCACATTCTTTGCCAGTCACTATTCCTTATAGCAATCAAAGCTCAAATTTGTCAAATTTGCCATAATCCGTTTAATCTTTAGCTGATTAAATAATACAGTTTTCTTTACACGCCAAACGATTTTGCCTTCAGTCCTTTCAGTACGCTGTCATCTTGTGAGGAACATAGCCTTTGCTTGCGCTCTGTCGATGTTGTTATGATGGATTTAGAAACTAAAGTTTGCTCTTGGAGATTGTGATCGGTTTTAGTTCTCTCGTTCATTCTGCTGCAATTCTGTTACTGTTGCTTTTATCTTTTCTTTTCTTTTCTTTTTTTTTGGGTCCATATTGTCTGCGCGCTGTTGAAAAGTCTATATAAAACAAGCACTGTAATCTTTCCTAGTTAAAGCAAGTTCTCTCTTTAGCCTGATGCTAACTTGATTTGTGAAAGATGTTCCAGATTTGCAAAGTACAAAATCTTCATCTTTACAGGAGTCTACATGCACCAGCAGTTATATCAGGCACGATACAGCAAGGGAGATGTTAACAATTTGACCAATCAGATCAATCCCCCAAGGCTGTGCAGAACAATGGTAGGCTGTGCAGAACAATGGTGGCCTTGGCTACACAAGGCTACTCTCAACCAAGGACTTCCTCACGTCGGTGCACAGCGCTCCCGGCCCAGCGTCCCTCAGCCTGAACACGCTCTCCACCACCGAGAGCTCGGTGGCCGTGGTGTCGGAGCCGCAGAACGCCGCCCAGTCGTTGACCGCCATGCCCGCGGCGACGACCTCGCTCCCCCGGTTGACGGTGCCGGCGACGAGGGGCACCTGCAGCAGCGTCGACAGCTCGTCCAGGTCCTCGACCGACGTGTGCGGGTGAACCTGCGAAGTTCCACAAGTTTCAGAAATCAACAAGGGTCGGCGTTCACTATTCAGCTGTAAAACTTCACTTCACTCGTAGTGACACTTGATTTGAGACAGAAGCTGGTATGACGAGCTTACAAGTCCCCCCTTGTTTGAGAAGGCGCAGCAACTCCCAACCAGGATGTTTCCTGCAATCGTTTGCCTGAATACCTCCGCCCCAAGAACATCTGAGATGAGCTCTTCAGTTTCCTGTCACACACAAAACAATCTTATCGGTCACTCCGAATTCTGTGATTTGTTGCATGTTCAGAATGGCTGCATGATTATAATCAGATCAGGTGAGAAATTTTAAGTGCATGAACTCTATGTAGAGCCTTGCCTTGTTCAGATCTGGGTGTGTGAGGGCAACATGGTCATTGCAAGCAATACAGTTTCCCAGGGCAGAAAGGCGCTCGTCGACGCGCTGTACGACCACCTGATCAGGTAGGCTGTTCTTCAGATGCTGGAGCTCTGGGAACATGGAAAAGCAAAGGCAGTCATGTCAAATCATGCGTGTCATGATAATGTCATTGAAGAGGGAAGTGCAGAACAGATGCCAAGAGGCTTGCTTCTCCTTGTTGGACCTAAGGATCTTTAGCGCCTAAATTAAACACCTAGATGCGGGGACTTAGATAAATACCTTCGGGATTTGAATTGCTCGACGAAGCCATCACGCTCAACGGAGAGGAAGCAGAGGAAGCAGACGGCGATGTAGATGAAAAAGGCGACAGCGTCTCCCGTTGGCTCCGGGTTCTCCTTGCTGGTCTTCACATTCCGGCGGAGAGGAAGAAGGAAGAAGATGGCGCCGGCCTTGGTCTTCAGTGCCACACCCGAGTTAACCTTGATCAGTAGGTGTCTTAGGGTTTCTAATCTACGCAACCCCTCGGGAGAAGCTCCTTCTTCTTATATACTCGGGGTGACTGGGACCCGGCGGTGGTTAGTCGGTTGTCTCCACGATCGAGGAGGCGTGGGCGATTAGCCTCTAAAGACTTCGGTCAAGCATTGACTTGGCGAGATCAATACTAACATTCTCCCCTTGATCGAGAGGGCTCATCTTATAAGTCTTAAATCTCAATAGAACGATGCACCAAGATGAAGTATTGCAGCGGCTAATGAACACCACTGAATCTCGACATCTATAACAAATCATTCTATCTCGACATGACACTTAGTCAAACTTATCAAGGAGAATGCTTAAAACAATCTCTTAGTGAAACAGTACGCCAAGCCAAAAGGTTACAACAGCCTGCTAAGTACTATTGAACCCAGTGACTATAGTGCACCATTCCATCTCAAAATGATAACTTCTTAGTCTTATTAGAACATGGCCTATTCACATATGGTCCAGTTGTGCAATCTGTCTTTATATATTCTTTCGTGCACATCAAAATCAGAAAGACAGACAAGTTTCCAGAATCATGATTTGAGATCTCAATTTATTCCAAACAGTAAGCTTACTTTAAAACTTAATGCCGGCAACTTATGGCAAGCCTACTAGTGGAAAAATCACACATAACTGAATATAATGCCCAATGCTTGCATCTTAACACTTAATACTTACTCTTCCTGGGCACCACAACACTGAACTTACATGATACTCAACTCTTGTACTTAACACTTACTTGTTGAGCATCAAGATCTTACACTTATATTTCTATTTGATTCTGGATTCAATCTTTCACATTATCCTGGGTTTGGCAATACCACTTGACATGTTACTCGAATAAAAATTGCACTCTTAATGAACCCTGGGATGAGTTCATTATCCCGAAGACAAATTTCTTATTCTTAAAACACTATAATCTTACTCTTAAAGCTCATCAAACCTTTATAGATTCAAAAACATGCCACAACTTGGTCTTCATCAACGATGATGATATAACTTAATAGAGTTAGAGTCATTCCACACAAACGACTCCCCCTCGCAAGGATGATTTATGTGGATTTCTTAGAATCACCTTGCCAAGACAATTGTCATGACAACGCATAACTTAGCGGTTGCCAGACATCTTCACATGTGAGCATGTAATCCATTTGCATCATATATGCAACTTAAAATCACTTATGATTTTCCAGGGGTCCAATCCTGGACTAAGTTTGCCAAAAATCCCGGTTTCAAAACTTTAAGGGCTCACAATACACTTAATTGTATTACCTATGTCAGCAATTATCTTAGAGACTTCTTTGCCCTTATTTGGGAATACTCCCACTTATTTGGACCTTTCTTGATGAATCTTAAAACATATATTAAAGATATCACCAATGTCCCTTGAAGAAAATACTTCAGGTCTTATCAGAAAGACCCCAATTACTTAAGGTCAACAGGTCGACCAATCAAGATTCTTATTCAACTATGTACTGTTAATTAGTAACTTACTATAGCTATAGGTGTAACCATCATAATTACTTACTTACTTAATGAAGTGCCTTTCGAAAGCATTCACAAAGTGTACACCTAATGAGAGTTCTTATGAGTGTAAAACACAACATTGACACTCAAGTCCAAAACTCATAAGAGAATTCAATGGTGGTGTCTGTGAGCAGCAAGTGCGACTCATAGCCTTTTAACTATTCTCCTTTAGAGTCACCTTTATTAATATGAGCCCACGACAGCCCACTGTATTGGCTCTATCAGGAAATTTTTTCTGATTCAACAAGATGGACTTTGATAACATCAACTTATCATCCATCCAAAATTCTTAATCTAGAGAAGTGGAATAAACTTCTTAATGGGATTTGTCTCTCCCCCTCGAAATGTGAACTAAACACAGTTCCATATTTCGATAAAATCTCATAGCTGATATTCCACTCTTATGACCTCACCTTAGAAACTTTACTATTTATGAGGTCACACACTATCAGTATGCACATAAAACTTAGCATTTGCTTAACTTCATCACACGCACATTACTTTTGATGTCAATCAAGACCTCTTCATCAATGCCAATCTAAAAACTTATTAGAACTGAACTAGGGGATTGCTCCCCCAGATCTGAGGATTTCTCCCCATATCCTTACTGGCATGATGTACATTGTGCACATAATCCTTGTACCGATACTTAGGAAAAGTTGACTTGTAAGCTTAGTCATGTAACAAACTACTAGTGTTTTGCGTTTGGACTCCCATTCTTTACTGAACTTGGAGTTATGAATCGAAATTGAAGCTGCCGCCCTAGAACCATGTGTATGTTAATCCTCCATTTTTTGGTCCGCTTCTTTGACCTGATAGCAATCAACATTGGCTTTGCTCACATTGTTTGCCAGTCACTATTCCTTATAGCAATCAAAGCTCAAATTTGTCAAATTTGCCAGAATCCGTTTAATCTTTAGCTGATAAAATAGTACAGTTTTCTTTACACGCCGAACGATTTTGCCTTCAGTTCTTTCAATACGCTGTCATCTTGTGAGGAACCTAGCCTTTGCTTGCGCTCTGTTGGAATTAATGCTCTATCGATGTTGTTATGATGGATTTAGAAACCAAAGTTTGCTCTTGGAGATTCTGATCAGTTTTAGTTCTCTCGTTCATTCTGCTGCAATTCTGTTACTGTTGCTATATATATATATATATTTTTTTGGGTCCATATTGTCTGCGCGCAGTTGAAACTCAAAGTCTATATAAAACAAGAACTGTAATCTTTCCTAGTTAAAGCAAGTTCTCTCTTTAGCCTGATGCTAACTTGATTTGCGAAAGATGTTCCTGATTTGCAAAGTACATAATCTTCATCTTTACAGGAGTATTAGTCATGTGCCCGTGCGTTGCAACGAAAACTCAATTTGTGACAAAAAATTTATTTGCAAAGAGCACTAACAGTGGCAAAGGTGGGTAATTAAAGAACAATGGCAAATGTGGGTAATTAGAGCACTAACAGTGACAAAGGTGGGTAATTAAAGAGCAGTGGTAAATGTGAGTAATCTTGATGAAGTGATATGGGAAAAAACTCTCACTTTATATAGTAAAGATTAATGGAACATAAAACTACATGCACCAGCAGTTATATCAGGCACGATACAGCAAGGGAGATGTTAACAATTTGACCAATCAGATCAACTGGAATTTCAGAAAATAACACTCAATTTGTGTGTCTCTTCGGCTTTGTGTATAACATATGGGTCCATCTGAGTCACTGACAGTGGGTTAAGATGTCAAATACTGAAACACGAATTTTAAAGGGTGTCAAAAAATTGAAATCTCTCGTCAGATCAATCCCCCAAGAACAATGGTGGCGCAAAAGGTCGAGGAGCCTACACAAGGCTACTCTCAACCAAGGACTTCCTCACGTCAGTGCACAGCGCTCCCGGCCCAGCGTCCCGCAGCCTGAACACGCTCTCCACCACCGAGAGCTCGGTGGCCGTGGTGTCGGAACCGCAGAACGCCGCCCAGTCGTTGACCGCCATGCCCGCGGCGACGACCTCGCTCCCCCGGTTGACGGTGCCGGCGACGAGGGGCACCTGCAGCAGCGTCGACAGCTCGTCCAGGTCCTCGACCGACGTGTGCGGGTGAACCTGCGAAGTTCCACAAGTTTCAGAAATCAACAAGGGTCGGCGTTCACTATTCAGCTGTAAAACTTCACTTCACTCGTAGTGACACTTGATTTGAGACAGAAGCTGGTATGACGAGCTTACAAGTCCCCCCTTGTTTGAGAAGGCGCAGCAACTCCCAACCAGGATGTTTCCTGCAATCGTTTGCCTGAATACCTCCGCCCCAAGAACATCTGAGATGAGCTCTTCAGTTTCCTGTCACACACAAAACAATCTTATCGGTCACTCCGAATTCTGTGATTTGTTGCATGTTCAGAATGGCTGCATGATTATAATCAGATCAGGTGAGAAATTTTTAAGTGCATGAACTCTATGTAGAGCCTTGCCTTGTTCAGATCTGGGTGTGTGAGGGCAACATGGTCATTGCAAGCAATACAGTTTCCCAGGGCAGAAAGGCGCTCGTCGACGCGCTGTACGACCACCTGATCAGGTAGGCTGTTCTTCAGATGCTGGAGCTCTGGGAACATGGAAAAGCAAAGGCAGTCATGTCAAATCATGCGTGTCATGATAATGTCATTGAAGAGGGAAGTGCAGAACAGATGCCAAGAGGCTTGCTTCTCCTTTCTCTAATCCCCCTTTTCCCTTTATCTACCAATTCACAAGTAAACTCCTAAACCGAAACAAGATTAGCACATTGTTCATCCTTTCGAGACGTCAATCGCAACAAGATGATTCAGAGCTCACTTCTGAGCACCTAAGTAGCAAACAGTGTTGTTACCTTGGTCGGTCGTGGTGTGCGGCAGAAGCAGCCCTTTCTTGTTACCTGACCAACACCATCATACAAACACAAGCATGTAAGCGAAATTTCACGCAGGGAATTAGGGACCAAATCAATCCATGTTTACAAGTAACACAAAGCAATGCGATTCATGCTCACCAACGCACAACCTCCCGATGATCCTCATGCCGCCGACGGATGTCCTGACCACCGGGACGACGCCGGCGAGCTCTGCTTCAAAAACGCTGCCACAATCACAGCCAAACAAAAAGCACGCAATTAACACGGCACCACTACAAGAATTCGTAAGCACGTAATGCGCAATCATCAAGTCGATGGTTCTCAGAATCCGAGATGCACGCCAACCTGAAGAAATTCTCGGAACCACCGGCCGGGACCAAGCAGTAGGCGTTGGTGAGCCTCGCGAAGACCCCAACCTCGCAGGAGTTCTCAAACCTGACACCTGCATGCGGCGGATCGAACCAAACCACGCAATCAATTCGCATTCGAATTCCACATCACATCGATCAATTTGCAACGCACACCGGCGCTAAACAAGGGGGAAAATCGGCTGAGATAAGATATCGATCGGACGGAGCCGGACTTACGGGACGCCATTGTCAGATCCGCTCGCGAAATCTCGGAGTTGGCTAGCTAGCTAGCTTTCTCGCCGGCGCCGCCGGGATTGAGTTCGAGGGCACAGGTGGTGGGTCCGTGGGTGGTAGGCAGTGTGTTTTGCGATGGAGGAGGTGAGCTAGCGGTTAGCCTCTTATACTGTCCTGTGCCCAGCTGCCGTTGGGTTCGGCTACGTTCTCTCCAAGTTTCTGCCTACCACGTTTGACTGGTCTTCCCCGCCCGAGTTTCGCTGGGGCTTCCTGGTGGCGGCGGTGTTGCACTCAGTTGTCTTGCCGGGAGAAAATCCTCTCTCTTGTATATGCCAGCTATGCGCTCGTGTGTTGTAACGAAAAATTAATTTGCAATAAAAAAATTTATTTGCAAAGAACACTAACAGTGGCAAATGTGAGTAATTAAAGAGTTGTGGCAAATGTGGGTAATTAAAGAGTAGTGGTAAATGTGGATAATTTTAATGAAGTGACGCGAGAAGAAACTTTTATTTTATATAGTAGATACATACACTAATTCTAATTAGGAGTTGGTGGTGGTACATTCGTTCTCCACCCTCACCCCGACACGTGTGCACGCTCGCATGGCTGAGTGGAAAGTAGACAGTTGCCACCCCGGTAGATTGGATTAGATCATCCTATCGTGAGAGGTAAATGAATATACATGACTTATTTATTGCTTTACTTTGGGTGTGTTTGGCAGGGATTCAGCTTCTCCAGATTCGTGAATCTGGTGAAACTGAAAATTCTAACTTCTCCAGATTCGTGAAGCTGAAGCTGTGAGTACATTAAGAGTGTTTAGATAGATCATCTTGTTTACATTTTAGACTAAAAATATAAACTTAATTCACTTTATTTTAGCCTACAAGTTTCAGATTTCAGGAGAAGTTGGAATCTGGAGCTCTACCAAATAGACCGTTTTTCCATTGATCTGGCATTCGAATCGTCGGCGATTGCTCCTGGTGCTTTTCGGATTGGATTGATTGATTCCCTTTCGAAGGAAGTAGAACTTCGATTTATGGAGTTGTGTCTCTTCTCGCCTTTTTCCCTTTTGTTGCCTTCTTGATTCAACGATTTCTTAATCTTGATTCCATAGATATCTTCTTGGCTGCTGAATCTATATAACCCTATTGCTTCTTGTCTCTCCTGCAGATGTGTTGAGCTTATCCGTTGAGCGAAGGTAATAGGCGACCTTCCTGATCTCGTCGATGCGACGTAGAGGCAGGTCGCCGGTGGCGACATAGGCTGGCGGCACTGCTGGAGCTCGCCGCGGTGGATAATATCAATAGGTTGAAGGAAGCGCTGCGGGGAGAGGCGAGGAGACAGTGGAGCTGGTTGATAGGGTGGAGGTATGGTATAGTCGGAGTAAAGCGTATGAGCCACGCACACCGCTGATGGTGGTAGTTACATACGGATTACGCCTACGTCTTTAATACCTTTGCGTCCATGGGGCAGTAGGTGATGCCTCTTTCGGTCGATCAATTGATCTCGAATTATGGCATTACAAATTTACAATCCCAAGTACTGTGATGTTATTATTTAATTTTGTGAAATTAAAGATAATGTTAAACTCGAGTTTGTAAATAGATACTTGGAATTTATATGCTTCGATGAATTGATTTAAACATTTAACCATTGCACATTCAGAGTGAATATTATTATTCAGCTAATGTTAGTGCTCTTTGCAAATAAATTTTTTTATCGCAAATTAAGTTTCTGTTGTATCTTACGGACACATAGCTAGCATGTATGTAAGTGCAAATCTAACCCCTTTCGTATATGTATTTGCACAAATTAATTCCCTCTCTCACTCTGAAAGACACAACAGATAACATATGTCCTTTGCAACACCCAGAGAGCACGAGAGGAGCTACGGCAGTGCGCAGTGAGTCAGCTCCTTCCGCGTCTCCCAAGCCCTACCATGATGCTGGCCACCTTTAGTGCTCCCCGAGGTGGTAGGGAACAGGGGTTGCTGCTCCACCTTCTATGGTGGAGAATGAGGTTAATCTTATAAATGCACACATGGGGTTAGATTTGTAAAAAATAAGGTGCAAGATCTAGATAAGCGATGAATTTTGCTTGGAGTGCAATTGTAAAAAAGCATGCGTAGGTGCACCTTGAGGGCAATGTGAGTGACTGCCTGAACTCTCAAGTGGTAAAACAGCTACGTCGCCATGAACACTATGAAAACAGAGTCTTCTCAGCTAAGTCTTCATCTTGTACCATAAAGTAGTTAGATTTAACTAAGCACCTAAATTTTTCAAGCTCCGCCGTTCAGTACAGGTGTATAATAGACCAATTTTGACTTGTATGTAGAGGTGAAAATGAATAGGAGTTGAACGAATTAGTGCACATGTTCTCTTAATTTAAAGGAGCACGAATAGTAGGAATCAATGCACACGGAGTATCTCGTCAATTCGGTCTGATCTGGATATCCACGTAACGTATTAGCTGTGTGCATCTCAGATGCAGAGGCTAGAAAATATTATCTTTCATTATCTAAAAAGATCCACGTAACGTGTAAGACATCAAGAAATCAACAAAATTTTATCCTCGAATGTAACATAATAACTAGCAATTCAACCCAACGAGTGGTTCTAACGTGGATGTACATGTTCACTCCGTCTATGAATCCCATCGTGTCTAACTAGGTAGAGCCCAGGGAGAGAGAATTTTTTTTAAGAAAACAAAAAATTGAAAAAAAACCTTATTCGAAAACAAAAATATTGTAACTATGGTAGCACTGCACTGTAGTTCTACAGTCTAGTTCCATGTGTCGGAGTAGGGGTACATATCAAACCAAGTCTCCATCTTTTCAAGTTTTTTTTTTCTCGAAATTGATACGGTTTGATTTAATATCATTTTATTTATAGCTTAGAAGTATTTTTAAAATTAAGCTAACGAGCCGAGTCGAGGCAGAGCAAAATCCAATTTCATTCGAAATTAACTCATTTCAATGTTTAACTAAGAACTAGTGTAATTAGAACAATTTTGAACCGAGCCGACAAGTTCCACTAACAAGTTTTTTTCCCACCTCTATGTCAGACTGACGGGATCTCTCCAATGTTATTGATGTAGATAGATTGATCAATGCAATTTACCAGTTTGACCTAAAGAGACACGGATGCAATTAATATTTTTTATTATTAAAAAAGCTGTCCAACTAATTAGACACGTTGCAGTAACTTACTTTATTGGATTCGAATTCAGATACATATTGTTGGGATAAAATTCAGTTCGGATGGAAAAGAACGAACCAGCGCCTGTAGGATCGGATGGCGTCAATCAGAGGGGGGGTGAATGATTGCGCGGAAGCTAAACTCTTATTCTTAAACTTTTTGAAACACCCCAATTCAAACTCAAATTGCTTGAAGACCGGTTCACGAAGTTTGGGAGACCAGTTTAGAAGTCCAGGCGACAGAGCACACTTAGGCGTCGGTTCAAGCACACAGGCGACGATGAGGACACTTAGGCGGCGGTTTGGGCACTGGACGACCAGTAGGACACTTGGGCGAGCAGGTAGAGCACCTGGACGACCAGTAGGACACTTGGGCGAGCAGGTAGAGCACCTGGGCGACCAGTAGGACACTTGGGCGAGCAGGTTGGGCGACCACGTGAACAGTTGGGCGACCACGCGCACAGTCTGGGCGAGCAGACCGATATATGTCCACTAAAATAGAAATTCCTGAATATCCAGCCGTTGGATTGATGTGAAATTTGAACTGTAGAAACTAGACTTAATTCCACAGCTAACACAAAAAGAATTAGGTCAATCGAATCTACGGATCTAAAGTTATGTCCTTCGCAAGATGACCAAATCCGGGCGACCACGCAAGCAGTCGGGCGAGCAGGACATCAATCTGGGCGACCACAAATTATAAAAGATCTAACCGTTCGATTGATGTGAAATTTTAACTGTATAAATTAGACTCAATTCCTAAGTGAACAAAAAAAGAATCAACTCGATCGGATCTACGAATCAAAAGATATGACCTTCGCAAGGTGACTAAACCAATTAGCGATCTACTGTTTGGCGACCAGGTTAGCAATCTGGGCGACCACGAATTGCCAAAGATCTAACCGTTGGATTGATATGAAATTTTAACTGTAGAAACTAGATTCAATTACGAATCAAACCCAATAAGAATCAATCCGATCGGATCTACGGATCAAAAGATATTACCTTCGCAAGATGATACTTTTGCAAAGAACCGAACTCCGTGATGAACTTCGTGACTGACTGCTGCGATGAACAAAACTTCAAGTGATCGATCAACTATGTCGAAGCCAAAAGCAAATCACAACCGCAAGAAGAAGCTCTCTGGAAGATTGATTTTTATTTCATTGTCTAAAGTACTCCAACACAAGAGTACAAACCTTCAAAACTGAGCGCTCAACCTCTGCTATAAGCAGGGACACCTCCCCTATTTATCTGAGCAAACTCACGAGATAGAATACAACTCCACTTCCAACATGGAAAGAGTTCGTATCTATCTCAACAACAACGTGGCCAAAAACAACTCTTGCACGTATGTACACCCCACTGCTGTAATTACGTGACTAACCAACCTCCATGTGCATATGTTCTCTAGCTCGAACGTCCCGCATGACATCCTTGACCACCAAGACCTCGATTCCTCCCGAACCTAGTCCGAACCTCGGTTCCTCCATGAACCTAGTTCCGGTCCCGTCATCGACCACGTTAAGCCTCGAGCAACACTCGCACATGAATAAACACAGAACTGCGTGCACGAGCACAAGTCCACGACTTGACTCAAAGTCAATCCATGCAACCACTCACACGAGTACATTGCATCAAGCGAGAATCCATCATGCTATCACCAGCATAATAATTATCTCAACATAGTACATGCACAAGCACCACACGTGCTATAATCAAAGTCACTTTACAATGCTAATTTCACAATTCAACCAATTTTTTATCACATGATCTCACAGCGCCCAGCGGATATGAATAAGAATTTCAATGGGGGATAAACTATTTAGTAAATATTTGTTGAATAGGGAAAATCTAGACCGTGCGTATTCTTATCCAATCGAATCGGATAACACTGAAACACACCCATCAACACAGCATTTAAACATTCCAGCATTTTGAGAGCCAGGCAAATGGCTCAGCCCATCGCTGTGCTAAAGAATCAAAGAACCATCCCTGAGGAGATCTTCTCGTTCCTGGGTAAACTATACTACAGTATTTCTTATGGATATAGTTACCGACGGCTGTAATCTTGTTTTAATTTAAGAGAAAATTTTGTTCTTGCCACTTAAAATGTGTTCCATATTGTTTTTGCTGTCAGAAATTTTCTCATTTCATTTTTGTCATCCTTCCGTCAGTGTGTATTTTGTTTTTGCCGCTCCATCTACTTTCCGGTAAAGTTAATGGGTTTGACTGTTAAGAAATATGAAAAATACTAGAAAAACAGAGAAAAATAAAAAATATGAAACATAACAAAACAAATATAGTAAAACAAGGATTACTTTTGAAAGTTTATTTCTTTGAAACATTACTATAGGAAAATTTCTCAATTTTTTTCAGGGGGTGGGGGTGGGGTGGTGGTTTGGCCCCGTCTGGCCCCCTGTCTGACGTAAGCTCCACCCCCTGTTCTCCAGTGCCAGCGACAACACCAATCAGCTGCTAATTATCCATGTGGGACTAAACTGTTACTATAACTGCTCATGGGCCTTTGGGTCTGGTTTAGGTAAAAATGTCCATACAATCAGCCCTCTGTAAACCGGCCGATATACAGTACTCTCCTTTGGACATTTTGCCAATGCCATACTCATGACTCATTAAAAACTCCTTAAAAAACACAGTGAGAAAACAATAAGAAGAAAAGAGTACGTAGCTTACGTTTTTGTCATTGCACATGTTGCCTCGTTAAAAACCTTCAATTGATAAAACCTAGTACAACAAAAGTCAATTAAGGGAAATAGAACACATATTTTCATCCCAATTGATGAATACATGAAGATTATATATCTCCACTGAAGACAACAAATCTTTGTGTCTCCTCGTGCCATTGACATGCTTTACAATGGTAGGGACTGTCATTGCTTTTGTAAACAAATATGCAAGATTTACACTTACTTAGATTTCTTTATTTCTATATTTCCATTCTCCTGCTATTCATGTGATAGAAACTTTGGAAGCATATACTTTATCATATGTGTATTAACATAGCTATTCTTCATCTGTGCAGTGTGGGAGTTTTATCCACCTCTACACCACATAACTCTTAGATACGATGAACCAATCTTTTTAAGCCATATGCACTCTCTTGTTGCCTCATATAGTGCAATTATTTCTGAATGGTTAGTGGATGTGCAGCAACAATTGATTGTTTTACAAATCTCCAAATGATAGCTGTATTTTCGCTTAGGAAAACATATCTAGCCAATGATTTGGCATTACGGGGATCAGGTAAATAGCCAACATCTGAGTAACCTTTCATCTTTATATCTTGACTCTTAGGATAATAGAGTCCAGAATCAACTACCTTGCACCTGAGGATTCCTTTAGTTCAGTCAAATGCCTTTTAGTAGGCTAGAAACTATTTCTTGCCAAATCGCCATTTTGTGTGGAACCCGCGCCGCAAGAAATTAAACATATGCTGGTTTACAACTTCTAGATCAACAGTAACTTCATTAAAAAACTTTTACTTTGACTTTTTTAAAAAATCATATAAAAAACTGTTGCTTGTTTGTTCAGAATGTTAGAGATACTCAGATCATCATCTTTCGGCGGTATCTCCCTTTGCGATCATTAATCTGCGGGTAAAAATCAAAATCATACAGTAAAATTGTTGGTAGACTTCCATGCATTTGCTATAAAATGTAAGGTCTAAGATATAAATGTTTCTTTAGTTAAATAGAAAGCAAGAGAGGCCAAAGCCCTAAATATCTCTGGCCTCCATGTCCTTAAACCCAATTCCTAATCCAAATTGACCTTCCATATGGTATCAGAGTTGGTGCATCTGGTGCGATCCTATCCTTAATTGCTAGCTTCCTAGTGAGCTATCAGCATTAAATCTTGCGTCTCTTGCAGTGCTCCGTCGCTGGGCCCTTGAAGCAATGAGGAGGCTTTCTTGCGGAGTGCACTCGTTTCGCTGACAAGAGTAGAAATGGCTGAAGTGCAGGGCAGCAATAAGTCACGTACGAGGGTGCAGGAGTGAGGGAAGTGAAGCCTGGAGTATTCATGTGCGGGACCAAATTATTTAGGTACTTGTGTGTTTCTTGCTGCCAAGAAGTGTATTGCTGCTTGCTTCTTTTTTTTCCACGTTGGTGCTTGTTTTCTTGTTGGTTGGTGTAGTCCAAATTATAGGAAGTATCCAGAGTTTAGTGGTTGTCTTTGACTATGTATGTATTAAGGGTCTATTTGAAGGAGCTACGGTTGGATTAAAAAGCTGCTTTTATTTTGCTAGGCTGTAAAGCAGTTGTAGTTGGCGGCTGTGGCTTTTCTTGTTATGTTGTTTGGCAAACTGGCTGTTGCAGCTGTAGTTTTTAAGGGCCAACCGGGCGGGGAGGTAGCAACATAGTAAAGTACAGCAGCGTCTGAGTGGGGAGATAACGTGGAAACGACGAGGTAGGGTGACGGAGGTCGAGAAGGCAAAACGACCGAGGTGGGAGGTGGTCAAGCGAAGTCACAGCTGAAAAGCTCCTCTCCAATAGTTGCAACTTTTGGGGGTGCTTCTGCTGTGGTTTAGCTTCCCAGCTGCTTTACAACCATACTGTTTGGGGAAGCTTTTGACCTAAAGCTGAAGTACAGCTCCCCCAAACAGGCCCTAAGGGTGTTTGATAAAATACCAAAAGAGGCCATGTTATCATAGGGAATGTAGCACCAAAGCTAACCAATGGGTATTTCCATACCCTTTGTAATGGAGAGACTTCATGAGAGTTAGAGCATGATTGCATGATAAAAATGAGGGAGAGCCCCAATGCCCACCCCTTGGACACTTTATATATAGAAGAGGTAAAGGTATGCATTCCCTGTCTTGCCCCTCAATTATATGACATAGGAAAAGGCATTTTGGTACATTTCTCCTTAATATAATATGAAAAATTAATATATATGTTTGTACATAATCTTTAGGTTTCATAGATATCCCCGACGGCCCTAGAGACTAGCCCCCCTACAACAGGGAAGATGTGAGGCATGGTGTTGTGATTACTGTGGGAAGCAAAGCCATCTAAAAGTCAACTGTTGGGATATTTGTGGTAGACCAGATGATAATGTTGTCGTGCAAGGCCATCAGTTAGACAATTCGAAGATAAGTGGTGATTTGTGGTTGATTGACTTAGATGCCTCTAAACAAAAGATTGGTTCAACTAAAAACTTTCAAACTTATATTCTTATTACATATAATTGTTTTAGATCTACCAATTTAGAATGCAGAATTTTAGAATTCCTAGAGAATTTTAGAAAAACTTTTAAATGTAAAAGAGAAATTTAGAATTTTAGATCAATTTAGAAAAAAAAGACGGAGCCAAATAGAGTTTGAATGGTCAAAAACGAGCTCCTGGAAGTTTAAAAAGAAAAGAAAAAGGATTTTATAAATTTTTGGATTTATTTTTCTAAAGGAAAATTTTGGATTATTGCGCATGCTGACGTTAGCAGCTGGATTTTTGGTTTTTGATTTATTTTTTAAAAAACCGATTTATGATGCAATGATGATGTCATATACATATATTTGGAAAAGAATATTTTATTTTATTTTTGCTGACACGTGGGCATGGGGGGATTGGACCAGGTTCACGAGCCAGCCCGGGTGCATTGTGCACCCAGCGCACGGCTGGGCGCACCCTACCGGCTTGTGTCGGAGAGAAGGGCGGCGTGGCTTTGGGAGTGGGAAGAGACAGGCCAAGACCGGGGTGACGCAGCTCGGTGGAGTCATTGTCGCTGGCGACGGGATCGAAGGAGGCTGGTTAGCGATAGTGGCCGAAAAAAATGGGGTGGTGGCCAGAGGTCGAACCTTTGCAAAATCTAGCGAAATGAATGCGAGAGAGCTCTTGGGAGGTGGCAAAATAGGTTGGACGTGGAGTGAGGCACCTGGTGCTCCCTTTTATAGGATGAGAAGAGGACCGAGGGGGATCGGTGCAAGAATCAAGGTGTCGGCAAATGGGAAGAACGAAATTTTAGCTCGGATTTGGGGGAAATTTGGCCATGAATGGCAAGAGGAGGTGCGTGGGGATTGGATTGGCAACTTTTTGGCGCAAGAATCACGAGGATTGAAGCTTGCATTTTTGGCATCAATGGAGGAAAGAGAGAAAACTTTCTCTAGACATTGCTAGAGGTTGAAGAAACATATGACAGGTGGGGTCTGGTCCCATGTCATTTCCCTTTTTATTTTTTCGAAATAATTTGTGAAGAGAGATAAAAGGCTTGGGAAAATAAAGAAAAAGGCTTTAAAAATTCAAAAAATTCTCTAAAATACTATTAAATATTTGGGACTTAATAAAATTATTTTCGTAATTTTTTGGGTTTTGATTTTTCTGCATAAATTCTTTTTATAAAACTAAACATTGCAAAAAGATTTTATAAAATCCAAAAAAATCTATGAAATTACAAGAAAATTCTAAATAATAATTAAACAAAAATATGCAAATTTTTAGGATATTATATACTACAACTATATGCAAGGCTTATTCCAATAGAATGGCTAATATGTCTATTTTGAAATAAAGCATCATTTCTAAAAGAATATAATAAATGATTTAAATGACTGTAAAACAAATAACATTAATACGTAATTTGCAGGTATTTTCCCAAGTAAACATGGCATCTAGTCCTAAATCATTTTCCAAACTTTTCAGCAATATCTAACCTCTCCATCCAAGTTTTCATTTTATAAAATCTATTCCTTGATTGTAATTCTTGAGCATTATCCATTACTATGGACATGACTATCCGAATAGATTTAACACTCTGCAGAGGTTATGCACTTTATCCACATGACATGATGTCTCTTAGCCATGAAATTAACACACTTCCTTCCGTGTGTCGGCAAAAGGATCATGACACAACCTTTCATAAACCTTTATCCTAATATTGATCCTCTCGGTAAGCCATACACTATCCCTTCCTTCAACGAAGGTGAAGATTAGGACCGACATACCGTTGGATTGATGTGAGACCGAAGTACACCATATCCTCCATCATAACTACACTTACATGTAAACCACACTTCCATGTGATTATCCGCGTGAGGTAACACATGTCAAGACATGATCAGTACTTCTACTTAGGTCAATCCTATACCAGACATGTGGTTGCATGTTTGACTCAGTTCAAAGGCTTGCAAGGTTAAGTCCTTAGGTTGGCTAAGGTAATACTTCCATAATCTTTCTACTATTCTAGCCTACTTTGGCATACTGTCCCTTGTCACTTGCCCCAATCTAAATTATTTATCACTCCAGTTGATTACCATGCACCACATGCCATCAACAAGTCAACATCGTTTCATAACAATGTCACTACAACTCAGCATCATTGTGGGGCAACACTCAGCACACCGTTTCATGATATGTGGTTGCATGTTTGACTCAGTTCAAAGGCTTGCAAGGTTAAGTCCTTAGGTTGGCTGAGGTAAGACTTCCACAATCTTTCTACTATTCTAGCCTACTTTGGCATACTGTCCCTTGTCACTTGCCCAATCTAAATTATTTATCACTCCAGTTGATTACCATGCACCACATGCCATCAACAAGTCAACATCGTTTCATGACAATGTCACTACAACTCAGCATCATTGTGGGGCAACACTCAGCACGCCGTTTGATAAACACATTCCATATTCCATTAATCAAGGTCGAGTTTGATATTTCTAAAGACATGTGTCATACATGGTATGACTAAGCAGACTATACACGATCTAGCCATCCCAAGTTGGCATCCAATAACGACCAACTTTAATGAAACATTCTAGGGTGACAAATAATCTTGGCATACAAATAAGCAGACTATACACGATCTATACAAGTTGACAAATAAGCAGACTACACACGATCTAGCCATCCCAAGTTGGCATCCAATAACGACCAACTTTAATGAAACATTCTAGGGTGACAAATAATCTTGGCATACAAATGAAAAGGTAGGTATATTCCAATTGGGTTGAGTAACTAGATCCCAAACTAATTTGAAATCATTATATACATGAAAATAACATGCAATAATTTAAATCAACATAGCAATTTTGTAAAACTGAGTTCAACATGATCAAAGTACAACTTACCTTGAAAAAGGTCTTGCTCTTACTCTGGACTTAGTCTTGAGTCAATGATTCTCCCTCGGACGCTCCAAGCATTTCGACGTCTATGGTAACGAGAGAAAACACAAAATAAATACTAAAATAGAGAGAAAATAATCTCCAAAAATCAAATAAAATTCACCATTAAATAGACCTGAATTTTACAAATTTTTATAAATTTGAATCGCCTCAATTGGAGCTCGTATGAGGGATAACTAGCTCTCGAAAGATTTCAAACAAAGAAAAAATCAGAAAATAGAAAAAACATTATTTTTCCTGAATTATTTTTATACTATAAATTCTATTTATTGCGTCATCACTGACGTCAGTATATATATAAAAATAACCCAGAAACCTCTCTGTGACTGACACGTGAGCCCTGGTCTATAAATCAAGTCCACAGATTAGATCTAGTTCACCTGAACTCGGTCCACGTTGAGAGTGATTGACAATTGGGACCCAACAATTGACACGTGGAATTGTCTAAGGGAAAATCTTCGTGGGGTTGTTGCGCACCTGGTGACATGGCTCGCAAAGTAAATAGAGCTTCGAGGTGGCGGCAAGCTCGTCATTGGTGCGGCAGCTGAAGCGAGAGAAGGTGCTTGGGGTTTTGCTTCTTCCAATGAAACAAGGCGAGGGAGCTCTCGGAAGGTGGCAAAACAGGATGCTTGAGGTTCTATGATCCCAATGCCCCCTTTTATAGTGCAAGAGGAGGACTGAGGGGTGTGAATTGGAGGTGTATTTCATGGTGTCCAAAAGGGAGGAGGAGCAATTTCTAGGTTGATTTGAGGGGGATTGGTTGGGGTGGAGGATATGTGAGGGGTTTGATTGTGCTAAAAAACGCAATAAATTGACATAGGAGGGGTGGCGGCCGAGCTTAGCCTGGACAAAAATGGCGATGGTGCGTCTAGTCAGGAGGAAGAAGAAAGGGGGCGCGTGGGCTGGGATAGGCCAAGGAGGGAGAAAGGCTAGCTGGGAAAAAGAAAATAGGCTAGGTTGGAAAAAATGCAGTGGGCCAAAAAGAAATGGGCTTTGGCCCAAAAGAAAATCTTGGGAGTTTAGATTGATTTATGATTTTAAATAAATACAAATATGTAATGAGGTTTTTAGAAAATAGCAAATAGAGTTCAAAAATTTCTCAAACATTTTGAACTTAATAAAATTATTTTCAAAATAATTTGACTTTTTTCTAAGATAAATTGTTTTAAAATTCTAAAATAATGAAAAGGCTTTATAAAATCTAGAGAAAATTAGGAAAATTCCATGAAATTATAAATAATTTAACAATAATACAATTTTTTGGATGTTACAAACCTTGTCAAGAAGCGTTAAAGTAGATCTCAAATACTTGTGAATGTCCGATAGGACTAGCATTGGTGAAGCATCTTGGCCCCTAATTCTAATTAAGTTTTGATAATTAATGATAAATTTTGTTATAGGACTAACGATTTCTCTTAAGTGTGTGAGAATAGGTTGGTCGTCATGTAGACACCGTGAGGAGATTGAAATTCTGGTAAGAAGAGATGATCCATTGAAAGGAACCAAAAGATCAAGGACAAAGGTATATATATCGTTTAAGGACATTTTATTTAGCTTTTACCAATCTCGGAGCTATAAGTAAAAAGATCGGATTGATAGGATTTAATGCCATACTATCAAGGGGGAATAAATGGATTAGGGGATACCAGCAAGTCTCCAAGACCACGAAATAAATATTCATGTTTCTCTTGTGTGGTTTGAATTTTCTATTCTTGTGCACAATTTACATCTCTAGCAATTTAAGTTTTTTGATATTGTGCATATAATCATATATTGCCTATACTTAGATTGTTAGAACACTTAGTAAACCCTAAAGAATTTATGTTCAACTGTCATAAATTGTAAATCTTGCCTAGTAAATTTATTTATGTCAATTAGAGCCGAAAAATTTAGAAACCTCCTATTCACCCCCTCTAGTCAGTTATCCTCGATCCTACAAGTAGTATCAAAGCTTGGACACACTTTTGGGGTTTTACCGCCTGGAGAGTAAGGATGGCTAGCGATGGTGTAGGATAAAGGATAACCGACTAGAGGAGGGTGCATAGGAGGTTTCTAAATTTTTCTACACTAATTCCAATTTGCGAGATTACTAAGCAAGAGTTGCAAATTTAACAATTTAACACTATGTACTTCTAGTGATCACTAAATATTCCAACACTTTAAGTGTCAACAAAGAGCAATTCTTCACTAAGTAAAATTCTCAAATCGCTTGAATTGTAAGTTTGGCAAGGGATTAAGAAATGCAAACCGCAAGCAATGAACATAAGAATTTATCCAGTGGTCTCGGAGACTTGTCGGTTTTCCCTACTCCAAGTTGAGGTGACTTGAACTTCTTCAAACCGGCTCCACCTGCTTGAGCCTTCCTCAATCACTCGTGGTAGCTTTTCCCCACTCCGGGTAGGCGAGCTCCTTGCCTTCACAACCGATCGGGTCTTCTCACACGCTTCCTTGAGAAGATCACCGATGCCACATGCCTCCAAGCCGTCTAGGAGGCGGCAACCTCTAAGAGTAACAAGTCTTGACACTTACTCGAAGTCGAATTAAGTGTCTAAAGGCTCAACACTAAATGCAACATTCAATTTTCTCTTCACTTGCTCAAATGAGAATTGAATGCACAAGAAGGAGGAGAAGGCTTTTCTAGAGCTAAAATATCATCAATAAGGATCAAGAGACACTGTAGAATGTAGGTGACGGGGTATTTATAGCCCCAACCACTAAAACTAGCCGTTTGAGCTCGAAATCCTGATCAAGTCAGGTTTGCCGGTGCTACCGCCCATGTAGTGATGTGACTTTGGGTCCCGATCTTTCGATGAGAGCGATAACTTCGATTTGGAGGAATTGACTTTGACGATCCGACTACAACGCATTTACGACGATGCGCCTTTAGCAATCGCTAAACCAACTCAGAGGGTTATTGATCTTGCCGTTAGCACGATCAACTCTGAACACGAGGTTCGATTCTCGCATGCAACCAAGAACAAGCAAGAACAATGGTAAAGCAATCTAAAATTGCGAATATGAATGAAGAATTGATAAGGTGGGGTTCTCAAACAAGGAGCTTCTTAGACGGTTGTTGAGCACGCCTCGAAGACTCAAAATAGTAGCAATGGCTAAACTATCAAATAAACAAAACCCAAGTCCTAGATGAGGGTTTGGGTGGTTATTTATACTAGAGGAACAGGAGGGGCCTTCCATAGTAAAGGAAATCTAATACAACTCAAATCCAAAACACCAAGTCTTCTTTGACTCGAGTTTGACTCGGACTGGAAAAGCAACGTGTGGTTTTAGGCAGTTTCGGACGCATCTGAAGGAATTTTGAGGTGAGGCTGGATCCTTTGGAAAGTAGACTCGAGATCTTTCAAACGTGTACTCATGGGCCTCCAGACTCCTCCAGAATAAAAGTTATGGCACTTTAAAGTCAGTGCTGTTTCTGAGTTCGAATTGACTCGAACTCGGACTGAAAAAGTGTTCTGGATTATTTTGCATTTTCCCGCTGACTCGAAGGGAATTTTGAGGTGATCTCAGATCCGTTTGAAAGAGGACGACCAGGGCTTTCGTTCTTGTACTCATAGACCTCTAGAAGCCTTCTAGAACAAAAGTTATGGTCGTTTGAAGTTGATGCTGTCAGGAGGCCGAACCCCGAATTTGCTGATTCCATGTCCAACTTGCGATATGATGATGGTGCTTTATGCTTGGCATTTGAAGGTTCTTCTCCATGGTTCCTAAGGACAATAAGATCATCACAAGAATTAAATAGCATTCGATTCTGTGAATCATTTGTATAAAAACTTAGGAACTAATTCACCGATAATTGAGTAGACATTCTCGAGCACAAGTAGTAGGTCCTTGTAAAACTTGTTGTGCTTGAGAAGAATCACTTGGCGTGGTTGTGTCAATAGGAAGATGTCCTCATCATCCTCCCTTCTTCCATTTGAGTTGTCCTCGACTTAAGCTCTTCCTCTTCTTGGGCTATGGTTGACGTGATGGAGTTGGTCCAACTTGGTGTGGACATATCCATAGTAGTGATGTCCTCATCATCCTCCCTTCTTGAATTTGAGTCGCCCCGACTCAAGCTCACCCTTTAACTCGCTCTTCAAAGATGAACATTCTCATATAGATCCTGCATTTATTTAAATAAAATAGTAGCTCCGCCTCTTGATATATTTTAAATACAAGAAAAATGTTGAGAGGATTCACCGATAATTATCGATATAGCTCAAGACTTCTTTCCAAAGATATAATGGCTTGATGATTGGTAACACTCTTCGACGCTTCCTCCTCCTCGAAGGAAAACCATTCTCGGTTTTGGGAAAGCTAGAAAAGAAACAACTAACAAAAAGAAGAGTGTGTACACAACATATATGTATATGTCCCATATTTCATTGTTCTTTTGGATTCGCTGCAGGCTATTTTCATAACAACAAAAGAAGAAATCAAATTTAAGCAAATAACCTTTCCTCACAATTCTGCAAGTTGATTCGTGGTTATAAGTGAAGCATATAGCATCAAAATTAACATGATTTAGTTTGCAACTTGATTTGCAAATATAAGTAAAGCACATATCCATCCCTGACTTCTGATAAAGAAAACTCATGTTTTGTGAGCAGCATGTTCAATAACATGTTTTGTGGGCAAAACTACAAGTCCCGCATCAAGCATGGATAATTCATATCATCAAATTGTATGTAAGCAATATCAAACCATTCCAATAACGGTGACACAATTTTAATGGGCTTCCACGCATCAACTACTTACATGCTTATTTGTAATACAAGTTAATGTACTAAAATTTGAACAATGTGACAAAGAAGCTATGGGTATCACACTTATTAGGAAAATTTGATTGAGCCATAAATGAAACAAGTGGTTGCTTACAACTAGAATTGCCCAAAATAGCAAGCTTCAATTCATCAAGTTTATCACAAGTTATGCATATTCTCAGAAACAAGAAACTTGCCATCTATGCCATATTCACCAAATAAATTAAATTTAAAACAAGAGGCATAGGTGCTAGACAAAGACTTAAGAGATGAAATTTCAGAAATCTTGTCCATAGCACAAGTCAAACTAATGTGCTCATTCAACATGATATAGCACAAAACAAGTGGTAGGGGATATTCTAGCTATCACCTCCTTATGCGTAATCAGCACCACATGAGCAAAATTATAAGCATGCAATTAGTCATATGGTTCTACAATTGTGGCACAAGGTGGTAGTTCACAAGAGTTATGTATAGTAGGAATATACTCACCAATTTGATCATTTTCTTCTGTAAAATCAGATTTGTACCATGGTCATTAGTTTCCTCCTCTAAGTAGAAATATCAAAACTTTCACCGATAACGCTGGTATTTCGCTTGTTGCGCCCCTTCTTCAAAAGTAACCTGAATAGCGATGGAACAACAAGCAACAGAACTAACCTAAATAGATTGGATTGTGTTAGTAGAATCATCGCCACATATGCTATCCTCTACTTCACTCAAATTTTCTTGTATTTCTTTCACATTCTCGTGTGTATGCTCTCATTCGTGTTTGGTGCAAGGCATGCCACAGAGTAGCATTTAACTTTGTGTTAGCTTGAATTTTGGTTGATTGTCTTCTCTGTATCTTTCTTTCGCTTCTCGTGAAAGATTAAGTAAACATGACAAAGAATTGAATTCTTTACAAGCCATCATGATCTAAATGTCGTAAATCTAGTCCAAAATAAAAGTTATTC
The DNA here is from genome assembly GCA_036346375.1 of Guadua angustifolia. Lineage (NCBI taxonomy): Eukaryota > Viridiplantae > Streptophyta > Magnoliopsida > Poales > Poaceae > Guadua > Guadua angustifolia. The sequence goes on along the minus strand of CM070500.1, from coordinate 70,646,152 downwards.
ATGCGAGTCTTTCGGTCTCTTCTAACCCCTAACGCAAAGATCTATGTTGAAATTCTTGGTAGTACTCATCCACTGTTTTACTACCTTGTTTTAGATGTTGCAATTCATTTCAGTAATTGACGGGCAACATATGAAGGACAAATCTAGCTCTCTAATTTTCTTCGCTTTTGTCCATGTGCTAGGAATGTCCTGATTTTTACTCATATAATCATTCCACCAAATAGCAGCAAATCTAGAGAATCCACTAGTAACAACCCTAACCTTATCATGCTCAGAATTTCATGTTTATCAAATGATTGTTCGACACTAATTCCCATGTAAGATAACCTTCAGGATCATATTTATCACTAAAAATGGGTACAGTAAACTTATTTTTGGTACATGTGCGATGCCGCTGTACCTTCCGTGGTGTTGAAGGTATGCTCAGACGTTCTCAGATCTTGGAGTGTGAACTATCTCTTCTCCTAGGATGTGTTGGCCCAAGCGCCACGACGTTGAGAACCCGCTATTGTTAGTGAAGACAAGAAACAAAATCACAAGTATAATGTTCTATCACTACATAGGATGTGGACAAAAGTCGCTCAACTCTCAAACTTTAACCAAAGCTCTTACAAGTTCTTACCATGCAGCAGAGTTGTCGGTAGTTGGCATGTATCAAAAGTTCTCCCAAGCTTGGATAAAGCGATTGCCAAGGACCTAACAAACGCACGAGGTAGAATATGTGGAGCTTGGTAGGCTATGTTAATTTCCTATGCAATCTGATAATTCTAGATTTTGTAATGATAAGTAATGATCCAAACTAGAATTCACAAGCCCTAGTTACCGATCTCAAAGATATAAGTGAATTTCAAGGCAACACACACATAAAGATAATGAAACTTAATGCAACCAATGGAATGAGCTAAATAAGAATAATTTCAGCACTAAAACTCGTGTTGCATAAGTTATGGAGAGACGCTAGCTAATTGCTTCAGAAAAGGTACAAGGGCACAAGATTGCTCACTACATAATACAATTGCACAATCTGAAAATGACAAACACAAATTAGGGTTTTGATCAATGTAGTGTCGCGCCACTATTCGCTTTTTTCTTTTCTTTTTTTTTTCTTTTTGGCCTTTTGGCTCTTTCTTTCTCTCTTTTTTAGTGACTTTCAGCCAACACTAGTATGAGCAAAGTTTTGGAATCCCTAACTTGATATCACAAGAGTTATGATAGTGCAACGATCAAAAGGAGCAGCCCCAAGCAATTTCAAATTGCTAGTCTCAATTGGGATCAAAGTATTCAAGAAGGATGAATTGGTTCCCAAAGGTATGTACACTGATATTTTGGAACTTTTATGGTTGTAGATGCTACTGGACTCAACCAACTCAAAGGAACAAAGCTAGAACACAAATTGAAGAAACAAACCCAAATTCGCCAGAACTATGCAATAAGGTTGTTGCTGGAATTAAGGCTTGAGAATGACCGAATCAAGCTTGCTCACAATGTAACAAAATGATGGCACTGTTCTAATCTTTAAAACAAGTATTCAAACACACAATTTGGAGCTCATATGTAGAAGTTATGGCCAAAACACTAAGGTGCACAGATTCAACAAAATTCAGCCGATCTGACCAAATCCGAATCCGATTTGAATGAGTCCGAATCACGAAGGACACCCAAAAACGTTTTTGTAGAGGACTCTTCAAGGATTCAGGAAAGTATAAAAACTTCTCAATCGGAGTTCGGATGTGAGAGTTATGATCAAAATACCGAACCAATCTGGATTGCAATTGCAACTTGCTTCCCGAATTTGATGTCAAGATTAAACAACCTTTTAGATAGAATTAGATTTCGTGCCCAACTAGGTTTTTGTGGACCTTGTCCCAAGGTTTCAGGAAAGTGCAAAACACTTGAATCGGAGCTCAGATGCAAAAGTTATGAACAAAACAAAGAACTGGACAGATTGGAATAAAAGCTATGCGAAGGAAAAACGATCAAGAACTAAAACAAGGACTCTAATGGATCAAAACCTAACAAAACTCACTAAATTACCAGATTGAATCTAAATGTTGAATTTTTGTGGAGGATTTTCAATTTTGGACAAAAACAAAAACTAATCTAGAGTCTTGAATCTCTCACCGAGCAACTTGGCGCCTCGATACCACTTGATGTGACTTTGGGTCCCGATCTTTCGATGAGAGCGATAACTTCGATTTGGAGGAATTGACTTTGACGATCCGACTACAACGTACGACGACGATGCGCCTTAGCAATCGCTAAACCAACTCCAGAGGGTTATTGATCTTGCCGTTAGCACGATCAACCTGAACACGAGGTTCGATTCCTGCATGCAACCGAAGAACAAGCAAGAACAATGGTAAAGCAATCTAAAATTGCGAATATGAATGAAGAATTGATAAGGTGGGGTTCTGAAACAAGGAGCTTCTTAGGCGGCTGTTGAGCACGCCCGAAGACTCAAAATAGTAGCAATGGCTAAACTATCAAATAAACAAAACCCAAGTCCTAGATGAGGGTTTGGGTGGTTATTTATACTAGAGGAACAGGAGGGGGCCTTCCATAGTAAAGGAAATCTAATACAACTCAAATCCAAAACACCAAGTCTTCTTTGACTCGAGTTTGACTCGGACTGGAAAAGCAATGTGTGGTTTTAGGCAGTTTTCGGACGCATCTGAAGGAATTTTGAGGTGAGGCTAGATCCTTTGGAAAGTAGACTCCGAGATCTTTCAAACGTGTACTCATGGGCCTCCAGACTCCTCCGGAATCAAAAGTTATGGCACTTTAAAGTCAGTGCTGTTTCTGAGTTCGAATTGGACTCGAACTCGGACTGAAAAAGTGTTCTGGATTATTTTGCATTTTCCCGCTGACTCGAAGGGAATTTTGAGGTGATCTCAGATCCGTTTGAAAGAGGACGACCAGGGCTTTCGTTCTTGTACTCATAGACCTCTAGAAGCCTTCTAGAACAAAAGTTATGATCGTTTGAAGTTGATGCTGTCGCGGAGGCCGAACCCGCGAATTTGCTGATTCCATGTCCAACTTGCGCATATGATGATGGTGCTTTATGCTTGGCATTTGAAGGTTCTTCTCCATGGTTCCTAAGGACAATAAGATCATCACAAGAATTAAATAGCATTCGATTCTGTGAATCATTTGTATAAAAACTTAGGAACGAATTCACCTGATAATTGAGTAGACATTCTCGAGCACGAGTAGTAGGTCCTTGTAAAACTTGTTGTGCTTGAGAAGAATCACTTGGCGTGGTTGTGTCAATAGGGCAGATGTCCTCATCATGTAGGACCGGTAGCATCGGGCTCCATCCCAACGAATGGGTCAGAGCATTAAATGCATTGCCAGAAACTGTTGAGGAGTGGGTCCGATGCTACCACCCAACCTGGACAGGTAGCACCGGGCCTCTAATTTTTTGTCTGGCCAAAAAGGATACTCTTTGGAATTTTTACACCGATCATTCAGGCCGGTGCTACCGCTACCCCGGTAGCACCGGGCTACCATGGGCGGTAGCACTGGACTGCTAAAAATCCAAAATAGATACCTTCTGGAAATTTTATATCTTTATACATACGGTGGTTACCGCTTCTCCAGAGTAACGGGCTACCATAGGCGATAGTACCGGATCACCTGATACTCAAAATTCACCCTTCTCTGGAATTTTTACACCAGGCTAAGGGGCTAGTGCTACCGCTCTTCCGGTAGCACTGGGCTACAATGGACGGTAGCACCGCCCTGCCTGGTCCCCTAAATAACCCTTCTCGGGTTTTTACGCACCGCATTGAAGCCGGTGCTACTGCTGGCCCGATAGCACTGGGCTAGCAAGGGCAGTAACACCGGGTTTCCAGAATCTTTTATGGAGTTTTAAAGTTGAACCATTATGAATTGATGCATGAGTTTAAATATAGAATTTTGAGCCTTTAGACCTTAAAACGACATCAAGATAACATCAAAACCCCTCTTAATAGTACGGCCCTATTTCTAGCAATCCGATCTTTTCTTCAAACTCCGAGATCGGTAAAATGACTAGGAAAATGTCCTTAGATTTTTACCTTTGTCATGTTTGATGTTTTAACCTTATTTTGTGCCATTCTCATGCTTCCATGGTCACCAATTCATGAGACTAACCTATTTTCAACATTCTCAATGAAAATGTTAGTCTCTTAAACATGATTGTCATTAATTACCAAAACTATGAGGGACTTGGTGAGGCCTAGATGCTTTCAGATGGGGTGTCTATAGGCAAAACATATTTCTTTGATGACACAAACTATGTGTATTGAAAAATATGCATGACCGTTTATCTCAAGGCCATGAGCCCAAGCATATGGAGGATTGTATATGAGGGCTTTGCTACAGGAGTAGGTCCTCGCTCACAATGGAACAAGAAGAGCGAAATTCTCATTTAAATGCTCAAGCAATAAATGCTCTATTTGGCTCTTTGAATACAGATGAGTTCAATCAAGTGTGCAACCTTGAAACTGCTTTTGAGATTTTGACTACTCTCTCAGAAATTTATGAGGGAACATCTGTGGTCAAAGGAGCTAAATTGCATATGTTTTGGATCAAATATGAGAGCTTTATTATGTTACCCTATGAAAACATCAATGAGATGTATTCACGGCTAAATAGTATAGTAAATGAACTCAAGGGCCTTGGGGCATCGCTAATTGATTTTGATGTTGTTCGTAAGATGCTTAGGGCTATTCTGGACAAGCATGAGACTTTCGAGATATTATTTCTCAACTCACCGAGTTACTAAGGATGACGCCTACCGGACTTCTTGAAAACCTCATTACTAATGAACTTTACAAGAAAGATAAGGAAGAACTTTTGGAACAAAGCTCTTCGAAGAAGAAGAATATCACCTTTAAGGCAAAAGCGGAGTTAAGCAATGAGACACTTGATGACTCCGATGACGATGACACCGAGGAGGATATGGCACTCCTCATGAGAAGGATGAAGAGGTTCATGAGGAGGTATTGAAGCTCAAGTGTCTCTCAAAAATTCAAGAAGGGACAACGCTCTAGCATGACCGGTATGCAAATATCCAGTACTATAAGTGTAATGAGAATGGGCACATTGCCTCTCATTGTCCCAAGAAGGACGACAAGAACAAATATTCCAAGGAGAAGGCCTTCCAAGGAAAGAAGAAACTTTTCAAGAAGCTTCATAAGGACAGCAAAAGTGAGGTCCACATTAGAGAGTGGGATTTCAAAGAAGAATATTCGGATTCTGATTCCTCGGAGGATGACACACCTTCAAGGAAAAAGGGTCTCGTCGGCGTTGCCATCAAGGGGGCTTCCTCGCCTTTCATCACTCATTTATGTCTTATTGCAAAATGTGAATTTAAGGTAAAATCCTGTGACGATGATGAACCCACTTATGATGAGTTTATGGATATGCTTGAGGACTTAAATGAATATCTTGGCAAAGAGAAGTCAAAGTATAAGGTCTTGAGGAAAGAATTTGTCTCTTTCAGAGGACTCTTATGATGAGCTAAAAGAGGCTCATGAGACTCTCCATGCCGAGGGGCATTCAAAGCCTCAAATTGATGTTGGTATTGATTGTAAAATTATTGATGATATGCCTAGTCTAGAAATTGATTCATGTTGTATATCCAAAAGTAGCATATTTACTTCTTGTGATGATTTATTTGATATGCCTTCAAGTTCATGCTCTAGCTTTATTTCTGAAAGACCATGTGGAGGTCTACCCATGTTTATGATGAGTATTTGACTGAATTTGAGCTTGGTTTATTTTGATTTGAGTTTGATTTCGAATTGGATTTTCAATTTGAAACAATTTGAGATCTGGTTGCCTTTTCCGGTGCTACCGACCATGGTAGTGTGGTGCTACCGGTCGGGCCATAGCACCGGACTCCAATGCAGTGTGGAAAAATCTGAAAGGGTGTTTTTAGGGGCCAGGCAATCTAGTGCTACCAGCCATGTCAGCCCGGTGCTATTGGTGGAGCGGTAGCACCGGCCCTCTTGGCCGGTATGAAAATTTCAGAGAGGGTGTTTCTCGGGTGTTGCAGTACAGCGGTGCTATTGGCCTGGGGGGTAGCATCGGCCTATTATGAGCGGTGCTACCAGCCTAGGGGCGATAGCATCGGACCTTCTGAGTGAAATTGATGTAATTAATGTTTTTGTGATGATTATTGTATATCTTTTTGGACATTGCTATGTGATGGGTTTTCCTTATTTTTGATGGTTGCAGGACGATGGTGCTCAATCATGGGAGGCGGAGGATGATCGAGACTAGATGAGGTGCGTCGGAGGTTCAGTTGGTCGAGGATCACTGGAAGATGATTAGAGATGGAGTCCGTGCAAGCCAAGATGACAAGAAATAAAGATGATGCTAGCTAGATGCCGCGTGGATCAAGGAAGGCAGTCGGATCGTGGTCTAGTTGATAGGTTAGCGGGTCTAGGTAGTATGCTTTGAAAACCGTGCAAGAAAACCCATTATGTGCGTGGGTTTTGGGTTAGCCTTTGTATGGCTGTGTGAGTGGGTTAATCCTAGCCCTTGATAAGTGCTCTAGGGTTAAGGGGCTCATTCAAGGGTGGTAGGTGGCCCAAAAGTAGTATAAATAAGGGTGAAGGGGTAGCCTTCTCCCCTTGAAAGTTTTAGAGGTCTTGTACTCCTTTGAACTTTTGCCTACTTTGTTGTGAGGCTTTGTAAACTTCTCTTTCCTGAAATGCAGATCATCTTTACGCATTCACTTTATACCTTAAATTCAGCATTTAAATTCCCGCAATTTACTTTCTCGCAATTTGGATTTGCCTCCTCTCCTTCTACATGATTGTGCTTCTTGTGCCCAAGATGGTGATTGATGGTTGAATCTTTTTCAGATTATATCCCAATCATCTAGGAGTGATTCTTGTGAATCACATTTCTGTGAGTTTTGACTTGAGTTCTTGCTTGCTATGATATATGTGTATTTATCCAAAATCATCTTGATCATCAAAAACCCACAAGCAAGTTTTAGATCAAGTTCTTGAGCTTTTCATAAACTTGGTGTGTTCTTCCTTCTAAGGGAAAAAGGTAAGAACTTTAACATCAATCCTTGCGATTGAAGGTTGGAACAAGTTTCTGATATCCTTAGGATCACATCTACCAAGTTTCGTGAAGTTTTGTCCAGTCGATCAAAAGATTCCTCAAAATTTCCATTTGGTCCGGGCTGTTTTCAAAACTGTTTTTCTACTGTTTTTGAGCCTGGTGCTACCGGCCTCCGGTGCTACCAGACTGCCAACGGTAGCATCGGCCTGGCAGAACAGCTGTCTCGTTTGATTCGTTTCTTTTTTCTGATTTTCGTTGTGAGCTTCTTTGGAGTATTTTGAGTGGGAAAATTTTATTTTGTGACCATTCACCCCCCTATGTTTGCCATCTCGATCCTTCAACTTCATACTCTAGCTCTATTTCTAGTCATGAAAATTTAATTGTTGAAAATAATGAACTTAAAGAGCAAGTGAACAAACTAAGCAAAAGTTTAGATAGATGCTTTAAGGATAAGGTTACGCTTGATAAAATTTTGAATATCAAAGTTGTTCCTATAACAAAGAAGGTCTTGGATATATTCCTAAGAAGGGTAAGAAAATTAGTAATAACGCTCCTCAGTTTGTAAAATCAAATGGGAAGCTTTGTTATAAATGTAATAATATAGGGCATTTAGAAATGATTGTCCTTTGGGCAAACCATCTAAGAATAATATTTATAATTCATGCTATGTCCTTAAGAAAAATAGTAATGGCAAAATTGTTGCTAAATTTGTTGAGACTCCTATACTTGGTCGAAGAAAGAATGCCATTTGGGTGTCCAAAGCCTTGGTTGGTAACCTCTAATGATCCAAATAAATTTGGGTACCTAAAAAGTTTGATTTTCTTTTGTAGGTGAACTAGAAGCCCGGTGGACGACATTGAGTGTTGGATAGCGGATGCACTCAACACATGACCGGTGACTAGAAAATGTTTATCACATTTGATTCGGGGAGTGGGCAACACGATAAAATCACCTTTGGTGACAATAACAAAGAAAATGTATTGGGATTGGATAAAATCATTATCTCAAATGATCTTTTTATTTCAAATGTCTCCTTAGTTGAAATATTAAACTTTAATTTGCTATCCATTGCTCAAAGTTGTGATTTTGGTCTTATTTGCACATTCTCTAAAAATAGAGCAGTCATTTCCAAGCATAATGATAACTCATTGGTGTTCAAAGGTTTTAGATTTGGAATTTATATTTAATTGATTTTACCTCAAATGAGTCATGTCTTCAAACACGTTTAATTTCAAAAACCTCATTGGGTTGGTTATGGCATAGAAGACTAGCTCATGTCAAGATGATTCAACTTGAAAAGCTTTCTAAAAACAATTTAGTTGTAGACTTGAAAGATGTGAAGTTTGAAAAAAATAGACTTTGTAGTGTTTGTCAAACTGGGAAATAAGTAGCTAGTTCTCATCCTTTAAAGAATATTATGTCCACATCTAGACCATTAGAGTTCTTACATATGATTTGTTTGGTCTGACAACCTATAAGAGCATCGAGGGTAATTCTTATTGTTTGGTTACTGTTGATTATTATTCGAGGTATACTTGGGTATTTTCCTTAGATGACAAATCCGAAGCCACCAGTATTTTCAAAGGTTTTAAAAAAATGGCTCAAAATGAATTTGATTTTAAAATAAAGAAAATTCATAGTGATAATGGTTCCAAGTTCAAAAATACAAGAATCAAAGATTATTGTGATGAACTTGGAACTTTCCGCCACCTACACTCCGAAGCAAAATGGAGTTGTGAAACGGAAAAATCGAACATTAATTGAAATGGCAAGAACTATGCTTAATGAATATGGTACTCCCAATAGGTTTTGGGTGGAAGCCATTAATACCGCTTGTCATGCAACAAATCGACTTTATTTGCATCGTCTTATAAAGAAAGGCTTCTTATGATCTTCTCCTTAGAATAATACCAAACATCTCTTATTTTTGAGTTTTTGATTGCAAATTTTATATTTTGAAAAAGGGTGTTCGGCTTTCAAAAATTCAAAGTCGCGGTGATATTGATTTCTTCCTTGGTTACTCCTTAAATAGTAAAGCCTATTGTGTTTTTAATAAAAACAAAGGTCTTATTGAAAAAACTTATGATGTTGAATTTTATGAAATTAACACCTCTCAAGAAGAACAAGAAAATTTAGATGATATAGGTGATGAAGGCTTAAGGGAAGGAATGAAGAACATAACGCTTGGAGATATCAAGCTGGAGAAAGTAGAGAAGATCAACCCTCATTTACTCAAGTTGAACCGTCTACTTCCACTACGCCAAGTCAAATTCAACAAATGGATGTGGATAAGAAGAAGAATGATCAACAAGTTCAACCTCTATCTCAAAGAATCCATTATGCAATCTCCAAGGATCATCAAATAGATCAAGTATTGGGAAATGTTAGTAAGGGTGTTCAAACTTGATTTCGTATCACTTCTTTTTGTGAACATTACTCATTTGTGTTTTCTCTTGAACCCACTCATGTAGATGAAGTTTTAGATCATCCGGATTGGGTGAATGCAATGCATGAAGAGCTAAATAACTTCACCCGGAATGATGTATGGATATTAGTCGAAAGGCCCAAGGATCACATTATCATAAGCACAAAATGGATATTTCAAAACAAGCAAGACGAGAATGGTATTGTGGTAAGAAATAAGACAAGATTAGTGGCACAAGCTTTCACACAAATCGAAGGATTAGATTTTGGTGAAACCTTTACACCCGTTGTTAGATTAGAAGCTATTCGTATCTTGCTAGCATTTGCATCTTGCTTTGATATTAAGTTATTTCAAATGGATGTGAATAGTGCATTTTTAAATGGATAAATATCTGAATTGGTAGTTGTTGAACAACCTCCTGGTTTTAAGAACCCTAATCACCCAAATCATGCATACAAACTCTCTAAGGTGCTATATGGTCTCAAACAAACTCCTAAAGCATGGTGTGTGCGACTTAGAGATTTTTTAATTTCAAAAAGTTTCAAATTTGAGAAGGTTGACATAACACTCTTTACTAAAGTACTAGATGGAGTTTTCTTTGTTTATCAAATTTATGTTGATGATATTATATTTGTATCTACTACTGAAGATTTTTGCAAAGAATTTGGTGATATGATGTCTAGGGAATTTGAGATGTCTATGATCAGAGAGTTGAGCTTCTTTCTTAGACTTCAAATTAAACAACTCAAGAGTGGGACATTTGTGAGCCAAACCAAGTACGTGAAGGATCTACTCAAGAGATTTGGCTTGGAAGATGCGACGCCTCAAGACTCTCATGGCATCCAACGGGCATCTTGACCTTAATGAGGGAGGTAAACTAGTAGATTTAAAGCTTTATCGCTCTAAGATTGGTAGTGTGCTTTATCTTACCGCATCTAGGTCCGATATCATGTTTAGTGTTTTCATGTGTACACATTTTCAAGCTTCACCTAAAGAACGCTATTTAGTGGCCGTCAAGAGAATTCTAAGATATTTAAAGTATTCCTCAAATATAGGGTTATAGTATCCTAAATGTATTAAATTTGATTTAGTTGGATATTCAGATTTGGATTATGTGGGTTGCAAAGTGGATAGAAAGAGCACATCGGGAAGTTGCCAATTGTTAGGTAGATCCCTTATTTCATGGTTTTCTAATAAATAAAATTCCATAGCACTATTGTAATATCGCAGACTTTTCTTTATAGAGTCGGTTCCAGTGGGAGAACTGTGGGGCTTTAGTAGGTGTTTTTGGGTCTTAGTGGAGAGATTTTTTTCCCTAAATCCCTAGCACTAGCCCTTAAATTTTCCCTTTTTGTCCCTCACTTAAGTCGCTCCCTCACTCCCCTCACCTAACCCCATTTTCTTTTCCTGCTCACTCCCTTCTCCCCAAACCGAGAAAAACCAGCACTTGGGTTTGCTCTTCCTCCTCCTAGGCGTGGAGCTCCTTGGTGCCTGCTCCTGGAGGTTGCTGGCGTCCTCCACCTGCAGTCAAGCCCTCTCTTCCTCCCTTGAAGTTGGGCAGCACCAACTCCTCCCTGCTGCAGCACCCGAGTCTCCCTCCCCTTGCTGTTTTTGGAGCAAGGAACCAAGGTAAATCTTGGGGAATTTCCATGGGGGAGGTGTTGGATCTGTTAGGGTTCTTATTAGGGTGGTTTACCTCCAGTTTTATTTGTTTTTGGGCCGGATTGGAGTGGAACCCTAATCATTGTGCAAGTTTCAGATTCGGGCAGATTAGACCTAGTTTTTGGAGCTTCAATTTGGGGGTTTGTGAGTCATTTCCTGGGGGTTTGGCCATGGAGATATTTGTAGAGCTTCCTCTTACCTTTAATCGGAGACCAAGTTCACTCATTTTTGTTTAGTAGTTTGAAAGTTATGCCACTTTTAGTGCATGCTGTTCTGGAGAAGCTGAGATTTGGGGCTGATTCTTAATCTGTAGTTTAGAATTAATTAGAGGCTGATTTAGAATTTTTCAATACTCAGAAAAAGATGGGAAATTTCCTGTAGATCACGAAAATGTCTTCTTTTGCATGATTTGGAGTTGTCTAGTAATTTTTATGCCTTGTTGAACCTGCTGTCCAGAATCCTGTTTTCTGAAGAAAGTTCAGAGTTTGGAGCAATGTTCAGACTAAGTTTTGAGGGCTTTAGAAGCCGAACTAGAATTTTCATTTGCCTAGAAAGTTGTGAGAAATTTCGTGTAGATTGATAAAATGTCATCATTTACCTTATTCCATTCAGTATAGCACTTTTTATGAGTTAAACTCTGCATGCTGTTCTGAAATTACTGAAATCTGAAGCTGAAACTTAATATGTTGATTACAAATATATAGAGTCCGAATTAGACTTTCTCATTGCCTTGAAAGTGGTGGGAAATTTCTTGTAGATTGTGAAACTGCTATCATTTACTTGATTTGGATGAGTATAGCATTTCTTATGAGGTGTCGAAACTGACTATCTCTGAGCAACCCGAGTTGAGAGCAAAGTCAGTTTCAGGGTGTCTTTTCATTGTGGTTGCTGTTGTGGCTTGGTTTGAGATGTATGTAATTGTTTGCAGGTGTTGTAAATCCAGGAGCGAGTTTAGCCTCACTTTGCTCCTCGAGAGTTAAAGGCAAGTGCATCAATTTATTGAACTTTGTGAATTATAGGTTGAATTTCTTAATTGATTTGATTTGTGAACCGCTAATGCTTGTTATGGTTATGTTGACAACACTAGTATGGGTAGGCTATATGAGTACCCATGAATGACATTAATGGATGAAACTTGCATGTGCATCCTTGGTGGTTTGCTATGTGTGCTACATTGCAGAATTATGTGACTTGTTGTGCTAACTTATGTTCCCTGTTGGTGCTCACTAGTAGGATTAGGGTATATTTGATATCAAAGACATGAGTTTTTGAGTCAGGAATAATGGTTCAATTCGTATTCATGATAAAGGATTATGGTTTTTGTATGAAGTATTGATGATAAATGAATGTGAGGACGGAGTATGGAATTTGATTGCGAAATGGTTTGATTTATGATCAAGATAGATGGAATTAGTAATTACTCGAGTATTGGTGATGTGAGTATGAATGTGAATGTTGAGGATGTGATTATGAGTGTTGAGAATATGATTATGAGTGTTGAGAAGGTGAATACGGAAGTTGAGAATTTGGATATGATGTTGAGATTAGCATTTGCATATGTGCATTCATGAAAAGTGCATTGAGCTAGGGCGGTGAGAAAGTCATACGGGCTGTATGACTAATCCGGTGTGCTCGGAGTTCCTACCCCGTAGTCCCATCCACTAGCGTGGATGGGAGCGGTAAGCGAGGACCCGCTCATCGGGTAGCGGCAAGTCTGTTCGGCAGCCCTTCCACAGGATGGTTGGGTTTGAGGGCACGACGACGGGTGGTGCTCGCAATACCGGTATTTGCTAAGAAAGAGGAGACGAGTCATGCATGATGCATCATATGCATAAGAGTGCATCATATGCATGAGAATGGTGAAATATGCATGAGAATGGCGAAATGAGATGAGCATATGAACATGTAAGCATTGCATTGCATTGACAAATGATGCATCATATTTAATGAGTTGATTGTGATGCATGGATATGAGATTCTTCCTTTGTATGGCATATTTGCATCTGCATTGCAATGACAATGATGCATCATATTTAATGAGTTGATTGTAATGTATGAATATGAGATTCTTCATTTGTTTGGCGATTTGCATTTGCATTGCATTGACAAATGATGAATCATGTTTAATGAATTGATTGTGTTGCGTGGATATGAGATTTCGCTTTTGTATGTTTTGTGCACTTGAGTATGAAAGCATAAATGCATTCCATTGCATTGTGTGTTGCAACCGATAAATGAGATTGATGAGAATGGGAAGAAACAGTTGAGGATTGAGCGTGGACTCATCCGAGAAATGTTATCGAGGAAGGGTAAGAGTTAGTTATGTTTTCGAGTTGGTTGTGGTAAGTGGAGTTAGTTATTGCTTCTTTTCTCGCTTGATTTCCAGATTAGTAATGACTATATTAAATTCTAGAGTAAAAGTAATTCAGTTGAATTCATTACTTTTATTATTGTTGCACTTTCTTTGAGTCTTGGACTCACGCTTGTTTACTTCTGTTTTAGGTACCTTGAAGATGATTCGTCAGTGGGAGTAGTAGCACGAGCACGACTTCATTCACCAACAACCCGATTAAATTGACTTGTTAAAGATGGTTGTAATAAATGCGAGTGTATTATGTTGATCGGTTTGCGTAGATGGTTGATGGCCGATTGAAAATGTGATTTTATCTAAGGACTGTTAGAATGATATCATATAAGCTGCGATTGTTCTTTTGTCTCACGAGTGGATGTCCTCTGTTCTAGAGAGGTCATGCGAAATTTTGTAAATTTCGGTGACTTAGTTTTAAACCGTTTAAGAGTTTAGAGATTAACTTCAGTTTAAGTCTTTTCAGAGAGGTGTCGTTTGTTATTCAAAGATCTGGTGGCATTCGCGGCGTGTTTAGCGCCGGTGTTATTCTGATTGGTATTAGAGCGGCTTGGTCCGTGGTGCTTGAATGTAGTGAGTAATTCTAAAATGAATTAAAATTTTGTTTGTATGAAAGTAGAAACATGGTTTAGGTTAAACCTTTAAAATGTGGCCCTAGGGCAACAACCTTAAAATTCGAGGTAGAATGGTTAATTAATTTAAAACTTGACACACTCGATGCACATGAGAAAGGGATGGATTATCATTGCGTTGTGCTGCAATGCTTAAATTTGATTGATGCTATGTTTTATGTTAGTCTTGATGAGACTATGGTATTATTGATGGCTATGATTTTGAAATGGTATTTTGTTTTGTGGGGTCCGGTGGGACTCTTTGTGCCGAAGGTATGTTGGCTTTGTCGTATAGTCGTGTTGGTCGGTGTGGTAGTTAAGAGCCAGCACCGGAGGGTTCATAACTTCGGGTGAGGAGAGCCATTGTTCCTTTCATCGTAAATTTAGAGAGTTGATGGAACTTGTTTTGGGTTCTATCTTCTTTGGACTTCTCGGATTTAAGACCAAGAGAAGAGTATCGTTTTGCACCTCTTTCGGTTGCTGTGCCGACAAAGTTATGGATTTCTTCGTGTTGTCGTTTTCCGAGTTGAAGTTTTGGATTTGGGGCTTTAAAGGAAAAGTGTTATTCGATCGATTCGCTTTTCCTTTCCGTGAATTTATTTGTGTAACTCCTTTCCTTCGTGGAATTTTGGAGTTTGATGCTTGGGTTGGAGTTCTGTTGAATGACAAGGCTTGAGTCCTATCATTTCCTAAGTCTTTTAAGGGTCGAGCTTCTTTGGAAGTTTTGGTTGGTTTTTCTGGAAAGGAAAATACGACAGTCAGGTTAAGTTGTGGGTGATTGAAGATCTTCCCATAGAGAATTAGTAGAATGTTTGTCTTTGTTAGGTTAAGGTGGTCAACCCTAGTTGGATGGATGGCAAGAATTATTTTATGGGTCATGGTGATCCACGGTTATAAGTGGAGATCCGGAAATGTTGTTTATGTAAGGTTATAAATGATTGTGTCAAAAAGTAATAACAAGTTTGGTTGAGGAACTTGTTTCAATAAATTGATGGGATTCAATGATCTCGAGGTGTCCATGGCGGTTGGAATGTATTGATTCTTGCTAAGTTTGAATAAGGTGTGTATAGTGTAACCTAGAATGAGATTATAACTAAAGTGCGAGGAAGCAGTAGATTAAGAATGTTGGAACTTGATTTGCTCCTAACAAGGATGGCCCTAGAGCCAATGTTTTGGCGATTTTTATCCCGGGAGACATTGTCTAAATTATTGAGTCATTATCTAATTAATGGAGTCATGAATAGTTTGATAAGGTGTGATTGTCGTAATGTGGATGAACGGTTAGTACGAATGGCAACTATTGAACTTATGGAGGGTTTCTTTAAAAAAAAGAGAAATGTATTAATGTGGGAATAGGAGTTAGTAGGATTGATGGCTTGCTGTGGGTTGAAGACCACAAAAGAAATGTAATGCACCATCTTAGGTGGATTTGACTGTCAGGTGGATTGTGCTTGAAATTATGACTTGTGTATACTTGTCGATTATCCTAAGATAGTCTTGGTCCTCTGTTGAGGATATTATGGCTAGTCGTGGCTATAGTCATTGGAGAAGGTAATTAAAGAAAGAACGGGCTATGTGAATTATGTTAAATCCGGATGAGTTTTCTCAAGGTACATGCAGTGAATATTGAAACCTTTAATGGCAAGCGTATCGGAATAATAGAAGTGGTGGGTTGTACGGTGATGATATTTATTCCAATGTTTATGGTTTGATTTGATCGGGTGATTAATTGGGTGAATGTCTTCCAGGAAAGGCTTGTTCTATTAGGTGTTTTAGAACTTCCCCGAATATAGAGTGAATGTTGCCTAGCTTGGGGATTAAATGCTAAGGTTGGAAAATGAGGATGAAAAAAAATGACTATCCCCGAAGTAATATGAGATGGTTTTGGAATGATTGGTTTCGTGGATTAGCGACATGTCTTTGACATTGCCAAGAAAATTTGTTTAAGGGTTGAGTGTGGAATCTACCCTACTAAGGGATATGTTTGGATTGTGCATTTTAGTGTACAAAAAGAAAGAGAACTGAATTGAGTTATCCGACGCGTTTTTGGTGAAGAAAACAACCGAACCTCTTGTGTTGTCTAGGAAGCTTTTGATTTGGATATATGCGTATTTCCAATTTGACTGAAGTTGTATGTTATTCAATAATGTGAGTTTTGTGAATGCTTCTTAAAGTTGAATCTTATGATTGCTTCATAAGTGATCTTTTGGATGGTTAAGTGGTTTCCTGCTAGGAAATGAGCTTTTCTTCTTTAAGAAAACATTGGTTGTTGGGTGGAAGTGGATTGATTCCCTTATTAGTGTTCTCTCTTTTGGAAATGAGTCGTATCTTGGGAAAGAGAGATGTTTCGCTTTGGTTAAATCGCGGTGAGTTGTTTTCACAAACGTGAGTTACATCTATAAAAGTTTTGTGCGGTGTTTCTCTCTTGTTGGAGTTTTTCCTGAGGTAAAGCTGGTTGCCTGGGTTTAAAATTGTTGAAAATGGATTGAGTTGTTAAAGGGAATCAAGATTTCCTTGTTTTTCCTGGCGTGAAAATGGAAGAATGCTAGGTTTGTTGGTTGAGCTATTAAAAGAGTTGTGCTCTTGGACATGGGTCTTGGAGTTTTGTTTCATGCAGTTTTAAAGAGAAAAAAGAGAGAGTGTCGAGTTGTGGGAAAGTGAATTGAGTTAAGGTGCTTGCTCATTTTAATCTGAGAGAAAACGATCTCGGATTTGGAGTCTCTCTTGCATGAGGAGCTTCCTGGTTTGATCTCTTCGGGTTGAATCGTAATTTCGTTTTTTGTTGTTCTTGTGTCGAGTATTGGCCTGTACAGAATTCGGGGTCGAATTCTGTTAAGGGGGGGAGAGTGTAATATCGCAGACTTTTCTTTATAGAGTCGGTTCCAGTGGGAGAACTGTGGGGCTTTAGTAGGTGTTTTTGGGTCTTAGTGGAGAGATTTTTCCCTAAATCCCTAGCACTAGCCCTAAATTTTCCTTTTGCCCCTCACTTAAGTCTCTCCTCACTCCCTCACCTAACGCCATTTTCTTTTCCTGCTCACTCCCTTCTCCCCAAACCGAGAAAAACCAGCACTTGGGTTTGCTCTTCCTCCTCCTAGGCGTGGAGCTCCTTGGCGCCTGCTCACGGAGGTTGCTGGCGTCCTCCCCTGCAGTCAAGCCCTCTCTTCCTCCCTTGAAGTCGGGCAGCATCAACTCCTCCCTACTGCAGCACCCGAGTCTCCCTCCCCTTGCTGTTTTTGGAGCAAGGAACCAAGGTAAATCTTGGGGAATTTCCATGGGGGAGGTGTTGGATCTGTTAGGGTTCTTATTAGGGTGGTTTACCTCCAGTTTTATTTGTTTTTGGGCCGGATTGGAGTGGAACCCTAATCATTGTGCAAGTTTCAGATTCGGGCAGATTAGACCTAGTTTTTGGAGCTTCAATTTGGGGGTTTGTGAGTCATTTCCTGGGGGGTTGGCCATGGAGATATTTGTAGAGCTTCCTCTTACCTTTAATCGGAGACCAAGTTCACTCATTTTTGTTTAGTAGTTTGAAAGTTATGCCACTTTTAGTGCATGCTGTTCTGGAGAAGCTGAGATTTGGGGCTGATTCTTAATCTGTAGTTTAGAATTAATTAGAGGCTGATTTAGAATTTTTCAATACTTAGAAAAAGATGGGAAATTTCCTGTAGATCATGAAAATGTCTTCTTTTGCATGATTTGGAGTTGTCTAGTAATTTTTATGCCATGTTGAACCTGCTGTCCAGAATCCTGTTTTCTGAAGAAAGTTCAGAGTTTGGAGCAATGTTCAGACTAAGTTTTGAGGGCTTTAGAAGCCGAACTAGAATTTTCATTTGCCTAGAAAGTTGTGAGAAATTTCGTGTAGATTGATAAAATGTCATCATTTACCTTATTCCATTCAGTATAGCACTTTTTATGAGTTAAACTCTGCATGCTGTTCTGAAATTACTGAAATCTGAAGCTGAAACTTAATATGTTGATTACAAATATATAGAGTCCGAATTAGACTTTCTCATTGCCTTGAAAGTGGTGGGAAATTTCTTGTAGATTGTGAAACTGCTATCATTTACTTGATTTGGATGAGTATAGCATTTCTTATGAGGTGTCGAAACTGACTATCTCCTGAGCAACCCGAGTTGAGAGCAAAGTCAGTTTCAGGGTGTCTTTTTCATTGTGGTTGCTGTTGTGGCTTGGTTTGAGATGTATGTAATTGTTTGCAGGTGTTGTAAATCCAGGAGCGAGTTTAGCCTCACTTTGCTCCTCGAGAGTTAAAGGCAAGTGCATCAATTTATTGAACTTTGTGAATTATAGGTTGAATTTCTTAATTGATTTGATTTGTGAACCGCTAATGCTTGTTATGGTTATGTTGACAACACTAGTATGGGTAGGCTATATGAGTACCCATGAATGACATTAATGGATGAAACTTGCATGTGCATCCTTGGTGGTTTGCTATGTGTGCTACATTGCGAATTATGTGACTTGTTGTGCTAACTTATGTTCCTGTTGGTGCTCACTAGTAGGATTAGGGTATATTTGATATCAAAGACATGAGTTTTGAGTCAAGAATAATGGTTCAATTCGTATTCATGATAAAGGATTATGGTTTTTGTATGAAGTATTGATGATAAATGAATGTGAGGACGGAGTATGGAATTTGATTGCGAAATGGTTTGATTTATGATCAAGATAGATGGAATTAGTAATTACTCGAGTATTGGTGATGTGAGTATGAATGTGAATGTTGAGGATGTGATTATGAGTGTTGAGAATATGATTATGAGTGTTGAGAAGGTGAATACGGAAGTTGAGAATTTGGATATGATGTTGAGATTAGCATTTGCATATGTGCATTCATGAAAAGTGCATTGAGCCAGGGCGGTGAGAAAGTCATACGGGCTGTATGACTAATCCGTGTGTTTCGGAGTTCCTACCAGTAGTCCCATCCACTAGCGTGGATGGGAGCGTTAGCGTGAGGACCCGCCATTGGGTAGCGGGCAAGTCCTGTTCGGCGAGGCCCTTCCACGGGATGGTTGGGTTTGAGGGCACGACGACGGGTGGTGCTCGGCAATACCTAGATTTGCTAAGAAAGAGGAGACGAGTCATGCATGATGCATCATATGCATAAGAGTGCATCATATGCATGAGAATGGTGAAATATGCATGAGAATGGCGAAATGAGATGAGCATATGAACATGTAAGCATTGCATTGCATTGACAAATGATGCATCATATTTAATGAGTTGATTGTGATGCATGGATATGAGATTCTTCCTTTGTATGGCATATTTGCATCTGCATTGCAATGACAATGATGCATCATATTTAATGAGTTGATTGTAATGTATGAATATGAGATTCTTCATTTGTTTGGCGATTTGCATTTGCATTGCATTGACAAATGATGAATCATGTTTAATGAATTGATTGTGTTGCGTGGATATGAGATTCGCTTTTGTATGTTTTGTGCACTTGAGTATGAAAGCATAAATGCATTCCATTGCATTGTGTGTTGCAACCGATAAATGAGATTGATGAGAATGGGAAGAACAAGTTGAGGATTGAGGCGTGGACTCATCCGAAATGTTATCGAGGAAGGGTAAGAGTTAGTTATGTTTTCGAGTTGGTTGTGGTAAGTGGAGTTAGTTATTGCTTCTTTTCTTGCTTGATTTCCGTTAGTAATGACTATATTAAATTCTAGAGTAAAAGTAATTCAGTTGAATTCATTACTTTTATTATTGTTGCACTTTGTTGAGTCTTGGACTCACGCTTGTTTACTTCCTGTTTTTAGGTACCTTGAAGATGATTCGTCGGTGCCGAGTAGTAGCACGAGCACGACTTCATTCACCAACAACCCAGCTTAAATTGACTTGTTAAAGATGGTTGTAATAAATGCGAGTGTATTATGTTGATCGGTTTATGAGATGGTTGATGGCGATTGAAAATGTGATTTTATCTAAGGACTGTTAGAATGATATCATATAATTGCGATTGTTCTTTTGTCTCGCCGAGTGGATGTCCTCTGTTCTAGAGAGGTCATGCGAAATTTTGTAAATTCGGTGACTTAGTTTTAAACCGTTTAAGAGTTTAGAGATTAACTTCAGTTTAAGTCTTTTCGTAGAGGTGTCGTTTGTTATTCAAAGATCTGGGTGGCATTCGCGGCGTGTTTAGCGCCGGGGTGTTACAACTATCCACCACCGAAGCCGAATATATATCTGCCGCTAGTTGTTGTGCTCAATTATTGTGGATAAGGCAAACTCTAATGGATTATGGAATAAATTTTAAAAATGTACCTCTATTATGTGATAATTAAAGTGCCATTAAAATAGCCAACAACTCAGTCCAACACTCAAGATCCAAACATATAGTCATCCGCCATCATTTTTTGAGAGCTCATGTAAATAAAGGTGATATTGTGATTAGTTACATTAGAACCGAAGATCAATTAGCGGATATCCTCACTAAACCCTTAGATGAAGCTCGTTTTTGTAAATTGAGGAATGAATTAAATGTCATAGGTATCTCAAATGTTGCTTGAATATTTGCACTATGGTTGTTTTTTATTGGTTGTTATTTGGCTCTTATTTGATTTTTCTAATTTCTTGATGAGCAGCACATTAAGAGGGAGTATTATACCAATTTATATGTACTCTGCATCCCTAAAATGTGAAAATATCAATAAGTACAAATATCTTTTAAAAAAGGGAGATTATAGACCATACTAGGTCAAAATATTTGAAATTATCTTAATTTTTGTATTAAGGTGTTAATATCTCAAAATATATTTTTTAAAAAATATGAATATATAAATATCATCTTTTGAATGTACTCATATTAATAAACTTCCTCTATGTTGAAAATGACTCAAAATATCTTGGACAAAGACTTTTCACATTAATTTTTCTCAAAACTCACAAACTTGTCTATATTGACCAAATTAATGCATTTTTGAGTTATTACCTTTTCAACTAGAATTCTATGGTATCTAGTCTTCTACAAGGTAATTTTCAAACTCAAACCAATTCAATTAAGTTGCCTTTCAAAAGATTTTGGTTTATTCACTTCAAAAGTTGTCTCTGAAAGTCTCTTACAATAAAAAAATTATTTTAACCTAAAATAGTTTGATGTGGTGTTTTGGTGTTTTAGCAGGTTGGAAATACTCATATATATGCTATTCACTATGTAAATTGAATACATATGAGTTATTTGCAACCATGGGCTGTCTAACTCTGGTTGGTTCTGCTAAACCGGTAGTACCGATGTGTTTTATCTAGTAGCCGGATGTTGAAACTACCGACACAATATGAGCGGTAGTATCGCAATTGTCCCGTGGGAGCAATTCAGGAGAGTTTCAACCCGAATCCCTTCATATCCCCACTCCGGCACTACCTCCTCCATCTTCTTTCTTCCTAATCTCTCTCCCTGTGTGACCAAGTTTCTTCCACCTCAAATCTTTCATCATTTTCTCTATTTTTTGTCCGCCCAAATCGCTTCTCTTGCATCCCTCCTCCGAAGGTAATCATCCTCCTTTTTTCTCTTTCACTCCTAAGTTCTCTAGTCCCTCGTGCTCAGTTTAGGGTTTTATGAAATGTGGCAAAGTCTATTGATTTTAGTGAGAATGAATAGTACAAATGATTGATTGGGATCTATAGAAGGCTGCCTAACATCTCATTTCAAATCAATCAAGCATATATGTAACATCCCAAATTCTGGCTTTTTATTTATTTAATATTACTTTATTGCAATTTATGCTTTTTGTGAATTTTCTGGATTTATTTGGATTTTTTGAGATTTATTGGAATTAATTCAAATTAAAATATATTACTTTTTGTCAAGAATTAATTATAAATATAAAAGTATAAACTATAGTTTTGCTAAAAATATTTTATTTAAGTCTAGAATGTCTCAAAGTATTTTTGAGATTTTTCCTGGAATTTTTCTGATATTTTTATTGACCTAAATAAATCAAATTATTTTCTCGGATTATTTTAAATTAGAAAAACCCGGAAAATCCTGTGAACAGTAACGGGCCGAAGCCCATCACTGTGCAGCCGGCCGGTGATTTCGGGAGAGTTAACGCGGACCGTCGGATCGCCACCCAACGGCCATTTTCAAGTCGCGTCAATTACTAAACCCTAATCGTTGCGGGCCGTCGGATTTTCATCGCACGGCCATCATCAACCCATACCGATTCGGAAACCTAACTAACCCGGGCCATCAGATTTGGCAAGCGGACAAGATCGTGCCTCGTCTGGACTCAATATTGACCGTCGGATCGAGATCACACGGCTGTGGATTGTAGTCTTCAACCCGGACTCTGAGTCCCGTTCGAACGCGCCGCCGCCTCCGTGTCCGAGGAAACCTTCCAAGTTTCTCGCGCCGCCATGGGGTATTTAAGGGCCGTGGTATCCTCCCGAGGTTTGCCAGAGCCCGAGCTGCCTTTTATTTCTTTGCATCAACGCCGGAGGAGCACCGGCGCCGCAGACCTCGCCGAGTCTTGAGAAGGACTTTGCGCCGAAGTTTCGCTGCCGCCGGGGACTTCTTCCGTGTGGGTTTGGATTCGAGTTCACCGAGTCGCGCCGCATCTGCTCCGCCGATCGTTGGTCACCGGAGAGCACCGGAGAACCGCGAGGAGGTCGTCATCTTCATCTCCGTGAGTTTTGCACCGCCATCGCCGCTTATGAAGCAACACCACCGTCGGATCGAAGATCGGATCGTCACGATCAAGCCACGTCGCGAGTAAGCAGCGCGACGCCTCGGATATTCGCCGCCGTCGATCGAAGGTGAACGCCACGATTGAGCCACGTTGTCTCGCACAAGAAACCATTCGGTAAGCCTTAGCCGCCGATCTAGATCCATGGCTATCACCGCCACGTCATTAGATTGAAGCGGTAGCCGTCGATTGGTTTTGAGCGGTCGAGATAGTGCCACGTGTTAGCCGTACCGACTCAGCGCAGTGCTGACGTCAGCTGACGGCGTAAAAGCGATTTTCTTTTATAAAAATAATTCGGTTAATTCGGATTTTCCAATTTTATGGATTTTTCAGGAATTTGAATTTTCTGAGGGCTCGTTCTCCCTCATACGAACTCCGATTGAGGTGATTCAAATTCCTAAAAATTTGTAAAATTGAGATCTATCCAATGGTGATTTTTTTGGATTTTTAGAATTTGTTTATTCTTTAGTTTTGGTATTTATTTGCTATTTCTTCTCGATTTGCGTAGACGTTTAATTGTGCGAGGCTTCGGAGGAGGAATTGGCAACTCAAGAACCATTTTCAGATCAAGACCAGGAGCTTAACCAAGGCAAGTTGTGCTTTGACCATGTTGCACCCATAGCTAGATTAGTTGCTATTTTGATTTACTTTATTGCATGTTATTTTATGTGTATAAATGATTTCAACCTAAATTTGGGATTAGCTACTATACCCTTTGAATTACACCCTACCTTGTTAATTGTATGCCATAACCCACTTGTCACCTTAGGTTGGTTCACTATAGTTGATTAATAATGAAATCAACATGGATGGTTAAATCGAATTAGAATTGCTTAGTCATGCCACGTCATCACATGTTCATGAAATGTTGATTATTAATCTTGACTAATGGAATATGGAACAATGATATTAATTTATGTGTCATGTGCGGTCACACAAAGAGATTGAGTTGTCGTGGCGGGGAGGTCACACAATGATGTTGATTTGTGAGTAGCACGTGGTGCTTGGTAACCAACGGGGTTGGTAATCACTTTAGATTAAAGCAAGTGGTGAGGGGTAAGTGTGCCAGGGTGGGCCCAGTGGGGCAAGAGGGTATGTGCAAGTCTTGCTTTAATCAATCCTAAGGACTTAACCTTGCGAGCCTTTGACCTGAGTCAATCATGCAACCACATGTCTGTTATGGGGCAGCCTAGCTGAATAATTTGCAAAGTCTTAGCTTGAGTGCTATCGTGGTGGTGTGAGTCCGGGTGTACGGAGGAAACTCACATGGCGCAAGAGGGGGGCCCTGTTGTGGTGGTGTAACCCTTCAGTGTTGAAACCTCAGCGAGTAGTACTGGGTTAAGGTGATGCATTGTAAAGGCTTTGTTATGATCATTCGCCTGTGTGGTGTATGGTTGTATCGTGTGGGTAAAGTGCATAACCTCTGCAGAGTGTACAAACTATTCGGATAGCCGTGCTCACGGTATTGAGCAAATCTCGGGGATTACAGTCAAGGGTTAGTTTAATAAAATTTACAACTGAAAGGGGATGGCAGGGTGCCATATGGATAAAGGAACTTGACTTAGGATGGAAACTTGATTTTACTTGAGAATCATTGAATCTATTACTGTTATTATTTGTTTTACTGTCTTTTCAATCTATGTATTGTATGTGTTCTTAAATGTCGCCATCGCAAATAAACCCTTAGCCATTCCTTTGGAATAAGCCTTGCATATAACTATGTTAGAAATGCATTCTGTGCACAACTTGTTGAGTGCTTTTGTACTCACCCTTGCCTATCAACAACCAACAACAGTGGAGGAATCATCGCCGTTATTGGAGGAGGACTTTCAGGTGGACACAGGTCACTAGGCCAATCCTTGTCAGTCGCCTGTGGTGTGCTGATGGGACATCTACGTCTTTTGCTATATTTTCCGTTGCATTTGTTTATGTTTATTTCAGTCTAGCCATGTGGCAGAATAATGTAAGTGATCATAAGATCATAAACTAGTTTTATTAAATAAATGAAGTCTTATTATTCTTATCGTTGTGTATGATGTGATGCTTACCGATGTTAAGCTGTGTGTACTAGCGTTGATCCTGGGAATAGTGCGGTAAAACACAATGGATTCGAATTGGTGAATTCGGGTCCTTACAATATATGTGTTCATCTCTCCATTTTAAGTGTTTCAATGTAGAAGGCCTGGAACTACCACAAAATTAGCGTTAGTAGCTCCAGGGGTCGATACTACTGATGCTTCAGAGGTACTACCGAACCTCGGCACTACTGATGTTATTAAAGCGGTACTGCTGAGTGTTTTGAGAAAAGCAAATTGTGGAATCGCCACATAGTAATAAAACCTTATTGTTGCTGTCTCATTTGTGCCATCCCTTGACAGAATCCTTGCTCACTTATCATGCTTATCTCTCCTTGATTATCTTGCTCTGTGACTTAGTTATTATGCTAAGAATAAGAAATCCCTCTAAAGCACCTCATGGAGGTGGATCTGTTTGAAAATCTACAAAGAACCGAGGAGCTCGCTAGCAATGACAGTGAGCATTCCACCACTCGCAATGAGGGACAGAGAGGCCAAGATGGTGGTTCAGCAGACTCTTGGTGGAGGGTCTTGTGCTCGCAAGGGCAAGAGTCATGTGGTTCAATCAAACTCAAACAAAGAAGTGGATAATGTGGCAACTGAATCAGAGGGGGAAGAACAGAATGAGAATGAGGAAGAGGAAGATCAGTCATATAAGACTGGAATTTGGAGTGATCTGTGCCAAATGAAGGCGATGACTATTTCACTCTTAGAGATCAAAATGAGTATGCAAAAGCCAAGAATGCCATAGAGGATAGATTTCACACCAAGTTCCAATAAAAGGTGTATTATGAAATCTACAAAGAAAAGGATTTTGCCGATAAAAAATGGGTCAATTGGAATCATATCTGCAAACTACCTATTTTTTGCTAGTGTGCCGGAACTATTTCAGGGAGCTGGTCTCATGGAGTTTCTGAGTCGGAAGAGTGATTACCATGAGGACATCAATAGGCAGTTTTATGCTACTGTACATATGTTAGATGATATGAATCAAATTACTTGGATGACAAGCTCAGAGATCATCACAGCAACTAAAAGTGATTTTGAGTATGCCTTGGGGATCTTTCATAGTGTGTATCCGAGGATCCACGATGACAACACCCTCAGTTTAGCTTAGCAGTGTACTTTCTATGATCCAGCTGCGAGAGTGAGGAAACCTAGCAAGCTCACCGGTCTTCTGACAGCCTTAGTTGATAAATAAGATCGTTCGAGTCACCATTCATCCCAAGAGTGGGAACTTCGACGACATCAGAGGATATGCATGGAACCTGATAAGCAAAATTATGTAGAGGCAAAAATTTGATGTAGTAGATTTCATGCTGAGAGAGATAGATTCATTTTTGATGGATCGAGGGAAGAGAATCTATTTGCTCCCTCTATCATGGCTCTCATCAGGAGGATGACCAGGTACAGTGGCTCCCTACCTAGTGTTCACAAGCTATACAAGCCCCGATAAGCTCCCCCTGAAGTGCTTGGTCACATTGCACAAGAGCAAGAACAACAACAGGGAGGAAGAAGAACAAAGAAGCTCAACAGCCCCAATGCCATCTCACGATGTAGTTCTTGAGAGCCTGGCTGGTCTTCGTGCTGACCTCCTTGCCAGACTAGACCTTGAGCATGCCCACATGGAGAGTCACTTTGCCAAAATTCATGAGTATTAGACTCAGATGTGGTAGATGGTTTAGGAGGTTAGAAGCAGTATGGATGCCTTCAATGCATCCTTCTCTCAATGTCTAGATGATCTCGTGCTTCTCTAACTCTGACCACTTACGCTTGTCGAGTTCATCCTTGTGCCTTGTCTCCCTCTCCTCCTACCCAGCCTCCGTCGTCATCTCGGGAGTCTCCTAAAGGTGGAGCAGCTTGAAAATTCTATGAAGACCTTCTGAAGATTTCTTTTTGGTTCTTGATGACAAAGGGGAGAAATGTGGGAGAAATTAAAACATAAACATAGAAATTTCTCTTATATCAAATTTGCTCTACTACATCTTTACTTGATGTTTTTGCTTTGACTATTGTTGAAACTGTTGGATGTTGTTGTGGATGTTGAATTATGTCTCGATGTTATCATTGTGTTGATTATATCTTTTCTGTTTCCTTGGATTACTTATACAGAGGAAACTCCGCCAAAATTTTTCAAAAATTAATACTTAAAATGTGCATGAATTTCTCTCATTATCTCTATGCACATATTTAGGGGGAGTTTCTAAATGTATGTGTGCTTTAATATTATCTTACCTCAGTATTCATCCGCTATCTTTTAAAACGAGGTAAAATCTTATTCAAAGCAAATCCTTGAGTATACATCTCTGTCTTGGACTAAATGTGTACTCAAAATCAATTTTCAATTTCTTAATTGTTGAGATTGTCGTCAATTACCAAAAAGGGGGAGATTGAAGCATCTAGGCCCCTAATTCTAATTGAGTTTTGGTAATTAATGATAATCTTGTTATAGGACTAATGATTTCTCTTAAGTGCGTGAGAACAGGTTGGTCCTTGCGTTGACACCATGAGGAGATTGAAATTCTTGTAAGAAGAAATGATTCATTGAAAGGAACCAAAAGATCAAGGACAAAGTATATATATCGTTTAAGGATATTTTATTTAGTTTTTAGTGATCTTGGAGCTAGGAGTAAAAAGATCGGATTGATAGGATTGAATGCCATACTATCAAGGGGAATAATGACTAGTAATTTGATTATGAATTAAGTGTCATATGGCTCATACTTTTTAGAGATATCATTTCTAGTTGCATTGGATTATGAGTTTTAAAGCAAAATACATTTCTTTAGTAAATTCGATACTACCGCCGACATAATTCTTGAAGTGCCGCATAAGCAGTAGTAACGCAGTATGTACTGCGGTACTTATTTTTCGGAGATGCCTCCCTTTGTATTCCCAGTATTCTACCAAGACAGTACTACCACCATGGTATAGACAGTACTACCGTAATGCATGAGCGGTAGTTTATTTACAGAAAGAGTGTTTTGAGTATTTTTCTTTGAGCAGTACTACCGCAGGCAAAATGTCAGTACTACCGGGTCTCAGTAGTTCTGCAAATAGCACAATAGTAGTCTTTTTCCGAATGAACTTCTTTTTGAGCAGATCTCACCCAAAAGTTGGTGCTACTGCATCTTGTGCGTCGTTAAATCCGGGCTTTGCACACCAGTAGTACCAGATTTTTTGATTTTTTAGGATCAGTGCTTCCAACGGTAGGAACAATGGGTGGGGGTTATCAATACCCCCACACCTACATAAATATTGTGCTCTAGCAAGTCTTTTTAGCTCACAAGTGCATTAAATTCTCATTTTTGAGTGAGTAAGAAGAATTCAAGTATTGCATTTAAACTTGAGCCATTTAGACACTTGATTCACCTTCAAACAAGCATCATCATTCTATTCTCTTAGAGGTTGCCGCCTCCTAGATGGTTTGGAGGCGTTCAAGCGTGGTGAGCTTCTCGACAAAGATTGTGAGAAGTCCCGCAAATTGTGAAGGTTGGAATTCACTGCTCAAGTGGTTGGAGCCGGCTTGAAGTTGTTCAAGTCAACTCAACGTGGATTAGGGGAGATCGGCAAGTCTCCGAGACCACAAGATAAATATTTGTGTTTCGCTTGTGTGGTTTGAATTTTCTATTCTTGTGCATAATTTATATCTCTAGCAATTTAAGTTTTTGATGTTGTGCTTAGAATCTTATATGGTTTATACTTAGATTGTTAGAACACTTAGTGAACCCTGAAGATTAAGTTTCAACTGTCATAAATTGTAAATCTTGCCTAGTAAATTTATTTATTACAATTAGAGCCAAAAAATTTAAAAACCTCCTATTCACCCCCTCTAGTCGGTTATCCTTGATCATAAAAATGGGCCGAAAAAAATGGGCTTCAACCCAAAAGAAAAATCTAGGAGTTTAGGTTGATTTTTGATTTTAAATAGGGTTAATTGGATATATGCCACTGCAGGAACCGGTTATTCGAGATTTGCCATCGTTCCTTTGGTATTTCGAACGATGCCATTACGAAACCGTGTTTATTCAAAATATGCCACCGCTCACGACACGTGTCCTGTCCGGTCAAACCGAGCGCAATTCGGACGATTTTGCCCCTCCGCATCAAAGTCTTGTTAGAATTTTGTAGAAATCTCCAAAGAAGATCTGAAGCTAAGATTTTTACCTTGGTGACTCGAGATCCTCATCTATCTCTGGTAAAAATATAAAAAATTAAAACTTACATTTGAAACTTTTGGAAATTCAAAAACAGAAAACAAATAAAGTTCAAAATAGGAAAATAGCAATGTCAGATTTTTTAAAATTTATATATAAAAGATAAAATTTTCAAAACTTTATATAAGATTAATAATACTATTTTAGATCTTGATAAAAATTTCATAAAATATTAATACCATTTTAGCCTTAAATTAAATATAGAAATTGTATACACCAGGGCAAAATCGTCAAAGTGCTCGAGTCTCTGCGCTTCGGTTTGACCGGACGGGACACGTGTCACGAAGCGGTGGCATATTTTGAATAAACACGGTTTCATAATGGCATCGTTCGAAATACCAAAGGAACGATGGTAAATCTCGAATAACCGGTTCCTGCAGTGGCATATATCCAATTAACCCTTTTAAATAAATATAGAAATTCAGTGAGTTTTTTAGAAAAATAGCAAATAAGTTCAAAATTTTGAAAAATTTCTCAGATATTTTGAATTTGACAAAATTATTTCCAACATGATTTGACATTTATTTTTTCCCTTATAAATTATTTTTAAATGTTTGAAAATAATAAAAAGGCTTTGCAAAATCTAGAAAAAATCAGGAAAATTCCAAGAAATTCCAAAATAATTAATTTAACAATAATACAAATTTTTTAATGTTAAATATATTAAATTGTGATGTTTATTTTTTATCCCGATTATTATGTATTTGTATAGTTAAGGGCTGAAAGGAGCTTGGAGAAGGATATATGAGTGATGGTTTGTACTATCTAAGAAGAGAAGAATTCGATTCTACACTTGCCACAATGTTGTCTTGTATCCCAATAGATGAATTTATGCTTTAGTAGTGTTGTTTGGGTCATATGTCTATACCTGTTGTACGTTTACTATATTCTACTCCCTTTAATGTTGTTGATAAAGACAAGCATGTGATGCTTGTGAATATGGTAAGCATACTAGGGTTTCATATTCCATCTAGTGTTAGGGGTAAGGAACCATTTCATAAAATCTATTATGATGTTTGGCAATAGAAGGTTTGTCAAGTTTATTGACTCCTTTAGTTGGCATACTTGGCTCTTTATCATCAAGAACAAAAGTAATGTATTTCCCTATTTTGAGGAGTTCCACGAAACCTTGATGAATCAATATAATGCACAAATTAAAGTGTTTAGGTTAGACAACGGTATATAATATATGAATGGTCAGTTTGAAAAATATCTTTTATCCTAGGGAATTACACGTCAAACAACTTGTCCTAATTCACCGAATAGAATGGTGTGGTAGAAAGAAAGAACATACATCTATTGGAGGTTTTAAGGTGCTTGATGTTGCAAATGAATTTGCCAAAATTTGTGTGGAGTGAAGTAATTATGATGCAGCATATCTAATCAACCGAATGCCACTCAAAGTACTACATTTTAAGACACCATTGCAGTGTTTGACCAGAGAAATGTCCCACATTGTCCCCCTATGGTATTTGGATGCGAGTGTTTTGTGCATGATCACAGGCTATCAGTTAGCAAGCTAGATCCCAAGGCACTCAAATATGTGTTTGTTGGAAATTCTAGTTGACAAAAGAGGTATAAGTATTGGTGTCCTTCTAAAGAAGAATGTTGGTTAGAATAGATGTGACCTTTAGGGAGTCAAAAGCATACTACGGTGAACATTTACACATGCCTGAGCTCTCAATTGAAATGACCTCAACTAGTACACTTCACCATAGTACTAGTGGAACAAGTTGGATTGTTTCTAATGTGGACAACAATTTTTTGCTGCGATAATAGGAGCAATACCAATATCTTTCTCAAGAAATTCAGATGATGAAGCAACCCATGTTACAATTGGCATTAATACTACTAGAGACTTAACAAGGAATAACCATGGTAGTGGTAATGAAAATGGCGTAGATGGGGAAGGAGAAAATCCAACTAAGAGGGAGCAAAATTCAAATAGGGAGGAACAACCTTTGTAGAGGGAGCAAAATACAAGTCAAGAAGAGCAATTGTCACAAAAGGATTAAACATGTAGTACCCCAGTACCTTACGTGCTCAAGATATTACCACCATTAATATTGCTCATCACTTTACCATGATTTTTTAACCATAATTTTAGCAAATATCCAAAAAAATTATCACTTCTACTAAACAATATTGACAAGAAATTTGCATAACAACAATAACAAGAACAATAACGAACTAAACCTTGGAACCACGCGCCCAAGCATGCCTGAGTCCACATGCTCAGAATGCCCAAGTCTTTGCACTTGGGTACACCCGAATCACAGGCGTTCGGGAACAATATTTACCTTTTGACAACGACAATAATCAATAATATAGAGATAATTAAATAAACGATTAAACTTTTTTAGTAACATTAAATACCAACTAAGTTCACATGACCCTTATTATGAATATAGGAGTCCATCAACTATATTGGCTAAGCTCTATATTATTCATCAGTGAACACAAAAACTAAGTATTTGTGGAAGAAGATATGACAAGTGACACAATAGCGCTACTTAGGGGTGCAACTGGAACGGATATTTTCTGACCGACCGACCGACCGAATCAATTCGGATAGCGATTTGAATAGTTTTTCAGATATTCGAAGAATTTTCCGGATACGGATACGGATAAGGATAGTTATCTCGGATAAGGATACGGATACGGATAGTAATTATCCGACGGATACAGGAATATCCGAGTTTATAATCGGATAATATCTGGATATAAAATATGGATATTATCCGAAAACTTTTAAGACTTTTCCAAGACTGTGAGTCTGTAACTTTCCAATCAAAAAGCACCAGTCACTAGAGTCTGGAAGCACTAGTACCAGTGTACCAATACCACTTTTGGTACTCTACCAGTACTAGTGCTAAGTGCCAAGTACCAACTATCATTCTACCAAGTGCCACACTGCCACTGCCAAAGTGCCAACGCCAAGTGCACCATAGCGCCAGTGCGGTGCCAAACCAAAATTTACGCATGCCAGATTTCCGGCTTGTCCATCGGGCGCCAAAGCCAAAATCAAGGCAATGCGACATCGCCACGCAGCGCAGACCAAAACCAAAAACATAAAATCCCCAATCCATCACTCGTGCTCTCTTTCTCTATCTCTATTCTCTACTAGTCTGATAGTCTCTCTCCTCTAAAATCCCCAATCCAAACAAAACCTAGCTGAATGAGTGGCTTGAGTTGAGGAGGCACCGAGGCGGCACCGCGGTCCGGCAAGACTCCTAAGGTGGTGCCGTGGATAAGTGCCAAATGGTGCAATTGGTGGATCTGTTGTGTTATTACCTTACATCATACATGCACGCACCTACCGGTTAAGTAGACTAGAATCATGAGTGCATAAATTTGATATATGGTATTATATGATTCTATCATGTTTACCTTACTAGTTTGTGACTTCTAATTTGCTAGTGCCATTGTCTTTGATAATTCTATTATGACTCTACATTTAGCTTTTATATAATCTCTAGTGCGCTCATTATTAATTCTTAATTATGTACAATGCAACTATAGTAAATTTTTGTACTATTTTCTTCACATTTTGTCAATAATTATTCATAACTCATAAGTAATCTACCATTCAAGTATGTTACATGTGCAATAAATGATCTATATTTTCATGTATTATCCGCTAAAAATATTCATACCAGTATTGAATCCGATTCAGTATTCGCCAGATTCGTAAGTGATAGTATCCGTATTATTTGCATTCAGATTCACATCCGACACTATTCGTGATCCGACTTCGTTTTCGATAAAAAATATGGATACGGATACGGGATGAACAATATCCGACCGTATTCGATCCGATTACATCCCTAGCGCTACTCCCATTCCATGCATGTTGCCTTCAATGATTACCTAAAACATTAAAATAAACAAGAATAAGTCTACGACTCAGCAAGCACATAATAAAACAATAATATAACTATTTATCACATCCACCTCATTAGTCATCATTCTTCATTAACGATACAATGCAAACATGTCTACATGCTCATATGCTCATCACACTAGCTTAGTATAACTGATAGAACACCCATCGATGTACACTCTTTACCTCCATCCAGTAGAGGTATCTACCCAAATAGGTCTCTCTCAAGAGTGCTCCGTACTAATCATATAACTTTCTCACAGACCTGGCCCATGTACTCCGAAATAATTATATGACTTTCTCACCGATATGACTTTTATGCACTTTTCATGATGTGAATGCAAGTGATACAATACTTTCTAATGATCATTCACCGTGTACCAATATTACCAACTAACCATCCACATCATGTACTCATCATCATCATATCACATAATGTTGAATAAGAATCAAGTAAATATAACATGACAAGTAAATTTAGATAACCAAGAGCAAGAATAAATAATCATCTATTGTTCTAACATGCACTTTCCTTTTACCCACGAGAAATGGAATGGCATGCGATTGAAGCCAAACCCATAGTCACACCTGTGGTAGGTAAACCCATCTAAAAAATCATGCCATAATAGTACATACACCAAACATAACATCATCGCTCCTACGTACAACCACGAACTTAAATTTCTCCCTCCTCGGATAGTTTACCCTTTGCTGTCCCGATAGTCGGAAGGCCATAACT
This sequence comes from Guadua angustifolia, assembly GCA_036346375.1. Lineage (NCBI taxonomy): Eukaryota > Viridiplantae > Streptophyta > Magnoliopsida > Poales > Poaceae > Guadua > Guadua angustifolia. The sequence continues at coordinate 70,612,402 of CM070500.1, read as the reverse complement.
CTTAGCTCAGGACCCAAACATAACAAACCATATATTTTTTTGAAATTATAGAAGATTATCTACAATTTTCTAGTTATACATATTTTCCAATTAATTCATTAAACCCCTCATTTCTAGCCCCAAAGACCGATCTGTTGTTTTACATGAAAGTAGAGTTTACAATTTTGTAACTATTTTTATACAACTCCGAACATAGTGAACCATGTCATCTATGGAATCTAGGAAAATTATCTACCTTTCTCTAGTTATAGACATTATTTAATTCGGTTATCATCTAGCCCTAAATGGCAGATTAACACGACTGCTCTCAGTAACAACAGATTCTGGACAGCGGGTGTATACGTGCCATAACATTCAAACCGCTTAAAAAAAATTTACATTCTTGTACTCTACTTAAACTCTAGACAACAACCTATATTTTCACAACTTGCATAGGTCATAAAAATGACCGTAGATACCCCAAAACTTGACTAGAAAACAAAATCCATTATTGAACAAATACCGATCTCTCCCAAAAACCATCCCAATGCTCTCCAACTACCACATCTATCATCAAAATGGCTATAATATTGATCTACTACAGCGCCAATATAGTCAACGCTAATCTAAGGTTTATATCTGCATCCCAAAGTTCCATCAGAAACGTCGGTGTTGGCGATCATCCACGATCCCCTCACATTCCTCACTCTTTCACACTTCCTAAAACTCCCACACCATGTCATCAAAGATCCTCGTCACCTTCTGCACAGGGTGATAGATCGGATTTCAAATCAGACACACGGATTGACGGAGAACGTGAAAAGACAAAGGAGATGTTGCCGGGACGTGACTAGAGCAGGGCACGGCCGACGTGGCGGCTCACCTCGACCGTAAGACGGCGAGGCAGCACAGGGCAGCATGCAGTGGCACGCCCAGGTGGTGCGACGGCGTCAGCGACGATAAACCCCCTGTTTCCTTCTCTTCCTCTCATCCTGCATCTCCCTCTTCCCTTCCTTTTTTTCTTCCCCCTGGACCTCCTGTCTTCTTGCACCTTCTATCCTTTCTGTGGCAGTGGTTCCTTCGATGCTACTTACTTGCCGTCGGCACTTCAGCTGCAGTAACATCCAATGACAGTAGCAAGCAGGCGTGCAAGGGCAGCGTCGGCAGCCACCAGCGGCAGCGCTTGCCAAACAACTAAACAAGCAATTAGGTAAAGTTGACTCTTCCAAGCTGTGGTGGATTTCTATCTATTTTCTTCTTGTTTCTTTCTTTATATTTATAACTAGGCCCCTAGAGACAGGAACCGGATATTACGAAACCATAGAGGAAATAATAAGAGCTCCATCCCAGCCAATCATTAAAGAGTCAGATGCTCCTATTACTCATGGAAAAGCTATCTGTTCAACTGCTAACAAGTTACCTGCTAAGCTTGCTGACTATGACAGTCAACTATGTCTCCTATTACTCCATCGGTGGTACCTAAAAGACGTTTGTTCCATCTTTGATTGTATCTATACCTGTACCACGAGATTGAAAGATAGCTAAGCGAAATCAAAAATGAAAGGCTACAATGTTGGAAGAAATGATAGCATTGACGAAAAACGATACTTGGGAGTTGGCTACCCTCTCCATTGGAAATAAAGCTATTAGTTGCAAATGGGTGTTCATAGTTAAGCGAGCGCATGACGGAAGGTGAAAAGGTACAAGGCTACACTTGTAACTAAAGGTTATAGCTAAACATATGAGATAGACTATGATGAAATGTTTGGACTTGTGGCTAAGATGAGCACAGTAAGGACATTGATTTCTTATGTAGCTAATAAGGATTGGAAGCTAAATCAAATGGATGTGAAGAATACATTCCTTCATAGGGAACTCCAAGAAAGAGGTGTAGATAGAGATACCCTTATGTTTCTCTACTCAACAAACAGAAGGTAAAGTGTGCAGGTTAAAGAAGGCTTTTATATGGATTGAAACAATCTTCGAGAGCTTGGTTTGATAATTTTCAAAAGGTGGTATGTGCCATGGGATATACTCAAAATAATGCAGATCACACTTAATTTTCCAAACATTACTAGGGAAAGATCACTATATTGAGGGTTTATGTTGATGATACAATGATAAGGGGAGTGATGAGAAAAAGATTGCAAGGACAAAGATAGTGAAAGAGATGTAAGTGTTGTGGAAGTTGACTGGAAAATTTGATTTTTGGATTATGGATCTTGGGCCGGCTTGTTTCTTCATATGGGCCTTTCGGCTAGCCCTTTAGGGCAGGATAGAAATAAGGCAAAAGGAGAGGAGAGGTGGAGCAGTCCTCACTTTTTTTTCTTGCATACTTCTACCATCTGACGTTTCGCTCGGTTGTTGCATCGGATGCAGGAGTTGAGGACTAAGTCTCATCTCTAGTTTCCTATATAACAATGGCTACAAGTTCCTTTCTGATGATCAGATTTTTGATTTCCAACTTCTTAAAGCTTCACTTCCTCTTTTGGTTTGAGCATCTGCTTCAGGAGAGATCTTCCATCTGTGAGTTTGGCTGGAGGATTTGTTCCTTCAGATTGGTTGATCTGGAACCTTGTGCCGTGTGTGCTGGTTCTAGATCTGTACGCAGATTTTCTCGATAATTGCTGGTTGTGCCGAAGGCTGTTCTCTTGGTCTCAGTTCATGTTCTGAGCACTAGAGAGGAAATTTGGTTGGGAGATCATTTTGTGTAGCATCCAGTAAGGCTTGATTTCGCAGTTGGAGTGTCACAATTGTGATAAGTGGCATTGTATCTCCGGATCCTGGCTTTTCTCCCGTGGCACTTACGGTGGCAATAGGATTTCTGGGACAGTGATATTCCATCACACCTTGCCTCGCTCAACAACAAGTAGAGTGCCGTTCCTCCGTGAGTATTTCAGATTACTTCTCTTGTTGCCTGTGGGTCTGAGAAAGGGGTTGCTCTGTGATGATTATGGGTTGATTAATGAGTATGATGATTAATCTGTGAGTTAGGCCTTAGACCGTTAGTTTGCATGCTAAATTGGCATTACTGTCTTGCAATAGCCATCTGATATCTTCAGACTGTTGTCTGTCAGTAGCTATCTTATTACTTGTTCTAAGTTAAGTTGATTGGATTAGTTCATCTGCTAGTTATTGTTCTGTTTTCCTTGTCTGATTCGTTTAGCATTTGATCTATTACTAATCTGAATATAATATACCAATTTGGTTAGCATCCTGATCCTGTTACTGATCTGAATATTGCCTCTTGGTTCGATTAGTGTATTGATCTGCTGCTGATCTGAATTGTGTCTACTGATTCGGTTAGTATACTGATCTATTGCTGGTTTGGATGCTATTTTGTTGGTTCGGTTAGTATGTCACTTAGTACTGATCTGAACTTAATGCCTGGAACTAAATACTAGCAGACTGTTGGCTGATCTGAATTTAAATCTGAACAATTAAACAGTAACTTTGATATCAATAAATCTCTATGCATGCCTAGGAAGGTAAGGGTTTGAGGCCTAACTTGCTAATTAATTGTCTAGCCGATTTGTGATTGGATTGAAGATCTAATCTTCAATTTCACCCAAAAATCTGAGAGCACAAATCCTAAACCATATTGGTTTTGTAGACATAATTCATAGAGCAATTGACATTAGATTCATGAATTGCTTCATCGCTATGGTTATGTCAATTATGCTTCCATTGAATTATGTAATCACTTTCATATTGTTAATTGGAATAATTAGTAAAAACTTGCTCTTAACATCGCATCTTTTCTATCAGTAAGGATGATGATTTAGTTAGTTGAATCATTTGAGGTGAAGGGTTTGGGAAGTCTGCACTATTTTCTTGGGATTGAGGTTGCCTACTCCTCACAAGGTATTTATCTCTCAGAGAAAGTATATGCTAGATTTGCTTGAGGAGATTGGGATGTTACATTGCAAGACAGTGTTCACTCCAATTGAACAAAATCATGCTTTGTATTCTACGGCTGGCAAATAGGTAGACAATGGCCAATATCAGAAGCTAGTTGGGCAGCCTATATATCTATCACATACAATATCAGATATTAATTAGCTATGCGATGAGTGGGGTGTGTAGGTGCATGACCCAAGATTAGGTCATATGGATACTGTATATAGAATTATGAGGTACTTAAAGAGTTGTGCTGGTAAAGGAATAATATTTAGTGCTCATGAACGCTTTAATCATTGAGGGATACAGAGATGCTGATTGGACAAGATGCCTGGATGGTGGAAGGAGTATATCACACTACCCCAAAAACACTATGGAGATGTTTGGGGGCAGCATCAGTGTTTTTGAGGAAATAGTATCACGTTATCGACTAAGAGCAACTCTAACCCAAACCTCTACATTTCCTCCCTAAATCACTCATTTAGGGGTTGTATAAAAATTAGGGACATCCTATATCAAATTTATCTCCAACCCACAGTACTCCCTATTACTCACCCCTATTATTTATCTAAACATTATTATTACTATGCACCCATGAATTAATGAATAAAAAAATATAAAGAAAATAATAGGGGGAATGAGAAAGCCTCTATATGTAGGGGTGAAAAGAGGCCTCCCTTCAATAGGGCTTCTAATAGGGGGTGGATTGAAGCTCATATTTTTTCAATTTTCCTTACAATTTAGGATAGGAAGAGATATAAGGGGTGGGTTGGATTTACTCTAATGCGTATCGATATTGGCATATCCGAACATCCTATGGCTAAAGCCCCAGATATCTCCAGCCGTAACCTCTCTCCACGTTCCTAAACCAATTCTTGCTTCCACATTATTAATAACGATTCCAAATAGTAAATCTCCTATCGTTTTAGCTCTTACAAAGCAAAGCGAGCTACGGCCTGTGAGTCCAACGTAGCAGCACCGCAACGAATCCTCGGATCTACTAAACTAACCTGTAAAAGAAATTCTGCCCATCTTTCGTTTCGCCCCGAACGGACAGCATGCATGCAGCGGGCCTGTCCAGGCCAGGCGCATCCCATCCAACCGGCCGCAGCCGCAGAGCGCAGACCGGAGCTAAGCTGGGCGTTTCATCGATGCAGGGAACCTGCCCGCGGCGGCACCGCCGGCGATGTGTAGTGCCGCCGTAGATGACGCATGCATTCCCTTCTCTTTAGGAGCTGCGCCGGTGCGGTAAGACCGCTGCTTTCTCCGGCTGTATATCTTGTTGTGCACCGCGTCACTGTCCTCGATCGATCGTTCGTTTGTGTAATCAGAGGCCGTGAAAACCATCTCAATGTTGCACTATACCTTTGAAGCCTTTTTTTTCCTTTTAAAAAAAGAAATGTGAGATATGAAAAATACAAATTCTTAGTGAACAGTGATTTGTTACTGTTTTTGAATAATTTGTCTTCTCATACATTGCAAATGAGGTTGGATTTGATCCTAAAATTTTGTAAAGAATATCCCCTCGGTTATATTTTGTATTTTTCTTTCAAAATTTTTGAAAAATTTAAAGATATGGTTTTCACAATTTTAGAATACTAGATCAATGCCCGTGCGTTGCTATGAAAAATAAAATTGGTAACGAAACATAAAAATCAAGCAATAAAAGAAAATTATGCTACAAGATCAAACATCTATTTCTCCCGATTACAAAAGTTTTTATGGTTTCTTCTCCGGTATGAATTAAAACCTAATATATTGTACGTAGCAATATATATTACCAATCTCAAAAATCAATCAATCATTTTTATCCCTTTTTTGCAATTTATACTACCAGCTCGCGTTTCTCTTCCTCTCGCCATGCCTGCAGCGTGCGCTCCTCGGCGCCGTCAACCTCGTCTTCCTTATCGTCTTGCTCGTTCTCGTCATCCACCGCCTTCGCAAGGGCGACACGGGGGCTTCCCCCGAGTATGAGGCCATATCGGGTTAACGCCATTCCGAACCATCGCCGCTGTTTGTCGCGGCTCGGCGCGTCCGTCGTCTTCGCCGCGGCGTCTGCCGTCCTCCTCACGCTCGCGTTCTTCCTCCTACCGAATGCCATGGCGCACTGTGGAGTCCACCTTCCTCGCCGCCCACTTCATCGCGCACGCTATGGCCACGTGGTCAATCGCCTCGGAGAAAAGGGCCAGCGCCACCACCCAGCCTTTGCACCTCTGCGTCTTCTGGATCGCCACCGCCCTCGGTGCCGCGCTCTTCTCCGCTTCGGCGATGGTCTGCTGCGCCAACGGTTCGCTGCTCTTCCCAGATGACCCGGCGCCGTGCTCTTCTCCGCTTCGGCGATGGTCTGCTGCGCCAACGGTTCGCTGTTCTTCCCAGATGACCCTCTCGCCTTTACCGGCCTACTTATCTCCATGCTTCTGGCGTACCTAGCCATCATTGGCTTTACCGGTCATGACGCCGGAGCCCATGAAGGTGAACCAGAAAACACCAACGCCGAGACGCCTGCCATGCCGTGCGCCGCCACGTCGTTTCTCTCTCTCTCACGATGTTCAGCTGGATCAACCTGTTTATCTCCAAAGGGTATGCTAATGACTCTCTCACCGCTGACAACGTCCCACCGGTGTCGCCGGGCAACCGCGCCGAAGTGTCGTACACTTTGTTCACGTCCAACTGGTCGCCGCTGGGTTACGACACCCGGTGGGCGCGCTTTAGCCGCCCGGCGCGATTACTATTATCGACCACGGCAAGACTTTCGGTCTCCTACGCCTCTTGGCCATGTACGTCGGTCCGTCACTTATTGATCAATTCGCTAAGTTCATTACGGCCAAGGGCACGACATGGCGATCTTGAATGAATTCTTTTGATTGATTCTCGTGAAAATCAGACAAGATATATAGAGTACAAAAGGAATGATTGGCGGTTATTAATTACCAGCAATAATGAGGATTTTGCTATAATAATCAGTCATATTTAGAGAGATATGGCTAGTCAGAAATTAGAAAAGAATATCTTGTTAATATTTAAACTGCTACGAGAAAATCATATATGTAGATTTGTCTCAAAGATACTTTCATAATATTCTTTTTGATTTAAATTGGATAGATGAAAATCATATATGTAGATTTGTCTCAAAGGTACTTTCATAATATTATATTTTTATTGGGTTTTATAAATATATTGTAATATAAATTAGTGGTCAAAATTATGTTTTAGAGATTTTATCGATATCTAAAACAGTAACTATTTATGATTAAAAGGAGTAGTATCTATGCCGTAGAAGGTGATAATACGTGCCATTTGTGATACTGAGCCTCTTATTAAACGATGTTCGACCCGGCGTTGCTCCCGTCCTTCGCTTGAAACTCAAAAGATTTATGTCATAGAAAACAATTGATCGTCGTACGTTGTCTCTATATACTCCCCGTGGGAATCATCGATGATGCATTCTATATACATATGAACATATCATCATAAAACAACATTGGTGATAAGGCCGGTCGTTGTTATATACCATATAAAACGTATTATTTTTACAGGACGCATAAAACAAAATTGGTGATAAGGCTCCATGTATGCATGTCACATCGACCGGAAACCCAATTGGCGCTTTGTTCAGCTGTCCTTCTTTCTAGTAGGTATACGTATCATGTTAGCATCTTCTTCGAGATTATACCATTTTTTACAGGGCACGTTTGGTTTCGCTATCACTTCACATTGCTACGTGTTCGTGCGGAAGCTTTTATGCTAGTCCCGTGTAAAAGAATATACGTTGTGGTCGCAGATTTATTTTCTGATCTTCGCCTTTGAGTTATATCCTACGAGGCTGTTTAGTTATCTGGTTTTATACGGTTAGACTTGTGGGAGACAAGGAATTAGCATTTGGTTGCTTGTTGTATCGCGTGAGTATGCACCTATGCATGCAAGATAGCTGTTTGGTTGCCTGCATGCGGTGCGGAGCTAGACCAACACGGTGCACAAAGCACTTGCAGCCAGACTCGTAGGAAACGAGCTCTATGATCGTTTTTCCGGAGTCAAGATAGGACGGTGTAGGCTCTCGCGGCCAGACTCATACGAGACGACAACCAAACAGCTCCTATACGTTTGGTGGTGTACGTACAGAGTGGTATTTGTATATATTCATTGTAATTATAAAAGAAAATTGCCACACGACCGGTGCCAGCAGAATCACAGTAAATCTATCCAAAACAATGCGAGTACACGCGAGCCTATATGCATCTCCGTTGTTGAAAAGAAAAGGGGAACAAAAGGCCGCAGCTTTTACACACAAATATATAAAAAAGAAGAAGCCGGTGATCCAAAACCTCGAGGGATGCCATGGCCTCCTCGTTGTCGACCAGAGAGCCATTTCTGCGTGGTAGCACATCTGCTCTCTGTCGACACACGTCCCCGATGGCAACAAAATTAGGCCACTAGCTAAGCACGCAGCCCCCATTCTATATTAGCCTCGTATCTCCTACCATATCTAGCCCCATCTTTAAAATACATTATTGGGTCGAAACACCCCTCTCTCTCTCTCTCACACACACTCTGAGCAGTCAGTGGATTATTTAACTAAAAGAAAGATATCGGGGAAGATACGCTGCCTACTAGGAAAGTATTCATTTTTCTGTCCACATACTAACTTTTTTAAAAAAAATAAATAATTGCATTCGTATAAACGAATTTATAAAACTAGCTCCATCCTAAATTGTAAGAGCAGCGACATGTGATATACCGTGCTCTCAACAACAGTAGTAAAATACTGATAACGTGACAGTAGCTTCCATTGGCCCGTTGAGCTCGCCTTGCTCAAGAGCGCACTCACTGCCTGGCACTTCTCGGCATGACGCCCACACACTTAAGTAATCACAAGATTAATTAATAGTTTATTTACTTAATTAATCACTTATGTCGGCATAACGTACTCACTCTTAAGTAATCACTTGATTAATTAATAGTTTATTTACTTAATTAATCACTTTTGTTATGTCCACTGCATGATGGATAAAGCCGCACGAGGCGGTCGATGCTAGTACTGTATGCGTCAATTTGCAGTTGCTTTAGAGTTTAGACAGAGCAGTGATGGCAACAACAATGGGCGTTTAGCTTAGCTTGTGTCGCCGTAGCCTGCCGAGTTGGAGCTGCTGCAGACAGGCATCGCCAAATCCCAGAGGCATATTATGTGGTATCAGCTATACTTAAGTCTGTCACATAATATTTTAGATAAAGAGAAAGATGTCACATAATATTTTAGATAAAGAGAAATATAATATCTAGACGTCTTAGGTCGTATCAGCTATACCTAAGACTGTCATATAATATTTCATATAAAGAGAAAGATAATATCTACTAATTAATAGACGGTTTTGTGATATGCATATCATTATATAAACAATATATTAATCGCACGAGAAATCATTAGAGACAGTTCATTATATAAGTTAACTTTAATCCTATCTACAAATAGTATCAAGGTGTATTTCGGATGACTAGGGTCTATCATTGTACATATTTTTTAAGTTTCCTTTATAGGTCCTCTTTACGGTTAGTTGGGGTACGGAAATAAACCCTCGGCTTTCTGGTGAAATCGTCCTTTTGCCGACACGTCAATTAAAGAATTGTATTTTGCCGGTTGAGAGTGGCCTCTCGTCATCAAATCCCCCGGACGGTCAGCGCCCGGTGGGCCAGCGTCTTTATTTGTTGCTTCATGAACGAGATTACTGTGGATCGTGCTCGTGCAGGGCCTTAATTTCAGCGTGAAATTGGTAAGGCCAGGTTTAAAATGCACAAAATTTTGGAGGAATCAGTTCGTCTTCTACAGGAAACTGAACTGTCTTTTTTACGTTCGGTTGGTTGCACCTTATACTTGTTTAAGAAAGTGTCAAATAATCGTTGTTGGTTTTTTTTAAGAAATTTTATAACGTATTATACTAGCTGCACACGGTAGAGGGTAGAAATTAGATCGAGTTATTGATTTGTTGATAGTATTCTTACTACTCTATTACTAGCAAAAGTATAAATAAATACCAGCTAATCTGATCTATTAGATCGAAAAATAAATAGTCCATATTACATTTAATGTACAGTAAAATAGGTTTTTTCCTTGCGAATTATTCATTGTCGAGTCTTGATTTTGTAGGCACAAACATACTTTGTCGTGGCAACTCGACCTGATGTGGGGATAACTCGTCCTCACCCAATATCGAAGAATTCTTTTTTAAATAATACACTTATTAAATAATTTTATAAAAATAATGCATCGAGAAAAAAATTACAAAAATACGTCTCTATCTACATTTTAATTAATTATAGAAGATCTGTCGCAAAATGAATTAGCGACAAAGATCTATTTTGTCGCAAATTGAATTGATCGATAGATTATTTTGTCATAGATTTATTTGGTTGACAATGCTGAGGTTTCTGTCGTCAATTGAAATAGCAACAAAGCTTTGTATATTTTTATAATTTTTTTGATGTATTAGTTATACAAAATTATTTAAAAAATATTTATAAAACTCTATATTCTCGAAGATGTACGGTGCACTGCCGCTCGCGCCGCCACTATAGTGCCTTCTCCTTAGACTCAAAAATTTCGCACTGTATTTCACAAAAGCCGCTTGGCTCAGCTGGCAAAACCTTTTGTCCCCATGCATGTGGGACCATGAAATTGCTTTCCATAATGGTCCTTAAAGTATGCTTAGCCTATCATAAAAAATTGGGATCATAATCAAATCTGTGTGATTTTTAAAAATTCTATCAATACTACTCATGCAAAGTAGTTTTGCGGATTTAATTGAGCTACTAAATTCGTAAATTCTTGAAAATTTTTGAAAAGGGTCCTGAAGCCTGCTTGCGCTACCATAAAAAAATTCCAGATTAGATCAAACTTTTGCAATTTTTTTAAAAAATCTGACGATGCTGCTGACGCGCTTAAAGCAAGTTCACTGATTTCATTGAGCTACTAAATTTGTAAATCTTTAAAATTTGTTAGAAGGGTTCTCAGGACATGCATGAGCTACCAAAAAAAAATGAATCATGATCGAGCTTCTACGATTTTAAAATTTTATGACAATTTGCTCTCATTTTTTAGGTGTTCTCGAAGTAGATTTTCTTTTTCTGTTAGACTCTATCTTTATCAGTGAATCCTTACATCCGCAGCAATACGCAGCCCGTTGCACACTAGTCTAAAAGAAAACCCAACACCGAAAGCGACATGCAGCTTCGCCGCTCTCTGCCTCCGTCACAGGCTCAGAGCCCTTGACCTTCCTCGGCCGACCTGTGCACTCGGCAAGCAAATGATTTGTTACTGAGCTGAATAATTTCGTGACAACTATGTGCTAATACATGTGTAGATCTAAATCTATCAGAACTGAAGATTAAGCTGATGCTACTATTAGCATGCAAGTTTAAGTTATTTTTAACTCCAAAGCGTCAAAAACACCAACCATATTTACCACAAACTTCATTTTATGTTTATGTGTCAGAAATAGTGGACTACGAAAATAGTGAAGGAGTTGCTATCTTCTTAGAACCAAGGAATTGCTACTTGGATTAACATCTAAATTGAAACACAGTAGTCAATTATACTTAACAACCATCAATATTGTAAGAATCATGCTATTAAACATGGTACAAGGTACATGTATTGTATACCATTATACTAGGATTATTCGTTAATAATTTTTTATTAACAAGTCAAAACAAGTTTTTATAACAACTAAATTTGGAAAACAAACTATCTAACGAATAAACTATTGATCATGGATTTTATGGCCGACTAATTATTCAAAACCAATGCCATTAGAATATATTAGATATGGTATTTGCGTACGCTGACCATTAATCAAAATTAATTAACAGGTGTTTTTCAGTATGGCAGCGTGATTCCTTGTCAAACTTATTATTTGTCATAGCTAATGCCGTTTCAAGTGGCTATGAGTGCACTAGCACCCTAAAACAAATTTAAGGCTTAATTATTTATGTAAATTCTAAAAAGTACTAGATTTTAAAGCAGAAAAAGAAACCCTCAGTATTGAATTCTCTCCTAAATTTGGCCATAAAATCTTTGGACGCCCTTCCTCGTCTATCTCACCCCAGCGGAGCCTCCTCCTGGGGAAGAAAACCTACCAAACCCTCTATGATTGGCCTAAACAGCTCGCACGGAACGCATGGCTGCCAATTATTGGACCTCGACCGCTCCTAAATCCGCTGCCCCACGAAACAGCTAAGCAGAAACAAGAGGCACGGAAGCAAAGCTGCTAAAAACAGGCAGGAACAAAAAAAAATCCAATTTTTTTTCCATCCATAAATACTCCTCTCCTGCACTTGCAATTTTTCCCATTCCATCTTTCTTCCTCCTCCTGCCGCTAGCCTTCGTTCTTGGAAGCGAGAGAGGGGGGAGGGAGGGAGAGGGAGCAGGGCATCGGCGAGCCTGGGAAGCTGCGTGGGGGCTGGCTTAAACCCGGGCCCCACCCTTCCTCCGCTCGCTCACCGCGCTCTCCTCACACCAACTCTCTTATCTCCTTCCAAGATCCCATCCTTTTTTCCCCCTTTTGTTGATCTTGCTAGGACCATTTCTTGATCTTTCGTTCTCTCCAATACTCCCATTCCAGCTCCACAGATCCCATCTCGGGTGCCTTCTGCGAATTGTATGCTCAAATTTGAGTTCTTTTTCAGGTTGTTCAGCTCGTCTCTGTGCTGCAATCTAAGAACACCCGGCTCGGCAACAAGTGTCCTGCGTCCCCCCCGTTCTCCGTGCTTCGATTCGATCGAATCCCGCCTAATTTTTTTTTACGCTTTCTAACGTGGGTTCCATCGCGTCAGCCGCACGGTTCCTCCGATCGGCCGGAGAAAGCAGCGAAAAAGGCAAGTTCTTGATGCGGTTCTGGTCGTAGCAGCAGCGCCTCCACTGGTGGTTTGTTGTTTGTTTATAAGGAGCACCGCCCAATAGGAGTGCTCCGCGGCCGCAGCGTCGGTTGCGCGCTTCTTGGCCGCTCTCTGATCGATGCTTGTCCTGGTCGCCACCTTCGTCTTCGCCTACCTCCTCTTCCTGTCGAAGCCATGCGCGCGTGACATGAGACTGTTCCTCGCGTCCCTGTGTCAAGAACTCGCGCTCTCGCTGCTCGGATTCTTGGCCGGCTACCGGCTCCTCGGCGGGGTCGCGGCCACGGCCACGGAAACCATGCCGCTCATGCCGTCCTTCAAGAGGAAGCGGGCGGCGCCCAAGGTGGAGAGTGCTGAGGAGACCGGCGAGCCGTCCGTGCTCGACCTGCCGGAACTGGCCATCGAGTGCATTCTCGCAAGGCTGCCCCCCGCGGAGCTTCGGAGCATGGCAGCCGTCAGTCGGTCCATGCGGGAGCGGTGCCGGGCGGACCACCTCTGGGAGCGGCACATGTCGGAGAAGTGGGGCCGCATCCTGGGCAGCGCCGCGAGGGAGGAGTGGAGGATGTATCTGGCGTCGGCGAGCGAGGCGGGCGGCAGCGCGGCGGGGTGTGGACATGGCGGCAGCGGCAAGCGCCAGAGGTGGCTCGCCGCGCTGTCCTGCGTCTGCCCGGTGGTGTCCTGGATGCGGCCTAGGGCTGACGGCGGCAGCGGCGGCAAGTCGGCTGGCCCTGTGCCCGATGATTCCGTCATGTCGTGGTACCTGTCCATGGAGAGCGGCAAGTTCTGGTTCCCGGCGCAGGTCTACAACCGAGAGGTATCATCTGATGTCTTAGCAGTTACTACTTACTAGTAGTTCCATTGTTGTAAGGCATCTAAATTAGCACACCTTGTTAGCTCACTAGTGCTAATTATTAGGCTGGTAGTGTTGCATTGTTAGAAAGAAGTTGTAATCATTAATGTTTACACCTTAATTTGGTCGAATGGATTTGCTTCTCTGGTGTCCAAACTTAACCTGAATCCAGATGAGCTAGCAATCTGGCTTATATATATGTTCCTTTGGCCTCTTGTCTTCTGTTAGTTTCAAACTTTCGGTTTTGTTTGATGAAGCAATCCTAAGGCTTTCTATTTGTTTTGCAGAATGGGCATGTTGGATTCATGATGTCATGCTATGATGCAGAGCTAAGCTATGATTTCCGCACTGACATGTTCCGTGCAAGGTACTTATTGCTTTCCGATTTTAGCCCGGGTGGAATGTAAATTGTGGATTTGTTCTGATGATTTTGAGTCGAACACACAGCAGCAAAATGATTCATACTTCCCAAAAATTGTATCTATCTGCCCCTTACAGTAAAAACCATTGATGTGCCAGGTATCCACCACACGGGCGACGAACTGTTGTCTTCGAGGATGGGGTGCAATGGGATAGGGTCAGGGCACCTCCAGTCGACACTCTTGCACACGACCTGTATGTCTCTGACTGCTTACATGAACTCAGGCCTGGAGATAACATTGAGATTCAGTGGAGAAGGAACAAGGAATTCCCATATGGTATGCTCCCGAGCACCCAACAATGCAATGCTCGCTTTAGGCAGTGATATAAAAATCATTAAACATTGCCATATGGGATATGCTAATCTTATCTGATAATGGTGAGGAGTACTTTACTAGTGGACAGTGTTGTTCATTCATGTGTTTGCTATGTTTGGCAGGCTGGTGGTATGGAGTTGTTGGCCACTTGGAGTCATGTGATGGAAATGAGCACTTTTGCCGGTGTCATCTTAGTGGTGAGAATATCTTTAATCTCAAGGACTAATTTATTTTACTTGAATAATAATTACAAAGTTAGTTGCACAATACATGTGCTTTTTAGAGTCATTACCCCATGAACATGCCAGCAAGTCTAAAGAACATTATAAAACAACATCATGGCCTGAGACTCATTTTGCTCATTCATTTATTAATAGCAGTGTTACCCACCCACCAAACAAAAAAAATGATGACTTTAGCATTTGTCTGACCTTAGTTTTACTTGAGAAATTGTCTATTATGCATATTCCCGTTAATTAGACTAAATTATCGTCTATCCAATCTCAAATTTTGTTGGGATTTTGATAACCTAGCTAACATGTTTGTGAAGACAGCTGATATTAAACTATGTAAGTACTTCATAATATAAGAAACCATCAGTTTATGTACTGCTTAATTTTGGTACCTCAATTTGTTATGGTTTGATCATACATAATATGCATTTCATTCTCTGAATAAATACAATCAATTATTGGACTCATGTAAAATGTTGAGGCCAAGATTCTTTCCAGCTACTATGATTGAGATGTGGGATCCTTACTACCAATTTCTTTCTTTTGAGTGAACAAAATATATTTGAGCAGTTATGAGTTTCAACTTGGTTGAACTCGAAACCAATAATGTGCCACGATTACTAGTAACAAAGTATGAGTGCTGCTAGTAATAAAGCTAAGGCTTCTATGCTTGCCTACTTTATGTAGGCTAGCTCTTGACTTGTCTTAACTACCAAGCTCTTCTATTAATATATATTGCAGATACTGTTGTGCTGGAGTTCAATCAATACACACCTGGCTCAAGATGGAGGCAAGCTCTGGTCAATCGGAAGGACCACAGGGAAGAGGGCAATGAGGGCGATGGATTCTACGGTGGAATAAGGAAGCTCCGCAGCAAGGATGAGATCTCTAAGTGGAGACAGCTGTGGCCTACGGATATCCTGGAATAACAAGAGCAGATTATTTGACCGTTACGATTCGTCAAGTTGCTTACTTCATTGATACCTTCCATCAATCAATCTGTACTCTGATGCCATTCATTCCTCTGTTCAAGCTGTATACACGGATTAGAACGTGAGGTGACAAATCTGGTAGCTGGACACGGTTGTAATCTTATTGTTAGGCAAACGCGCATATTGCTTCCTGTTTAAGGGACTGTAAGTCTGTAACAGGCCTGCAGCCAGTGTATGTAACTGCAGTCTGCGCCTGCTTGCTGTTGTAGTTGTAGAGCAGAAAGATCAAATGTAAATTACAGTTTTAGCTCAAATTTATAACATATTAGTATACTGTGGCTCGCTATTGTCCTTTTCTGAATATCGCTGAATGCTCAGCTTGTTGCTGAACCGTGCTGCCGCCGGATTGGCTATGGATTGGAGTGTGGGGGGTCTGGGCGTGTCCTCATAAAGCAGTTGGCCTTTTCCCAGCAATTGCCTGTAGTTAAAGGTGAAGTTTGAACTATTTTGAGATTGATGCTTTAGCTATTGATGCTTGAGCTTTCTGATCTCAGATTGGGGGAGGTGCTGCTACTTTTTATCTGATGAGGAGAGCAGCACTACGAACGAGTTGACGAAACAAAATTTCCTGATAGGATTATATTGTACTACCTGCGTTAATATCAAACCTGAAATTTGGGCTATCAGCAGTGTCTGAATTAGGCTCTGATGGCCTCAAAAAGAAAAAAAAAAAAGAAGAAGAGGGAATGAGACACTGATGTCACTATATATGTGTAGGAAATCTGGAAGTTCCTATAATACTCTGCAGCAAGCGCTAAATCCCTACATAAGCTAAAACATGAAGTGCAAGTAGAGCGTGTAAAATCATAAGAACGGAGATTGTTCGGTTAATTGGAAATTGAGAAGTATTTTTGAAACATGAAATCGAGATGGATTGAGAAGACAATCCTGCAGGCCTAATAGTAACTTGGGTGCTGGCACTAGTTGGTAGTTGCCAATTCTGATCAGAAAGTACTGCTAGTTAGGGAATGTTCCCTTCTTTTTACGCCACCCTGGAAACCCAGCTGGATTGCATCGGTTCTTCAGAGAAAATGCAACAATTCCAACGACTCCGTCTTGACTGTCTATCGCATCCTGATGATGTTTGGATCCTGATGCGTTGGCCTTCAACCAGCAACCGAGTGCCAATTTTCTTCGGCGCAGAAAAAAGAAGTGTTTTTTTCCACTTTCTGCCAGCTCAGAAAACGAGTGTTGATTGCCACTTATCAGACATCAAAACATGATGAACAACTACAAGCCGAGACATGCCATCATTGCCATGAGTGAACAATGCAAATGCAGTGGATTGCAGTCCAGGACGTGATTACAAATTAATGATAGTGCATATACGGTATCCCCATTGTTTTTGCTGGCAACATATTGACAAAAGCTTAACTAATCATACAAACGTCAAAACGACGAAAAAACCCAAGCAAAGCATCTACCACACGCATGAATGAACCTGGAGAGAAACACATCTACTTGCAAGCTCAGATCAAAATGTCCTAGCAAGCCGGTGTCCGTTGGCAAACATCGGCGATCTGTCCCGTAGGTAGCGAACAAAAGTACTTGAAATCTCCCTACTATGCCTCTGTGACCAAGCTAGACATGGATGGACTGCATCGGTCTGCTTCTGAATCATCAGTGCAGCGATCACCCAGTGAACGTGAGGATTGCCACGGTTCTGTCGATCGCGTTCGTCTCTCGCTCTGCGCAGCCTGATGTAGAGACCCTGAAACTAAACCGGTGAGAACGATTAGGATCAGAAACACGTTCATGTTATAGAATCAAACTAGTGCTAAGATCCGGGAGCCAAGCATGATAAACAGGCCTCAATTGGCCGGACAAAAGCAGTGGAAGATTTTGAAAGGTAGGTACCTGAACTCGGTGCCTTCTGGTTGCTGAAAACCTTGTTCATCTGAGAAGACGAATTTTGCTCCGTTCGCAGCAGTGCGCTGCGCATTCGAGCTTTCAGCCAGTCTGTAGAAAGCGTCACGGAGGCATACCCGCGTCTTCTTAGTCAGCTTCAGAAGCAGATATTTTCTTAGTTACAGACATGGAAAGATGCAAGGTTACATGAACTGGACATAGCAAGACAGTATCATAGTAGTATAGTACCCCTCTTCAGGTGAACATACCTGGAACACTACGTCTTCAAGTTCCTCAAGCACTGCTGCTTCCGAGTTCGTCGAGTTATCTGTGTCAGCTACTGACCTGCTCCTCGTTATTGTGCTCACCCCAGCCTGCAACTCAAAGATGATTAGTATTTATTTTGCTGATGCCTAAAACAAAGAAACATCTGTACTAGTACAGATTTCACCTTGCCCTTTGAGGTGGTGTCCACTGGTATCTCTGAGCTGTTTGGCTTCAGCTTCACACATGAAGGTGAGCTACCGTCTGTGTTGCTCAGATCATCTTGCAAGTCATGGCTGAACAAAGGAAAGCCGCATGTATCCATGGTGTCCATTTCATTCTGATCTAGATTTGCTTCTTGATCCTGGAAATCAGTTAATACTCCACTCAGCATGTTCTCATAGGACAGCAGCCTGTGCATGGAGTCTGGGAACATATCCAATGCCTGAAACGGAGCATCCATCATCCTTATTTCCTCATCTGAAAATTGAGTCCTGCAAAAATTTTTAGGACATTATGGGTTCACATTACAGGCATGCAAAAGATTTACAGCGATCATGAATGAAATCACACAACTACTTTGTATGAACCCTTAGGAAGCACTGTTATTGTACTCACAAGAAAATGTCGTTTGTTTGCTCTGTGTGCTGCAGCTCCATCGGTGCTGGACCCTCAGATTGTTCTTCTGAAGGCCCTGTGCTACAATCTGAAGATGCAACCCTTGCAGACACGGTAGAATTTCCCGATTGATTGCTCATCTGATGTTCAGCAGAGTTGAAACATTGCACGGCGGTGCCTTTTCCATGCTCGTCTGGACATATGTTGGCTGTGTTCAGATCATCTGATAACCTGGAATTCCATAGCGTCCAGTAAATTCCTTGCTCAGCTCTTTGATTCTCAAAGAGTTCATCACCATCTGACAAGAAGCTTCCACTCTCTGTATGGAGATACCATGCCATGCTACTCATCTGAAACATAAGTTATTATTAGAGCATCACCCAAAATACATCTGGACAAGTAATTTTGCATTGCTAAATATCCATTGAAGTTATGGTTCAGGACTTCCTTTAAGCAAAGTTATCATCCATGGTTAGTTTGCAAATATTTGAGCATCAAAAGCTAAGCAAGAAGGATAACTAATTTAACACCATTTAGGTGTTCCTTCAAAAAAAAAAGAAAGAAGGGTAACCATGAAGCAAATGGGGCGTTCGCTGAAAATAGCAGAACCTGTTACTGACACCATACGGTCCATACCAAGGTAGGAATATTCATTATGTGAGAACCAAATGACATAATTTCTTTCGTCTTCTAAAACAAATCACAACAAAAATGAAAAACTCCGAGTTAACTTCCAAAACATGGAGATTTCAAGAA
Organism: Guadua angustifolia; assembly: GCA_036346375.1. Taxonomy (NCBI): domain Eukaryota; kingdom Viridiplantae; phylum Streptophyta; class Magnoliopsida; order Poales; family Poaceae; genus Guadua; species Guadua angustifolia. Next base: position 70,593,342 of record CM070500.1, on the reverse strand, counting down.
AGGAGGAAAGACTGGTGATTTAGCGTGCAGATCTCAAGATACTCAACTGGGGTTAGAGAAGGAAGCAAAATCAAACCCCCAAACACAATCATTACTTCCAAACATGTGAGATTACCAAAGGTTTGCTGGACCAGGGATGAAGAAAGAAACGTTCCAAGAACAGAATCAGAGAGAAAACAGAACAGAACAGAACTGCGAACTCAATATGCACAAAATTTTCTTCTGACAAGAAACAAAGAAGCCCCAGTTCCATTACTACCTCTTTTATATATCTACATAGAAAAGTTCATCTCCCATGTTGCTAATCGCGCATGAAAGTACTTGGTTCGCCACACAAACAAGAACACAGAAGAGCACCTTCTTTGTGAGAAGGAAAAGAGGAACCTTACTAAGGACAATCTTATGGGAAGGGATCTAGCAAGAGCAAAGAGCACAATAGCTGATGAACAAAACAAAATCATTAACCCACAACTTACACGGATTTCTCTTTCTTCCTTGATTCCTTCTTGGCTGCCGTCACGCTGTTCTCGTTGATGCCGAAATGCCCTGAAGCGCAACAGCTGCTCCTTATAACTGTGACCGGGGAGCACAAGAAGGGGGGCTCTCCTACTCAACCAGCCCATCCTGGCGATGACACGTGGCCCTCTATGGCCCACCTGTCAGTGGAAAGGTGGGTCCCAGGAAGTCGGCCGGGTGAGCTGTGAATCGATGGACCAAGCGAAAAGGCTTACTTGTACTAGGTTGAAAGGAATCGTGTGGCTGGGGAGCCTCATGTGGGGGCCAAGAGGCCAGCGCCATCTAAATCGAGGCTGCCGCTTCGCCACGTCGGCCTGGAAGGATCTCGTTTTTTTTCTTTAATAACAAGAAGCAATGACCGCCGTAGATCAATTATAGTACACTGCCAGGCAACGTGGTGGACCTAGCTGGCTTTCGCGCTAGGCCATGTAGCAGTGCTCGCGATGTGCTTCGGATTTTCTCCTCCACGACGTCAGTTTTGCAAAATCGGTCACATGGTGTGTACAGATATGTTATTCTATAGGTGTGGTGTGTGTAGTCTATGTGTTAGTCACCGATCGAGCTCTATACTTATAGCACTAAAACCAACTAGTAATATGTTTTACTAGTAAATTGATGTTTATATAGTAGTAAATTGATATTCATTTGATAGTAAAATTTGATTTTTACGGCGTTTATTAGTGAGACTTATATCATATTATTTCTCTTGTAGTCGTTAGTAATCAACTGGTGAAATTTGCTCATCAAACGGAGCTGTAAATAAAAAGTTATGGCTAAAAGAAAGAAAAAATAGATTCGTGCACAAACTAGTAAATGTATTTTTAATTAGTTGGCAATGAGTAGCAATGTGTTTTAGTAGTAAATTGATGTTAATAAAGTACTAAATTGATATTTATTTGGTAGTAAAACTTGATTTATACGACATTTATTAGCGAGACTTATATCATAATGTTCCCCTCATCGTCAGTAATCTACCGGTGAAATTTGTTCGTCAATCGAAGCTGCGAAAAAAATTATAGCTAAAAGAAAGAAAAATAGATTTGTGTACAAAATAGTAAACACATTTATTAGTTAGTTGGCCATGTTCTGATTTAAGTAGTAATAGGTTTCAGTAGTAAATTGATGCTCATACAGTAGTGTTGGCGCCGAAAAATATGATAAAAGAATGATCGGCTATACAACACATGACGAACACCCAGTTCAGAGCGTGCCAACCGATTTGATCTTACAATTGGTAAGATAGATAAAAAAAATATGATCAAAGTCGATATAATATAACAATCAGCAAAGGTCCAAATGGCTAAGGAAAATCAATTAAATCTAGGGTAACAAGAAGTCTAATCAGCTCACTAGAATTGATCGGGTGGTAAAAGTTAGATCTTCTCGAAAAAGGTGATGCGCAATAAGATCCGAGAAAATTAAACCTGATTAGCATAATTGGAGATCAATAATCAGTGATACGCGACTTTAGAGAAGTGCTTCCATGCTTTTCTTTTTGACAGTTGCACAAATATTAAAGTATGAATGAATACCGATAGTGATTACTTACCCCTTCACTTGCTTCAAGATTTGTGCAAGTTGTATTGGGAGGGAAAGCATTGAAACACTACTCACAACTTTATTGATCAAAATCGAATTACAAGGGAAAATTTAAGTTACAAGGCTACTCCTAATTGACAGGAAAGTAAATAAAAAGTAGTGTTAGTTATTTGATTTTATTGTTTGTTCCTTTCGCTTGCACTCGACCATCTTTTATAGCACATTGGCCGATTGTATCCATCTCCAACACGTTATCCACCATGATCCTTATTGGCCTCTACTCAGACAGGATCTTCAAGTTTGAATCAATATCGGTCATAATTCCATCTTTAACTTTTCTCTTTTTATCCGATGTCGGCTAAAATATCTTTTATCCTTAACCTGACATATTGGTCATGTCTTGCCAAATTCTGGTGCAAAGATATACCCCCTATTTTTGAGAAATATGTTATCTTCCAAAAATCTTCTTCATTAGCTAACATAATCGTCGGTTGTTCACTTGGATGGGGTCTCATGTGAGTCGGCAACGTATGTGATCCTCTTTGGTTCATCCAAACCTGACTCTACTGCATGTTTAGCCAATCCTTCGAGATTGATTCTTCTGAAATGACCCCTTTCCCCTTAGAGGAAGTCCTAGAGGACCAAGATGTTGTATATAGAAATAGCCGATCGCTTGAGGAGAGGTTTATTCTATGTTCTAGCACTGAGGCGAAGATAACCTCCATCGGCTCAAAGAAGTATTTAGAGTTCTTCCTTCAGCTAAGCAATGATGACTGCAGTCAGCGTGACTTTTTTAGTTACAAAGAAGCCAACAAGTATCTATGCCAACAAATATCCACATATGTATGAGTAAGTATATGCTGAAAGTAGAAACATAGTGAAAGGATGAAAGTAGACATATGCTCCACAACCAATGTGTGAGAATAGTTTGCATACACCTTTACTAACGGGAGTTGTTATACATGCATCCAACAGTAACAAATAGGTTAGTCCCACTTGATTAGGGAGTATATTAATCAGGCGCATATATATATATATATAGGGTAAATATGTCGTGCAAATCACCCTTTCGGTAAAAACTTCGTGAAAACCACCCTTAAAAGTTTTGAAAAATTCTAAAAAAATCACAATATGTAGGAGAGATGGGTTTCTACAATTCTGCAAAATTTGAAGATGAAACTCAATCGCATTTGAAAGATATGAAAAAGATTGTCTTTTTCATATCTTTCAAATGCGATTGAGTTTCATCTTCAAATTTTGTATGATTGTAGAGACTCACCTCTCCTATATATGGTAATTTTTTAAGAACTTTTCAAAACTTTTACAGGTGGTTTTTATGGAATTTTCACTGAAAGGGTGGTTTGCACTACATATGCTGTATATGTGGTGCAAACCACTCTTACCGTAAAAATTCCGTGAAAATCACCTGTAAAAGTTTTGAAAAATTCTAAAAAAATTATCATATGTAGGGGAGGTGAGTCTCTATAATCCTGCAAAATTTGAAGATGAAACTCAATTGCATTTCAAAGATATTAAAAAGACAAATAGCAAAATAAATAGTGCTAAACAGTGAAAAATTACTATTTATGTTGAATTTGTCTTTTTTATATCTTTCAAATACAATTGAGTTTCAACTTCAAATTTTGCAGGATTGTAGAGGCTCACCTCCCCTACATATGGTAATTTTTTGAGATTTTTTCAAAAGTTTTACAGGTAGTTTTCACGGAGTTTTCACGGTATGAGTGATTTGCACCAAATATACCCACTATATATATATAAACTGTTCTATACTCTAGGAGTACGTACTCTCACTTTAAATATACCACTTAAATAATGTTATTATACCAAGCGAAAAGGCTTACGTACTAGGTTGAAAAGAATCGTGTGGCTGGGGAGTAGGGATGGCAATGGGGACCCGTTCCCCGATCCCCGGCGGGAAATTCCTCTATTAGGGGACGAGTATGGAAAGAAATCGTCCCCTGCGGGGATGGAAATGGGGAAAATTATTCCCCCGTCGGGGATGGCGGGGATGGGGACGGGGAATTTTTTTCCCCGCGGGGATTCGGTTGGGGATCCAAATTTGGTTTAGTCCAATTTAGTTATTAGATTGCAAACATATTCTCTAGCCCATCATATTCACATTTTCATAAACGGGACAACATAATCTTCAATGAATGCATGCATCTTTTTTTCATGTCTATTGATATGATTTTAGAGTTAAAAAGGCTATAAGAGCTCTTCTCTTGTGTGAAATTTTCGCGGGGATAAATCCCCGACGGGGCCTCGATACCCGAATGGGGATGAGGATAGGGAGATTTTCTCTCCTGAGACGAGAAACAGGGACGAGGAAGCACTCTCCGGCGGGGAATGGCCCCGTTGCCACCCCTACTGGGGAGCCTCATGTGGGAGCCAAGAGGCCAGCGCCATCTAAATCGAGGCTGCCGCTTCGCCACGTCGGCCTGGAAGGATCTCGTCTTTTTTCTTTAATAAAAAGAAGCAATGACCGGCGTAGATCAACTATAGTACACTGCCAGGCAACGTGGTGGACCTAGCTGGCTTTCGCGCTAGGCCATGTAGCAGTGCTCGCGATGTGCTTCGGAGTTTCTCGTCCACGATGTCAGTTTTACAAAATCGGTCACACGGTGTGTATACAGTAGGGATGGCAGTTTTATCTATAGATTCGGGTATTTAGATACTCGATTCGATAAGAGTGGGTATGGATAGTACTTGAGATCCGTGGGTTTTTGGATTCGGGTATCCGATAAGATCGTAGGATAGGCATAGATATCAATTTGTACCCATGAATTTTTCGTTGTTTTAGCTCTTTGGGAACATGTTTTTATGGAATTGGACGTTGTCGCGCAGGAATAGCAAAAATGGGCACCGTGTTCGCAGACGGGGAGCGCTGCAACCTGAGAAGCTGACACGCAGGAGGAAGCAGCGGCTGGCAGGCGCTGCATGAGAATGCAGCGGCTGGGGAGCGCTGCATCCTCATGCAGCGGCCCCTGTGCGCTGCATGCGTGGCCCCCACTCACGGGCAGTCACGGGCGGAGAGCGAGCAACACGGGAGAGAATAGCACGCGTGCTGCTCGGTGAAAAAAGCATAGCTCGTCTCGTCTTTGTCGTGTGCTTTTCTGACCGGATGGAGTGTTGCTCGTTGAAAAAAAGCAGAGTGCGTCTTGTCTGCATCGCGTGCTTTCTGACCGGATGGAGAATCTGACGTTAGTTTTTCTCGCGAGCGAGCACACGTGTTGTTTTTTCCAGTGTGGCCCCGGTTTTTTCTGGCACGTGTCGATGCTGTAAAACAGGCCTCGGACTGAGACGCTCTAATGCATTGATTCTTTGTTTGCGTGACATCGAGCTGTCCCGTTTGCGCACCGAAAGCAGCGACGGAATTGAATTTTTGGTTCTGCTGCAAGTGCATTCCCTCGCTATAAATAAAGACCCGCATTAGATAGTAGGAAAGGCAAACAAACAAGCAAGAGAGTTATGGAGGCGTTGAGAGAGTTGAGAAAACCAAGAGCGTGAAGAGGAGAGACGAGAAAAAAATAGGGAGGTGGAAAAGTAGTGGGAAGAGAAAAATTGAAATCGAGATTTCGGAGGAATTTAGTCGGTGTTCATACTTTATTGAATTTTGTAATAAAGTAAAAAAAATTCAATTATTTCATTCGGGATTCGTATTTTGCAGGTATTGTTTAGGAAGGTTTTTTGGTACATTACTTGAGCTTTAGTGATCTTCGGTATAGCTTTGATCAGGTTATTTTGCACGCTGGTCGAGATCCGCTTATCTTCACTCTAACTTCACACAGGTTAGTACTCTATCTTTACTGGTATTTTTGTAATATTAGTATAATTACTAGAATATTAGTATAGGTAGCATGATATAAAACCACGCTATTGGTCGACCTAGCAGTACATGAAATAACGGTGTTGGAATAATGTGTAGGTCATGGAAAAATATTTTGTACTTAATGAATAGTAAATATGTACAATAACAGTGCGTACGTAGTGTGCACAAACAGTACAAATAATAGCATTTTTTACTGAATAGTTCTTAAAATAAGGATAGAATGAGGCAAAAATGGTACAATGTTATAATTTAATCTTTAGGAACATTATTATGATATTTCTATAGTACTATAATAAACTTATTCTCTGTTCGTTGTATCCTCTAGTAAATCAAAGAACTAAGAGCAACCTTTTTATACAGGAAACCATTCTCATTTCAAAAACATCACCACTTTGGTGATCACGTCGTCATATTATTTTTGAAAATAGCGTCCGTGATTAGATAACTGTTGGACGTGTAACTTTTTCAGGACGATTAGACACTACCATCAGCTTTCTCACATCGATTGGACAAACACACACAACAGCTTTGTCAGTACGATGTTTGTTCGCGACAGTAACCAGAAGCGCAAAAATTTCTCTTGTGTGTTGATGATGATTTTCATTTTACACGGAAACATCTGATCACAATTTTAGAAACCAACTCCCGTTTAGCAGCAAAATAACGAAGCCTTGGTCTTTTGCAGCGGCAATCACGCGCGGGCTAGAGGAATCGCCAGAGCCTGGGCGCTGCACCCGATCACAATTCGAAAAAAAAACGGAGGCATACCAGGCGCTGCACCCTCATGCTCCTGGGAGTAGGGAGGGCAATCGGGCGGGTATAGGCGGGTACATCTCCGTAGATCTGAATCCGAAACCCGAAATTCATACCTGAACCCGAACCCGAAATCTCTCACAGGTACATATCCATGCCCATACCCGAATCCGATGGGTACCCGAACCCGAACGGGTACTCGAATCCGAAATTAAATTCACCTCACAATCAAATTTTCAACCATCGATTGTCAATCAATTCATTTGTAATTTCTATGTTTAAAGGAAAAATATATAGTGTATATAATCATGAAAGTTACCGCATCTTACATCTCGAACCATGCTTGAAAATCTTGAATTAACCTTCCATTATTTTTAATTTATATTAATTAATTCGGATACCCATGGGTACCCACGGGTGTAGAACCGAACCGAACCCGAACCCAAACCCGAACCCGAAATTTGAAACCCGTGGATCTGAAATCAAACCTATACCCGAACCCATCGGATCGGGTACCCACGGGTAATTTTGCCATCCCTACCTGGGAGGTGCTGCTCCCGTCCACGCGTTGCCGTGCGCGCCTTGCAGCGCCTGGCGTCCGCGATTTCCCCGTGCAGCGCTCCCCACCAGCGAAACGCGATCGTAGCTAATCTCGCAAAAAAAAAAAACTGACGAAGAGGCTAAAACAGCAAAAATTTCTGAATCGATGGACCAAGCGAAAAGGCTTACTTGTACTAGGTTGAAAAGAATCGTGTGGCTGGGGAGCCTCATGTGGGAGCCAAGAGGCCAGCGCCATCTAAATCGAGGCTGCCGCTTCGCCACGTCGGCCTGGAAGGATCTCGTCTTTTTTCTTTAATGAAAAGAAGCAATGACCGCCGTAGATCAATTATAGTACACTGCCAGGCAACGTGGTGGACCTAGCTGGCTTTCGCGCTAGGCCATGTAGCAGTGCTCGCGATGTGCTTCGAAGTTTCTCGTTCACGATGTCAGTTTTGCAAAATCGGTCGCATGGTGTGTGTATATAGTAGGGATGTTAGTTTTATCTATAGGTTCGGGTATCTATAGGTATTCGATTTATTAAGGATGGATATATGTAGTATTTGAGATTCGTGGGTTTTCGGATTCGGATATCCGATAAGGTCGTAGGATATGCATGGATATTAATTTGCACCTATTATTTTTTTTTACTGTTTTAGCTCTTTGGAAACACGTTTTTACGGAATTGGACGTTGTCGCGCAGGAATCGCAAAAATGGGCACCGTGTTCGCAGACGGGAGCGCCAGCAACTGGGAAGTCGACACGCAGAGGGAGCAACGGTGGGTGTGTTGCATGAGGATGCAATGCTGGGAGCGCCATTGCATGCGTGGCCCCCCGCTAAAAAGAGTAGGTTTTAATAGTTATATGAGAAATTTCATGTTTTTTCTGGGTTATCTAGAAGCGCATGTTCTTCGGATTTGTCAAATTGGATCAAGTCTACAAAGTGCTCAAACTTTTTTCCCAAAGTCTACTATTGGACAAAGAATACAAATTTGTTTTAGATTTGTTATTTCTACCACATTGTGCAAGACGGATTCATTATTATTTTATTTTTGTCTACTTTCGTATGCTTGAACAAGCAAATCCTCGTTTCTTCCTCTTGCTCTGACAAATGGGTAGCGATTTTCTTATCAGACCGCATGCTACTTGTCAAAAAAATCGTAGTAGCCATTGTGTTAGTAGATTCATCTTATGATGTCTTTTATTATTGGATACTTGTTATGGCGGACTCATTCGCCGAGGTAGCGACTCATTAAGGGATGCAGATGGATCGGATCGTCTTAGGGCCAATTGATATCTTGTGGATGATGGTAAAGTAATGTGAGGGCTAGATTTGAGCTGTTCATGATTGAATCCATATGTCAGAAGAACACTAGAATTTCTGTCACTATTAGGTTTCATGTTTTGGAGCGGAGGAATATACCATATTCTACAAAATCCTAATTTGAAATAGAAGAACTCGCTTTGCTTGATCTTTGGATAATGATGAGCTAGCTTAGTGGCTCTCTTCGACAGGTCTCTACTATATTCAGAATTTTCATGTTATGTAGTTCAGAATTTTCGTACTTGGATAAAATATTTTTGCTTCTTAATGAGGTCAGCACTACACTCAGAACTTAAATGCATCAATAAGCATGTTGTGCCGTCTAGTTCTTGTTCTCATGTTCTTAACTATTAGTGAGTGTAAATTCTGTGAAGAGTGCGTGCTTGAATAAGATTCAAAGTCCCAGAATTTGTGAAGGCTTAAGAACTGAGGCTGAAATTAGTATGTTGATGGACACTAAGGATCCACACATGATACTGTGCAGCTAAGGATCCACACATGATACTTGATTTTGCTTTCTTGAGTGAAATTGATGAAATATAAGGACAAGGCAGTGTGAAGGGAGTTATTGACCCATCTCCTGTTGTTCGTCGGATGCTATATATTGGTTGTGGTATTCAAATATTCCAACAGATTACTAGAATTGATGCTACTGTCGAAATCATGCAGGTCAGTCAAACACCAGAAATACCCCATATGTCGTGTTCTGATGCCTAGCAGCTAGCAGTTGTTATGTTGTTATTGGCAAGCTCTGTTTGTCCATTCATTTACCATTTGCAGACCTAGTTCTGCTTTCTCATTCCATTTTGTTGACTACTAACCAATAACCACAAGACGCTAACATCTGGAAGGTGATATTCCCCACTCTTGATCGTGTATGAATTCTTCCATGATTCGAGCTTAAGGCTCATGCTTTTATATGCTCTCTCTCTCTCTCTAACCTGTAGGCTCCTCACTCCTGCTAGTTCGGGTAACGGGTACTCGTTTGTGTTTAGGTACCCACAGTGTCAATGGCATGGGTTCGGGTGTGGGTACAAATCCGTGCTCAAGAAGTTTAGTGGGTTTGGGCGGGTAGCACAGTTTCGGGTTCGAGTGGACACCAGTCGTACCCGGAGGTACCCACTCGATTGCCATCCCTAGTATATAGACATATTATTTTATAGGTACGGTGCACGTAGTCTATGCGTTAGTAACCGACTGAGCCCTATACTCATAGCACTAAAACCAACTAGTAATACGTTTTAGTAGTAAATTGATGTTTATATAGTAGTAAATTGATGTTCATTTGGTAGTAAAATTTGATTTATACGACGTTTATTAGTGAGACTTATATCATATTATTCCTCTCGTTGTCAGTAATCCACTGGTGAAATTCGTTCGTCAAACGAAACCACGAATAAAAAGTTATGGCTAAAAGAAAGAAAAAATAGATTCGTGCACAAACTAGTAAACACATTTTTAGTTAGTTGGCAACGGTTCTGATTTCAGTAGTAATGTGTTTCAGTAGTAAATTGACGTTAATAAAGTAGTAAATTGATGTTTATTTTGTAGTAAAACTTGATTTATACGACGTTTATTAGCGAGACTTATATCATAATGTTCCCCTCATTGTCAGTAATCTACTGGTGAAATTTGTTCGTCAATCGGAGCTGCGAAAAAAATTATAGCTAAAAGAAAGAAAAACAGATTTGTGTACAAACTAGTGAACACATTTATTAGTTAGTTGGCCATGTTTTGATTTAAGAAGTAATAGGTTTCAGTAGTAAATTGATGCTCATACAGTAGTGTTGGTGCCAAAAAATATAATAAAAGAATGATCAGCTATACAACACACGACGAACGCCCAGTTCAGAGCGTGCTAACCGATTTGATCTTACAATTGGTAAAATAGATAAAAAATATGCTCAAAGCCGATATAATATAACAATCGGCAAAGATCCAAATGGCTAAGGAAAATCAATTAAATCTAGGGTAACGAGAAGTCTAATCAGCTAATTAGAACTGATCGGATGGTAAAAGTTAGATCTTCTCAAAAAAGGTGATGCGTAATAAGATCAGAGAAAATTAAACCTAATTAGCATAATTGGAGATCAATAATCAGTGATGCGCGACTTTAAAGAGGTGCTTCCATGCTTTTCTTTTTGATAGTTGCACAAATATTAAAGCATGAATGAATACCGATGGTGATTACTTACCCTTTCACTTGCTTCAAGATTTATGCAACTTGTATTGGGAGGGAAAGCATTGAAATGTTGCTCGCGACTTTATTGATCAAAATCGAATTACAAGGGAAAATCTAAGTTACAAGGCTACTCCTAATTGACAGGAAAGTAAATAAAAAGTAGTGTTAGTTGTTTGATTTTATTGTTTGTTCCTTTCGCTTGCACTCGACCATCTTTTATAGCACGTTGGCCGATCGTATCCATCTCTGACACGTTGTCCATCATGATCCTTATCGGCCTCTACTCAGAAAGGATCTTCAAGTTTGAATCAACATCGGCCATAATTCCATCTTTAACTTTTTCTCTTTTTATCCGATGTCAGCTAAAATATCTTTCATCCTTAACCTGACAATTTGGCCATGTCTTGCTAAATTCTGGTGCAAAGATATACCCCCTATTTTTGAGAAATATGCTATCTTTCAAAAATCTTCTTCATTAGCTTACATAATTGTCGTCTTAGTGCAATATTCTTGTTGGTAACCGCTCCAGTTATGGCTCCGTAAAATCTTGAGATGCGTATCTTCACCATTAACCACACGTGAAAACTCCCCACTGTTTCACTTTTTTCACCCCCTATAAATATGATGTCCATTCACCTGTCATTTTTACACGCACGAGCTCTCGAATCTTCTACAATCGGCTTCATCTCCATCTTCTGCACTTCGAACCTTGCTCAACAACTTTCATTGGCCAACACAGCCTTTCACCAAGTTGGCTCAATGGATCCTAGCCAGGTACTCATCCTAGTTTCCGATAGTGATGACCAATATTACTTAGAACCTCTAGGCAATTCTAACCCATCGGTCGTCATAGAACAAGAATTATCTCGTATCTCTCTGCTGGCCCCTGAATATAACATAGAAGGATGGAGTAAGAGTTTTAAGGCCTAGTTGGTAGCATTGAAAGGATAGAGAAACTGGTATAATCAGATAGCAGCTCAAAAATAGTAGAATGGGAGAGGATGGGTATAGTATCTTCCCCTATCTCTAGCCGATTCAGAGGCCAACGAGCCCTTAGTAGCCATGGCATGTTACTTATAATCGGATACCCTTAACGCCTTCATGTTTAGATCAGGCCCTATCAACCCCACTCTTTTGGATATAGCCCAACTTTGCGATTTGAGGCCCGATGGGGAGCAAGTATCAGTCTTTAGCGCCAAGTCCCAGTACAAGTTGATCCGGACCAAGGGTGAAGGATAGAGCAAATACATCGGCAACAACAATAAAGGCATTGGTTCTATGTCGGATGAAGAACACGTAGCCTTCCTTAACCTCTAGCTTGACCGATTCGTCTTTTGCGGTGCCTTCCTTGGACCAACTCAAGTTTACCAAGTGTTAGCTAAGAAGTTAGTAGAAGATCATTGGCTAGCACTGGGCAAGATGTGCCTTGGAGCCATGTACTAGATGATGCACACAATCCGTAGTCGGTTGTTCACTTGGACGGGGTCTCATGCGGTCAACAACGTAGGCGATCCTCTTTGGTTCATCCAAACCAGGCTCTACTCCCAGAAGTATGTACTTCCATACATGTATTCTGTTGATTTGCTTTGTGATGCGTACAGTGAAAGGAGGAATGAATAAGTGGATACATCCATTAGTGACCATCATACTCCCTAATCTTGTGGGACCATCATACTCCCTAATCTAGTGGGACCAATTAATGGTTTTGTTGCATATATATATATATATATATATATATAGGAAAAATATCTTTTACTCCTGGGTGTAGTTACTCCCATCTCTAAAATACTACCTAAACGAACTTGAAATACTCCTTTATCACTTTGGGTATACTCATACAATAATTATAGGATACTTCAATGTGAGCCACATGAAAAAATTGCAAGGGAGTCCATGATTTTTAGCATATTTTGCAAATACCTTCATATATACACATAAAAAGGAGTATGTCCAAAAAATATACATACCACCTAGATGATCTTATATACTCGTATACTACGGGTACATACCCTCCGTCGTACGAGATACCCCATACATTGTGAGATACGGCATAGGGAGTAATTACTCAGGGAGTAGAAAAGAGGCTTCCTATATATATATATATATATATATATATATATATATATATATATATATATATATATATATATATATATATATATAGTTTTTTCTCAGAGTACATACTCCACCCTAATATACCACTTAAATAAACGCTTTATACTCTTTTATCACTTTCGGTATACTCCAATAATTATTCTAAGATACTCCTACAATATAATTAAAAAAATTTCATCAGATCCTTTATTTTTTTGCTACATACCCTTTTCCATATGTATAGGAATATGTAAACAAATTATGCTATAAAGGATGGATTTTAATGAAATTTTTCATGAAACTCACTTTGGAGTATCTTATAATCATATTAGAGTATACTCAAATGGATAAAGAGGTATAACAACATCATTTAAGCGGTATATTAGAGGTGGGAATACATACACCAGTATGGAACCATTTTCCTATATATATATATAGGAAAATGGTTCCAACCATTTTCCTATATATATATATATATATATATATATATATATATATATATATATATATATATATATAGGAAAATGGTTCCATACTCTGGGTATGATATTCACCTTCAATATACCATTTAAATGATGTTGTTATACCTCTTTATCCTTTGAGTATACTCTATCTCGACTATAAGATATTCCAAATTGGGTTCCACAAAAAATTTCATTAAAGTCCACCCTTTATAGCATAATTTGTTTATATATTCCTTTTTACATATAGAAAAGGGTATGTAGCAAAAAATAAAGGGTTTCGATGAAATTTTTTAGTCATGTCGCATTGGAGTATCTTAGAATTATTATTGAAGTGTACCAAAAGTGATAAAAGAGTATAAAGTATTCATTTAAGTGGTATATGAGAGGTGGGAGTATGTACTCCCGGGAGTACGGAAAAGGCTTCCTATATATATATATATAAACCTCTTTTCTACTCTTGGGAGTAATTACTCCCTACGTTGTATCTCACAACATAGGGAGTATCTCGCGCAACGGAGAGTATATACGTGTAGTTTTTGAGTATATAAGACTAGCTAGGTATTATTTACATTTTTTCAAAGGTGGTATGTATATTTTTTTGACATACTCCTTTTTATGTCTAGATATAAAGGTATTTGTAAAATATGCCAAAAACTATATACTCCCTTGCAATTTTTTCATACGGTTTACATTGGAATATCTTATAATTAGTATATGAGTGTATCCAAAATAATAAAGGAGCATTTCAAATTTGTTTAGATAGTATTTCAGAGGTGGGAGCAACTACACCCGGGAGTAAAAGATATTTTTCATATACACACATATGTATATGTGTATGTATGTATGCATGTATGTATGAAAAATAATAACAACTCCTGGTGTAGTTACTCCCGTCATATCCACCACATGATTCATTCTAGATTTGTGCTACTTTGAGCGGGTCGTGGATGCTAAGCTGAAGTTTCTTATCGGGCAAACCCAATAGTGTACCGAACATCACCAGTTTTGTGCCTTTCAAAATTATGACAAAATTTGGTACCACCATCACAACACGCACCCACGTACGCTTTTCATCCATGACACTAGGCCTGGGCGTTCGGTTTAACCGAAAAATTCGGTTTCGGTTTTCGATTTTTTTGGAAATTCGGTTATTCCAAAACTGAAACCGAACTATGTTTGAAAATTTCGGTAACCGATAGTTCAGTTTCAGTTTTGGTTTTAACCGAATTAACCAAAGAGTTCAAACTAAGAATTTGTTAGGAATCACCACAAAGAACAAGTTGAGAATTTGTCAAGAATCAGGACAGAAGCTCTTCAATAAGTTCAACATTTACAACCAAATCTCAACACACACACACTACAACCACATTTTAGATATGTTAAGCCTAGAACAACATTACAATCACAGCATCAGAGCATGCAGAATGATGTAACAAATTGTCTGACAAAAACGAAAAATACGCACATCACGCCAAATACGAACTACCGGAGCCTAATTTAAGCGAAATGCAGGCACAAATATACAATGATATACATAACTCAAAACATATACTTCGGTTAAGTCTAAAATTTATGACCAAGTCACTATAATTGATAGTCTGCACTCGTATTTACACAATTCAACAAAAGTTTCATCATTTCTCAGGCTACAAAAGAAATGCAATTTCCTGTTGATCCAGGCATAGGATATGTAAAGCTAAATCATTAGCGGTTATTGTGAACACACCATCCATGTGACTTTTATTTTTCCTAAAAAGATAAACAGAGGCATAGATAAACAAATTTGCACTCATGTAACTAACTAGTAACTACAAACACATTGTACAAACCATAGCATGCTACAAACATCTCTCTCAGATCGAATTTTATTCTCACGTAGCTATACCTAGCTAGTAACTAATGTACTGATGTAATGGTAGAACAGAGGCATAGATCATTAAATAATCAGTTGGAAATTTGTGATGCTCATGTATAAATTGCTACTAACATTTAAGAGCACATCAATATGAGATCACCCTGACAATGAAGGCAAGGGTCTTGCTAGAGCTGGTCTTGGGTCCTCCAATGGTGCCACAACTATAGACTGGAGACTAGAAAGCCGCACCGGCAGAGGCCTGCCCAGCTGCCCTGCCGACTACCACCAGCTTTTGTCGGTTTGGCCACAAGGGGAAGAGGAACTGTCCAATGAAAGATGGAAGCGCTAATTTGGTAAAGGCTAAAGGTGACTCAGAAAGCGACAATTGTGAAGTTCTCTCGGTGTCAAATAAGCAGTCAAGTTGTCGGGACCCGAATATGCAAATCCGGACCCTCTGTGTATACCGCACTAGTCCAGGATCACGCTAGTGCACACAGGCTCAACATTAGTGAATATCACATTCATACTCAACGTAAATAAGATAAAGACATAATATATTAAATATTAGCGGTTGTATGACCTTATGGTCAACTTACTTAGCAATGCCTCATAATTTGAACAACAAATTGAGCTGCAGCGGAATGAAGACGTAGGTAACCCCTCGGTATACCATAGGCAACCGACAAGGCTTGCACCCTAAACATTCGTCTCTTCATGGTACTTCTTCAAAGATCGATGATTTTTGTAGGCAAGGGTGAGTACACCAACACGTACTCAACAAGTTGTGCATGAATGCAATCCTATTATAGCTATATGCAAGCTTATTCCAAAGGAAGGCTCATGGTTCATAAGCAATAGCGAGATTTGAAAACATATACAATTCATAGATTGAAAAGACAGTAAAACAAATAATAACAAGTAAATAGATTCAGTGATTCTCAAATAAACCAAATTTCTCATCCTAAGTCAAGATTCAACCTTTCATGGCATCCTGCCATCCATCCCAAGTTTTCATTTTCAAAAGTCTAAACCCTTGACCTGTAATCCCGAGCTTGCTCAATACCGTGAGCACGGCTATCCGAATAGATTGTACACTCTGCAGAGGTTATGCACTTTACCCACACGACATGATATCTCTTTTATGCCTGGCCATTAGCACACTTCCTTTGGTATGCCGGCAGAGAATCATAACAAAGCCTTTACAATGCTCTATCTTAACTCAGTACTACCCGCTAAGGTTTCAACACTGAAGGGTCTGAAAACCACAACAGGGCCCCCCTCTTGCGCCATCTGGGTTCATTTAAAAGGATGAACCACTCCACCACGATAGTACTCAAGCTAAGACATTGCAAATTAATCAGCTAGGCTGCCCCATAACAAAGATGTGGTTGCATGATTGACTCAGTCAAAGGCTGCGCAAGGTGTCCTTATGGTTTGATCAAAGCAAGACATACACATACCCTTTGCCCATCGGGCCCACCGAGCATCCCGCCTTACCACTTGCTCCACCCAAAATCATAACCACCCCAGCTTGATTACCAAGCACCACGTGCCATCAACAATTCAATATCGTTGCGTGACATCCATTGCCAACACAACTCAATCTCATCGTGTGACCACACATGACACACAAATTCAGAACATTGTTCCATATTCCATTAGTCAAGATTATTTATCAAAGATTCAAGTACATGTGATGACGTGGCATGGCTAAGCATTCTAATCCGATCTAACCATCCATGTTGATTTCATTATTAACCAACTATAGTGAACCAACCTAGGGTGACAAGTGGATCATGGCATACAACTAGCAAGGTAGGGTATAATTCAAAGGGTACGATAGTTAATCCCAAACTTATGTTGAAATCATTTGTACACATAAAATAACAAGTGATAAGGTAAATCAAAATAGCATGCAATCTAATTTATGGGTGCAACATGATCAAAGCACAACTTGCCTTTGTTAAACTCACATTCTGGTGCGGAAATAATTTCTGAGTGAGAAATCCTTCCGAAGCCTCGCACAATTCAACGTCTACGCGAATCGAGAGAGAAAAGCAAATAAAACCAAAACCAAAGAGCAAACAAATTCAAAAATTCAAATAAAAGCCACCATTAGAAAGATCTCAATTTTACAAATTTTTAGAAATTTGAATCACCTTAATCCGAGTTCGTATGCGAAAGTTATAAGGTTCTGAAGTTTGAAAATCCTAAAAATACCCTAAAATAATAAATCCGGATTTTGCCGAATTATTTTTATAAAGGAAAATCCGAATTTTCCCGCCCCGGCTTGTACAGATAAAACGTGGCGAAATCTAGACTGATGAACTTAATCTAACGGTTACGGGTAAATCTACTACGTGGCCTAATATTAACTGCCCGATCTAAATCCAACGACTGATATTATACCGAGTGAAACACTGTACACTTAAATGACGTGGCTTAATCGTATCCTTTCATCTACGATCCGACGATCACGTTTTAACGCAAACGCCATCGATTCGCGGTGACGTGAACGAACTCCGTGTGCTTGATCACGATCCAACGGCTGATAAGCTTCACAAATGGCTATGGCGAAATAGCGGTGCGAACTTGCCGGTCTCGAAGAAGATGACGATTCCGGCGGCACTCCGATGTTTTCCGGTGACCAAAGATTGGCGGAACAGATGCGGCGCAACTTGGCGACTTGGTCAGCTTCCACTCCCGACCACCGGAACAGCGGCGGCGGCGTGGCTTCTCTTCTTCAAACGGCGATAACTCGGCGCGAAGCTTCTGGCGACGCTGACTGTTCTTCGCGAAATACCACGAACGCTGATGCAACTCCTCGATCGCTCTCGATTTTCCTTGGACGACGCAACTCGCTCGCCAGCGATTTTCTTGCCGCTTGCTTCTTTCGGCGACAACTCAACTCACGCTTGCGACTCTCTTTTTTTTCCGCCGCTCGCTCGGTCTCTCCTCTGGTCAAGACTCTGCTTAAATAGCCGGCCGGTGCATGCGTGTCCTACTCCCGCCCGATTGGTCTCCGTGTCGACTTTGGTAACGCGCCGCTTGGGCCAGCTGTCCTTCCTTTCCCGCGCGCCCGGACGAGGCTCTCCGTGCTTGCCGAATTTGGCGCCAGCGCTAGAGTCCCACTCGGTCATGTGCTGGAGAAAACGGAAGTCCTACACGCGTCCGGATCTGCGGCTGGGATTCATGCAGTGAAACATGATCGATCAGCCTATTCCTAATCCGGTTCAACCAATCAAATTCCTATTCCGATTTAATCCCGGAGAGAAAAGATATTTCCAAAAATACTTCGAGACCTTCTATCCTCAAATAAGATATTTTTGGCAGTCTTTATTTTAAATTTCCCTTTTATAATTATTTCTTAACAAAAGGTAATATATATTAATTCAAAATAATTTAAATAAATCTCAGAAGATCCAATAAATTCCAGAAAATTCACAAAAATCATAATTTACCATAAAAATAATATTTAATAATTAAGAAGTCAAATTTTTGGGATGTTACAACCCTCCCCCGTTAACGGAATCTCGACCCCGAGATTTTAGGGCTAACTAGAGAATAGGTTTGGGAATTCTTTCTTCAAATCTTCTTCACGTTCCCAAGTTGCTTCATTCTCTGAATGATTACTCCATTGAACTCTACAAAAGCGAGTAGTTTTATTTCGGGTCCTGCGCTCTATTACGTCTAAAATCTTAATCGGCTACTCTTTTTAATTCGGATCCTCCTGCAACTCAATTGCTTCTAATGGACTCCTGCTAATGACTGTGGCAACTCTAACTGATACGCAACCTCTCCACGACGACTTAAGATCTTTAAATGGCCCAACATATCTAGGTGTGAGCTTTCTTTTAACGTTGAACCTTTTCACACCTTTCAGGGGAGTAACTTCGAGCTACACGAAATCGTTGGGTTCGAAGCTCAGCTCTCGCCAGCGATTGTCAGCATAAATCTTTTGCCTCGACTGTGCCGTTCTTAGTCTCTCTCTGATCATGGCAACTTGCTTTTCAGCCTCTTTGAGCAACTCAGACCCGAATTCCAAACGCTTCCCCGTTTCATTCCATTTTAACGGAATACGACAAGCACGACCATATAAGTCTTTTAAATGGTGACATCTGCAACTAACCTAGTAGTTATGGTTATAACCGAACTCGGCATATGGCAAACACCTATCCCAAGATGTACTGTACGATATCGCACAAGCTCTCAACATATCCTCCAAAATCTGATTAACTCTTTCTGTCTGACTATCGGTACACGGGTAATATCTGTACTGAAACACACGCGAGTTCTCATTGCTTCAGGTAGCTTATTCTAAGCCCTCGAGATAAATTGGATACCTCTATCGGACACAATCTTCTTAGGCACCTACGCAGTTATCAAATCCCTGACAGATTTGCCAAATGATCTTTTGAATACGTAGTCTTTAGTGATATGAAATGAGTAATTTTGGTTAATTTAATCAATAATGATTCCTCCGAATTCATACCTTTTTGGGTCCATTTACATTAGGGATCATTTTAATGATTTGCCTCTTATAGGAATCTATAATGATTTGCAACGAACCTTTAGATCTCTAATACATTGCCTTTATTTTTTTTATTTTTGATTCACATCACATTGAGTATCATAACCAATAGTTTTGCCCTTCACCTTAGGTTACCAAAACCTTTCCTTAACTTGATTTTGTACTTCATCTACCTTCGAACTTTTTATGTTTTGATCTTCTAATGTTGGTTCTATTTCCAAGGCAATTATGAAACCTTGTGGGGCGACCTTTAATTTCAACTTCTTAGATTCTTTACATACCCTGGTTAATTGCTTATTATCAACATATTACCTCGTAACTCAAACGTCGACTACCACCTTAGCCTTACTGAAATGCCTATGGATTCTGACACTAGACTCTTTGATCCCTTCCAACCATTATCTTCGTTCTGTATTAAGGTTTGACTGAGTAAATATATTTAGATTCTTAAGGTTCAGATTTATTTTCGATGAGATAGTGACACCATTTTTCTGCGCGCACTACAACGGCTAACTCCACGTCATACATAAGGTAATTGCAACTGCCTCATCGTTTATGCAACAACGTCGGTTCACTTCTTAGATTATGTCTAGAAGCATCATCCTTATATATCGAAACTACTCCGCACAGCTAGTAATACTAACACATGTGTTAATGGCAACCGCTCTTTCAACTTCCGAACTCTTTTCATTACTCTGGTGTCCATGCATCTCTTTCTCCGTAACAATCATACAAAAAGTCTAGCTATTGTCGAAAAACCTTCCTATGAACCAGTGGTATTATCTTACCATTTCTAGAACTTTAAATCTAGGTAACGTATTTTGGTTGCTTCCTATGTAACACAACTTCTACCTTGCTTGGTTCAACAATAACTCCTTTAGCAGTCTTTATATGACTAAAGATTTCGACCATTTCACTTCCGGAATTCACACTAGTTTAGCATATGACTACTACTCTTGCAATCTTTCTAAATCAATCTAACATGTTCCGCATGATCTTCTCTTGTCTTAGGGTATACTAGATTGTCATCAACCATGAATTTATCGATTACTCATAAATATTTTACTTATCATGTTCATTAGATATGCGGGGCATCGGTCAATTCAGGAAATTTTAACCAAAACTCATATCGTTTATGTAGAGAGCGCAATCTTAGAAACATCTTTTCCCTGATTCCTAAATTTATGATAGCCTAAGCGAAATTTTGTCCCAAAGAAATTCCAATTCTCTTCTAAACTGTCCAATCATGTTGTCGATTCTGATATTGGATACTTGTTTTTGACCCTTTTTTTTAAAGCATGATTCATTGCACTTTTCCGAGCTTCTATTTTCCTTTTTGTTAACCACAATAACGCACTAAGTTTTCCCAAAACTCTTCTTAGTAATTCTTCGTCATGCCTTTCCATTCTCCATTAATTTATTAGAAACATTTGACATTGTTTTTTTTTCACTATTGGGTTGTATCAGGCACTAATTCGCTCACGATTTTGATCTTCTGATATGACTGCATGCTAGACAATTTCTTAGAAAATATATCAAGGTTTTCTCTAGCAACCGTGTATCTTCTAGTTGGCAAATTCCACACTGTTATCCATCAGTTGGCTAGCATAAACTATCATCGATATACATCTCTCAGAATAGCCTTAGGCTTGGGCATCCCCTTAATTCAAAGAATAACCTAAATCGTGACTAAAGCAACTAAAGCAATTGATTGTATGCTCGTCAGCGGTTTATCCTATTTTCCATAGCGAATGCACGCACAATCCTCTAAGTTGTTTGGTTGACAGTACTTCTTAGAGCAAGGTTTAGCTCTAGAATAACTGCAGGGTAGCGTTTCTCTCCAAAGTCTTGAGCCAATTCTCGGCTTCTAAAGGCGAAATATTTACTTAAAACGTTGGTGGACGAGTCTTTATGAATTCTAATAACCTTGAGTTAGTACAGGGGTCACTAATAACAGTTCGAGACGCTTTTACTGACATTAGCTTGATTGGTCATATTCTGTAGTTGCTTCATCATTGCCTGCATTAACGGAGTCTAATCGGCCAAAAACTCTTTGAAGCTCTACGTATCTATCGGTGGTAACGGTTGAAAAACTAATCCATCCTTGGAGTTTCTATTGAGTTGGTTTTTACTTTCACTCACTTTATTGCTATCACTAATCTGAACCATCTGCTTGATTACCTCAAGGAGGTTAGGTGAGAGAGAAAATAGCATAGGTAAGAAGCAAGAATCCTAATTCAGGGGAGATAGGTTTAACCCAATAACTTTAAGCAATCAATATTAATAACTTGGTATGGTTGCTTATATAAGCCTAAAACCTTTGCAACACATCTTCGCTGCACGCAGCAATTAAGAAGAACCAATTCAACCTATACACACAAAACTACCGTCTACATAGGCGACACTCCTATCTTTAGGACACGCAACTCCCACACACAAGTCTCAACTGGCTACTTGATGCTCTGGGTCTTCTAGCTCTTGATTCACTTCGTTGATCCGCTCTTCCGTGAGCTTGATGATTCCTTCCGTCATGATCATTATGGTAGTAGCAGGTACTTGATGTCTCTCCTAAAGTGTGGTATATCGTTTTCTACTTAAGATAACTCAGGTAAGATTTTGACTCAATTCAGCAGAGGTACGAAGAAGAAATTTTAGCAAGGAACAAGGAAGAATTTTTGGTAAGGATAGAAATAGAAGAATGAGATAAGTCAAGAACACATTATTCTCTTGGGTTAGGTCTTTTACTTTAGAAAATAATTTTGAAGGACCTATAGAGACGACAAACTATCTAGGGTCAAGACCTACAGTCAGTATGGCTCTGATACCACTTTTGTAAGGACCCGAATATGCAAATCCGGACCCTCTGTGTATACCGCACTAGTCCAGGATCACGCTAGTGCACACAGGCTCAACATTAGTGAATATCGCATTCATACTCAACGTAAATAAGATAAAGACATAATATATTAAATATTAGCAGTTGTATGACCTTATGGTCAACTTACTTAGCAATGCCTCATAAATTTGAACAACAAATTGAAGCTGCAGCGGAATGAAGACGTAGGTAACCCCTCGGTATACCACGTGCAACCGACAAGGCTCGCACCCTAAACATTCGTCTCTTCATGGTACTCCTTCTTCAAAGATCGATGATTTTTGTAGGCAAGGGTGAGTACACCAACACGTACTCAACAAGTTGTGCATGTAATGCAATCCTATTATAGCTATATGCAAGCTTATTCCAAAGGAAGGCTCATGGTTCATAAGCAATAAGCAGCATTTGAAAACATATACAATTCATAGATTGAAAAGACAGTAAAACAAATAATAACAAGTAAATAGATTCAGTGATTCTCAAATAAACCAAATTTTTCATCCTAAGTCAAGATTCAACCTTTCATGGCATCCTGCCATCCATCCCAAGTTTTCATTTTCAAAAGTCTAAACCCTTGACTGTAATCCCCGAGCTTGCTCAATACCGTGAGCACGGCTATCCGAATAGATTGTACACTCTGCAGAGGTTATGCACTTTACCCACACGACATGATATCTCTTTTATGCCTGGCCATTAGCACACTTCCTTTGGTATGCCGGCAGAGAATCATAACAAAGCCTTTACAATGCTCTATCTTAACTCAGTACTACCCGCTAAGGTTTCAACATCGAAGGGTCTCGAAAACCACAACAGGCCCCCCTCTTGCGCCATCTGGGTTCATTTAAAAGGATGAACCACTCCACCACGATAGTACTCAAGCTAAGACATTGCAAATTAATCACCTAGGTGCCCTATAACAAAGATGTGGTTGCATGATTGACTCAGGTCAAAGGCTCGCAAGGTGTCCTTATGGTTTGATCAAAGCAAGACATACACATACCCTTTGCCCATCGGGCCCACCCAGGCATCCTGCCCTTGCCACTTGCTCCGACCCAAAATCATAACCACCCCGCTTGATTACCAAGCACCACGTGCCATCAACAATTCAATATCGTTATGTGACATCCATTGCCAACACAACTCAATCTCATCGTGTGACCACACATGACACACAAATTCAGAACATTGTTCCATATTCCATTAGTCAAGATTATTTATCAAAGATTCAAGTACATGTGATGACGTGGCATGGCTAAGCATTCTAATCCGATCTAACCATCCATGTTGATTTCATTATTAACCAACTATAGTGAACCAACCTAGGGTGACAAGTGGATCATGGCATACAACTAGCAAGGTAGGGTATAATTCAAAGGGTACGATAGTTAATCCCAAACTTATGTTGAAATCATTTGTACACATAAAATAACAAGTGATAAGGTAAATCAAAATAGCATGCAATCTAATTTATGGGTGCAACATGATCAAAGCACAACTTGCCTTCGTTAAACTCCTGTTCTCGGTGCGGAAATAATTCACGAGTGAGAAATCCCTTCCAAGCCTCGCACAATTCAACGTCTCACGCGAATCGAGAGAAAAGCAAATAAAAACCAAAACCAAAGAGCAAACAAATTCAAAAATTCAAATAAAAGCCACCATTAGAAAGATCTCAATTTTACAAATTTTTAGGAATTTGAATCACCTTAATCCGAGTTCGTATGCGAAAGTTATAAGGTTCTGAAGTTTGAAAATCCTGAAAATACCCTAAAATAATAAATCCGGATTTTGCCGAATTATTTTTATAAAGGAAAATCCGAATTTTCCCGCCCCGGCTTGTACAGATAAAACGTGGCGAAATCTAGACTGATGAACTTAATCTAACGGTTACGGGTAAATCTACTACGTGGCCTAATATTAACTGCCCGATCTAAATCCAACGACTGATATTATACCGAGTGAAACACTGTACACTTAAATGACGTGGCTTAATCGTATCCTTTCATCTACGATCCGACGATCACGTTTTAACCCGAAACGCTTACCGATTCCGCGGTGACGTGAACGAACTCCGTGTGCTTGATCACGATCCAACGGCTGATAAGCTTCACAAATGGCTATGGCGAAATAGCGGTGCGAACTTGCCGGTCTCGAAGAAGATGACGATTCCGGCGGCACTCCGATGTTTTCCGGTGACCAAAGATTGGCGGAACAGATGCGGCGCAACTTGGCGACTTGGTCAGCTTCCACTCCCGACCACCGGAACAGCGGCGGCGGCGTGGCTTCTCTTCTTCAAACGGCGACAACTCGGCGCGAAGCTTCTGGCGACGCTGACTGTTCTTCGCGAAATACCACGAACGCTGATGCAACTCCTCGATCGCTCTCGATTTTCCTTGGACGACGCAACTCGCTCGCCAGCGATTTTCTTGCCGCTTGCTTCTTTCGGCGACAACTCAACTCACGCTGCGACTCTTTTTTTTTCGCCTTCGCTCGGTCTCTCCTCTGGCTTGCGCTCGCTTAAATAGCCGGCGGTGCATGCGTGTCCTACTCTCGCCCGATTGGTCTCCGTGTCGACTTTGTAACGCGCCGCTTGGGCCACTGTCCTTCCTTTCAGCGGCCGGACGAGGCTCTCCGTGCTTGCGAATTTGGCGCCAGCTAGAGTCCCACTCGGTCATGTCTTTGGAGAAAAGCAGAAGTCCTACACGCGTCGGATCTCTGGTGGGATTCATGCAATGAAACATGATCGATCACCTATTCCTAATCCGGTTCAACCAATCAAATTCCTATTCGATTTAATCCCGAGAGAAAAGATATTTCCAAAAATACTTCGAGACTTTCTATCCTCAAATAAGATATTTTTGGCATTCTTTATTTTAAATTTCCCTTTTATAATTATTTCTTAACAAAAGGTAATATATATTAATTCAAAATAATTTAAATAAATCTCGGAAGATCCAATAAATTCCAGAAAATTCACAAAAATCATAATTTACCATAAAAATAATATTTAATAATTAAGAAGTCAATTTTTTGGGATGTTACACAAGTGAAGCGTGGATATTAGATTCTGGAAGCTCCTATCATGCAACACACAAGAAGGAGGTATTTTGTTAGGAAAAACATGGCCGATACCAATGTAAGATCAGAACGACACAAGGAGACACGATGTTTGGTAAGCATTAAACTTGCGCCTACATCTGCGGGGCTCGATTATGGGCGCTCCTCCCAATCAACAATATGCAGAAGATACGGCTACATGGAGCACGGCCACAGTAGGCCACGCCCCCTTCTTTGCCTATGCTACTATTGTTAGTCGTTGCATCGATTACACCAGGGCTGCACCCTTTATATAGAGGACAAGGACATAGAGTCCGACTCCCACTCTATCTCCCCCTGCCTATTATAACACAGAGTCCAATTGTAATCATACTCGTACACATATTCGACACAAACCCTAACAAACTCCACCTTGACGAATATGGTCCGTCACCTTGAAGTCGTCGCTGTTCACGTCGAACCCGCGTACCCGGACTCTGGTTGCCACCTTTGTAGCTCATGCCAAGCCACCCGGCAAGTCTGATTTGGCCTCAGACCTGCCGCCTTTTGGAGTAGAAGCCGCTAACACTGACTCAGTAACTCCACCTGCAACAGCAATCCCTCTCACTATGTGCAGATGAGAACCTGTCAACTCTCCAACCATCACAGTCTCGCCGCCCTTCATGATCACCATGGTCTTCCCATCTCCACCTGATTGGAACGTCATCCCTCCATCATGTAAGGCCCCTGCTTAAATCGATTTCTCCTTAGCCCCGCACATGCTTCACACTACGATGTATCATCTTTGTTCCATCTGTCATCTTGATCTTGATGTCACCTACACCAACGACACGACAACCCGTGCCATCTCCCAAGTAGACTGAATCAAAATCACCAGCAGTGTACGAACAAAATACCTCCTTCTTGTGTGTTGCATGATAGGAGCTTCCAGAATCTAATATCCACGCTTCACTTGACTGCTTATTTGACACCGAGAGAACTTCACAATTGTCGCTTTCTGAGTCACCTTTAGCCTTTACCAAATTAGCGCTTCCATCTTTCATTGGACAGTTCCTCTTCACATGTCCCCACTCGTCACATCTGAAACACCGCACACCTTTACTCTTCCTGTTCTTTTTCCGTGTCCCCTGCCCGCTATCTTGATCACCTCTGATTAGCAACGCATGGGACGGAGCCTCCTTCTCTGCACTCTTCTTCTTTCTCATCTCATGAGCAAGTAGAACCGCAGTGATGTCCTCCGTCTTGATGCTATCCTTGCCGTGACGTCGCCGTGACGTGACGGATGCTCATAGGGCGTGGCGGCGAATATAGAAGAATAATAGCCTTGTTTTCATCGACAATCTTCACATCTAGCTGCCCTAGATCCGTGACCAACCGATTGAAAACATCCACGTGTTCTTCAGATCAGCATCCTCATGCATCTTCAAACCCATACAATTTCGCCAGATATGACTTTTGTCGGTAAGGGTTTTGGACATGAACCGACTAGCCAACTTATCCCAAATTTCCTTCGGTGTCGTCAACCCCATGACATGGTACATGACTGATCTAAGAGACATACCAGATGGTGGAAGTACGTCAGATCAGATCTCCTCCCAGTCATCATCTCCTACCTTCTCCAGCTTGGTCTCCCTGAGAGCCGTCACAATCCCCTGTTGCACCAAGAGATTCTTGACCCTCATTTGCCACAAACCGAAATTGCCAGAACCGTCGAACTTCACCAGATCGAAATTTGTACCTGTCGGCTTCATCCTACCGACCTGCGATTCAACCGGCCCCTTGTCTTTGCCAGTTTTATCGCCAGATCCGCCTGACATCTTGGACAGATCACCAACAGCCTCCTCGAACGCCAGAAAATTGCGCTCAAACGACTGTTCTTGCTTCTTGTGCAGATCTAAATTTTCTCTCCTGAAAAATCCTCTTCTGCACCTTGGATTGTTCCCCTTTGACTTCATTGGCTTTGATTATATACTACTGCCCACGTCCCTGTCTTGGCCTGGAATCCAAATCGGAAATCACAAACCGAAGCAAAAACTCCCAAACTTTGTTTTCCTTCCTCGACTCCGATTCCTACCCAGCAACCGTGTCCATCCTGGACACTGCCTCTTCACGTCTTCATCTCGCCCGAGTCTTCAACGCCGCCGGTGGCCCCCGTTGCTGGCTGCTCCATGCTGTCGGTCGTACCGCGCCCTCCCGGCCGAGCCCGCCGCCGCACTCGCCGCTCCACTTCGAAGGCGCCGCCACCTTGCCCGGCCCTGCGCCCGCACGAGCCAACAGACCGCCTCGAAGGCGCCATCGCCGTAGCTCCGGGCCCTCCCGCGCACGTAGCGCGCCGCCCAGCATGCCTCGACTCCCGCGTGATGATGCCGGCTCCCGCGTGACGACGCCAGACTGGATCGGCTGCTCCCGCGTGACGACGCCAGCACGAAGCAACGCGAGGAGAAGAAA
Source organism: Guadua angustifolia (assembly GCA_036346375.1). Classification (NCBI taxonomy): domain Eukaryota; kingdom Viridiplantae; phylum Streptophyta; class Magnoliopsida; order Poales; family Poaceae; genus Guadua; species Guadua angustifolia. Next base: position 70,565,320 of record CM070500.1, on the reverse strand, counting down.
ACTGGCACTGGCGGTCGGGAGAACTCGAAGCTACGCGAGAAGAAGAAAACAATGGCAACAAATCCAGCAGCTTCCAAGCGCACAGCCAAAAAATATCTCTCACACAAAAAATGCTATGTGCACACCAGCTTGTTCTCCCAATTGTTGCTTCCAGGGTAATTTTCCCAGCCAATCCTCCGCCAAAGCTTCGCATACTTCATACACGAACCATGTCACACCTGCGCAACATCCATGGCACAATAATTACTCGCCGTGTCATGATGTTTACCTCATGTAACATCCGGTCGCATCACTGCTCCCGCCCGCTCCGATCTCACGTCTGATCGAGAGCGCCGAAGTCGCCGCCTATAACGACCTCGCCAGCCACGTTGTTGGCCCGATTATCACGCCTGATAATCCCCGCCAACTGTAGCCCATCGAACGGTTCAAGCCTCCCGCCTGAAGTGTTCGACTCCACCGACCGAAAACGCCGATCGCCGCCATGCTCCACCTTGCACCAGATCGAGTAATTTTCCTGGCGCCCGTCGAGCATGAACCTCATGTCTCCCCCTTGATCTTGCGCATTGCAACCTCAGCTCTGATACCACTTGTTAGGAAAAACAGGGCCGATACCAATGTAAGATCAGAACGACACAAGGAGACACGATGTTTGGTAACGCAGTTCGGCTTGCGCCTACATCTGCGGGGCTCTGATTATGGGCACTCCTCCCCAATTAACAATACCGCAGCATACCGGCTACATGGAGCACGGCCACAGCAGGCCACACCCCCTTCTTTGCCTATGCTACTATTGTTAGTCGTTGCATCGATTACACCAGGGCTGCACCCTTTATATAGAGGACAAGGACATAGAGTCCGACTCCCACTCTATCTCCCCCTGCCTATTAAAACACAGAGTCCAATTGTAATCATACTTGTACACATATTCGACACAAACCCTAACATCAATATGAGATCACCCTGACAATGAAGGCAAGGGTCTTGCTAGAGCTGGTCTTGGGTCCTCCAATGGTGCCACAACTATAGACTGGAGACTAGAAAGCCGTACCGGCAGAGGCCTGCCCAGCTGCCCTGCCGACTACCACCAGCTTTTGTCGGTTCGGCCACAAGGGGCAGCGAAAGATCTGGTCCTCGGTGTCTGGTGTTGCATCCTGGCCTCTGCCGATTCAGCCATAAGGGGCAGCGCCAATAGTGTATATCGACCTCGGTGCCTGGTGCCGCCTCCCAGCCTCTGCTAATCCCCTGCCAGCTTGCTGCGCTGATGCCTTGCGCCGTCGCCAGAGTGGAGAAGGGAAAGGGAGAGCTGGAGGGAGCTATGTAGCGGCAAATCTGGACCCCAACCCCGGTGCCCGACGCCACCTCTCGACCTCCGCCTCTGCCAGTTTGGCCAGAAGGGATAGCACAAGTAGCTGATCTGGACCTCGGTGCCCGGCGCCGTCGCCAGAGAGAAGGGAAAGGGAGAGCCGGAGGGAGCTACGTAGGGATGGCAACGGGTCTGGGTACCTCCGGGTCCAGCCTCTGTGGACCCGGACCCGAAACCCGAAATGTGGACCCGGACCCGGACCCGAAATCAGTCACGGGTCCAAACATGGACCCAGACCCGGACCCGACGGATACCCGGACCCGAACGGGTACCCGGACCCAATTTTGGACATGTATTAGTACGTTGATTCCGCTTGATTAGTACGTTGATTCCGCTTGACTTCAATCAAAGTCCTTCGTTCCTTCCTGGACAGGTGCTCCTCATGCGGCAGCAGCAAGTGTCCAACTCATGCGCAAGTGTGCTACCAACGCGCCAACTCATGCACCAAGCCGCCAACTTGAAAAGAGATGGAATGGCAAAAATCAGCGGCAGCAGGATTCGAACTCAGGCCCGGCTAACTCATGCGCAAGTGTGCTACCAACACGCCACGCACTAGCTTGTGCTCCTTCTATCCTTCACATGAATATATTATTTCAATATTTCGGGTCCGGATTTGGGTACCCACGGGTCCAAAATGAGACCGGACCGGACCTGACCGAACCGAAATAATATACCCGTGGGTCCAAATTTGGACCGGACCGGACCATCGGGTCGGTACCCACTGTACCGGACCCACGGGTATTTTTGCCATCCCTAGAGCTACGTAGCGACGGATCATGACCCTACCCTTGGCATCGCTCGGCCTCTGCCTCCGCCGGTTCGGCCATAAGGGGTAACGCCAATGGCTGATCTGGACCCCGGTGCCACCTCGCGGCCTCTGCTACTAACCTGCTGCCATGTGGCCATGTGCTGTCGCCAAGAGGAGAAGGGAAAGGGAGAACTAGGGGTGAAAACGGGTCGGATATAGACAGGTAGTAGGTTATCCCATATCCTACCCTAATATTTTTTTCCCGGATACAGGATGGGTACGGGTAATGAAAATGAGGATGGATCAGTACTGATCTGAGTATTTACTTTAACAGGTAAACAACGGTACCGTGTATTAACGAGCGGGTAAAAAACGAGTATCGGATATTTTGTCGAATAGTACACGAAATAGTAGAATGAGAACATGTGATGAAACATATAGTTCAATAATCACGTAGTTTAACATATAGTAGTCCAAGTAAAACATAATCCAACATAGAGTTCAAAACAAGACACATAGAGTCCTCTTTGATTTTCTGTTCTTGATAATCGGGTACCCAAAAATGCAAAAAAGATCGGGTACCCGTACTTGATCCGTTTTATCTCGGGTAGTATCAGATACTGCTCATCCCGTATCCTACCCGTACCCGCATGCATCTGATCGGGTACGGATACGGATATGAATACTACCCGTTTATTTTCGATATGGGTACTACCCATCTGTTTTGGATAATTTTTCTTTCGGATACGGATACGGTTCGAAATTACCCGACCCGTTTTCACCCTAAGGAGAACCAGAGCGAGCTACGGGAATGGCAGTAGCCGTGTTGTTTTGCCGATTGGAGTCGAGCCACGTAGTGCAAATGAAGGTGGGCCGAGCTGTGATGTATTGACGATTGGAGCTGAGTTGGACAGCCCAAAATGCTAAATACGTATTTTTAGCTTCCTTCCTAGTATATATACCTAATATACCTACTAAATACTAGGTTTTTTACCAAAAATTTTAGGTGTATATCTGTAGACCAATGTCCCAATACTAGATACACCCCTAGATTTAGGCATCTAAGGATGCAAACATGAACCCACATCCTCATTCTTTGATGCAGTATTTTGTAATCACGCCAATGATGCTACATATGATTTCGTCCGACGTTGCCTGTGTTCTCGTGACTCCTGAGTCTTCCATTGTCATCGCAACGGTAATATCCCAAAATTTTGCTAATTTGGATTTAATGTGCATTATGTGAATTTTCTGAAGTTATTGGATTTTTTGGATTTTATTTGAATTTATTTAATATTCTTAATTATGGCATATTGTTAAAACTAGATAAATATTGAGAATTTTAAATAAAGTTTTGCCAAAAATATTTTATTTAGGTTTCTAAAGTCTTAGAATATTTTCTAGAATTTTTTTTGAATTTTTTATGACATTTTTAATATTTTATTTGGCTTTGTTTATTTTATAGAATTATTTAAATTGGAAAGGTATTTAAAAAGCCTTGGAATAGTAGCAGGCTGAACCCATGTAAGCCCGACCCAGTGGTCACTGTGCAGCTCGGTCTATGTAGCCCAATCAAGCCGTAAGCCTAGTCATGGCCGTTGGATCTCTGTTCATTGATTTGGATTGTGCCACGTAGACTCTAGCGATTTCAGCTGTTGGATCGATATCGAATGCGCATGGTTAGATCATGCAATTTCATAACCCCAGTGTTGCTAGCTGTTGGATCAAGATTGGGCAATCAAGATGAAACGTACCAGTTCGGGACTTTAGCGTATCTCAGCCGTTAATTTGTTGCGGGCGGTTTGGATTGATCCACATAGCTTTGCATCCCAGCCATTCGTTGTGCCACGTGTCGTGGCATAGAGTCATCTTTTTTTTATTGCATCTCGGAGTAGAGCTTCGTAGCCGCCGTGGACACCGTCTCTGTCCTGACTACAACGCTTTGCATGCACTTCTTTGGCTGAAGTGTAGAATAACTAATCTACACTTGTGCGAAGATTAGTGTAGAATAACTAATACCTTCATATATATATTCTACTCTCGGGAGTAGTTACTCCCTATGCCGTATCTCACAACATAGGAAGTATCTCACAAAACGAAGGGTATATATATGTAGTATACAAGTATATAAGACTATCTAGTTTGTACGTACTTTGTTCAGAGGTGGTATGCATATTTTTTGGACATACTCCTTTTTATATGTGTATATGAAGGTATTTGAAAAATACATTAAAAACTATATATTCCCTTGAAATTTTTTCATGTGGCTCATATTGAAGTATCTTATAATTAGTGTATGAGTGTACCCAAAGTGAAAAAGAAGTATTGCAAGTTTGTTTAGGTGGCATCTTAGAGGTAGAAATAACTACTCCCAGGAGTAGAATGTATATATATATATATATATATATATATAGGAAGCCTCTTTTCTACTCCCGGGAGTAATTACTCCCTATGCCGTATCTCACAATGTATGGGGTATCTCGTGTGACGGAGGGTATGTACGCGTAGTATACGAGTATATAAGATCATCTAGGTGGTATGTACATTTTTTAGAGGTGGTATGTATATTTTTGGACATACTCCTTTTTATGTGCATATATGAAGGTATTTGCAAAATATGCTAAAATCATGGACTCCTTGCAATTTTTTTCATGTGACTCACATTGGAGTATCTTATAATTATTGTATAAGTATACCCAAAGTGATAAAGGAGTATTTCAAGTTCGTTTAGATAGTATTTCAGAGATGGGAGTAACTACACTCGGGAGTAAAAGATATTTTTCCTATATATATATGGGGTATCTCGTGTGATGAAGGGTATGTACGCGTAGTATACGAGTATATAAGATCATCTAGGTGGTATGTACATTTTTTCAGAGGTGGTATGTATATTTTTTGGACATACTCCTTTTTATGTGCGTATATGAAGATATTTACAAAATACGCTAAAAATCATAGATTCCCTTGCGATTTTTTCATGTGGCTCACATTGGAGTATCTTATAATTAGTGTATGAGTATACCCAAAGTGATAAAGGAGTATTTCAAATTCATTTAGGTAGTATTTCAGAGATGGGAGTAACTACACCCAGGAGTAAAAGATATTTTTCCTATATATATATATATTTGCATATATATGTGTGTATATATATGGTATATATACATATATGTGCGTATATGTATATGTACATACATATATGTCTATATATGCCAAAGGGGATACTGTAGTAAAAAAATTCCCAAATTTATACTCTCTTCGGTTCAAAAAACTTTTCGGTTTAAGATACATGCAGTTAAACTTTTAAAACTTTAGCTATTAATATCTTTTTAAATATTTAGATTGGATGCATAAAAATCATATGCGTAGATTCCTTTTGAAATGTACTTTCATAATATTATAATTTTATTAAATTTTTAAATATATTACAATAGAAACTAGTGTTCAAAGTTGAGTTTTGGAGACCGTGTCAATGTCCAAAACGATAACTATTTATGACCGAAAGAAATAGTAAGAATCCTTTTAGAGATAGATTCAGATTCACACACAAAGAAATAGACTCCAATCATAACTCAACAACCTGATCAAGAGTCCGGTTATATCTTAACATTTTTTTCTTTTCCTCATGTGGTAGGGTTCAAAATCCTGATAAAATTTTGAAAACTTTAGAAGAGATTTCGGATTTTAGCAGGGTCGATATTCTAAATCTCGATGGAATAAAAAATTGAAAATTTTAGAATTGCTCCAGTACTTTCAGCAAATTTCATCAATATTTCGGCCTTTTGGACCGAAATTGCATGAAATTGGACCGGTTTTGATGTTTTTAGGACCGGATATCACTCTAAATTTTTGTAGAGAATTGTAATGCTTTTTATAAGGAATACATGTAAAAATTATATATATATATATATATATATATAGGAAGGCTGTTTTGTACTCCCAGGAGTATGTACTCCCATACTTGCATACCGTTGATTGGCTTTGTGATTCGTGTTGGCAAATGGGTGGATTATTAAGTGGATACATCCATTAGTAAGTAGCATTATCACTAATGCATGCGTAACAAATTCAGTTGATGCGCACGCTTTTGCCGCTGGAAATGAGTGCAGTTGCAACTACCGCCCCGTTAGCCGCATGCAAATTTTTTTGACGCTGATAATGTAGTGTCGGTGTTTCGTATAACCGGTAAGTAAATTTGTAAGTATAGGGGATCACGCGCCCCCTCTCCTCGAATGGTTAGGCTAAAGAAGCCTCGAATGAACACTGGATCGGGCTGAGGAGTCTCAGATTTATACTGGTTCGGGCTGAACGTCCATACTTCCAGTTTGTGGTGGAGGATCTCGTTGATTGGGGTATGGCGGATTACATGCGAGGACTAAGGACAGGCCCTTAGCACTCGTCGTCCGGCAATGGCTCAGGAGCTTCGATCGATCGTTCGGTCGGGAGAGCAAGCGAGGTGGGATATGGAAGAATGAGGGGATTCGCCCCGTTGTCGGGGACCCTGCCTCCCTTTATATAGTCGGAGGGGGCAGGTTACACGAAAATTTGGAGAAAAGAGGTAGGGGTATGCTATGCCCTGGAGTCTTGGTCTTCGGTCCTGGTGACTGACGAGTTGCTGTTTACCCATGCCGGGTTGGTAGACACAATGGATGGTGCTTCATTGGGAAGGCGCGCGCCTGCCTTGTACTTGCTTGTCAGATGCTGACGCCGTCTATGTTGTGCCTTGGCACGACCTCGGTTGACGCGCTTCTTCTTGTACTGGCAAGGGCGAGTGGATCGGCATTTGACTCACGCCCCCGCCACCTTGGGGAAGAGCCACCAGCCCCAGCATGGTTGTCGTGTCCATGGGGCAGGTGACCGGCTTGGTGCCGACCGATGATGTGGCGGGGGTCGTCAAGCTCGAGCTCCTTGGGGCTCGACAGCCTGGTCGGGCAGTGAGGGGCACGACCAGCCGACAAAGTCGGAAGCGCTCCTAGGAGGCCTGGTCGGGGCCGAGGGTCCTTCGGGGCCCCTTGGGGCTAAGTGGTTTATTCGGTGATCCAACCAATATTCAATGATAATCCCACCTTGCTGTGGGAACGGAGACTCGGGTAGTACCCTCTCCCGCCTTCGGCAGCATCGCTGATTTGGGTTCCGAACCCATATGACTGAGAGAAATACGGGCATGTATACTTTGCTGTGGGGTACCCCTGGTATGAGTATTCGTCATGTAGTGTGATTGATACAGCAAACCAAGGAAACACCATCATCTGAATTGGCATGGACTGCGAATTGGCCTTGAAGATTTCAGGTATGACAATTAATGGAGGACCGATTGAAACTCTTGCTTCTGAAATTGCAGCGCGAGAGGTGGATATTGCTTCTGAAACTGCAGCGCAAGAGGTGGATTTCAGGTATGTTCTTATATTGTTTTTGATAGCAGTGATTGCAGATGAAAATAATGGGATAGCTGTCTCGTAGTATCGAACTTGGAGTGGCTGTAGTACGTAGTTAAGGGACACATCATTGCTTTTTCTCAGATTTTGATAGCAATGCAAATACCTCGGTTCTTTTCAATGGCATATACCCCTTTTCTTTTCAATTGCAAATCCCTACTCGAATACTCTGTTCTTTTCAATTGCAAATACCCCTTTTCAATATATGGGTTAATAAAAAAATAAGGGGGCAATTTAAAGGGTGAAAACCATTCTGACTTTGAAATGAAACTGCGAAATGCAAAATTTAAATGCTGAGCATAGTTGCCAAAGTATCTTGTGCAACAAAATAAGTATCTGCTTCTAAATCAAAGTAGCATACTTCTTAAAGGAGTATCTGCTTCGCGACAATTTAAGAAGTATTATGCTTCAATAAAAATAATAGAGTTTAAGAAGTAGCATATAAACTATGGTAGATAGGAGTATACAGGTTAGCAAAAAGAGTATATATATACACACATGGAAAAAGTAGTATATATATTAGATACATACGGACCGTGGGAGAATAGGAGTATACTGACTTAGTTAGTACATGAATAAAAGGAGTATATGAATATAAATATATATATATATATATATATATATATATATATATAGATGCATCTGGACGTTGAGAGCGCAGGACTACATAAGGATATCTCTTATGTACAATCTAAACACTGGCTTCAGTATAAACAATTCAGAAAAGGGTATCACTGTGAAAACAATGCAAAAAATCACACTAACAAAATCATTAGGAAGTAAATTAGCATTTCCAGAAAAGGAGAGCAGGAGTTTGTTATGTTAGAAATAGAAAAAAAGACTATTTTTGTCAATAATGCAGCCGATTCTGAAACTCGTGTACTACTTAAAAAGGTTCCCCCTTCAATTATCAGGATAACGTATCCCTTCCTCCCACTCCATAGTCCATATACCTTTTTTCCAAACACAAATACTGAATAGAAAATTCAAGCAACAAGTTTGGCAATGGGATTATGCTATGTTACAATTCATGAAAGGGGGTATATTACTGACAGAGTGCACCTTCATATTAAAGACAGATGCCATGAAATGGGTAATTAGGCATACGCCAAATTAGCAAATAGCTATACAGGATGGCATCATATACCTATTTCCTACCTAATTTTGTATTTCATAATCTGATCATGAACACTCGGACCACAATGAAACAAGAAGTACTGCATTCATATACCCAATTCTGTGCAGGTTAGAACTAATTTAATTACGTACATCTGGTGTTGATCTGCATGATTCTTGCCCACCTGCTTGCCATATACTATTCTTCCTTGTTAATATACTGATGCTTAATGCTTTGATCGGAAACTGTCGTCGTCCGTGAACTGTTAATTTATTCATATGTAGTCAATCAATCTTATATGTAGATTGGACAGAGGGTACTCCTTCTGAAATTGAACACAGCAATCTGATTAGTTAGTAAATTTCGAAACCCCAATTTGGCGTTGAGAAACGGAATATTTCAGAATATGACACTCAATTCGTGTGCCTCTTTAGCTGTGTGTATGACATATAGAGCCATCTGAGTCAATGACTGTGGGCCAGAGTGTCAAATCCTTGAGAAACCAGTGCTAAAGATGTAAGTTTCCAAATAGGAGACCCGACCTAGCTAAAGATTGGATACTATCTTACTTGGAGCGGGTGTAGTACGTAGTTTAGGGACACACCATTGCTTTTTATCTGGTTTAGATAGGAGTATCTCTTCCATTTGCAATGATACTCATTAATACTACTCTGCGTGGTTAATATACTGATGATGAATGTTTTTATCGAAAGCGTAAATCATTTGTGGAATGGTGACCTCGCGTGCGCGTCGCGGCTTCTCGTCCGCGCCGCCGCCGCATGACCTTCTCTCGCCGCTGCCACCGTCTTCCTTCTTCGCCGCCTTTCCTGCAGCCACGAAAAAAAAGATCAAACTTAACTCCGACGAGAACAAGCGGAGCTGCAACACGTGGTCTTGAGCTGATACATACCTTGGACGCTTGCGGGGCGGGTCGGCCTTGCGCTTGGAGGAAGGGGGGGGGGGGTGGGGGACGGGAGGACGGGAGGGGAGGCGAGGCGGAGGAGCGGCGGGCGTGGTCGGCAGGTCTGGTCGAGGGGAACATCGGCGGAGGCATCGGCGCATGGGGTAGCAGGAGCTCCATGGCTCAGGAAGTCGGGAGCCCAGAGAGGCCGTGAAGGAGCCACCACCTCCTCCTCGGCTTGTGGAGGAGGACCCCACAGCGGAGACGGCGGGGCAGGGGCATGGAGCTCGCCCTGGCGGGAAGCTCTGGCGGCGGCGAGGGGTGGCGCATGGCGTGGCGTGTGAGGCGAGGCGCGGCGTTTGGAACGAGAGAAATGAGGGAGGCGGAGGCGAGGGAGAATAGTGGCGGTATTTATAATCTCCGGTGAAGGTTCGAAGCACCTCCGAGATCCTTTGCCGACGGAAATGGGTATCGCGATTGGAGCACCGCCAAGATCCTTCGTCGATGGATGTGCGTCTCGCGAGTGGAGCGCCGCCGGATGGGGGTTTCCTGCGCAGCACCTAAGAAGAACGCAACAATACGCGACGCCTCCGAGATCCTTCGCCGACGGATATGCGCCACCGAGATCCTTCGTCAATCGATGTGCGTCTCGCGAGTGGAGCGCCGCCGGATGCGGGCTTCCTGCGCAGCACCAGAAGAACACAACAATACACGATATCTATCCCGATTATTACGATTCAATCTATCCCGAAGAGTCTATCCCGAAGATTAGATCCAGTCAATACGGGTTCAACCCGATATTGCTAGTGACGGGAGTACATACTCTCGATGGTATGCTTCCATTTTCCTATATATATACACACACACAAGTTTGCTTTTTGAACTGAATTATAAGAGTGTGTTTGCTTTATGCATGCAGGTACATGATTTTCCTGTGCTAAGAAAAAGGATTCTACACTTGGCACCAAGATATGTTATATGTTGCCTCTTGCCTCATTACATGAGATTTGTAATTACCTCTCTTCTTTCTTGATTGTTATTTGTTAGAGTTGCAAACTTTACTGAAGATGTGAAGAAAGAACTCGAAGACCCAGATAGCAGGCGGTAACCAGCTAGATGGCTTGTCATCCAATTGTGCTTGTAATCAAGAATTTGACTATGATTGCTTCAACTGAAAGCTCCTAGTTAGAATTGATATTTACTATGTACTTCAGTTTGTGTCAAATTTGATAGTTCTGATTGAGCACAATATAAATATTGATGCTTGTGCAAACAATCACTAACTTAAATGATTCATTCATATACATTTTTCCTTGCTTCAAAGCTATAACTTTGGTGAAGTCATGGGAAAGAGAAACTTGAGTATAGAAAACTAGGTAAACACTCATTCATTTTACTAACTATGCATGCTATATCATAGGTGAGGTATCGCACATTCTTGAATGAACATTGGAAAGAGGTAATAAAATTTAGGGACTAATGAATTTCGTTACTAGTTCATTGTGTACCTCTTAAGCATATCTATTTGTGCTTTGTAAATACTTAGTATTTTGTATTCAAACATACAGGAAATATAGATAAATACTTGCATGATTTTTTTCATATTTTTTTCCGATTTTTTTCTTACTTCGGGAGACCATTCGCAGGAAGGAAAATCACTGAAATTTCGACGAATTTCTATGATTCCGACTGAAATTTCAGAAATTTTGATTTCAAATTTACCAGATTCAAATTTATTTTTTGAATTTCATATCGATTTCAGCTGAAATTTTAAAATCTCATTGAAATTTTGGATTTCAGCCGCCTTCAAGATGTGATTCGAAAATGAAATTAAAAACATTAGTCCAACCTCTCTTGACTAGGCGTGCGGCACGATAAATCAGCCTGTCCATAGTGCGAAATCTACTCATCGCTACACGAGTGGTTTGACCGATCGACCGTCCGTTCGTCTTAGCCATGATCTGCCGCTGCTATCTGGTACGATTTCATCTATCTTGTGACGAAGTGTTGTGGAAGGGAGAAAGGTTATGGGCGAGATAAGGCTTGACTTTTTAAAGTCAGCAGGACGTTTTTTTTTACCACTAATTTTTTTATCATATATTAAAAAAAGTTATGAAAATGCAATATTATAAAAGTATTTTTCAGGGCAAATTACTTAATACCATTTTTATATATTCAAATAATATGTTTTAAACAATACCTTTGATTAAAATTAATAGGAATTGTCTGCACGCATTCTAGCGTGTCACTCTTGTGGGACGAGAGGGAGTGGATTTGATGGGCTATGGTTCCGACGCTGCCTTATTTTTCTCCAGGTGCAGCTAGCTTGTGAGCGGTTATTGTTCTCCAAGGTTGTGAAACCACGTGATGAAAGCTGGTGTGCAGTGCAATGCTCTATGCATGCTTATTCTCATGGGGGTCAGCCCAGGCCTAAGTCTCAAGCTGACCTAAAGGTTATTAGGATAGTTTATAAATTTTTATAATTTTTTAAGAGAATTTGCATAGACTTTTTGGGCCAAACCTCGGGTCTAAGCTCTCGGGTAGCCCGAGGTCTGACTCCACCCCTGCTTATTCTATTGTATCAAGGCGAATGAAACTAGATACATGTAAAAGAGAGTTTTACACCCCTAGAGAGGTATGGCATGTATGAATAACTCCCATTTTCTAAGGAGGTACCAAACACGAGATCTTCTATGGTGTTTGGAAAATACCTGAGGTGCCTTTACTTAAAAAGAAATCAACAGTTGATAAGGACAATTTAGGAAGATTGTTAGCACCCTTGTTTGGCAATATATAACCAATTTGTAAGGCTTAGGATAAAATTAGATTTCTAGCTGATATCGGTTCAAATAAGGAATTTTCAAGAGATAGATGCCGATATGGTTCATGGCTTGTGAGGAATCGGAGAATGATACGATCAGTCTACACGCTATAAAAGGGGTAATGAAGCGAGCCAGAAACAACAACTAACAATCAATCAAACAATTCGTATATACTTTTATTTACTTTCTGTCAACTAGGAGTAGTTTTAGATCTAGCAATACTTTGTTGTAATTCATTCTTAATCAATAAAATTGTGTATCGCCGATTTTAATCATCTTCGATTTACGCTAGTTATCCTAGGTTTGTTTTGTACTGATTTTATTGTGCATCGCCTTTTTGAGAAAACAGATCTTTACCTATCGTCTAGTCGGCTATAACAACTGCTTAGACCTGTCTAGCCGATTGTGTCATCCAATCGGCTGTGATACTTATTTTTGATTAATCTTGTTTAAGCCAATTGAATCGGTTAAACGACTATTTCAATCTATCTTGCCGATTACAGAATCAAATCGGCTGGCACGCTTTGAACCTTCTTGAACCCAGTGTTTGCGTGTATTGAAACCGATTGGCTCTTTTTGGTGCCAAGAAAGATGAAATTTTATAAACATGACTAATTCGGTTATTATTCTGATACTTAACTATCTTTCTTTTATGGTGTACGCACTAGCTCTTTGTCTCTGCTAGCCGATCATCGTTGTTTTTGATCTCTTGATCAGGTACTCCTCCAAAACAGCCTCATTTTCCTCCTTCCCCTTCTCCAATGGCCTTCCCCCAGACTCCCCCTTAACCTCCTCTACGCGCCCCCTTAGATCCATACGAGACAGGAAACTTGTAGTCTTCCCAATTTCCATCTACCTCCGTAACAATTGGTAAGTTATGGATAACTTGTGTAATTTATGTTGAGTTACATAGTCTAATGTTGAGTTGCCTATTCATGTGAAATTTCATGTTAGATTACTTAGTTTAGTGTTTAGTCACATGCAACATATCCCTCTCCCAGTCCAATCACCGCCGATGCAAAGGAAAGTTGCAAATCGCAAATGATAAACACCACGGTTTGCATGATTAGACGGACATGTGCTTCTACCAACTTGCCCTTCTCCGTCAGATTTGATAAAGATATATAATTACTTATCTAACATTTCATTTAATCTTTAAGTTAATACAGGACCAGCTGACCCACAATTTTAAATACCTTTAATTGTGAATCATACAATTGCAATTAATAAACTTACTTCCAAACATCATAGAAAGTCTCTTTTAAGGACAACAAATTTTCTCATGTAACTTGGAGGATGTTATATTTCGTCGGCTGAAATCGATTGTAAAAGCAGGTGCTCGGGCTAAAAGCTATAACCATGTGCTATCTGCAAACTAAAATCTTTTGACATCCACCTGCCTGTCGGTGCTGTCGTCTAGCCAAATCGAGACAGCCGCGCGGTGGGTAGCTGCTGTCCTGTAGCATGTCATGACGGTCCAAACACAACCCTTCGAAACGTGCCCTGTTGTTTATGGTGCCTAACCACCAGGCCTTACATAACCTTAACAATTGTATCGTACTGACCCATCCTGTGCATATGCCTACCATACCTATTGAGAAATGGGCCGACCTCAAAATACCTAGACTAATGCCAAAGCAGTGTCATGCCTATGTCGTGCCCATTAGCTCTGTAGCATATTGGGACGGCCCAAGCACACAGCCCTTTGAGACATGCCATGCTGCTCATGTTGCCCAACCACCGACCAAGCGTGACTGTGGCGACCCGCATAATTAACCCCTGGTAACACTGTCACCTAGAGTTAATTATATGGACCTCAGCACAATAACTAGTAAAACATCGGACATTCCGATGCTTTATTAGTTACTACACTGTATACAGAGTATTGCAAAAGAACAATAATTAGAGACTTACAAAAGAAGCTTTATTTCTTCCATTAGCCACGCAGCTATATTATAGTTCTTAGTTTGTACATAAGATATATTACAATAAAAGAACGACTAAAACCTCCTATTTCCCGCTAGACGACTAGCAACTGACTCGCTAGCGCGGGAATAAGGCCGGCTAGTACTACTACCTCCTCCTGATAGTAGTAGTAGTAGTAACCGTCCTCCAGCAAATCCTGCTCCTACGAACAATCCTCCACCCAGGTCTCAGAGGATGATCCATGCAATTCACTATCTAAGCAAGGGGAGATTTAGTAAGGGTAAGTACTAGATACTCAGCAAGCATAATAATAATAAATGCAGTAGATGACCTTTCCAGTTACCCTAGTTTCCTATCCCTTTCCTCCTACAACCATTCTCAACCCAAATTATCCCTTTTAGAGAATAAGCTTTTGTTTAAAGAGTTGCAAGTATTATATTTCCAAAGACCCTACTAATAGTGAGCATAACTTCTATAGTCTCCAATTCTGAAGACTGGCTTGAATTCAAGATTTTCCCCTGCGCAGATTTGTGCCACTTTACTCACAATGACACCCACAAGAGATGCCCCAGAACGTTTATTCTATTCCGGTATTAGTTCTCCACCCTGTACTGAGTATGGGGCTCATCTACTCTAGGTTACCCACCTCCGGTACAGTTTGTACTTTGATATCCTGCCAGTAGTACCCACCGGGCTTCAAATATACCGCCCCAAACCACATTTCTCAATCCGTCCCCCTGGGTCATACCAGCATTTCCCAGCACGACATACAACCTTACCCAATGTGGAGCAGCTAATACCATCCTAGAACAATCTTTTCTAACCGATTTCACACACTGTGGCTGGTACCAATTTACAGCTCATTACTCAATATTAGATTGCTATTATCTTATATGCCAGCCTATTGTAGAGGACCCCACCGGCGGCCTCCTTCTCATCGGCGTCCTCTACCCACCCATATTAACACACATACTCACGGCTCCATTCGTTGGACGAGCCAAAAGTTTATACCGACATCATATTGCCAATCCATTCATTAATCCAACTCGTTCCCATCAACCCATTTCACCAATTCATTTTTAATCTCTACCAATTTATCCATTCTTACAACCCACACCCTTCAATTCATACTTTTCATTCTAAAATATACATTTTAATGCAGTGATGGAATTTATTCAGAAAGTGGTAAAACAATTACAGAAATATGATCAAGTAGAATTGCGCTTGCCTGGAGTAGAATTTGGAAGTTCGGCCTCGCTCGAAAATAAATTTGGGTCTGATGGTGGATTCTGTTCTGGGTCTGAAAATTAAGCTATATTAATCAAATGCATTTGATTACATGTGAGTAGCACTTCCAATATTCTCAAATGACCAGTTTTGCTATTTTTCCAAAATTTGATATCTGTTTATTTATATGCATGCTTTACTTTCTATTTATATATTCTTTTTATGTCTAATGCAATACTAATGTGGATGATGCATGTGTGCAGGTATGTATTTCAAGTCTACTGCTCTTTTATTCTTCATAATGGACCATATTGCTTTCCGCTGCTAGATTTCTTAACATGGTTGGAAAATGGCTGACTGCTTCACTTGGCCAAGTTCTGGAGGCTATACTGCCTTTCTGGCTTTACTCGACTGCTTGGTCATCTGGCCAATTAATACTGCTAGTGTCAAGTGTTATTTCTGGAGTGGTTCATTCGGCTGCTACTCATTGGTTGAGCCTTACTATTGTTACTACTTGCTGTGGTTGATTTATTTAGCCGAGTGCTATTGCTGGAACTGAACCACTCGGCTCCTGGTCATCTATTTAGCAACTACTGAATTGAGCCATTCGGCTCTTGCTGCCATCGAGTATTACTTCTCTCTCCCTCAAGCAATGCATTCGGCTGGCTCTCCTCTCCACTGCTGACTACTAGCGCCTCCTCTCTCCTCTTCCTGGCACCGACTGCTGCTACTCTCCATCCTGCGCCCACTGGTACTCCTCCCCTCTCTTCTTCCTGATGCATGGATGCTTACTCCCCTGGTGCTGATCTACTCCCCCCCTCCTCTACTTGGCTATCCCCATGCCGAAGCACTTTATGTGCTCTAGAGCTAACCCTAGCTCATACAAAATTGGGGGTTTTGCTTCTTCTTTGATTTTTGTGACTGTTATAGTTTGGATCCACTGGTTTTTGTGATTTTGAGGTAAGATTACAAGTACGGGGTCTATGATGAATATGGGGGACTCTAGGTTGGGGGGCAAGGATGTCAATACTAGCTAGTTAGGATGCTTCCTTGCGAGCTATCGGAGTTCTCCTCACTGAGACCAAGTCAATGATGAATAAAATCTGAGACTATGCTCTTTTTGATCTACTGCTACTTCTTCTACTACCACCTCCCTAGTAGCAGTATACTTACTTGAGGTCCTAGCTGGCTGGGTTTTTGAGTTAAGGAAGGAGGTCGGGTTGAAGTAGAGGAAGTAGATTCCCTTCTCCTCCTGGCTCCCCGGCTTCCTCCTCTTGCTCCAGCCGACTGATGCTTGCTGTTCCTTGGCCGGCTGCTTGCTTGCTCCTTGGTCTGCTGCTTCTTGCAATGGGTGCTGGTGTGGTAAGGAAAATGGCTATGTTTCCTGTTGTGAGGCTCTCGGTTGGAATGGTGAATGCATTTGAGTGCTTTAGTTATGGAAGGGGCTGCACCTAGTCTCATTCTCCCATGGCTTTTTGGCTGAGCTTGTTGCTCCCACGTCTGCCTAGGGCTTTGCGCTTGGTACAAGGGGAGCTGCACTTCCCTTTTACTAAGTTACAGTGCAGCTTTTTGGTTTTACTAAGTTACCACTCAAATCCACACTCTCTTACCTAACACTGTTGCTCCCATCCACTATCAGGTATGCATGCTCCTTTATGTAATGAATGACTGCCATGTGAGATGCGTATGCCTAATGAGCATTTTCTAATGCATAATTAATACTTAATCAAAGCGCTAATGTAATGCTTACGCTTCTTAATACATAGGTAATGGAGGGTTAAAGGGGAGGGTCCTCACAGTGACCCTAACAATCATACCGTACCACCCTGATCCGTGTTTACACGTGTCTTGTCTATCATGCCACGGGGTGACCTCGAAATACCCCCGGACCGATGCCCACGATCTAAGCCGCTATACTGCTAGTGCTTCTCGCGTGGCCCGGCGAGAAACACCTCGGAGGAGTCTGCGGTGGGCCACGCGATGAGTCGGGCGGACGCCGACGGTTTCCCTCGTGCTCACCCGCACGCGCGACGCCCAAGCCACGCGAGGAGCTGGAACGAGGAGACCACTCGGGTGATTTCGTGGGCACGTTATGCCGGCCACCGGGCCGGTTTGTGATGTACTCAGGCCAAATCAGGTCTGTGTCTAAGAGATTGCATATCAATTTTACCTGACGTCGATACAGAAGCAGTTTCAAGTCTTTATATCTACATATCTGTTTCTCTAGCCAAACAAAACTAGCAAACCATCGAAAAGGGTCTAAGGCGAGTTTCCCCTCTTACAAAGCAAAAAACAGTCGGCCAACATTGGAGACGAGAAGCGCTCAAACTAGCAACAGCTTTTTGCCCGGAGAGTAGAGCGACACAGCTCCGAGCTTAGCACTGGAGTACTTCCTGTAGACCGCCTTGTGCTTGCTCTCCGGTGCCGCCGAATGGAGGCTTATCAGGCGCCTCGCGCACTCCCTGCATCACCAATCAACCGAGAATTAAAAAGCCTCCGATGAAAGACTGCTGAAATGTAGATGCACTGTGATGGCTAGTATAACCAAAGGAAAACTTGTACCAGGTACACAAAATGTAAATGGATCTTTTTCAAAAAAAGTGTAAATAGATACCACTAGAAAGAAAGCGCTAGTATGTGTAATTGGATCACAAGTACTCTTTCCAAACTTAAATGCATAAAAAGTTTAGAAAGCATAACTTAAATGCATTAGTGAAGCAAAATTGAATTCAAAGCTTGCAGATGGACTACTTAAATGCATAAAAAGTTTAGAAAGCATAACTGTTCATTATGGGAGTTCATCTAATTACATTGAACTATTGTGGATGGCACATGCAATCAAATCAAATGTATGGCATAGCAGGACTAATCTTATACATGTAACTGGTAGTTAGCTTCAGTAGAATAGGAAAGTTCAAATGACAAACTTAGTAATCAAGCAAACCAAGTAAAATATCGGTACTATTGAAAAGTTGGTTTTCAAAGAATGGAAGGTTATTTTTTTTTTTGAAGAATGCACATTCATGAGAATCTCCCTGAGGTACACTGGCTAGCGAGGACAGTGATCACCTGGCCAGCCAGGGTTCGAAAGCATCACTACCTACAATAGCGAAGCTAGGGAGGACGTCTCTCCCCCTGGTCTCGTTATTTTTTAAGAATTCACATTCATTAACAAGCAATAATCTGATTACAAGAGCATGTGAGGATCATAATTCAAAATACAGTTCAAGATTGATTTAAATAATTAGATTGCACTGGCAAGTTTGAGTCAGGAAGAAGACATACAGCAATTGTGACTCAGCTAAGCCAGTGTGGTACTCCAGAATATCACTCCACAGTGGACTCATGTCAAGGGTGCACCGAGCAGCATAGACAGCAGCTGCTGCAGTCACTGATGGGGAGTAGACAAGCATCGAGTACTGAACCAATGCAAGTTCAGCGTAGAAGAATGTCATGTTCTCCAGCTGCATTGAAGACAGGAAAAAAGAAGAAGAGGAATTGTGTATTAATCAATGGATAAAATTGCGATTAAATAACCGAAAATGGGTCATTATACCTCCTTGTCACTCATTGCAGCTTTCAAGTACCGAACGATGAACATGTACGTTGTCGGCACTGTCAAGTTCCACTGGAGCTTGTTCAGTATGGACTTCTCCTTGCTCAGAACCTGCTCCCTGCTAAAGGCATTGTCTGATATGCATAAAAAGTCCTTAACCTGTAGAGTTAGTTCAATTGTAAGCTAAAGAACAGAACTAGGCACAACTAGCACATTTAACAGCATACACCAATTGAACAGCATCAGTAGTATAGAAGTAGAACCCTACCAGTGGAGCCCAAATCTCGCTATCAACATGGCGCTTACGCCGACGAGCTGCAGCTCCTTTCTGGGCACACTCTCCATGGATAGGTACTGATCGATTATGTACACCGTGAGGTAAAGGGTTTCTGGCATAAGCATGAGTTTGTGGTGCACTTCAATGAGCCAATCAGTCAGGATTGCTCTCATTCTCTCATTGATATCGGCCTGTGAGCTCATGTAGGTGCAGAGAGGCCGGCAGGTACTCTGGACAAGTTGTAATAAAGCAAAATGACCACTGCTGATTCATAACTTCACGTAAAAGAAGTGAATCAGAAGAGGGTGAAATCAAGCTCACCTCAGTTTGCTTGTAGAACCTGTAGATGTCTTCAACGTAATCAACCACTGCAAGCTCATTGTGAGCATCAGATGCATCGATGTCGTACCTCAGCGCCTTCTTCGGGCTGGAGACCACCCCATCAGAAGCCTGCGTTCAGAACAAGAATTCAGCAAACGACTCTCAGGATGAAAATTCTTGAGCTTAGATGCCAGCACACATGATCAGATCATACCCTGCTGCACTTCGTCAGGATTGAGGTAAGCGTCTGGATTGGCGCCCTACGGGAGGCGGCTCTCTTGACTGTAGTTTTCTTCTCCCTCTCAGATTCTGAACTTATCACGATGACTTCGGGCTTCACTCTGTTGTTCTCCTTGGGTTGTTTGATTGCCTTCCGACATTTGTCAGCCGCTACGACACCTGCCTTCTGACGATTTGCAACAGCTAGAGCAGCCTGGCCATTTGTAAGATTACTGACGTCGGCAAGGGCTCGACGTCTTCCTGCTGGTTTCTGAACAACCACCGTGGTCTTTGGCCGCCTGACAAGCCTGGCAGCATCTGCTCAAGTTGGAATGTCAGAAGAGGAACAAAGAAAGTGAATCACGCATAGTAACAGTAGCTTGGGGGACATTGCAAAAGGGGAATTTTTTTTAACCCCAAATTAGGGGAAGAAGAAAATCCAAACGATTTTACCCAAAGTAGGGTTCAGGGAGCCTACTAATACGATTGCTAAGAACAAGAATCCCATGGAACGCAATTGACAAGCCAAGAAACGCAATTCGGCAGGTGAAATCTCAGAAGGACACGCGTATCAAGCGAATTCCCAAAAGGTGCCATCTTTATCACGCGAATGGGATAAGTATCCGAACTAGAACCCAAATGTCATGCATAAAGGAGAACCAGAGCGGCTATGCTACAAGAACCAAAAAAAAACACACCACGATTACAACGCAAGATACCGTCGAGCCCAGAGCCTGTCGTGGCAAACCATACGAACCTGCATCTTCTGATTGCGCTCCGGTCAAACTCGCGGCGCAAAGAAACCCAATCGGACAGGTAAAACCTCGCGAAGCACGCACATATCAACCGAATCTTCACAAGGTGCTCCCTTTATGACGAAAAGGGAACAAGAATCCCCGTATATTAGCACAAAACGAGCGCCGATCGAACTAGAAACCAGAGCAGCGATTCTGCAAGAATAACTCGATCAACGTATCTCGAAAAGCCAAGAGCCCCTTACGGCAACCAAGAAAAGGCCTCTGCCACGCCAAGAAAACCCACACGAGCAATTCATTCAGGAATCCCACGAACTCGCACCAACTAAAACAGCACCCGCTACGTGTCCTCCGCCGCGCTCGCGGAGGGGCCGAAAACCATCCACGCCGCCGCCACCGCATGACAATCCAACAAGAACATAGAACAAGCCAAGAAGGGCGGTGCCGAGGAGGGGAGACTCACCGCCCTTGTGTTCTTGAGCAAGAACAGCGTTGGCGCCCGCTTGCCTCCTCGACGCCATGGCCGCGTCCACAGGAGAACGGATGAACAAGCCCCTTAAGCCTCCTGTCTCTCCTCGAAATCTCGTCTCCTCTTGCCTTCACCTGTCTGTTCTTGCTCTCGAGGTTGGGGGCGGAGGGGGAGGTTTGAGCCGGGTCTTTGTAGGCGTTGGTTTCTGGGGGATTTTGCGTCGCGTCTCCAACGGTCATTTTTTTTAATGGAAACTGATGGCGTGATGGTGCCCGGATCGCTGATCCGACGGTCAAGATTCGCTACTCCGAATTTTTTTAGCCGTTTGGGTGATGAGTCGGTGGGTGAATACGGTGGCGGGCGCTCAGGCATGGGAAGTGCTGTGGCAATTTGGGTACGTGTACAAACAAAATCAAGACTGGAATTTATTTCTGTATCCATGGCTATAAACTATATGACGGTTTATTTCCACAAACAAGACACTGTGAAAACATCACAAGACTCTAACGGCTCTACGATTTTGCTAGAGATGTTTTCTACTCTAAGTGCTACATCTTCAATACGATGTTTATTGGCAATGCTGCAGTGTGGACATGAGGAACAAAATTCGGATGGGTCGGATGGCGCACTCACTGAACCAACTCCATCACTCATATCTTTTGCATTCCCTTGGTTTTGGGAAAATTGATTATGTGCGCACTCCAAAGATGAGCCCTTGTTCAAATGCCACTCTGGTCTTGGATCACTTTAAAATACCCCTCGAAAGGAGATCTTCTCGCCCACGATGCCATTCTTGCCATTTTGTTGCAGACGAAATCACTTATTCCTCATTTTGCCCCTCAGTCAAATTGCTCATACAGACTTTTGATTTGAAAATTTCGGACATGGGCAGGGCTCATATACCGAAACTTTTTTTCAAATCAAAAGTCTCGAACCAATTTCTTTTGAACTGAATTTTGTTGAACCAAAAATTTTAATAGAAAGTTCTCGACCCAAGAGTTCTTGAAATTTCTCCACTCGAAATTTTTCTAGTTTAAAATTTCTCGAGTTGATGTTTTTCTAGTTGAAAGTTGTCGATTTGGATTTTCCTGGATTGAAAGTTTCTCAAGTAGAAATTTTCCGAGTAGAAAGCTCTCAAATTGAAATTTTCAATTAATTTCCTTATTCAAAAATTTTCAAGCGATTTGAATTTTGCTGAGTTAAAAATTTCCAGAGTTTAGATTTTACGTAGTTAATTTTTGTCTTGTTGAATTTTTCCGAGTCGAAACTTGCTATTTAAAATTTTCTAATTTGAAAATTATATGTTAGAAAGAAAGGAACAGGGTGCCACTGAGGAGCAAAATGGGAATAAGTGATTTTGTCTGCAACAAAATGGCCGGAATGTCATCATGGGCGGGAAGGCCTCCTTTCGAGGGGCATTTTAAAGTGATCCAGGACTAGAATGGCATTTGGATAAGGGCTCATCTTTGGAGTGGCATATAATCAATTTTTTCCCTATCTACATTGCTCATCCTCCTCCGCGTGGCTCATCAACGGTAGGAGTTCGATGCCCAAGAGCCCGCCACCGAAGCCACGCTTCCTTCCCAACCTCTCTCTATCCTTGTCGTTTGCTCGTCGTTCTCTAGGAAGCTCTTATCAAAGCTCCACTCTACACGATAGTGGTGGGTTGTTGAGGCCTCCGGAGCTTAGGGGGTCAAATGGTGGTGGAGCTCTATGGTGAGAGGCGAGACCTCTTGAGCTCGAGTAGGGTGGAGGTGTGCTCCAGTCTCACCCTAGTTTAATCTAGGTCTGTAGGTGACAAGGCCTCCAACAAGGTCACTTCCTACTCCTACTACAAACTAATCTCTTTGCCACCACGGCTGCTTTCTTCAATGGCAGGTTTTGTTTTCATTCTCAATTAGAAATTTATCATAGCACATTCACTTGATTGTTTGTCAAAAAAATTTGTTTTGTCACATTGTGTCTTCTCAAATATGTTGCAGCAATAGGCATTGTAGCCATGTTGCCTTCTATTTTTTTCCAATGTTACAGTTGATATGAATTTGTTGTAGGTATCTAGTAATTTGTTGTGCATTTGCTCTAGACAACCTGATGTTGTATTGTACTAGTTCGTTATTTTATTGCAACTGTTGTCCCAATTTGCTGCATAAATATCTTCAAAATGTTGTGATGGTTGTAACAAAGTAAATTTGTTTTGTTTCGAACTTTTGTGCTAGTGTGCCTTGTCATGTTTATACTTGGACAAGATCGGTGTTTTTCAAGTGAATTTTGTTGATAGATTTGTGATTTCCCGTATTTTAATCAAAATTACTTTGATGTTATTTGTTGCCATATGGCACCGAAATGTCCGACAGAAAGCTGTCCGGGCACTAGTTGCCAGATGTTTTATTTGAAGTTTTAACTCTTGAGATTGATAGAGGGGCCAACAAGTCTTCGTAGTAGCAAGACATCAATAACTAATGGGTATGACCTCAAATTAACAAATTTAAGAACATCCTTCTTCGATATCATGTATCATCTTCTCCATCCACCTCCACCTTTCCCCCAGTCCCTCTTCTCTACTCCTCCCACCTCCCTTCTTCCCACTCTAACACAAAAAAATTAAAATTAGAATGTTTTAACTTTGAAAGTTTTAAATAGCAAGTTTCATCTCGAAAAATTAAACTCAAAAAAATTTAAATCAATTTCAAATCAGAAAGCTTCAACTCATAAAATTTCAAATTAGAAAATTTCAACTTGAAAGATTTTAAATCGCAAAATTGCAAATTAGAAATCTTCAACTCAAAAAATTATAAATAAAAATTTCTCAAATTAGAAAGTTTTAACTTGGAAAGTTTCAACTTAAAAAATTTCAAATTAGAAAGTTTCAGATAGAAAAGTTTCAACTCAAAATGTTTTAATCAAAAATTTCAAATTGCAAGTTTCAACACGAAAATTTTCAACTCTAAGAACTTTCAATTCAAAAACTTTCGGTTCAAAAAGTTTTCTTTTAAAATTCAACTCAAAAAATTTCAAATCAAAAACCTCAAATTGGAAAGTTTCAACTCAAACAAATCGGAAAGTTTCAATTTTGAAAACTTTCAATTCAAAAACTTTATATTCAACTAAGTTTTGATTAAAAAATTTTCGAAAGTGGTTAAAAAATACTAGTTCCGAAACCTTGGGGGAAATTTGAAATACAAAAACTATTTTGAGTTTGAGGGGAGGGGAATGGAGGAGAGGGGATGAAGGAGGTGCTGCCAGTTGTCACTAGAAGAAGGCCTTTGAGGGGGAAGGAAAGTGAGAAAAAAAAGTTATACTACTTGTCACAAGGACAAAGCTTTTAAGACGAAAGGTGCGCCACTAACCATAAGGAGAGGGTGCCTTCGAACTAGCAATTCCCATAACTAATTTTGCCCATTTTTTAATTCTATGCACCAATCAGAGCTTTTTTGATGAAATTGAGCACCAAACTAGACTTGAGCAATGTGACATGCCTTTTTAGGCTGGCCCTTGGCACGACTGGCCCATCACAGTCCAAAGTATGGCATGGTATAAATATCTTCGGGCTGAGCTAGTACGACATAAATAAACAACCATACTGGAATTGGAAACTTAACAAGATGGACGGTACAACACGACCGACTGGCCATGCCTAGGTCGGCCCGACATAAAACACGACCGACTGGCCATGCCTAGGTCGGCCCGACATAAAAGCAACCCTCTCATAAAAAACGTCCTATTTACAGCCTAGGCCATTATCAACTACCTTACTCTAGTAGCTCAGACCATCATCAAATACCACATCTCCCATTCATCTCCTCCTATAACCTATCCAACGTAGTCGCCATTTCTCCATACCTCCGCCATCTCCTCCTCTCTCTCTCTCCCCCACCCTCTTCCACCCCTGCTTCCTCTTTGTCGACCTAGAGTGCATGAACAATCTGGATATTCGAGAGTAGTTAGTATGTATGCATATTATCACTATACTCTTTTCCTTATCAAGAAAGCCCCACTCTAGGGTTTAAGGTTTTTAACCATACAACATTTTTTCTTAGGTAAATAAATAAAATTTAGTTTTTTTAAACAATTGTATGTATAGGATCCTCGTGGAGATTAATGCTTGCTCCTGTCACAGTATACCGTGGCCCAAAGCCTGTTTCGCCAGTGCCGCGTCGGGTTCCCACCTCTGCACCAAACTATGTTGCCACAATTCCTGCATGTCGTCCACCGCTTCAATGCCACCAGCCCACCACCGTCCTTCCGCTGCTCCGGTTCCTGATCGAGCCACGTCACCTCCTTTGACTGAAAACCCCAGCGGAGCAAACTTCGCCTCCAACCGCCGGCGACGACACCTCGCCGTGTGGAGGTGTCAGGATGTAACCAACTGTTGTGGCGGATGCAATCTTCTGCCTTCCTTCTATTTCTTGCTACCATACCACAAGTTCGACCGGGCATGCTGATCATTGAATAGATTAACCGCACTAATCGACATTCTTTTGTGACCGGAGAGTACAATATGAAATCGAAGGTGAGCGGCACAACAAATCCTCCGAATGATCACCTCGATTGGATCATGGCAAACCATACCCTAAACATTAAACACTAGTGGCCCATTAGTACAACCGTTCGAAACATGGGCTCGATATGCGTATCACTCACTCGGAGACACGCAATTAACACCCGAAGCAGGCCAGGAGACCAGGTCGGTAAGGCACGCCGCCGTCTCTCCGGCTCGGCCGCACCGCCGCGCTCGCCATCACGGCCCTGCACAACAAGTGCTGGAGGCCTCTCCTCCTCGGCCACGCCTGCCTCGCCGCAACGCTCGTCTTCTGAAACTGGCTACTGCAGCTGTAGTTTTTGGAGACCAAACGAACAGGAAGGTAGCAACGTAACGAAGTACAGCGGTGTCCGAATGGGGAGGTGACGTGAAGGTGACGAGACGGGGTGGTGGAGGTCGAGAAGACAGAGCGATCGAGGTGGGAGGTGGTAAAGCAAAGTTATAGCTGAAAAGCTCCTCTCCAACAGTTATGGCTTTTAGAGGTGCTTCTGCTATAGTTTAGCTTCTCAGCTGCTTTGCACCTATACTGTTTAATGAAGCTTTTGGTCTAAAACTAAAACAAAACCCCCTAACAGCCCCTAATACTACCCGACAATTAGCTCTCTTGTATGTGGCGTCTCAAAGTCAACCCTACCCGTGTAGGACATCTCTGCTAGAATCTGTCGGTGAACACAGCCACTGGATTACAGTAGTTTGGCTCCTGATAATTGCGAAGGTGAGAATTCAACGACAAAGAGCTCAAATGGATCTTCGTAAGGATAAAACGGCGACATACCTCCTTTGAACTTTGTTTAAAGACAAACACAAGACAAAAGATAACATTAAAAGTGGGATTCGTAATACAGAATCACAATTGCTCTACTTGTCAAGAATCAACAGAAACTTCGCATCTATTTCTACAACCGTCATTTTATCAAAAACACGTACAGAATACTCTTCAACACATTCATTACTGCAGCGCTAGGGACCATTTTGAACAAAACCATGTCAATCTCTACAGCTTAGGAGCACTCTTAGACGATCTTTTCTTAAATGGAGAACTTCATTTTGGCGCTCAAGACTGGCTTCCATGTAACCTCCCAATTTTCTTTGTTTTCTTTTATATTCGTACATCATAAAAACAATTTTTAATTGATTTAATCCCACTGTGCTTGTGGTATCTCACTGGCCTTGAATCCAAGGTGGTACAACTGTGACACGGTCGTCACAGTTAACTGCCTCCCTTCTGCTTCAGGGTAATCTTGTCGCCTAAGCTGAGTGCAATTCCTTGGGTCTTGCTCCTTATTCTGATGTAGCCGCTGAGCTTGTCATCGGCTTGCTTTTCAATGCTGATGTTCACTAAAGCATCTTCTCCAAAGACACTCTTTGCGTAAAGATTAGCAGCAAGAAAACCACATTCTCCATCAAGTGCAGACCTGATCAGGTTATGCGTTAGACGAGTGGAAAAGAATAACTCCATAGCAATCAGACAAGCAGTCGAATGAATATACGGTTCCTAGCATCCTAACGGGCAAACCCTCAAAGTTGGCAGCAACAGTGTAACTACAATTTCCAAGTGATCCACCCAATTCACGATGTCAACAGCGGTTCTTAAAATGCAAGGTTTTTTTTTTCTGTTTCGCTAACTAATTACTTCATCTAGCAAGGCAATACAAATCTCTTTCAACTAGGATAGTTGTTGAATATCCATGACTGAGATAGGTGTTTATAAAATGATTAACATTGCTGACCTATTTCTATGTCCTTCATAAGCAAGGTTTGTTTGGTAAAATGAAGTAACATTTCTACTAGATTGTGTGATTTATTCTTAGTTCAGTTCTTAATTGTACGAAAGAAGCTTGTAATGAAAAATTTAAAAGTAACCCAACCAGCTGTCTAGAAACCAGTGTTAACCTTGAGTGAAAGGATCTAGATAATGGCTTGGTCTAAATAGATCAGCCTGCTACTTTTAGTAGTGGAATAAAATGGGCGCTGCAACTGCACAACCCTTCACTGCACCTATGCAACCATATTCTATTTTATCTGCCATACATGAAAGTAAACTAGTCATGCCTTTTAAAATCATGATTAGGTAAATTTAATATGATGCTTATATGCATGCCAGCAATTTGTAAAGACCTACATGCCTAAATATGTATTCATATACACACATTTTCGCAAGTTATGCAACTATATATCAAAGCAGGCATAGTTCTTGTCTCAGTTGTCTGCAGGTCAATGTGAAAGGCCAGTTTTCAAGAGAACATACGGTGGTGTCAAACACTTCATGTTTGTTGACTTGATAATATGATTCAAGAATTCCTTCTCGTCCTGAATTACAGTATTCACAGCCACCTAATGAAGAAAACAACAGCCATAGTAAAAAAAGTGAAATATAAGAAACAACAAAATCTTCCTAAACACAATAGAAAGGAGAATGACATCACAATTTCAATGCATTCCAGATCAACCAGAGCCAGTTGCTAGTAAAAGCAAATCTAACATAGACACAATCAAAAAGATGAAGTAACCTACATAGCTGCTTGTTCTTGGTGCTATCACAAAAGTGACTCTCTAAAAGAGACTGTTTCCAAAGATAAAATAGATAGAAACAGTAACATCAAGCAACTGACAGTCAAGAAGTCACATGAACATAAAATTTCTCACCGAATGCATGATTAATGCAAGAAAGAGACTAACAACATACGTTTGTCAAAAATTTAGCCAACTTGAGCTACAGAGATCAGAATCTGAAAGGCTATACAGTATTACAGCTTAATGCTTAAGTTTTTCCCTTTGTAAATTGCTTGGTGGAATATACGAACTATCTGCAAGACATTGTGGATAGTAGTAGACTAGTAGTGTAGTCTGGTAAAGTCAATAGAACAATTGGTGCAGATAAATGGCATGTTAAAGCTAAATGTTTTTTGCAGATATGTAGGGGCCCATGGGAATAACACAATAGTTTATCAAATTTTAAAATTAGGTAAGGAAAACTACTAGTACAAACGCAAAATTAAGCATGTGTACCTTGTTTTCCCACTCAAATTCTGCCCACATGTTCCGGAAAGTAACATCAGTGCATGTAGCAGGAGAGATGTAATCCATGATGTCAATGTGAATATCATTTAGGACAACCACTGATCGCTCCATCACATTTGAAGTCTCATAAACTATGTTACCAAATATGACTCCAGTCTCTGTTGACGAAACCTTGATATTTGCACGGATTTGCTTGCTTGACTCAGGGGCCAACGTGTAGTTCTGAGGGCGGTCAACAAGTTTGAGGTCTCCCATTGTAGCCAATTCCAAGCACAAGTTCTGAAGTGTCTCCTTTGTACGGTTAATGACAGTAACATCAAGTACAATATCATAATGATGAACTGTCACATAAGCTTCAGCATAAACAGGATCACTGAACCCTGTCAATTGAAGGATGCGATTAAGTCTGTTTACGTCATCTGCGTCCTTAGTAAATCCACCAGTTGCAGCCTTCAAATCATCTTGGACCTCATCTTCCAACTCAAGCTGGCTCATGCCCTAGGAAGAGAAACGCAATTTTTTAACAATGAAAGGAACAAGGAAAAAATTACTGGGCTCTGAAAAGGAAAAGGATCATCCAAGACAATACAGTGTACACAATCCTAAAGATACACTCTACAGCATGCATTGCATATTACACTCAGTGTTCCCCTAGGTGGTCGCCTGGCCCGCCTAGGCGCTAGGCTACACCCTACTGCCTAGCCTGCCTAACTGATTTATCCCGCCTAGGGGTGGAAAACGAGCCAGTTGAGCTTTTTTTCGAGCTTTCTTCGACACTAATTTATTCTTATTTATTATAATCTCCTGTATTGTTTGAGACCCAACTTCGAGCCGAGCCTAACGAGCCGAGCCGAAGTTGACCCATGTTCCAAATCAACTAATTTTTATTTTAAAAGAAAAATGAATGTAATCAGAGCAATTTTGAAACGAGCCACCGAGCCAGCTCAACGAGCTTTTTTTCCAGCCCTAATCCCGCCTAGGCGGCTTCCTAGCCTGCCTAATCGGCGTTTAGCCACTAGGCACCGGTGTACCACCTGCCTAGCGCCTAGGGGAACACTGATAACACTAAGGGAAACCTTTGTCTCGCAGCAACAATATGGTTACTCTGTGTATCTATCTTAACATGCTCGCAATAAGCCTATACTATTGAAGTTACCTGGCTTCACCTCTACCCAAAGAGTATAACTTTCCTATCCACATTAGTAGCTTGTCAGTTATCAGCACTCTTGAACAATGGAGATAATTTGAAGTCGAATCATACCAAAACCAACAGAATGTTTCTACAACTTGTCACGTTCACAACAGAATGACAGCAAAAAAACTCAAACATAGATTAGACAAGGATCACGCACAGGTGCACAACATTGCCTCATACAATAAAGAACATAAGAAAGGCTTCCACAAGACTATGTAACAGACCAAAATATATTTTGTGGTAT
The DNA here is from genome assembly GCA_036346375.1 of Guadua angustifolia. Taxonomy (NCBI): domain Eukaryota; kingdom Viridiplantae; phylum Streptophyta; class Magnoliopsida; order Poales; family Poaceae; genus Guadua; species Guadua angustifolia. The sequence goes on along the minus strand of CM070500.1, from coordinate 70,535,187 downwards.
ATTAGTGGAAATTAAACAAAAGAATAATCTTGCCCAAAGCAGTGATTGTGTCATAGACTCGTATTAAGATTTCAGAGCAGGGAGAAAAAAAATCGTATCAGTTGACGTTTAGAAGTTTAGGTATTCTTAAGGGTCAGGAGATACAAAATGTAACAGTTTGTTCTAAGATAACTTCAAGGATTGCATGCTGGGTGTGAATTGCTTTGATTTTTTGAATGACATACATATCGGCGTATCACATTCTAATGGAAAAATGGATTGCTTGTGCAGCAGTAAACAATTCCATTAACTCTGAATGCAAGGCAGAGTAGTATTTTATATTGTAGGTAATAATCAATGACTTCAGACTGCATTAAATTGGAAAATCAAGCACTAAGTAATGCACCATTTTATGCTTGAAACTAGAATGTTTGTAAACTAGCAGCCAATATGTATTAGACAAAGAAAACGTTGCAAGTTGCTAGTGCAAAAGCAACACGAGATAGTAGTTCTCTTACCCTTCTGCTCTTCAGGTGGTAGAAATCTATAAGATCGTCTGGCTGGGCATGGGAGATCTGAGCCTTGGCCTTCATCTCCTCTGTCTCCCTGAATTGCTTCTCAGCAAGCATCTTTGCAAAGCTCTGTCTGCATGACTGCAACCAAATCTTCCTCACGTCATCACCATTATTGCAAAGCAACCTCACACAAAGCACAATCCTATCAAATGAATCATTATCAATAGGGTGGGGAAGGTATGAGGACTGCCCCAGCTGCAAAATGGACGTCATGATCAGCAAGGCCCCAGTAGAAGCCTTGTTTGCTTCAACCTTTGAGGGCTGTACCTCCTCCAGCCTCAATACAAGCTTGGTCAGGGTGCAAGAAACAACAGCGGCCAAGAAGAAATCGCCTGACAGAATGAGTGATCTCAGATTCAGGGTAGATGCTAATGACCCAGAAGCAACTGATGGAGTCGAAATGGCCTCAGTAGCAGCACTCTGTGTCGCATAGGTGCCGTCCGCAAGAACAACAGGCCGCCTGGAAGATACAGTGACAGAGTTCACTACCGGCTGGGCTGGTTTGGTGGAATCAGTAGCCTCCCCTTCCTCTGTCACAGTGTAGAATGGTAGATCCCCAAGGCATTGCTTAATGGTGGCAATGGCGCTCTCGACCTCTGATAACGAGAGGGAGTACTCCCCAAGGATCCAGAGAGCGCACAAGCAGACACGGGATGCCCGGATCTGATAGAATGTATCGATAAGCCTTTGGATCATGGACACACGCAGCTTCGGATTGGTCTCAATGATCTCACGCACAAACAGCACAACATCAACTGCTGCAGCGACATTGGTGTCACCAAGGAAGTCCATGAGGAGGTGCACCACCGATCCAGCCACCTCTGGGTACTCCACAGCGCAGGCATGGATCGCCTGCACAAGCATCTGGCGGTACTCACCGCCCTTCTCGAGCTCCCCTGCCTGTGTCTTCACCACCTCCTTCTTGAGGTAAAGCACCACCTCCTCCACATTACGAGGAGTGAGCAGATCGAGAACCAAATCCAGTACCTTCTTCTTGACATCCACGTTTGGGCTGGCGAGTGCACGCAACACATCCATCACCACATCCACCATCACGTCCCGGTGTGAGGTGCGCAGCTCATTCAGCCGATCCAGGACAATCAGCTTCACATTGTTGTCACTCTGCGATGAGAGCAGCTGGCAGTACGTGTTTGCAGCAGCACGCACAGCAGTAGGTGCCGAAGAGAGCGACACAAGCGCACCAGCGCACTCATACACAACAGCTGTGTTTGGTGTGGAAAGAAGGGATATAATGATCTTGATATACCTGCCCTTGTCTGCACGGTTCGGGGAGCGGCAGACCTTGCGGATGAGATCTACTGCGGCCATTTGCAGGAGGTCGGGCAACTCGGCAACACGTTCGGCGTTGGAGAGCAGGTAGGCGACCGCGCGTTCCTGCGCACAGGCGCAGAGCATGAGGAACGCATTCCGCCGCGCGGAAGGGTCCTGCTCTGACGCGAGCGCGCGCTCGACGAGCTCAGGCGCGTCGGGGATGAGCTGGTCGCCGTGCGGGAGGCGATAGATCGCCGAGATGGCGGAGAGCGCGTGGCGGCGGATGAAGTGGTGCCGGTGCTCGAGGTTCTCGAGGATGGAGGGCACGAGCGGCTCGAGCACCTCGGGCTCGGAGAGGCGGCAGAGGAAGCGGAGCGTGACGCCGCGGATGTACTCGTTGGGGTGCTGCAGGTTGTTGCGGAGGTTCTGGCAGATGAGGATCATCTCCGGGAGGACGCGGCCGGCGGCGTCGCGCTTGTCGATGATCTCGAGGTAGAGGAGGAGCAGCTTCTGGATGGTGTGGTCCTCGGAGGGGAGGACGTAGCGGACGACGGTGATGAAGAGCTGCGGGAGGGTCTCGCCGTTGAGGAGTAGCATGACGGCGCGCTTCATGGCGTCGACCTTGGCGGCGACGTCGCTGCCCTCGAGATCCGCCTTGATCTCGTTCGCCATGGCGGCAGAGCCCTTGTCGAAGTGGACCAGCAGCGTGCACGGCTTCTCCATGGCGCCGGCGCCGGATCTTCCGTGCCGGATCTACGGCGGGAGAGCGGAGGAGGAAGCGGTGGTGGTTGGATCTGGGCGGAGGTGGATCGGGATCTGGGAGGTAGCGGGAGGGAGGAGGGGTGTGGTGGTGGGGTGAAGAAGAGGGCAGGCGAGGTCAGAGGCTACCACCGCTTCCTTTTCTTCGGTTTTAAGGTTTTGGTGCGTCCGTTTGATGGACCGACGGGGAATGCGGGATTATTTGGGCCTTTAATGGGTATGGCCCTTCGACGGCTTTGGGCCAATGTCAGACTATTGCCCAAAGTTGGCCGGTAAACGGGCCGAGCTTAAGTGGGCCTGGGCTCTCAGGCTCGAGCTTGTTTCGTGTTTAAGTCAAGCTAAGTCTCGAGTAAGCTTGATAACATTGAACAATTCAATATAGATTATTTTTTAACTATAAAAAAATACTTAGGCTCAGCTTGAGTAAACTCGATAAAAATTAACCTATAGTAATATTTAATAAATAATTTGAAAATTGCCTTCAAAAAATAAATAATTTGAAAATTGCCTTCAAAAAATAAATAATTTGAAAATTTATCAAACTCGTGAGTTATTCGAACATGGCTAAGTGAAGTTCGCGAGCTTAGGATCAAACTCGAGTTTGGCTTGTTCGGAGCTCGAACCAAGCCTAGACCGAGTCAAGCTCGAGTAACTCGCGAGCTCGAGCTTTTTTTAACAGCCCTAACCCAAAGGTTGCTTTCTTGCCAATTTGGGCCATTGACCAGCTTGGTTCAGCATATTTGGAGTCTAAGGCCCCGTTTGTTTAGGTTTAGATTTTTGGCTTATAGCTTAAAACTAGTTTTTGGATTTAAATAGTTAAAGAAGCAATCGCTTTTTATATTTAGTAGAGGTGGATAATTTTATCATAACTTTAATGGTATTGGCCTAAGATTAACTCTCAATAAGACAAAAAAACACCTTTTCAATGGTTTTTGGTTTTCAGTTATACGGAAGTTTTTTATTTTTGAAAAAGTTCAGATAAAAAAGCCACCTATTTATTTAGATTTTAGCTTTTTATCTTTTGAATTGGTGAAAAAGCTCAAATAAACAGAGCCTAAGACCATTCCCCTTGTTATCCTTTGTATCATTAATGGAATAAAAGCTTGGAGCTTGTGAGCCGGCTCGGCACTTAAGGGTGTGTTTGGTTGCCTGTATGGTGTCTGAATCGCATGAGTGGATGCAATTGTATCTGTGAGACACATGTTTGGTTTCTTGTTCATCCAGGTCAGGTGGATACAATTGCACCCACTCATGTAGGATGGAGGAAACACATAAATTGGATTTCTCTCTAATACAGGCCTGTGAGATGCATAAATAAGCAACCAAACAACTTAACTTGCATCCACTTATGCAAACTAAGACTAGTATGGATGGCTCATACTAGGGCTGGAAACGAGCCGAGCCGAGCCTGCCAAGCCGAGCCTGGCCCTGAAGCGAGCCCAAATTGGAGTTGAGGCAGTGGATGAAAATATTATGAGAAAAAGAATTAAAATTTATTTATTCTTGAACAGTTATATAGAGCAAAGGAATGTGCTGAATACAAGCGAGAGCGGGGGCAATGGGCGAGAAAGAAAGTGAGCGAGACAGGCAAAAGATATGAGAGAGACGTGTGAGAGAGAGAGCTGAGAGAGATTGAGAGACGGGCTCTCCTCTTTTGCTCGTCTCTCTTAGGTGTCGGCGGTGGGTGATAGAACTAGGCGTCCCGATCTTTCGATGAGAGGAGGTAGCGTCGATTTGGTGGAGGGCGAAGTTGGCGGCCCGATGTAAGTTCAACCTTCATTAGTTATGGTTTTGGTGTTAATGACAAATCTAATCTTGTGTTAATGACAAATCCAATATTGAGTTTATCCTAATACGATAGTGTTATTAATGACAATCTTATATCGAGACTAACATGTTTGTTTAGAATATCTTTGTTTAGTCTCATCGCATTGAAAAATGGAAAACCCGAGGTATGTATGCATAATCATTATAGTATTGATTACATACTTTGGATTCAAGTTAAAGTATGAATGTCCCCGTTATATTAACCACAAAATGTGCATTATGTTTCTCAATCCATATATTACATGGATGCACATATTTAGGGGGAGTTTGTAGTTTAACTTGAAAGTCTCTTTGTATTGATTGATTCGTTATTGACACACATAAGGATCAAGACAAAGAAACTAAATCCTTGAGTATATATTTGAATTTCCTAGTTATAAGTATACTCGTGGAAATACGGGATATGCTCCAATACAATCTAATTGAATATGTGCATATTATATCCAAGTCAATCATACTTATGCACATATACATGTGGAGTTTATTCTATAGTTGATGACTTAGGGTAATGATCATTTCCATACAATTTACATATAATGGATCATTACTTTTCATCAACATGAGTATATGAAAACTTGTGTAGTTAATATATACTCATATCAATTTAAATGATAATTTAAATTGAGTTCATTTGTCTTGCTAATCATTAAAGAACATTTCATCATGTGTTGATGGGGTTCCGTGATTAAGTGAGGACAAATAAATAGTTCTTAAGTATAATAAAGCATGAGTTGCATTATTGTACTTAAGACACAATTAAATCATTTCAATTGATTTAGGTTGTGCTCAATTGATCTAGAGGCATCCATTATGTGTTAATGGAGTGCAAAAGATAATTGAGACAACCATGCATCTTGGACTAACTATTTTATGAGTTGTGATTGAGTTAGGTCCAAAGATGGATGAGATGATGAGAACGGGACAAGGACGGCATCATGAGTTGATGGGCGTCAAGAGTGGATCCCGAAGTCAAAGAAGAGGAGTCAAGCGATGATCCCAGGAGAGTATCAAAGTGAAGATCATAAAGACCCCAAAGGGGATTGCTTGCGCGCGGCGGCGAAGGTATAACTAGATAGGCTAAGGACTTTTGTAGTCTTTGAGTCTAAGGTTTTATCGCCGTGCTATTAAGAGGGGTCGTTCCCTTTGCTTGAGCTTCATCATGTGTTGGTGATCTCATTCCGCGTTCACTCAAGCTCAAATCTTATTTGATTTAGTTTTTGCATATGGGTTAACCATTTGGCATGTGTTGCGAATGGGTTAAACTTATGCTTGGTTGCATTTGGTTTTCGCATAATGCTTTGATTTGCATGTGTTGCAAGAAGTGATAAGCTAGTGCGTTGGCTTTTGTGTGAAGTTCACTTTTGCATGTGTTGCATTAGTTGAAGCTTCATGTTTTGGTTTCGCAAAACAATCTTTCTTAAAACCGTGTGGTTGCTTGGAGCTAAGTTTTGCATGTGTTGCAAAAGGAGAGAGCTCAAGCACGAATTTGTGTTTGTGTGTTTGTATGGAGCTAGAGGCTTGCATGTGTTGCGAGTAAAGAGCTCATACGTGTGATTTGGTTTAGTTGATGTTTGGTTTTGGTGTGAAGTCGATTTGGTATGGTTGCACGGAACTAGAGAATTGCATGTGTTGCAATTAGAGAGTTCATGCACCTTGATTTGATGTTGCTTCGAGCTAGACTTTTGCATGTGTTGCAAAGAGTAGTGCTCAAGCATGAAATGTGTTTATTGCGTTATTTGCAAGTTCGTTGTGCGAATAAACTGAGGTTTATGAGTCCGAAATCCCGAGAGCATGTGAGTGGGGCTTGCAACGGGTGTTGGCAAGTTGACCGGGTCTTGTGTTGACCTTCACATGGATAGGGGGATTAATCTCATAAACTCGAGTTTGATTCGCTTAATACGTTTTGCAAATAGATTTTGAGTTGATTGCGAAATGTGTTTTTGCAATTTGGTTTGAATTCTTTTAGCATGGTTTGAATTGGTGCAAATGTGTTTTGCACGGGTAAATGATCATGTGTTGATCATCCTTGAGGATTAAAGAATTGCATTTGGATTTTCGGAGAAAAGTTTGCGAAAAACCGATTGCAAGTCTGCGCCAGGTGTGACTGCCCCTGCTCTGGACCAGACGGCGTGTGGGCTGGTCGGACCGGCCTGGTCCGTCGGGACCGCCCCCAAGATCTGTTTTTCAGAGAGTGAGCTGCGGCTCGGTTTTGGAGGTCGGACCGGAGGTCGATCGGTCTGACCGGACCGTGATGCGACGGTCGTGGATGATGCGACTGCCGTGTAACTGGTCAAAAATCCGACCGTTGCTCTGTGAGGACCGGTCGGACCGGAGGAGGTCCGGTTGGACCGGGTTTTTCGGGTTTTGCCCTGTTTTGCCCCCAAACGGCTAGTTTTCTTGTGTGGGCTATAAATACACCCCTTGGGGGGCTTGGGCAGGGTGTTGTTGCTGTGTTTGAGGTTTTGGGTGAGGTGTTGCATGTGTTGCACACTCCCATTTGATTCTTGAGTTTAAGAGTGAACTAATTGCATGTGTTGCAATTAGGAGTGGGTTTGAGAGGCTCTTGTGCATGTGTTGCACTTGAATGAGGCCTTGTGCATGTGTTGCACTTGGTGATCACTGGGAGCGCATTGGTTGTGCTCGGTGAAGTTCAAGTGAAGGAGCGGCTTGTTACTCTTGGAGGTTGCCGACTCCTAGACAGCAGAGGCGTCGTCTTGGAGCTCTCGAGGTGTGAGAAGCCCGGCAAGTTTGTGAAGGTTCGGGTTGAGCCTACGCATAGCGTGAAAAACCACGACTAGTGGAAAGAGGCGGTGCTCGAGCGGGGAGTCGGTCCAAGTGGTTGGGCTTGCCTCAACGTGGACTAGGGAGACCCAAGCAAGTCTCCGAACACCACGGAAAAATATCGGTTGTCTCTTTTACTTTCAAGTATTTACATTTATTGTATATTGTTCAATTGCTTGATTGTAATTAGAATTGCTTAGTGTTAATTGATTGATCAATTTAGCAATTCTAGTTTAGAGACATAATTTAGTTAGTGCACTAGTGAGCCTAGTTGATTTAGGCTTTAATTGTCAAAACCTATTTATCACTTCCGCATATATATTTGATTAGGTTTTGACATAGGGGTTGATTAGAGCGAATTGTTTAGTGAGCGATCGAATTTTGTAAAACGCCTATTCACCCCCCCTCTAGGCGCATCCTCGACCCTACACCGAACTACAACGAACCCGACGTTGCGCCTTAGCAACCGGTACACCACCCTCCTGAAAGTTATTGATCCCGCGGGAAGCGCGACCAACCTGACCACGAAGGTCTTTGTTCCTGCGAGCAATCGAAGAACCAACAAGAACAAGGGATAACAAGCAACTCAATTGTGAATATGAATTCAGATCAGTTTTGAAACAAAAACACTCGAAGTTGGGGTTCCAATAGACAAGTAGACAAGCGGCCTAGTCGGCATGCACGAGTACAAGCAGTAGCAATGGCTAACTGAATCAAACAAAACCCCCGTTAAAGTGGTGGCTGTTGTAGGCCTTTATAGGTGGAAGGAGACCAGGACATACCCTAAACCCTAACCCTAGCCCTACTGGTCTTGGCGGCCCGAACAAGTTCCGAACTGGCACTAAACAACTAGTCCGAACTGGCGGTCTGAAAGACCATGTGGAGGTCTATCCTTGTGTGTGATGAATAATTGACAAGTGTTGAGCTTGGTTTGATTCGAAATTGAGTTTGATTTGAATTGGATCTTCAAATTGAAGCAATTTGAGTGTTGGTTGCTTTTCCTAGTGCTACCGCACTAGAGGCGAGTGCTTAGGACCATTGGGCTTAATTATGATTGATTAATGATTGTGGGATAATCATTGAGAATATTTGTGGGCATTGCTATGTGAAAGGTTTTTCTGTCTTTGATGGTTGCAGGCGACGGTGCTAGGTCATGGTGAGGCGGAGGATGACCGGACTAGGCGAGGCGCCGGAGGTCCAGACGGTCGGAGATCGCTGGAAGATGACCGGAGATTTGAGTCGGGCAAGCCAAGAAGATAAGGAAAGGAGATGATGCTAGCTAGATGCCGCGTGGATCAATGAGGGCCGTCGGATTGCGGTCTAGTTGATAGGTTAGCGGGTCTAGATAGTATGCTTTGAAAACTGCAAGAAAACCCCAGTATGTGTGTGGGTTTTGGGTTAGCCCTTGCATGGCTGTGTAAGTGGGTTAATCCTAGCCCTTAGATGAGTGTCCTAGGGTTGAGGGACTCATCCAAGGGTGGTAGGTGACCCAAGAGTTGTATAAATAGGGGTGGAGGGTGGCCTCCTCCCTTGAAGGTTTGAGTTGCTCCTTTGAGCTTTGCCCACATGAAGTGAGGCTTTGTAAACCTTCCCACCAGAAATACAAAGAAATTTCTTTGCATCATTGTGAATTTAAATTCTGCATTTACATTATGTCTTTACTTTACATAATTTAAATTCAGCATTTACATTACGCATTTACTTTCCATAATCTACATTCATGCAATTTGGATTTGCCTCCTCCTTCTAAATGCTGATCTTGGATGTTTTGAGTGTGTTCATATGGTTTTACATCTCTTTTGCACTCTTTGATTGAGTAGAGATCATCTCTTCTTTCAAGTTCCAGTTCTGTCCAGAACTTGTTTTTCACGCTGCAGTTAGTCTTTGATTTTTAGAAAAATCTAGAAACATCCTTCTTGAGTGATTCTTGTTGGAGATTGTGCGGGACTCCTATACCCATCTGTAGAAAAAGTTTGGAGTCCACTGGTTTCACCGTTTGGGTGCTATGAAGTGAAAACCGAGCCCCAAATTTTCTGCCCGAAGTTTCTGACTGTCTGTGTTCATAGATTTATGATGATTTTTCTACTTGGCTTTTTGATCTGAATTTTGGTGGAGAGCTTCACGACTCATCTTCTCATAGGGAGAAAATTTCTCATAATTTTGTGAGCAGCAGAAACCCACCAACCTCCTGTTCAAATTAAAGACAGATTCTGGAAATATCTGCTTTTGCTTTTCTAAAAGAGACTTTTGTGTTTTGGCTTGATCTCTTTTAGAAAAGAAGTATTTGAATTGATTCCTCTTTCTTTTGGACACTTGACAACCAGGATAGTGATTGAAAAATCCTCACATATTTTATGGATAATATTCATGTAAGCTAGGGATGCACATAGTTGTCTAGTCGTTCGGTTTTTATGGTTTTTCACGATTTCCCTTGCGCGATCTTTTCTCGGTTTTAGTTGGAGTATTTTGGGGAAAATTTATTTGCGACCATTCACCCCCTCTGTTCGCCATCTCGATCCTTCAATTGGTATCGAGCGGTTTTGCTCTTCCATAGATCTTGACCGGTCTCAAGAGCCATGGCGACGGACAAATATTCCACCAAGCCTCCAATTTTTTACGGTGTTGATTTTCCTTTTAGAAATCCGGATGGAGTCATACATCATCGCCTGGGCTTCCCGATATGGCGAAGGTGAAGCTCCCATATGAGGTTCTCACGATGAGAACGCCACTACCGGCAATATGGTCGACGTTGAGGCAAATGCTAAGGCGAGGAACATTCTCATCTGAGGACTCACCAAGCAGATGAGTATGATCGATTTCTCACCTTCGCTCCGCCCACGAGATTTGGGTAACCTCGATGCTTACCATGAGGGCACTACTCAAATCAAGACCGTGAGGCAGATCAGATTCAAGCGAGTACAACAAATTTGAACAACGCTACGGTGAGAGTCTCGATGAGTGCTTTGGTCGGTTTACCAAGATTTTGAGCGACCTCCGAGCGATCGGTTGTATATACCCGACTCGGACAATGCTCGGCATTTCTTGACCGTGACTCGACCTTCGGGTTTGGGAGATGAAGGTGACCACCATCAAGGACACCATCGATCCGTCGACTCGACTCTTGACGGGCTTTATTCCGCCTCAAGACTCATGAGATTGATGTCGCTCTCGGAAGACGAAATCTCGGTCGATGGCTTTGGTCACCGATCCCATTGGGTCCTCTTCGGATTTTCTCTTGACTTTGCTTCGGTTTTCTCTCTCGCGCTTTGCGATGTAGCGATGAAATTCGAACAATTTCGAGAAAATGAGCTTGCTCTTGTCGCTCGAAAATTTTCCAATATTTACAAGAGAGAGAGAGAGGAAGAGAGGTGGCATGATCACCGCTTGAGTGTGGTGGCCCCAACCACATTCGAGCTTAACCGCCCTAAGTGGAGAAGGGCAAGAACGACGTCGCGGTTTGGGCAAGAACGACTACACCGACAAGAACCGCAACAAGAAGCCTCCGGTTCGTGAACGGTAGCGAGAAGAAGTATCGCAACTTCTCCAAAACAAGAAGCTCTTCCACCGCGTCCTCGCCGCCTCGACGACATCAACCTCTCCGACACGGAGACATGGAGCGACAAGGCGAGGATGATCCGCAAGAGAAGAAAGCGGCGACTTCTCCAAGATGTGCTTCATGGCAGCGCCATTGAAGTGAGCGACTCCGAACAGACAAATGACACGGATGAGGTACCCACCTATGACGAGTTAAATGATGCCTTCAGAATTAGGCAAGTTTCATGCTAAGGCTAGGTCGAGGTGTTCGAGTTAGAGAAGGAGGTAGATAGATTGTCTCGGAGTTAGCTTCACTTAAATCATGTTCCTCCCGAGACTCGATAGTTGTACTCTCTGTGATGCTTTGCTTGAGGAGTTGGAGAACCTAAGGACCTGCATGATAGTGTGGTTTACGATCTTGAGGCTCTTAGGTCGAAGGATGCTAGTACATGTTCTATTGATCCTATTCCTATTGATGATAGTTTTCTTCATACTCACACAACCGCATCTTGTGAAAATTGCTCTAAGCTACTTGCTGAAATTGATGCCATGGGTTGTCACCTTAGGAAGCTTTCGCTAGAAATGATGAACTTGAATTGCATGCTTCTAAGGACCGGTTAGCTCATGTGAGGGTCAGAAGCAACTAAAATTGATAATGAAGCTTTGAATGCCAAGTGTGCAAGAACTTGCTAAGGACTTACTAGTTAAGTCGATAATGATTGCTTTCGTGTATTGGGGTTAAGGATGACGTGGATAAGGTCCACGCAGAGCTTAGGAAGAAGATAAAGGCCTGTGTTGGTAGAATTAGAAATGCTTCTTGTGCTTCCTGTGAGTCTCTCAAATTTGAGGCAGTGTATAGGGAACAATATGCACGCGTTGTTCAATCCTCTTCTTCTGGCTCTTCTTCTACTCCTTCCCCTTGCTCTTCTTGTGCCTCTCTCTTCCGGAGTGTGAGTATCTCATGAGCACTCTTGAGAAATTTGTTGGAGGCAAGAAGAAGCTCAATCTCATTCTAGACCGGTCCAAGGTTAGCAGATTCAATCAAGGTCTAGGATTTGATTACTTGGAGCACGCACGCGCATCCGCCTTCAGCTTGTAATGTGCTTCCAAGAGTGGTGAGATTGTGGTTGCTCCCACGGTGAGCACCTTGTGTTTAGGTCTGCCGGTGTGGTCCATGGACTTGACGACTGTAGGATGCTTCTCTGTTATACGCTCTAACAAGGCAAAGTACACATGCACCTTCCAGAAGAAGGATGGTCACCTAGTAGATTTCTGTTTTAGACGCGCCAAGATCACCAGCGTGGCGTGTTGCTGCACTTAGGGTATTCGTGGTCATCCCTGACTCGAGTGCTCCTAAGGCACGACCGCTTCTAAACGAGTTAGAGAGTCGCTTTGTTTTGGGCAAGATCCAGACTCGGTTTTCATCTTTGCTGATCGAGTTTTAGTTCGGAGTTGCTCGTGGTCGGATTTTTCCGCCGTCCTCTTGATATTCCTCGCTTTTTCCCATCGAGGTAGATATCGCGGCGGAGGTGTTTCGGGTAGGAGATTTAGGCGATTTCATTGGGATGGTCCGGCCTTTGCACCACTTGGGGCCAAACCAAAGGATGTACTCCTAGATCTTCCACTACAACCGCTTCTTCCGATCTTGTTAGAGTTGAGCGTCGAGAGACACTAGAGTCGATCTTCTTCTTTTTTGGGTGGTACTTTGAGGCGTCGTGTAATTCAAGATTGGGTTCCCAAGTCTTCACTTTATCCCAAGATCGAGTCTTCTTCCGACTTGATCAGTTCGCTCGGATGGGGAAGGAGATGTTTGGATTGTTGACTCGGTTGTTCTCGCCATATGACCGGAGATTCTCGTTGGTTCTCTTCCTAGTCCGAGCCCCGGTGATGAGTTGATCACCTTTGGGGATGCGTCTTCGTAGGGTCATTGCAAAAGGTACCATCTGCATTAATGAAAGTTTTATTCTTAAAGATGTTGCCTTAGTAAGTAAACCGCAATACAATCGCTTTACGCTTTCTGACTTATCGATGACTCTTTCGAGGTAAGCTTCAAGAGTAATGCTTGTAGAATCCTCGATTCATCGTAGAGAGTTAGTTTATGGATTTCTAGATTTGGGAGAGTCTTTCGTGCTGATTTTTCTGCTTTTGGAGACTCTCTTGGTGTTTGATTGCTTCGAGTCCCGTGATCTCTCCTTTCGCATAGGAGACTTGGTCACATTGGTTTTGATCATTTGACCGAGTTAGCGTACCGCGATCTTATTCGTGGTTTGCCCAAACTCAAGATGGTCAAAGACTTAGTTTGCTCTCCTGCCGACATGGCAAGATGGTTACTGCTTCTCATCCTCCAGCCACCGTAGTGATGACTGATGCACCAGGACAGCTTTTACACATGGACACTATTGGTCCAGCTAGAGTGCAGTCAGCAAGAAGGAAGTGGTATGTTCTTGTCATTGTTGATGATTTTTCGAGGTATTCTTGGGTATTTTTCATGGCCTCAAGGATGAGACTTTTTCTCACTTGAGGATTTGTTAGTAGGTTGTCTATTGAGCTCCCTGTGTGCATTACGAGCTATACGCAGTGATAATGGCACGAGTTCAAGAACTCCTACTTTGAGAGTTTCTGTGGAGTCCGGGTTAGAGCATCGTTCTCCTCTCCATACGCCCCTCAACAAAATGGCGAGTGGAAAGGAAGAATAGGACCTTGGTTGAGATGGCCAGACGATGCTAGACGAGTACAAGACTCTATGAAGTTTTAATGAGGCTATAGCTACCGCTTGTCATGTTTCCAATCGCGTTTTCTTGAGAGCACATTTGCATCGCACTTCTTATGAGTTGAGGTATGGGCGAAAGCCTAGTGTTTCTCATTTTCGCTTTTGGTTGCAAGTGTTTCATCTTGAAGTCCGTAACCTAGATAAGTTTGAGTCTCGTTCTTTCGATGGTATTTTTACGGGTTACTCGACTTCTTCTCGTAGCTATAGGGTCCGGAGTTGTGATGCTAATAGGATCATAGAGACCGTGACGTGACCTTTGATGAGGCTAGCCTGTGCTAGACCCGATATTTCGTGCTCTTCTTATCCCTCCGAGACCATCTTTGTAGAGGATGAGGATGATGGAGATGATGGTGTTCCACCCGATCCTCCTCTTCACCGAGGTGCCTCTGCTTCCATTTCGCACCTCAGAAGATCACCTTTGCCTTCAGACTCTCCTTCGCCCGAGTGGCTCTGCTCCTACCTCTTCTCCTCAAGAGGTAGAGGCCACTCGCTTCGGTCCTCCTCGCCACATTCAACGCTCTCATCCACCGAAAGCAGATCATTGGTGATCTGCTTGAGCGGTGACACGCCAAAATCAGCTTATCTTCTTTCGCCTTCACTCGCCTTTGTTGCCTCTTTTGAGCCAAAGGATGTTACTCATGCATTATCCGATGAATCATGGATTAATGCTATGCATGAGGAACTGGAAAACTTTGAGAGGAACAAAGTTTGGCAACTTTGTAGAGCCCCCATCTGGTCATAATGTCATTGGGACCAAGTGGGTGTTCAAAAACAAGCAGAGTGAGGATGGGGTTGTCGTTCGCAACAAGGCTAGGCTAGTTGCACGTGGTTTCACTCAAAGTTGAGGGTCTTGACTTTGAGGAGACCTTTGCCCTGTAGCTAGACTAGAGGCTATTAGAATCCTCGCTTGCATTTTCTCGCATCCCAGGCTTCAAGCTCTATCAAATGGATGTCAAGAGTGCATTTCTCAATGGCTTCATTGAGGAAGAGGTGTATGTCAAGCAACCTCCGTGATTTGAGAACCCCAAATACCCGAACCATGTCTACAAGCTTTCCAAAGCCTTGTATGGACTTAAGCAGCCCCTAGAGCTTGGTATGAGAGGCTTAAGTCCTATCTTCTCACCATGGTTTCAAAATGGGTATAGTAGACAAAACTCTATTCATCGACACCAGATTCTCATTTCCTTCTCGCCCGATTTATGTGGACGATATTATTTGGTGGCTCATCTCGGTCTCTTGTGTCTCATTTTTACCAAGTGATGAGCACAGAATTTGAGATGAGTATGATGGGTGAGTTGAGCTACTTTCTTGGCTTCCAAATCAAGCACTGGAGGGTACTTTCCTACACCAAGGTAAGTACACTCGGGACCTCTCAAACGGTTTGATATGTCCGATGGGAAGCCCGTGATGACTCCTATGGCCACCATCATGCGTCCTCGAGTCCGATGAGGATGGTGAGCCTGCTGATCAAAAGGAGTTCCGAGCATGATTGGCTCCTCTTGTATCTTATCGCCTCATGGCCGGACATACACTTTCTTTGTGTGTATGTGCGCTCGCTTTCGAGCTTCTCCTCGTGTCTCTCATCGCCAAAGCGGTGAAGCGATCTTTAGGTACCTTCGAGCTACCATCGATTATGGTATCTCGTACTCTTCTTCCTCTTGTCTATCCCTTAGAGCCTTTTCCGATGTCGACTTTGCGGGTCAGAGGATAGATAGGAAGAGCACTTCGGCACTTGCCAATTCATTGGCACTTCTCTTGTTTCTTGGTCGCCTAAGAAGCGGCCCGAGTCGCATATCCACCACCGAGGCCGAGTATGTTGTCAGCAGCCGATTGTCAGAGCTGTGTGCTCGATGAGATCGACCTTGCGGGACTTTGGGTTAGAGATAGAGAGTGTTCCACTTTTCTCGTGATAACACTTCGCTATTTGCATTGCCAAGAACCCAAAGGCAAAGACTCCGGACCAAGCACATTGATATTAGATATCACTTCCTTAGAGACCATGTGGAGAAAGGAGACATAGTGCTTCAGCCAGGAGAGTGACCACCGGTTGGCGATATCTTTACCAAGCCTTTGGATAGCTCTAGGTTTGTTGCCTTGAGGAGTGAGCTTGGAGTTGTGTGCCCTTACGGCTTATTGTGAGGGGGAGCCTGGTTTGTACTTTATGTATTATATGTATATATTTTCTTCCAGCTTTTTCCTTTCTTTTGTCTTGTTCGGGTGCTATGGGTTTTATTTTCTAGAGTTCGAGTTCACTTCACCTAGACTTGGCATGCCTCGGCATGGACCTCTCATCTTATGCTTTAGGATGCTATTCCTTCTTCTTCTCGGTTGAGCTCACTCACGCCTTGTAGGTCTAGCAGTGTTGGGCCCCTAGGTAGACAGGTCTGTGGTTTGCTCCTGGGTGGAGTTTGAGAGCTAGCTTTCCTTTGTCACTATTGGGGAAGATGAGAGCGAGTTTGAGCCTAGTGTTCTCTCGCTATCTTTTCTATACTCTATAGTCACCCAGTTTGCGCTTCTCAATCTTTCTCTCCTCATTTCAGTATTTTTGGCTTCGATTGAGTTCTTGAGTTTCTCATTTGCCTAATTTTGCTAATAACTCAATTTGAACCAAATTTGGGCTTAAAATTGATTCACATGTTGAGGGGAGTTTGGGAACCTGTGGATGCATTGCATATAGACTTGATTTTCTTTTGTTTTATGAGCTTTGTCTATTATGCAATTGACTCAATCTTCATGTAATGCACCTTGCTACATCTTTTGAAGAAAATCACTAGCTTCGAATTGTCCAAGTTCATCCATCATGCTAAGCTTGTTAAAATTTGAAAATTGAAAGTTTTAACTGAAAAACTTGATGAAACATGTTGCTTTTTTTTTCTTGCTAAGTTTCGTTTCTAGAGGTATTTACCATGATTTGTGAAATTTTGGAGTTCTCTAGAGTCCCTATAGCAACTTGGGTGAAACTAGCTTGATCCATACTTGAGTCCTTCCAATTGCTCATATGTGCTAAAATGAAAACAAAAATTGACTCTTTTGTGCAAAATTGATCTCAACACTTTGCATTCACGAGACCGCCTCCCATTGCACTTGGGATGAACTTGGAATGCATCGTATGACCAAGACCATCCTCTTAAGAGTTCTTCTTGAGATGGTCAAGATGGCATGAGTCAATTACTCTTGAAAAATGCAAATAAACAAAAAAACATATGTGGGTAAAGAATGCAAATTATGTCAAACATTTGCACCCCGCTATGTCTTTTCAAATACTAAGGCAAAAGTCGCATTATATGGAAAATGAGCTCAAGGACCTTGTATGCACTTCTAGATTTCCCAAAGTGTTGAGTAGGTTGAACTCTAGGTTTTCCATTTGATCCTATGAGTGGTGTTTGCTTCTAGCTTTGAAACTTTTGCTAAGTTTTGCACTTGTTCCAATCTTGTTAAAATAAAATCTTGTAAACAAAGCTTGTGAGCAAAATGAATTTGTTCTTGGAGACATCCAAGTTTAGTCATTTTCTAAATTGATTAGCTTGGTGTCATATCTTGTCATTATGATCAGTTGGATAATCTTCAAAGCTCCTTAGGTTGCATCTCATGCATACATATTCAAAGGGGGATAAAAGATAAAAAAAAATTTTCTTCTTGATGCCTATATTGCCAAAAGGGGGAGAAAATGTAGAAAAGGCATCTTCAAAAGAAAAATTCTAATCCACCTTGATTCTTATGATCTTTGTGACAATTGCAAATTTTTATGATCATAAGCATATTCGAGTGTTCATTGTGAGTTTTATTGGATATTTTAGAGCTTTTGTGGAAAACTTGCTCTTTCTTTTATATTGCTCTAAAAATCTTTCTAGCCAACTTGGTCATGATATTATTTCCTTCTCTCTCGACCGAAGTTTCGCTTTGCATTCAAATTGCTTTCTTCTTCTCCTTCAAACTCAAACTTATGCCTTTTCATGTGTTTGTCAATATACTCATCAAGGGGAGATTGAAAGACCATGTGGAGGTCTATCCTTGTGTGTGATGAATAATTGACAAGTGTTGAGCTTGGTTTGATTGAAATTGAGTTTGATTTGAATTGGATCTTCAAATTGAAGCAATTTGAGTGTTGGTTGCTTTTCCTAGTGCTACCGCCCAAAGTGAGCACTTAGGACCATTGGGCTTAATTATGATTGATTAATGATTGTGGGATAATCATTGAGAATATTTGTGGGCATTGCTATGTGAAAGGTTTTTCCTGTCTTTGATGGTTGCAGGCGACGGTGCTAGGTCATGGTGAGGCGGAGGATGACCGGACTAGGCGAGGAGCGCGGAGGTCCAGACGGTCGGGAGATCGCGGAAGATGACCGGAGACGGAGTCCTGCAAGCCAAGAAGATAAGGAAAGGAGATGATGCTAGCTAGATGTCGCGTGGATCAATGAGGGCCGCTTGATTGCGGTCTAGTTGATAGGTTAGCGGGTCTAGGTAGTATGCTTTGAAAACCGTGCAAGAAAACCCGGTATGTGTGTGGGTTTTGGGTTAGCCCTTGCATGGCTGTGTAAGTGGGTTAATCCTAGCCCTTAGATGAGTGTCCTAGGGTTGAGGGACTCATCCAAGGGTGGTAGGTGACCCAAGAGTTGTATAAATAGGGGTGGAGGGGTGGCCTCCTCCTTGAAGGTTTGAGTTGCTCCTTTGAGCTTTGCCCACATGAAGTGAGGCTTTGTAAACCTTCCCACCAGAAATACAAAGAAATTTCTTTGCATCATTGTGAATTTAAATTCTGCATTTACATTATGTCTTTACTTTATAATTTAAATTCAGCATTTACATTACGATTTACTTTCCGCAATCTACATTCATGCAATTTGGATTTGCCTCCTCCTTCTAAATGCTGATCTTGGATGTTTTGAGTGTGTTCATATGGATTTACATCTCTTTTGCACTCTTTGATTGAGTAGAGATCATCTCTTCTTTCAAGTTCCAGTTCTGTCCAGAACTTGTTTTTCGCGCTGCAGTTAGTCTTTGATTTTTAGAAAAATCTAGAAAAATCCTTCTTGAGTGATTCTTGTTGGAGATTGTGCGGGACTCCTATACCCATCTGTAGAAAAAGTTTGGAGTCCACTGGTTTCACCGTTTGGGTGCTATGAAGTGAAAACCGAGCCCCAAATTTTCTGCCCGAAGTTTCTGACTGTCTGTGTTCATAGATTTATGATGATTTTTCTACTTGGCTTTTTGATCTGAATTTTGGTGGAGAGCTTCACGACTCATCTTCTCATAGGGAGAAAATTTCTCATAATTTTGTGAGCAGCAGAAACCCACCAACCTCCTGTTCAAATTAAAGACAGATTCTGGAAATATCTGCTTTTGCTTTTCTAAAAGAGACTTTTGTGTTTTGGCTTGATCTCTTTTAGAAAAGAAGTATTTGAATTGATTCCTCTTTCTTTTGGACACTTGACAACCAGGATAGTGATTGAAAAATCCTCACATATTTTATGGATAATATTCATGTAAGCTAGGGATGCACATAGTTGTCTAGTCGTCCGGTTTTTATGGTTTTTCACGATTTCCCTTGCGCGATCTTTTCTCGGTTTTAGTTGGAGTATTTTGGGGGAAAATTTATTTGCGACCATTCACCCCCCCTCTGTTCGCCATCTCGATCCTTCACGGTCCGAACTGGCGTGGTCCGAACTGGCGGTCCGAACTGGCAGTCCGAATTGGCGTGGTCCGAAGTGGCGGTCCGAAGTGGCGGTCCGAACTGGCTTGGTCCGAACTGGTGGTCTGAATTGGCGGTCCGAACTTGCTGGTCCGAACTCGCTGTCCGAACTCGTTGTCCGAACTATTGGTCCAAACTTCTCTCCTTTGTTCCCGCAGCCTCTCCATCATTCCTAAGGATAAGATAATCATCACAATACTTTAGTAGCATCCAATCTTGAGAGGAGAGTAAGTGGGTAGCTAGAAACGACTTTACCTGATAATTAAGTTGACGAGCTCGAGCACGTGTTATTGGTCCTTGCCTCATTCCACGTTGCCCATGTTGTGCAGCAGGTATGGTCGTATCATCAAAGGGGATGTCCTCATCAGTGGGGGTGACGTCCACGCTGTTAGGTGCATCTATAACGCTCATACTCTGTGAGTCAGTGACCTTCATACTAAGTTTTTCCTCATGCCCTAGGTCATCGGGCCTGTTACGGCCCATTCTACAGTATCGTGCCTGATTCTTGAGTCTAGCACGATCCGTGCTACAGTGTCGTGTCGGTTTGATACGGCCCACTTCGTACCGAATTGGGTTTTGAACCAGACCGTGATATCTACCTCGAATCAGTCCAAAAGAGCCCGATCTAAGTGCCCACCTCTACTGTCGAGCACCGTCTGCGAGCTCGGATAAGTGGTAGAGGAAGTGGAGCGTGACTCGACGGACGTGTTCGTTGGGATCCCGGAGGTTGTCGCGAGGATCCCTCAGACGAGGATCATTTCCGCGGCATCAGGCCTGTCGATGGTCTCTGGTAGGCGGCCACCGGGCACATCGTACGGATCGAGGTAAAGCACCACCTCCTCCACGTTACTAGGGATGATCTGATCAAGCACCAAACCCAGCACCTTCCTCTGGACATCATGATCAGTTCACGACATCCGCCATCACGTCCCGGTGTGAGCTGCGCATGCAACTCATTCAGGCGTTTCCAGGACGATGAGTTTCACATTGTGGTCGGCGTTCTGTGAGGAGAGCAGCTGGCAGTATCACTACAAGAATCCAGTTTTAGGGCAAGTGTCAAAATAACAAACCGAGTGCACACTCGGAGTAAATCAACCTATGCCGAGTGTGCTCTCGTTTTAGCCACCTCTCGGACAAATAACTCTATCCCGAGTGTGCTCTCGCAATATACAATATCTATTCCGAGAGTGCACTCAAAATATGACGTTTTCGTCCACGTAGGCTAAAATAATGCGAGGGCACACTCGGCATAGACTACCAGTTGCCATGTCAGCAATGGCAGTGAACTCTATCCCGAGTGGGCACTCGGTGTAGATTAAGAATAAGCCGAGAGGGCACTCGGCGTACATATATACCGAGAGTGCACTCGGAGTAGATTCGTCCAGATTTAAATCTAAACCTCCCGCCTGGCGGCTAGGGCAACTACCACGCGGCCACAATATAGAGCAAAGGTATGTCGTACAACAAGATCGATGCTTGCGTAAAAGGATGCATGCTATTCTGGAAGGACAGCATTGAAAAGATAAAATACGATGTGTGTGGAGAAGCACAGTACGTGCAAGTGGAGAATGATTCCGGAACAAGCCGTCGAAAACTAGTTGCAAGAAAAATTTTGCGCTACCTTCCACTCATTCCTCGACTTCAAAGGTGCTATATGGATGCCAACACTGCCGTACTCATGCGATGGCATAGAGATGGATATAGAGATAAACCTGACATGATGGTACACTCGTCTGATGGTGAAACTTAGAGACAGTTTGATCTTGACTTTCTTGACTTTGCCGCAGAATCCAGAAATGTACGGTTGGGTCTGTGCACAGATGGCTTCTCTCCATTTAGTTTTGCCGCTGCACCGTATTCTTGTTGGCCTGTCTTTGTTGTTCCTTATAACTTACCTCCGACACACTGCATGAAGAAGGAATACGTGTTTCTCACTCTAATTATTCCTGGTCCGGAGCATCCTGGCAAAAACATTGACATATACATGCAACCTCTGTATGATGATCTACATAAGTTATGGGATGGAGTTGTAACATATGATAGATCTTCGAGACAGGCATTCAACATGCGAGCATGCTATCTATGGTCCATTAATGATTTGCCTGCTCTTGGAATGGTATCTGGACACATCACACATGGAAAATTTGCATGTCCAGTTTGTTTGAGAAACTTGTTTGCATTATGGTTGAGGAATGGTAAAAAGTACAGCTGGTTTGACTATCATCAACAATTTCTTAGAGCTGAACACCCATTCAGGCGGAGTCAAAAGGAATTATGGAAGCGTAGACAGGTGTTCGATCCCCCTCCACCTCATCTGACAGGTGTCCAAATTCATAGGCAACTTCTAGATCTAGTAACAAGCCAGAGTAAACAGAAACACCAATTTGAAGGTTTCTCGGGGACACATAATTGGACCCACGTACCAGGCTTCTGGAGCTTGCCATACTTTAAAAAACTCTTGTTGCGTCACAATGTTGATGTCATGCATACAAAGAAATATGTCGCAGAATTGTTTTGGTCGACGTGCATTGATATTGCTGATCGAACTAAGGATAATGTAAAGGCCCGACTAGACCTTGCAGAGTTGTGCGATCGTCCAAGATATCATTTGAAGGAGAAATCTAACGGTACTTGGGAAAAGCCAAAGGCGGCTTTCTGCTTAAATAGACTAGAAAAAATACTAGTTCTGCAATGGATGAAAGAGTTGAAGTTTCCAGATATGTATGCAGCAAACATTAGACGGGGAGTCAACCTTCAACAACTCTGTGTGAATGGGATGAAAAGTTATGATTTTCATATCTTCATTGAGGTTCTCATGCCGATAGCTTTTCGTGGATTTCTTCCGGAGAACGTGTGAATCTCGCTGGCTGAGTTGAGCTACTTTTTTAGGCAATTGTGTGCCAAGGAGATCGATCCACAAAGAATGAGGGAATTGGAAGAAGAGATACCTGTTCTTTTGTGCAAACTTGAGAAAATATTTTCGCTAGGGTTTTTCACATGCATGATGCTCATGGTTATCCATTTACCATATGAAGCACGTGTGGGTGGACCTGTTCAATATCGGTGGATGTATCCATTCGAAAGGTAAGATATCCCTACTTTGTAAACTATTCTCGTGTGATGGGATGGCTAAATATCCTGATTTACAAGTGTAGGGCTCTTCAGCATGTTAAGAAACGGGTAAAAAACAAGGCTAGAGTGGAAGGATGCATTGTGGAGGCTTATATTGCAGAAGAGATATCAAACTTCGTATCGTTATATTTCTCAAGTGATGTTCAATCTTCTAGAAATAAGCGGCCACGATATGATGACGGGTATGAAGTCAACACTCCGAATTGCACACTTAGCACTATGCAAGTCCCGTGACGGAAACAAGGAACAATGGCTCAGATGTCGACACCGGAGGAGCATAAAGCAATAATGATTTACATATACACAAACACATTGGAAATGGATGATTTTGTTGAGTAAGTGTCTCAATTTTGTTAATTTACATATACACAAACACATGTATACTAACATATTTGTTAATTTGTTTGATAGCCAATATGATAAAACGGTCTGGCCTAATAGGGGACAACCATCTGCTACTGAACTAGATAAGTTAAGGAAAAATGGGGCCGGAGCTGGACATCACAATTTCATTAACTGGTTCCGAAAATATGTAAGTGAACAACCTCCATTGATTATGAAATAAATTAGATAGATTTATTTACTCTCTTTTTCATATTTCCGCAGTGCACGAAAACTCCAAGCGTCCATCACGACTTAAAGCAGATTTCTCATACATGTCGGATCTAGGTGACATCGCTAATGGATATGATATCAATGGATATAGATTCCGCTCGCAAAGTATGAGCGCAAAAGGCAAATTTGACTATCGTTAATAGTGGTGTCTATACTAGTTCGAGAGGGTAGTTCCAAGATCGAATACTACAGATAATTGAAGATATCATCAAGTGACATTCCCCGGTGATAAACATTTCAACTTAGTTTTATTCGATTGTCATTGGTTCAATCCAACAACAAAAAGGGCGCTCTCCAAATATTGGTTTGGTTGAGATCAAACATACATCAAAATATTCTGTCTTTGAGCCATTTGTTCTACCTCATCGGTGTTTCTCATGTATACTACACCTGTGCACTCCATGTAAGGTCCCTAAACGAGATATGTCAGGTCCCAAAATAAAACAAGTCAA
Source organism: Guadua angustifolia (assembly GCA_036346375.1). Taxonomy (NCBI): domain Eukaryota; kingdom Viridiplantae; phylum Streptophyta; class Magnoliopsida; order Poales; family Poaceae; genus Guadua; species Guadua angustifolia. Next base: position 70,511,802 of record CM070500.1, on the reverse strand, counting down.
GAAGGTTGACTTGAAAGATTGGTGGGTGGTCTGTCATGTCGCAAAATGAGACATGTCACATTTCATTAATCAAGCTCCAACTAGTACGATGGCCACCGAGTTCTTTCAGGAGGAAGGGTTGAGCGGCACATTCGGTATCGATCTAGGAGATGAGTTGGATGTCGTTTATGTCTCGAATGAAGTGGATACAATATGCAATGAGAAAGATCTTACAATATTACGGAATGTTTCTACTGGTGTAGAAGTAGAATCTCATTCAGATGAAGAGTGTGATTCTGATGGCTTCACTGATTATAGCTCTAACGCTAGTGAACCAGATTATGATGAGGACAATGAATAGATGATATGGTACAATATTGATTTTAATTACATTATACTTATGTTTTTTCATTACATTATTGATTTTATTGCATATATGATCTGTCACTAACATTTCAACTAATGTAGGCATAAGTTGAAGAAACATGTCTTGCAAAAACTAAAGCGATCTGAAGGTAGGGCATCCTCATCTAGACAGGCTACACAAGAGGAAGCACAGGCTGCAGAGGAAGAGGAAGCACACGCTGAGGAAGAGGAAATACAGGTTGAGGATCCTGACTACATAGGGGAAGAAGAAGTTCAGGCAGATGCAAATCTTGTTGTCCGCAAGTCACGGGGGCAAAATTCAATCCCTCCACTTCCTCCCACGCCTGCAGGGAGGGAGGTGATAGTATCAGCAGGAAAAAGGTAAGTTTTGCTATATGTCATCATGTAATTAATTTTCACATCCATATAATCTTGCCATCTTGAATATGGTTCTAGGCAATGGAAACATATTGTATTTGTCAGGAGGCCACGTGGACCAAACACTGTGTTGCAGCCTTTGTTGTGCTATCACTATCCACAAACTATGCAAGATATGACATTGAGTCCTTCAACTATCGTAGCAGCTACAAAATGGAGACATTGGTATGCTGTTGGTGAAGCGGGTGATACAATGGCAGATCGGGTGAAGAAAGATTTCTGTGTAAGTTATTTGCAAATATGACATTGGTAGACTTGTTATGTTCTTTATAAGTCTATGGAATGCAGGCTCGGTACACATATCCTGAAGGTGAAGGTTACTCGAATGACACTAGGGCGAGATGGGAGGCAACTTTAGAGGCGGCTTGCCAATACCATGCTGAGCAGCTAATGTACAACACTCGAGTAGCAGCTGTGACCAAGTACTACAAGGATGTATGTGAAGATGAAGACATTGACACAAGAGAGAATCCATTATTTCTCACTGCTGCTGAGTATAACCAAGTCAAACCTGAATGGATCGATGATGAGGCTTGGGGGCATCTCATTACACAATGGTGTGATCCAGCATGGCAACGTGTAAGTGAAATGAAGCGGAATCTTCGTGCCACTTCAAGGGCAAGGGTGAACCGAGGTGGATCTAGTTCTATTAGTCGAACCCATCAGGAAATGGTAATAGAAAGTCTGTATTTTCAAACCATCATTTCTGACACTCGGACTTAATACATTTTCCTTGTTTTGTTGCAGGAGAGGAGGTTTCGAAGACCTGCGACACCTTTAGAGGCTTATGTTGTTCATGGGGGTTTCGATGCAAGACATGGAAAGTTTTGAGGGTTCTGAGATTCCACCTGTCACCAACCCACATGTCCAGATGAACTTGGTGCGTACTACTAACACTAACACGTAGCTAATTTTATTTTTCAGAATAGTTATGGTATTTCAATGTTTTCATACCTTTCCAGGGGAAGTATCGAGATGCATACCAAGAAAAGCATGGACCTGATGTTAATTGGCTGCATAGGGATTTTGATGCACAATTGATGTACCAGAATACGGGTGGGAAGCCTCATGGCCGTTATGCGCTTCTTGATGGTGCATTTGATGATAGGAATGTGCGCTTGACTTCTTCCCCATTTGGCACTTCAAGTAATGCTTCTTCTTCTACAAGGCAAAGCGATGAAGAGTTGAGACGTGAGCTTGAGAGTGTGCGGGATGAGAACCGAGATATGCAGAATGCTATGCATACAAGATTCACGACCATGGCATAGTAGATGCAGGTAAAAAAGTAATTGACATTTGTGTTAAATTTGAGATATTCATAGTAGTCAAATGGTAACATTCTTGTTGGCAGGATTATGCTCTAGCAACCTATTCAGGAAATCCACCTCCTCCACCACCTGTATTGAACTTTAACTTCAATGCATTCTCGACGCCTCAACATCAACCGGGACAAGAGGTATATATATAACTCCATGTTGGGTAGATATATGAAACTATGCATTATAGGTACTAAATTGAAATTTCTACTTAGAACACTCAAAACTCTCATCATGCTATTAACATTGGACAATCATCGAGGAATACTCCAGGGGATGCCTTATCGGGTGAAGATAATGTTGGGATTCCAAATCATGAAATAAACTGGTTTGCATCTCCAGATGAGTAATCATATATTTGGTTGATGACTTGCCATTCAAAAAATTTGCCCTACTTGATGTTATGTATGGATATATCGTGTGTGCGAATACGTTTAACTTATATGTCTTTTCTATAAATACGTAATCTTGTATTGAATGGAAATGATATAATATGTTTTATTCTTGAAATGTAATGTGCAGAGGATGAAGAAACAAGGGACATAAGCTAATTGGATTCATCTAGCCCTCGAGGAGTGGTTTTGGATTTGGTATGGATGTGATATGTAGAACTTCTTATGCTTTGTGTATGTGGACTTCATTTGTTGAATTTCGGACTTATTGAATTTCGAACTTCGTTTGTGATATATGCACATGCGAATATATTGGCGTCATGTTGAATTAATGTAAAAATATTTGTGATATGTGCATTGTATGTGAATGTGCGATGGAGTTACGTTTTGTGGATGGATTATGGCGTTGTTTTCGTTATATTGGTTCAACGTATAATGTGAATTGATATTGTGGATGCGTATTATTGAAATGTGAATTGATAATGTTATATTGTGGCTGGCTGGATGTGAATTGTGGCTGGCTGAATTGATATTGTGGCTGGCTGGCTGAATTGTGGATGTGAATTGATAATTTGAGCTAGTTGTTTTATGGCCAGGGTATAGTACCTATCCCGAGAGTGCACTCGGCATAGGTGATCCCAGGCTATCCCGAGAGTGCACTCGGCATAGAGCCTATCCCGAGAGTACACTCGGTATAGATGTTGACGTGTCGCTACCCTGTCCGCCACAGGGGCGAGGGGACTATCCCGAGAGTGCACTCAGGTATAGTTTATTTGTTCCGAGAGTACACTCGATGTAGACAGTTTTTCCCGATAAAATAACACTGAGTGCACTACGTCGAGTGTGCCCACTCGGGATAGGCTATCCCGAGTGTTTTGTCCCCTATCCCGAGTGTGGAAAACACTCGGGCAAAATCTATAATCTTGTAGTGTATGTGTCCGCGGCGGTGCACACGGCAGTGGATGGGTGCGGAGGAGAGCGACACGAACGCGCCGGTGCTCTCGTACACAACCGCAGTGTTGGGCGAGGAAAGAGGGGAGATGATTATCTTGACATACCTGCCCTTGTCCGCATGGTTCAGGGAGCGGAAGACCTTGCGGATGAGGTCGACGGCGACCATCTGCCAGAGGTCGGACCACTCGCCGACACGATCAGCATTGGATAGCAGATACGCAACCTCGCGTTCCTACGTGCAGACACAGAGCATCAGGAATGCATTCCGCCGTGCAGACGCGTCCCGTTGTGACGCAAGCGCGTGCTTCGAAGTCGTGGCGGCACTCGAGGTTCTCAAGGATGGAGGGCAAGAGCGACTCGAGAGAGGCGACACAGAAACCTCAGCGTGATGCTACAGACGTACTCGTTGGGGTGCCCCAGGTTGTTGTGGAGGTTCTGGCAGGTAAGGATAATCTCCGGGAGGACGCGGCCGGCGGCGTCGAGCTTGTCGATGATCTCGAGGCAGAGGAGAAGCAGATTCTGGATGGTGTGGTCCTCGGAGGGAAGCACGTAGCGAACGACGGTGATTAAGAGCAGCATGACGGCGCGCTTCATGGCGTCGACCTTAGTGGTGACGTCGCTGTCCTTGTTCGCCAGCATGGCGGTGGAAACCTTGCAGTCAAAATGGATGAGCGGTCTGCACGGCTTCTCTATGGTGGCGTCACCTGACCTGCGGGAGAGGCAGATTAGGGTGTGTTTGGTCGCCTGTACAGTGGTTAAATCGCATGAATGAATACAACTGTATCTGTTAGATATGTTTTTGGTTTTCTGTTCATTTACCTATTCATGTAGAATGGAGGAAACATAGAGATTGGACTTCTCTCCAATGCAGGCCCGTAAAATGTATAAATAAGTAATCAAACAACTTAACTTGCATTCACTCAATCAGACTAAAACTAACCTAGATTGCTCATATAGGATAGGCTAAGATGATATAAACAACCAAATACTTAGTTTATGGGGCGGGAGGAGTGAAGACAGCGCCTTCTGTTTCCTTCGTTCGGTGGGGAATGGGCGTGTTTGGGCCTTGAAATGGGTTTCAATCTAAGGAGTCGTGGGCCAAGGACCACTTTTCTGCCTAGCTTGGGCTTTTCGAACAAGGTGATTTGGCCCAATTTTAGCCTGAGTCCGCTCGAATTTTTTTATTTAATATTTATTTTAAATCTTTTTTTCAAAACTAATCGCCCGGACCAAAAAAGTGCAAAATTACCCTCCTGTCGCCCCCTGCTCGGGCGATCGCAGGGCAGCCCTAACGGTCACCAAGCAGTCGCCCGACCGCTTCTTGTATGTGATGCCACGTGTCGGCCGTCGCCCATGGTCGGGCGATCGCTTTGGGCTAGAGGCGATCGCATGCATTTAATTCCTCAGAAGCAGACTTTGTTCTCATTTCAACCGAGCGAGAGCAAGCGCAGCCCGGGCGCAAGGAGAAGGAAGAAAAGAGAAAGAGAGGAGAAGGGAAGAAAGAAAAGAAAGGAGAGGAAAAAAGAGAAAGGAAAAAAAAGAGGGAAAAAGTTGATTCTTCGGTTTTGTGGTAAGTTCGAAAATTTTATATGTAATATTTAGAAATTTAATATAGTATTTAGTATTGTTTAGTATTTAGAAATTGTAGTATTTAGTTTATATTTTATGTGGTGATTTTTGTAGGTAATATTTAGAAATTAATGTAGTATGTAGTGTTTAGAAATATTAGGACTGTAGTATTTAGAAATATTGAGATTCCATGTAATAGAAATATTTGTCAATATTTAGAAAGATTAGGACAAACGAATAATATATAGTAGTAATTCGTAATGAAAACAATGGGTAATCGAATTACTTATTTGTAGTCAATCACGTATACGCTAGAAATTAGTATATTTAAAAATATGGTAGGCTAGCAACATATCGTCAATCACCGTATACGCTAGAAATTAGTAGAGTAAAAAAAGTTGAAAATGTGAGGCACTGTTACAAATCAGTAGAGTAAAATTTGACAATATAATGTAACATTTATATAGCGGTTAGATGGAGAAATGATGATTTTTCGGTTCGACGTTGTAGGCAGCATGTTGGAGAAATTGTATTTTCAAATATTCTATGGAGATGGGGAGATAACACAGGGACCAGATGGAGTCGATTTGTCGGCATTTTCAACAGTCATACGGGGTATATCTAGGTCGAGAGATAGGACATACAGGGGTTTGTTGGAGTGGATGTTTCGGATGTTCAGTTTGGATACCCAGAGTGTTCGTCAAGGGTTAGAGCAGAGTAAGTCGCGCAGGACTTTTTTATGGAGAGTGGTTCCTATTAACGCGACATCGGCATGGAGGAGCTATGTTGGTACGCCAGAGAGCGGGTGGCCGCCATGTTCTTTGGTAGATTGGTACTGTGTACCTCCATCGGTGTCGGAGGTTCGTGATGTCGGGTAGATATTACGGAGGAGGGGAGGACAGATACACAACAATGAGATGATGAAGGTGGCGAGGACCCCGAAGACGGGCGACACGAGGTTGGCGGTGGCGACGGGATCGGGGGGGGGGGGGCGAGGAGGCAGCCATGGAGGCGGGGTGGCCGACGAGGGGAGGAGGTGGAGCACATAGTTGACTTGATGGAGGAGGATGACCGTGCGGATGAGGAAGTCCTCGATGGCTAACGCCGGACGAGGAGGACAATACTTGAGGTGTCTGTCCCAAAGTCGTGGACTAATTATAATTTCAAGACCTAACAATGAATGAAGGAATAGAGATGCATGGGAGTATCATAAGAACGAGGTCGCATGTGGGGCCATATATAAAGACAAGGAGGTCGTGATGGATGCAAGTGAAGCATCTTGGTCAATGTCTCTTTGGCGGCAATTCAGGTAGTGAAGTCCAAGAAAAAGACTACGACGTGAAGTGCGAAGTTGACTCGTGCCCATGGCGGTGCATGCATACAAGGAAGTGGAGGGACTATCGAAATGTTCCATAGTGACGAGCATAACCGCCAACCGGATGGCAAATGTGTTTTATGGTCGATCGTGGACAATCCGCACTGCTGCCTTTGATCCATTATCGAGCCATGGAGGAGAGGTTTCAAAGACAAGATTAGCTACTAAAGGCATGGAGAGCAAAAAGAACAAATTTTGCAAATATGGTTCGACATACGAGGCTTCTTACGAGAATATTCCACACTTGCTCGTGGCAATATCAAGTAGGAATCCCAGACGGTCATCGACCTTCGAAGTTTCCCATGGATGGTGCGTCTTGCGGGCAAGTGGGTCTTCTGGCGGGCCTTCTTCGCTTCTCGGCAGATGCATAAATGCCTTCCGACACTATCGCCTTGGCCATTTGCATGGAGGGCACATTCCTCACAGGAAATACAAGGGCCGATTCTAACGCATCGTGGTGGACGCCAACAACTGTGTTCTACCTGGTCGCATTGGCCTTCGTGGAGGGGGAAAACACGAGAGTCGGTAATCGATTTCTTGAAAGAGTCAAGATGGCGCTTGTCCAGCCCATACGATGTATGTGTCATCCATGACCGACATGTAGGGTTGCTGAGGGCGATCATGGATATGCAACAAGGCTCCGACGCCGTGGGAGCAGCAAAGTGGCCAGACTTGAAGAGCAGGTGGTGCATGAGGCACATGGGTGCCAATTTTTTCCGTTAGTTCAGGAACAAGGAGCTTATGAACATGTTCAAGCGGCTGTGCAAACAGAACCAGCGGAGAAAGTTCGACTCATTGTGGAGGACGCGGATGAACTAACCCGTATAATCATCAATCCAAGGGACGGCGCTAGTTCATCGAGGAACCCTATGGTGTACCACGAGCAAGGAGATGACCCCACTTTTTAGCGCGCTCCCGACCGACGCGACCAAACATTCGGCGAGGTCGGGACAAGCATAAAGAGTTTCACAAACTGGATATGACACGAGCCGTTGGAGAAATGGTCCCTTCTGCATGACGAGGGCGGTTCCCGTTATGGAATAATGACAACCAACCTGGCGGAGATTTACAACTGGGTAATGAAAGGCGCGAGATGCCTTCCGTTGGTGGGCATTGTTGAGGGTGTGTTACTAGGCACCTAAAGATATTTCGTTGAGCGGTACAAGGCCTCCGCTGCATGTATGTCGGACAATCGCTCGTCTCTACTCGACGGTTGTCTCTACGCACATGGCCAACAAGACACGGAAGGCATGCATACATCGCTGACATCGAGAGTGGCGTGGAACGGAGGTACCATGTGTATTGCGGTGACCGGTCGAATAGGTGCCCACCGAGAGGACTTCCATCTGTGCATACCCGAGCCGTTGATCGCGAGTGCTCGCTAGAAGCGCTTAGAAGCTACGCCGCTGCACTTGCCGTGCTCAAGACGTGATTGCCGCAAAGAAAGCGAGACACACCATCATGTCGATCGTACATCTCCCACTACTACTACAAGCAAAGTGTTTTCAACACGTGGCATAACGAGGTGTACGGTACCGAGTCGATGGATCGTTCACGGCGCCCCATCCGGGGCATCGATGGGTACCGACATCCGAATGTTGAAGCAAAAGTCGGGCGCCGCAGACACGACGATTAGGAACGATATGGACGAGTCTGAAGCGCGTCATAATTGTGGATGATGTAATTTTTTATTCTATGTACCAGTTATTTGTTGTCCCCGTCAATGTAATTTTTTATTCTATGTACCAGTTATTTGTTGTCCCCGTCAATGTAATTTGATTCTATGTACCAGTTATTTGTTGTCCCCGACATGTAATTTTTGGTTATATGTGCGTGATCGAACATATATTTGAATATGGAACATTTCATTACTTTTTGTCCAGTTTGCTTTACTTGCTTTCTAACCATGAATTTGCTTTGTAACCACGCAGCACAAAGCATTTATGGCGAGAGTTGGCGCGGTTGCCGAGGTTACTCCCGAGCCGCTAAACCAAAGACGTGGACTTGACCAATGGTCTAGGTTGTCCGCAGCTGAGGGTCGGCTACCGGGGACACCGCGTTCTCGGTGCCAAGGAGTTTTTTCGGATCGACCCGCGTTGGCTTCCATAGTAATCTGCCGACTTTACCTACTCTTTTACTTACCTGTTAATGGAATTTTAACGATGCTACACATTACGTGCAGGTTACGAGCTGCCGGCTTACTTCCGTTCTGCTGGATGGTGGAGCAAACGACTGTGGAGGGCCCGCACGTCTCAAAGCTTCTCAGACGACCGGTCCTCGTTCATCAAGGCGTGGACCGGTGGAGACCGGAGACACACACGTTCCACCTGTCCTGCGGAGAGATGGCTCCCACGCTGCAGGACGTGTCTTACCTCCTAGGGCTCCCCTGCGCGGGCCGTGCAGTTGTGCCGGAGGACGCCCCCGCCGCGTGGCTTAAGGACCGAGGCGCGCCGCCAGTGCGGCGACACCCCGAGCCCCGGCCAGACGTGTTCTACAAGCCGGATGAGCGGCACGGTGTCCGTAAGCGGATCGCCCAGTTCACGGTTAGTACCTCGTTCGTTGTAACCTTAACGGATACGCACTCACCGCCGACAATATTGAACCAAATCGCAGCCGAGCTTTCCACCCAGACGCCGACGCGAGGACCTAGCACGCCACCGAGGCGTACTTCTTTATTCTCGCTTGGTTGGTACTGTTCCGCCCTCGCCGACGGGACACGGTGGACCGGCACTTGATCGAAGTTCGCCCAGATTGATCGCCGACACCCGTGGAGGAGGTAACACATTTCGTTAAAATCTCTTATGACAGACATGTCTAACTTTGCCATTCTAAACAGATGGTGCGGTGGTTGTGGGGCTCTCGCGTGCTCGCGTGCTTATCAGAGGGTCTTTTGAGGTCGTCTCCGGGTAGGGACAGATGCGACGTTGACGGGTGCGTTCTACTATCGGTTGTGGTCCCGGGAGCACTTCTCCGTCGGTAGGCCCGTTGTTGACCGTCGCCGTACTCACAGACCTATACCACCACCACCACCAGATCGACCGCCCACTATAGGCCTCATCGGGTTCAAATGTGTATGCCCCTTGTATCTAACCCCCTACTTTGGACACTTTAATAAGATGCACTACTTTTTCCCCGCAGCGGGTGTATGCCCACCTACAGGTCAAGAAGGTGTACGCCGAGTTCGTTCGGGAGTTTGACAGGCTGCAGGAGGAGGACGTGCGGTGGACACCGTGACAAAGACGCTGCGAGGTCAGTCCGAGCACCTTACGGCCGTTCGAGCTTTCTCGGGCGTGACCAGTGGCTCGCTCACCCGTAAGGTCCTCCTCTTCGACTGCAGGCCGAGGAGTACTCGCCAGACCGAGTGTTGCAACAGATTCGCCTCTTCCGAGTTTCGAGACTACTCACACTGTCTCACGTGGCGCGCACAAGTACGTGTCCTGAGCACAATACTTACTATTCCCACGGAATGCATGTTGTATGTAAATTGTCATTTTTGCATTGCAGGATGACCCGATCGGGGCATGCACTGGGCACTCCATTCGCTCATCGCATGCTACCGTGGGTGTTGCGATGGACGCGCGCGACGCGAACACGATGAAGCGAGACCCGCCGATGACCTCGCCACGCACGTCTGGCGATTACATGGAGTGGTTCGCGCCATGACTCGGCTCGAGGTTGGGTACACACCGGCGCAGTATGTCGCAGCTCCCAGATCGGTGTCGGAGACGTACCCTTCAGAGATGTCCCAGAGGGAGAACTATGCGGTAAGGGTCACCCCCGTCACCCTACACGTATGTTTTTTTACGTAAATTACCTCATATCAAGTTGGCATCACTTGCAGGCACATCTTGCAGGGCAGATGTACGGGGAGGCGGAGTCCGGGTTGGCGGGCCTCGACGCGGACATCGTGCTCACCCCTGCTCAGCAGCGGGAGACTTTTACTCGGTGACGCGGCGCGATGGCGCGGATGTGCCGCCTACTCACCTGCCAGGGGGGCCGAGACGTGGTGCGCAGCACGTCCCCGTCAACCAACACCTCCCCGTCAGCCAGCACCTCCCCCGCCTAGTGGAGCTATGCCCACACATCGCCCAGCCAGTTAGCTCGCACAGCCCGATGTCACCCAGTACGAGCCCTCGTGTCCTCCCGCAAGACGCGAGGTACGGTGGGGTGATGAGGGCCACCGTCTCTCGCATATAGCCGAGTGGCGTGGTGGGGTGACGCGGGCCAGTCTTCGTCTCAGGCCGCAGCAGGGCCCCACGGTGCTTTCGGCTACTCGGGCTACTCGTGCTACGACGACATTGATGAGGCGCCAGGTTTTGACGTGGACCAGTTCATGTCCACCGAGTACCTCGGCCCACCACCCCAGCAGACACCCGAGTCGCCGACAGACTACACTACCCCCGAGCCACAGGGCCGGGCTAGGAGGGCCATCCGTCCGTCATCGCCACTCACGTACCCCACCGGGCAGATCAGGAGGCGTCGTCGTGACTGAGTTATTGTACAGCTGTACTTTTATAATATATTTATCTTCACCACCATGTTGTCTAACTATATGAACTAAGTGATTGCATTTGCGTATGTTATCTTTTCTTAGCCATGTCGCATGCCTTATTTTTTTCGATTTTCAGAACTCGCGTCGAGCAACGCCCGGCTAGCTCAACAATAGATAAGTGGTAGCCCACGTTGCGTAGGTTTCGTGGGCATTGTTGGTTTTGGCTAATGGATAAAGGGAGTTGCATCTCTAATGGCTATTAACTCTATACTGCACAAGCAAGGGAAGAATATTTATTGCTCCTCGCTTCTACCATTTTACTGCGTATGGGGCGATCGCCCGATACTGGGGGGATAGGGCCCACCATATTTGTATTTAATATTTGTTTCGAATTGTTTTTCGTATAATAAACGATAAAAAATAACTTCTTTGTGAAAATGTCAGAGGCATCGCCGAAGGTAATATCGCATACGAAATGGGGCGATCGCCCTGATATTGGGCGATCGCCAGGGCGATCGCCCCATTTCAGGGCGATATTTACCTTCGGGCAGTGTGCCTCCGACATTGACGCTGCAGTGTGTTGTTAAGTCCGCCTGAAAAGGATCTGAGGCTGTGTGCGTTGTCAAATCGGCCTGAGAAACCGTGGGACACAGTGCTGGGACGGAGGCTTACGTGCTTCTTGTTTGCTCTACGAGTGCCCCTAAGGCCTATATAAGAAGGGACGATGTGTTCTAAGAAGCACAGGAGAAGAGGAACAACCAAGGTGAGGAAGTCTCTAAGGTATATCTGTTCATTTTAGGTCAGGATCAAGGCAAAATGCCGAGGCGTGCAAGTTCAAAGGGAAAGGGCAAAGCAAAAGAAGAGGGAGGCTCTTCAACCTTGCCGCGTACAGCGTACCAGGATCTCTTCCTACCAACTGGGGTTGTCGCACCGATGTGTTTGTGCGGAGATCGTTGCGGACTTGTCCGCTCATACGAGCTTCCAACTTGGAAGAGGCGGTATTGGAAGTGCCGCAACTACGAATTCGACCCGCCGGAAAAGGCCCGGGAGCTTCGCCTTATGGTAATAATCATACGTGTTTCCTAATATTTCTACATGGAACTTTCCAAATTTCTGTTTCATGCAGCCGCCTCCGCCACTGTGTGAATTTATGCGGTGGTACGACGAGGAGATCGACCCGGAGGACCAAAGGCTCCTTGATGAAGAGTTCCGAAACCGAGAGTTCAGGAGGCGGCTCCAAGAGGATCGTGACGCGGCACGCGAGGAGGCACGTCGGAAGGAAGCGGAGGAGAAGGAGGCCGAGAGAGAAAGGAAACGAGAGAGGGCACGTCGTGCCAGAGAAGCCCCATCAAAGGCATGGGACAAGGGGAAGTGGCCTCGATGCACTTAGTAGACGTCTCGTTGTCCGTTGTTCGTAATGCTCCTCCAGTTTTATTGTTCTTCATGCACTATATAGGCTCTTAGTACTTTCGTTGTTCGTGCTGCTCCTCCCGTTTGAAGTCGTAATAAAGAGATTGACCTACCTTATTATCCGCAAAAAATTCTGAGCTCAAATTCCCCATTTCTGCAAACTCCCCTCGCACCCCATCAACATTATCACGTACGGTGTTCGCGAGTGCCTTTTCCGATTTTCGCAACTTCCTACGGGCAACGCCCGCTATCTCGCCCATACGTAGTGGTAGCTCGCGTTGCGAGGTCATTGCTGATTTTTCTCAGATTTTTGGGCGCGATCCGCCTGTCCCGCGGGCCTACGAAAACCCTTAAGTGGCCACGATTTCTGTGGTTTCGTGGCCGCGAGTGCATTTTCCAATTTTCGCAACTTCCTGCCGGGGCAACGTCTGGCTATCTCGCCCATACGTAAGTGGTAGCCCGTGTTGCGTAGGTCACTGTTGATTTTTCTCGTATTTTTTGGGCCGCATCCGGCCTGTCCCGCGGGCCTACGAAAACCCTTAAGTGGCCACGATTTCTGTGGTTTCGTGGCCGCGAGTGCCTTTTCCGATTTTCGCAACTTCCTGCCGGGGCAACGTCTGACTATCTCGCCCATACGTAACTGATATCCCGTGTTGCGTAGATCGCCCGTGATTTTTCTCGTATTTTCTCGGCCATATTCGGCGGACCTTATGTGGCTACGAAAATCCCAAGTGGGATGCGTATCACTAACAAAGCAAAACAATTTTTCCGGTTCAATACAACAAGAAGTTTTTTTATTGGTATTTCTTCCCGGTTCAATACAACAATTATTGTACAAACAATTTACCACAAAAATTGCAAAAAGCTACAGTAACCGATCGCCCCAGCCTGGAGCAATTAGTTACTTTTCCCTCCGCCTGCCGTTAGATTTGAAATCCTGCCGTTTGCCAACGCACCCATCGCCCCAGTACCGGGCGATCGCCCATACTAGAGCGACGGGGGGTATTTTCGGAATTTTTATGTGGCGCCTATTAGTTTTGAAAAAACGATTTAAAATAAATATTAAATAAAAAAATATTCGAGTCCGCTCCCCTGTCTGCTATAGCCTGGCTAGAGCCATGGATGTATATCTCCTTCCGTTTACAGGGGATTGCTGCATTGAATGTCTAACAGAGACTTGCTGCGGTGAACTGCTATAGTGCTTGCCAACGGCACCATACCGTGTTTTTGCTATAGTATACTGCAAGATCTGGAGCGTCTTTTTTATTCAACGATCCACACATAACTGCTTAAGTTGCAGTTCTATTCGTATTGGATCTCTTTTCATTTCCTTAAATCACTCAGTTAAAGTACTTTATGGTTCGATTTGAGTGTTTATTTTCCTTTTTCTTTTTTGAATTTCAAAAACTGTCCTTCCCGTTCGAATCTGTCAGTGATACTTAGGTCTTATTTATGGGCTGTGATTAGGCTGAAAAGTTGCTTTTGACTTGCTAGACTATAAAACAATAGTAGCTTTTCTTAAGATATCATTTAGTAAATTGGCTTTTTGTTGTTGCTGCAGCTAGTAACCTTCATTTTATGCATCTTTTTCAATAGATCAACAATATCCTTAGCTTTCTCAGTGGGAAAGAGGCGGCGATGAGCGGGGAGGAGTTGGTGATGGGCGAAGAGGAGGCGGTGATTGGACGGGGAGGAGGCGATGACGAGAGGGGAGGAAGTGACGTTTGGGCGAGGAGGAGACGGCGACTGGGAGTTCACTGGTGTGGAAGGAGCTAGAAGCCACAGCATAGCTGTGAGGCACTTCATACTTGGCTTTGGCTTTTATGCTGCTTTTACTCGGCTTCTTTGTGTAGCCGTTGTGCAGCCAGCCTGTTTGGCGGGAAGATGCAGCACAGTTCCAACATAGGGCCTTAAACAGAATATATTGCATGATACGTACGGCAGACAAAACCCAAGGACCTATCTCGATATCGTTTGCTCCTCCGTTGAATTGTGAGAAGACGACTTAGCTTGATCCAAAACGAATAATTAGGCACCATATACAAATGAAAAAAAGTAATTAAATATCTCAGGTGTGATAAGTATATAGCCCACCTACTAATTCTTCAATAAATGCGAGGAAAATTTTTTCGTAATTTAGGCACACGACAAAACGAACAGCTACAGAGCCATGTCCAAGTGTTACAGTAGTTGCACCGCAAAGAGCATAGTGACCACCAGACCACTAGGCCCGAGTCTGGCTAGAGTCCGACTCGAAGCCGAAGTGCTATTGCTCGGCTCGTCGTCCGGAGCGGTCGTGTCCGTCGTGGAAACGTTCTTGGGGTGGCTGAAGTCGAGGACGGGAGCCGCGTCGGCGGCGGCGGCGTCGGGACCGGTCGCCGGCCCCGGCGCGGCGGCTTCCGGCGTCCTGAGCTCCGGCGGGAGGCCCTGGCCGTGCACGACGGTGATGGCGAAGCGCTGGCCGTTCTCGCACTGCTCGCCGTCGTAGTTCCCGGAGAAGAAGTAGGTGGGGCCCTCCTTGAGCAGCGGCACGGCAACGGTGACGGCGTCCTTGCTGAACTCCGGCGCGGCGGCCGACCACTCGACGGTGTCGTCAGGGCCGGAGTCGTTGTAGTCGCAGCTCTTGTACAGGGTCTGGTTCCGCGTCTGCACCACCGAGTGGTTCTTGTCCGTGTTGAAAACTGCAGCAAGCAGTGACAAAAAACATGTAAGAAATCATGCACATTTGATAAAAGATTTGGAAGAAAACTAACAGAATTAGTTGGCATTATTAATTCGCTCGTTGCAGGAATTGCCGCGTACGGATGACATGCAAGACCATGGTACACTACTCTAGTAGAGCACATTAACGAAATGTACCTGGCTCAATATTATATGTATTGAACCAATTAATTTAATCTTGGTGGTGTTTAGAGAGTACCTAGTGCTCTTTTACTAAATAGTATTCAAATTTTAATCCCTCGGATCTAGATCAATTGATGAAATCAGTTTACTTCTCCCTTTCATTGGAGTACTATTTTGGTAAAAAGTATCATTTATTTAGACGTTGCATGTATATCTACCTATGTACACTAATTTGCTTATTATTTATTAGTATGTGATGTGATAACACTTTGAGGAATGTTTTAATACATATTATTTTTTTCCTGCGTGGCCTTTTTGTGTCAGTTATATACTAGTTTTACATACATAAAATTATGTAAAAAAATGTTGTATATTGTGTAAAAAAGGGGAAAAAGCAAACAAAGGAGCAAAAAAAAAACTATATAAAACCCTGCTTGGTCGTTTATTTTGCAACTTTTTGCAACTCCGACGACACTAAACAAATTAATTACTTCTTTATCACATTATTCACCTAGAGAAAAAAAATCATAAAGTCAAAATCACAAAACATAACGTGAATCATAAAACAACATCTAATAAATAACAAATTGAGTACTCATAAATAAAAAACGTACTATTTAGCAAATTCCTACAATCTTTTTCATACCTGTAAAGAACTCAAATACAGGTCTCGGATCTCAATGAGTTGACGCGTTGAGGTCACGTTGGATATGTTCTCGGGCGAATAAAATACTTCCAGATTACAAGAAATCATACTGGCATATACTTTTGACATTGGCTCTTCTAAGTTCTATAGTGAAACGACATCTAGCAACTGCAATCGCATGAAACAGATATGGTCATGATAGGGGTGTGTGCATGTGCCTCTTTTTATTCCTAGTTGTCGTTTGAAGTATCCACCCATTTGGCCATTTTATTTCTTGTCATACGTTTAACAATGACTATGGATAAAATATGATGGTATCGGAATACTTTTGATGCTAAATCTAGTAATGTTATTTTGACTTGACAAATATAATTTTTGTGCGTATATAAAATAATATTTAAAAGAGAATGGAAGTTGTAATTGACCAAATTAATTACCATCTCAACTATAGACATGTCTACATTGGTCTCTCTGTAATCGATGGTGATTGATGTGCGATCAGGGTGTGTTTGGTAGGGTTCCAGCTCCACCAAATTCGTGGATCTGGTGGAGCTGGATATTTCTAACTCCACCAGATCCGTGAAGCTAGAGTTATGAATACATTAATAATGTTTAGATGAATCATTTTGTTTACATTTTAAATAAAAAAATATAAACTTAATTCACTTTATTTTAGCCTACAAGTTTCAGATCTCAGATGAAGTAGTCATGTTATACCTTTCCCCACAGGCCATGTGCATTACATTAGGAAATGGAGAAAGGTGACTGACTGCTTTTGGTGCCCCCAGCGAACGATCGAGAGGAACAGATTCCCAAGCCGACTGAGCTTGGCAAAGCAAAACTGGGCCTAGAACTCGAGGGACGATCATGGAGCATCATCTACTCATGTCGTGAGGTAATTAGCAAATCAAAAGAAAACAGCCATGCTCGATCACTACATGCATATTCGCAGAAACCACACCAAACTTACGAAAAAAAGGCAACCTCATGGATCTTGACGGCAACCAGTATATATATATATCACTGAGGAAATCTTTAGGGATTACTGAAGACGGAGCAGCGCTAATGCGCTATATGTACTCACTGAGGAAATCTCCGAGGCTGAAGTTCTTGCCGTCGGCCCACTCCTGGTAGCCGATCGCTGGCAGGGTGAGGTCGTCGTACCAGCCCTTGTCGTCGCCGACGGTGTAGTTCTTGTACGCGTCCGCGCGCGGGATGGAGGCGGCCGCCGCCGCAGCCAGGGCAACACCGACGACGAGGCACGGCGGGAGGATCAGGCCGCGGCACCGCCCGGCGAGCAGCATTGGGAGGTTGCCTCCTGCGGAGCAGATGCTCTTCAGACGACGGTGATGCGTCATAGCCTGCGTATGTATGCAGCTTTCGGGAGTTGGGAGCTGCAACTTTAAAGTGATGGAGCTGAGAGGATCAGAGAGAGTAGTGGTGCGCCGAGATTCAAACGGACACGAAATTCTCGTGTATTGCAGGAATGCCACTCGGTTGGGTTCATTTCATCGTAGCAAATTTTTTTCCCACCGCCCCGGCTCAATTTTTTTTTCAAGTTTGGTATGTTCGAACAAAATAATTTTGTTCTTTCTTCACCGTTGTTGGATTTGCTGTAATCCCTAACTATGTCAGGTGGATCTGCTATAGTCTCATACTATGGTATCATCTTTTGATCCTTCCACGATAGAGAAGATAACTAAATTTTCAATTTTATTCGAATGGATACTAAAATTGAAAAACAAATTAGACCAAAGGATAAAAAAAAGCCAAAAACTCCATTTCAACAGAAACGGCGAAGAGGTGAGTCGACGTTGGGGGCAAAAGTGCCAAAGTCGTCAGAGGGGTAATCTGGGTATGTCATAGCAGCACTGCATGTATGCACCAGGGAACTTTGTTGTGCTGGCACGGTGTTTTGTGTCGGTGGCGAAGCAACTTTGCATCGCACCATGTGAGCCCCGATGGATCCGTTTCCGTTGCGGCGTCCCGTCGCTGGATACGCCGGCCGCTGCACGCCAGTTCGTTCCCATCCACAGATGGCTGCATCCATGGAGGCCAGCGCAACATGCAAGTGATATCTACCGAGTTTCAACGCAGGTTCAGAGGAATTTGCTCAGATCGATATACGTGCATGCATTACCCCTAGTTCTGAGTCAACGTTGTGAATCGTAATGGAGACATGCCCAATTGTAGTATGTTTCTATACTCCACATATTGCGAATTTGCAATGCATCGTGTATACAGAGTTACAGGCTAGCGTACTTGCATACAGAGTAGTGAAAAAAAAGGTAAAAAAATTACCTGTTTCATTTAAAACCATGCACAACTAAGGGCATTCCCAAAGCTTGCCACTAGATAGAGGGGAGATTTTAGATACAAACACTACAACAATTTATTGCTAAAGCTTATTTCTAAAAGACAGACCTTCCCTCTCTCCTACTTCCTCACCTTTCCTCCCCTTTTCTTTGTATGAGTGCTCCAGTGGCTCTCTCCTATTGCTTTCCCTCCTAATACAAATTGTACAAATCTTGAAATAAATAAAGAGGTAAATTATCACCATCTACTTTTTATTTATTCTTTAATATTTATACAACTGCTAAAAAAGAAAAATATGAAAACACCTCTGTTCTTTTTTCATGTCACCTAAAATTTAACATGATAATCCCTAGTAAACAAGTAGAAATAACTACCAGAATACACTAAGGCATATGCGCACAAGTGTAATCAGGGTTACAAAAACCAGTGAAATCTCAGAATTTCTCGTTGAGATCTCGGATTCCAGCCGGGGATGGGATCCAAAATCTTAGCCGGTTAAAAAAATTTGAAAAAATATCAAAATGATACAATAATCTCGAAAATTTCACCAAAATTTTGCCAAATGTCAACGAAATCTTGGGTATTATGACTGAATTTTGTATTTTTAGGGCTGGATTTGGCCCAATAACCCTTAAGAAAGTCATCTTCCATGAAATTATTGAAAAACAAAAATTTTGAGATATTTTATAATTTCGATAGAAACACTATAAGATTTTTATAAAATTGTACAAGCTTGATCATACTCTAAAAATTTATGGTACTATTTTTATAAGTCCATGATCATACAAATTTTTTTAAAAAATAATTGAGCTTCATTTGTTATCTTAAAAAATCAAAAATAGAATAAATATAAATGAGATAGTAACCATGTTAGAATTTTATAAATTTTATCGATCATGATCTAAAATTTTTATGAGCACTTAATAATTGCCTCAAAACCATTCTCTAAAATTTTTTAAAATTTTAAACTTTTTGTTTGCTCAATCAAATTTATGGAAGCATTGAACTTAATTTGTTATATTCAAAAATCAAAAACAGAAAGAACAGTGCCCTTGTAACAGCTTAAGCATTTCCTTAGCAACCTTTTGTGAAATTTTCAAAAAATTTAAACCTTTTTGGTTGCTCAATCAAATCTATGTATTCATCATTAGGCTTTTATTAAAATGTAGCACTGTCAGAATTTTTAAAAATTCTTAATACTTGATAATCATCTGAAAATTTTATGAAAATATTTATGATACATCATGATCATACAAAAAAATCATAAAATTTCTAACTTGGTTTGGGCTATTTTTCATTTGGTTGAAGTTTACGGGTGGGGCTTTTATCAAGACAGTAGCACTCTTTCAATTTTTTCAAATTCTTGAAGCTTTATCATTATCTAAAAATTTTATGGAAATGTTATTGATGCATAAGTACCATCCTAAATTTTTTTCAAAATTTTATAACATGGTTTATTCTATTTTTCATTCGGTTCGAATTTGCCAGTCAGCTTTTTATGAGGATAGTACCACTTTCAGAATTTAAAAAAAAATTTAGGCTTGATCATCATCTTAAATTTTTATGAAAACATTAGTGATGTGTCAGGAACATCCATAGAAAAATTTAATTTTTTTTGATATTGTTCTAACCATTTTTCATTTGGTTGAAATTTGTTAAGATTTCGGCAATTTTGGACAAAATTTCGCCGAAATCTCGGTTCAAAAAATTCTAGATTTGAATTTTTATTTTTATATTTCATCCAAAATTTTTCCAAAATCCCATGATCTAGTCAAAATTTGGAATTTTGACCACCTCTGAGATGTCATCCGAAAATGAGATTTCAACCCTTGAGCCTAACATGGATGGAACTAACCTTGTTGGATAAAAGAAAATAGAATATAATACTACAATAATATGGACATAGCTATGATCTGTCCATGCATATGTACTCGCTTATCACTACAGCAGTTGTATTTTCGACACCTATTAATACTAGTCAACATTAGCCATATCAATGAAATTGATAATAACATCCATTGAACTTTATGTTATATTTGATTCTACTGCTACATGTCTAGAGTAATATTACATGTGAAATTTATGTGCATATAATTTAAATATTTATAAATATATATTATTATATTAAACTCTGAAACAGTATACCGTATGGACTGGTACAATAATGTACCATTTGAAGAGCCGAAATGGTGTGGCCTTCGAAATGGTACTGATTCCAAGTGGTGTTATCAAAACTACTGTTAGGGGTGTAATCAAATCAGATAGATGCCGACCGACTGGATCTATTTGGATTGAATTCAAATAGTTGTGTTGGATAGTTGTCAAATTCGGCATCGGCTTCGGATAGTTGGTTTCAGATTCGGCATTGGGTTCGAGAAATCACTGTCCGTCGTATTGAAATATTATGATTATATTCTTGGATAATTCCGAATAACTCTATTCGAATTTGGATATTTACAACCCATATTCTAGCAGTTTCAATTAGCTCCAACCAAATAGCCCAAGCAAATAATATATTATTGTCATTTTTATGCAGTAAATAGTTTTTAAATACTAAAAATTCTTTTTAATATATAAAAATACTAGACTAGGCCCAAAATTTTAGAGAATTGAAATAGGACATTTTGAACATACTAAAATTATTTCCATTATAATAATATATATTTTAGATAATTTCTAAAATAAGGAAAGGCTTTTTAGAAAATAACAAATAGAGTTCACAATTTTGGGAAAATTCATACAAATTCCCTGAGGCATTTTGAATTGAATAAAATTATTTCAAACTAAAAGTTGATTTTTTTACAGAGAAATTACTTTTAAATTTCTAAAAATAGGAAAAGCCTTTTTAAAATCTAAAACATTCATAGAAAATAGCATAAAATAAGAAATAATTATTATAAAATCTTGAAAATTGAATTATTATCTGAAAAATCACAAATGTCAATAATATTTTAAAATTTAGTTTTTTGATTACTTTTAAAAACAAAGTTTTGGGATATAACACACCACTATGTGAGCTTGACAAGAATATGTTTATACTTGTCTACATAAATACCTAGTATTTTTTTGCAAAATATAAAGGAATATCTAGTACTCTTGCAACTTTGTTGGACTACATGATAAAATGACTTGTTAAATTATGATAATTTGTTGCATGTTGAACTCATATGATTAATTAATCATTTTTATATGTATGCTATATGCAGTATTTGTTTTCACGCAATATCTGACAAACAATATTTAGTACCATATCAATTCTGCTTTATATTCATTTTGAATTTGTGATTGATATTATCAGCACTGTATTCGTATCCAGCACTATATGTATCCGACAAAAAATATAGTTTAGAATACAAAAAGAGTGATATTTGACTAAATTCAAGCCGATTGCACCCTAGTTGGTGCAATCAACCTACCTTGAACTAGTGAAAGGGCGGTCCAATCTGTTGATTTTGATGAACTAGGACATTGAACCTACTTTGACCCAACATGTCTCTGGGTTGAGAAAAAATGGACAAAAATTACATCTGCAAGCTTTGAATGTGGGAGCCTTCCCCACGCGAGAAGAATTTTTCACGGTTTTGGCCCCTTCCCTTTTTTTTTTTTTGCAAAAATAGCACTCTCCTGATTTTTTTTGCAAAAATACTCCCCTTCCTCAGTGTGTAAGGACCAGAGCACGACACTTGGCTCCTTCCGCACCAAGGGATTGCCGGAGGCGGCTTACGTGCATGTGTGGCGTGGAAGGTGGGTGTCGCAGCGAGCACGGGAGCCCAGGAGTTACCGTGGTCTGAAGATGCGGCAACACGGTTGCCGTGAGTGGGGGCGTGGCACGAGGCCTGGCGTGCACGAGAGGTAGTGCGTTGTGCTCAGGACGGCACCTACCGCGGACTAGGACCACAAGATGTTATTCCACAATATGGTAGTGCGGAAGGGACCTCCCATGGTGTCTAGGGGCTATTTTTGTAATTTTGTATGGAAGGGGTGCATTTTTGGAAAAAATTTGATGGGGCCACATAAGGGAATAGTTCGCGCGAGGACAACTCGTGATAACCAACTGCCTTTGGTATTGGATGTGTATGACATTGAAAGGATAATCTTTACTAGGCAAGGTAGCGTGCTATGCCACACCGCGTAAAATTTGGAATGAGGATTCTTTTTCAAAAAAAAGGTAGGAGGACCTCAACGTAATGCAGTTGAGTCCATCTTAATTACCTAAAAATATCAGTTGATTTTATCTAAAACATGTCAGCACATATGGTGTATGCGTAAAATCTCAAACAATATAAGGTGAATCATGATGTACCAAACAAACCACAAAAAATGTCAAAACTTTGCATCCATATTTACCAAAAAAACCTTGTACTCAGGGTAGGCTACAGACCTTCAACACCATAGCCTTGGTATTATTTGAATGTAGTAGGCTAGTAATATGTGCTTGCAGCAAGGAAGTGCCCAAGGCCTCTGGCTTCCATGTATGTACTCTTCACTTGATTAACAGTCATGATTAAAGCTAAGAATTGTATTACTACTGATTGAAAAAATAGCAAGTGCGATATTGTTTGATGCAAAGCCAATAGTAGCATATGCAAGCACCATATAAACATGGAAATGAAGGGAGACGAACCTATCTAGCATCTTTGACAGATAAGTTTACAGACCTGGGTCATGCTAGCGCATACGGTGACTGGCTGAAACCTTGCGATTGCATTTGCAACATTTGCAAAGGACCTTTGAGCAGGGGCAGCATCATCTCGCCATAGGCCTTCAACATCTTGGCATTGACATCGCAAATATGAGAGTACCAAGTGCACATTTCTCACTTTCAGGTCATGTAGCTTTGTGACAACTGACAAGCCTTTCTTTAGAGTGCAAGGATGAACTACGCATGAGTGACACAGGGTTAAATAAGTAACATGTGAGGACTAAGAAAGACTAAAAAGACGAACTACTAACACTTGCACTTAACTAAGTAGTTTACCTGTATTGAATGTGTTGGTTTGTCGATGTATCCCTGTACTTCTTTGCAAGTCCAAAATCTAAAACATAAACCTATGGGGAGATTGAAAATATGGATAAGTACACCTACAATTGATCCATGAATACAAGCAAACCAACGAAACATAACTATTACCTGATTTGCCCTTTTTTCCAAAACCCATGGTAGTAAACCAGAGCATGCAAGGGATACATATTTTACAACAAATTTCATACATAATGCATTCATGCAATTAAACATGTGCACACAATACAATGACCTTGCATTCTAACTTTTGTAAGGGCAAAGCCATAAACATCTGCAAACATACATATCTTGAAGGGATTTAACCTTGCGGCAAAGGATATATAGTTGTAAGAAATGTGCAAAGCTTGTCCTCCAGCATATCAAACTTATTCACAGTGTACTAAGCCACTCACACCATGCATGGAAGGCAGCAAGGTAGCGTCACAGGACGCTTTCATAGGAAATAAACATTCCCTAATAGGTGAAGCCATCATGTCAATATAGGAAACAATTGAGCAAAAGTGGACAAATCATTGGTTCCAAAATATAATAAAAAGACATCAATTAGCACAAATGAACAAAACATCTAGAAATAGAAACATAAGGCTGGTGTATGCATTGAACCTTACACCAAGTTTATATTGGGCAAAAGGTCTACGATATTGCCCTCATGCTCAAAGTCTAATGTCCAATCTCAGACAACCTATGAGCATTTGCCATTTCTCCCATACTATCTAGTATAAGATCTCAACAAGTAGGGCTGGACGGATCGTCCACATGTAAAAAAATATTCTAAGAGTTTCACATTTCATATCCAAATACGATCTAAATGACACAGGGTGAGTAGATCAACAGGAACCAGAAGACAGATGTACTATCTTAGTTCAATTTTGTTAAGTAGAGTAAGTCAAAATACTCGCATCCATATCAAATTACGATACAATACTGAACTCCAGTGATATGACTAAATTACCTCCTAATTTTGGATACAATAGCAGCTGAAGGTCAAAATATTACTTGTAGAAGCGAAGTAATGGAATTGGAACTCATCGAGACCAAGAGAGCTAGCACACTAATAATTCGAGAAGTCAGAATGTTACTTACACGAGCAAAGTAAACCAATCTAAACTCATTGAAACCAAGAGAATTATAGTGCAAAAATCCTTCAAGAATAAATAGATTGGCAGAAACCGATTAGTAAGACATGTAACTGGTTATGTTTCCATACTGTAATTTACAGAGTGATCCTAACATACCACCTCCACCTTGATCATTCATGACCAATCACTATTCCAATGACAAGGAAGGAAAAAGTTAGAAAAACAGAGATGAATACCAAACAAACCTAAATAAAGCCTACAAAAGAAAATGCCTAGGAATCTGAATACTGAGCAAATATGAATTGTACGTATGAATTATTCAAAAAAACAACATCAAAGCTTTATTTAGAAGAAAAGAAACATCAGAATCGACCAGCTCACCATAAGCATAAACCTGATAGTAAACAATTATAAACTTTGGGTTTGGTCATTCAGCACATGGCAGTTAAGCAAAAAGAATAAATTAATTTGTAATCAGTATATAGATGCTATAATAGCTACCAAGTATGGGATTGGCCAAAAGAAGCAATTTGTACCAAAATGCCTCCTATGCCCCTCTGGCTTAAACTTATACAGAAGTAAGGATAGATTTTGCTCAAGTTTCCTTGTGTGAGAAAATCGAACCCTAACCATAAGCATGTTCGAAAATGTTGAACAGGAAGCACATGTTTGTTAAGGTCGGCGAGCACAGTATCAAAGCTAGTAGCATTTAGCACAGCAAAAGGAAAAAATATGGGATTTTTTTCTTACGCCTTCCTTGCCAGGGATGACACAACGCCAGGCCAAGAAGCTGGCATACACATCTGTGGTAGGGTGTCTGGCCTAGCCACAAAGCCCTACAAGAACCAAGAAGCACCAATGCCCCCATCACCACTTGTAAGGGCATCTAACCATTTGGCGTATATTTCTTAGACAGATAATGATTCAATGATCAATTCAATACTATTGCCTTCTGGCTAAGAAGGTGAAGAACGACCCTTGCTAGATGGCAAAGTACACACAAGCCAAAAACAGTGAGTTGCACTGAAACAAAAGGAACGGGTAAGCATTAGGATACAGACGGAGCGGACCGGTGGACACAAGGAGCACTTACCCGAGATGCTAAACAGAAGAGCAACCTCCAATCGATGAACATGAAATATGATCCACCAACACACGACAAAGCCTGAACACACAATGAACTCCAAGCCTCATGCAACGAACTCCAACCTGCAATGAAACAACGAAAGCGAGTTAGGAGGGCTATTTGAGATACGGAAGCAAGTGAGGAGAGAAGGGGAGCAACGACAGGTAGCAATACACGAAGGCCCAAAGGGGAAACACAGGGTGTGACCCATGATTTGGGGGGACCGACAGAAGGCGCGACACGAAAGGCGGTGGGGCGAGCAGCGGTCAGGAGGAGAGAAGGAACAACAGGAGGCGCGGCGGAGCCGACGACCTAGCAAAGCGCAGGCGGGCACGGTAGAGATGAATGCTGGGAGCTGAAGGAAAGGGGACCCATGGTGCGAATCCAGCACGACGCCCGGAAGGTGGGAAGGAACGGTAGGAAGCATGACGAAGCCGTCGATTCAGCAAGGTGTAGACGAGCACGACAAAGGTGAATGCGGGGAGCCGGTGGAGCTCCCAGAGGACAGGGGACGGGGCTAGTGAGATGACGGTCAGGCGAACCGAGGAGCTCAGATCGAGGCTTGAAAGGATCGGGATGTCGCCTAGAGGGGGGTGAATAGGCGTTTCAAAATTTAAATTTAAATCGCAACGGAAACTAACTGTTCAGAGTATCCGAAATAGGCTTTGGACTGTCCAAGTGGTTCGGATAGTCCGAATGCTTCAGAGCATACAACTCGCAAAAAGTAGATCTAGGCTATTTGGAGGAGAGTAGATGCACCAAATGAAATTTGTTGGCCTAGAATACCTGCAGGAGCTGAATAACCACCAATAAACTTCACTCAAAGTAGATCACCAAGTGAATCGCCAAGATTTGAATCAAACCCAACAATGGTGAAATAGAAATCCAAGAAACGAAGCCAAAAGCTCAAAGATTTTTCACCTGAAGTTCAGATCCTTGAGGGGATCCTACGTCTCCGTTGAGGCGGCACCAAGCTAGGGTCTCTTTTAACCCTAATCCTCCCGGTGTTGCACAAATCACTCACCAATTTCCTTCTTGAATCCTTCCCTTTCAGAGGTGGATCCAACCTTCACAAACTTCTGGTGGCTCTCTACACCAAGCTTGAGAGCTCAACGGCAACTCCTAGCCGTCTAGGAGTCCTCAACCTTCAAGAGTAAAAGATTGGTGAGAAATCCGCGAGAGAATGAACTCGGTGCTCAAGATGGATCTAGGACTCTTCAATCTCTCAATCTTTCTTCTCACTCTCCCTCTATTGATTCAAGACTCAAAGCTCAAAAGGGGAGTGAATGCTAGAGCTCAAGAGGATGAGGAAGTGCAATAAATTTTTACAATGAAGTACTGTGTTGGTAGGTGAGATGGGAGAGGCATTTATAGCCCTCCCAAAACTAGCCATTTTAACTCAGCCCCGAGTCAGTTCGGACAGTCCGAACTTTTGTTCGGATAGTCCGAACAGGTTGAATAACGAGTGACAGAGCAACCCAGCTCGGATAGTCCGAACATTTATTCAGACAGTTCGAAGTGTTCGGATACTCCGAAGAAATCTTCAGACAATTCGAATAGGACTTAGCTCGAAATTGACAATTTCTAATTCTAACAGAGAGGGTCCACTCGGATACTCCGAAGATATCTTCGAACATTCCGAATGAAGATTTTTCAGAACTAACAAAGAGGGTTAGTTCGGACATTCCGAACTCAAGCTCGGATACTCTAAATGAATTTGAGCAAAATGCTTCTAAGACTCGATATTTTTACACTTTTGACAACTAGGATCCATCATTGAGCACATAGAGTCATTCTAAAGCTATTTCTCGTCATATCCCTCTTTATAGAACGGCTATCCTTAGACTCAATAAAAAAAATAAAATACATGCACAATATTAAGTCTAAAAATGCCTTCTTCTCATTCATTTTAAGGGTGACCCTTTGCTTCGAGACTTTATCACCGGATGCGATAATCTGCTAACATAGCTTACAAATCTCATTAGTCACTTAATCCTGTTGTCATTATTCACCAAAATCTTTAAAGGGCCTAGATGCACTTTGAATCTCCCCCTTTTTTGGTGAATTCATAACAACATGATTAGATTTATAAATATTGAAATGAGATTATCTTTTGAATACCAAACATATGGTGGAGCTCCCCCTAAATGTGTGCATTAGAAGATTTTGAGTGGAATCTCAAATGCACATATTTACAGGAAATTTTGGCGGAAACTCCCCCTATTTCTTTGCATCCGTGAGAGAATAGCAAGAAATTAACAGTTAATCATGCAAATAATTATGGCATGGCATGGGGCACACAAATAACAGATTGCATTAATATAAAGAACACACATCATAAGCAATCAAGGTTCATAAGCATCACTAGTACGACAAAGATCAAAACAAGCATTCATAAGTATAACAGGTGCAACAAATGTAACAAGCAAATGCAACAAACACAACCAAAAGCAAACAAGCAAACGATAATCTAATCCTCTCCCCCTTTGGCATCAAGACACCAAAAGGGTCACTCCTCGCTACCTTCATCGTCATCATCATCATTATTGGCAGGAGAATACGCATCAGCATCTTCATCGTCATTAGCACAAGTACTAGGAGCAGCTGGAAGATCAAAGAGTTGTCTTGTCGCAGA
Organism: Guadua angustifolia; assembly: GCA_036346375.1. NCBI lineage: Eukaryota > Viridiplantae > Streptophyta > Magnoliopsida > Poales > Poaceae > Guadua > Guadua angustifolia. Next base: position 70,483,842 of record CM070500.1, on the reverse strand, counting down.
ATCCACAGAGGCAGACTCAGAGTCAGACTCAGATTCGACTCAGAAGAACAAGACACATTCAGCTTCCTCTTAATGTCGTGCAGCTGACGACGAGTATCAGAAAGTCTCCAGTTGGTCTCCTTAATCTTTTGTTGATTCTTCAACCCAAGCAGAAAATGGCACGAAGCATTTTCTTCACAGAGCCACCAGACAAGGAAGAATGACCAGGAGAGGAAGGTCTGGCAGAAGAAGGGGCTCAAGAATCGCTCTCTGGAGGTGGAGCTGAACTCAGTAGTGCCTATCCTTGTTCTGACATTCCTGGCAGATGCAGTTGGAGCTAGTTGAGATGGAGCCTTGATTGATCTGACACGATATGCAACATGCTCCACATCCTTTGCAAACCACAGCCCTGACATGCTCTCAACCATACACATTACATAAGGGGCAAAGCCACAATTGCTACGCGGACTAAGAGAATTGAGACGAATCTCTTGCCAAATAAAGTCAAACAAATCAAAAGGCCTCGAACCCTCACCAATCCTCAGCAGAAGATTCCTTGAGTATGAACTGATGTTTGTGGCGTCGCCTTCTTTTGGCCACAAAGTCTTCCGAAGCAGCTTGTACAAAATTGCATAGAATGGCTTTAGCACTTTAGTGGTGCCAAGTTTGAAGTCCTGAGAATCATCATACAGCGGATCCAAATCATTTATGCTAGAAGACTCTAGAATATGAAGCTTATCCAGATTATCCCAATTTTCTATGAAAAACCCAACCAGTCTGCAAACTGAGCTTTCGTCACTGAATAGTACAGACCATTTGCCATAAACCACATGGTGCTCTCCTCATCGGTGTCAAAATACAATGTGGCGAAAAATTGAGCCACATGCTCATTGTTCCAAGCACACCGAAAAGACATGATATTCTTAAGATTGTGACGCTCACACACTTCAATGACCTGGTTGAATATAGGGTCCTGTTGCTGCTCCATGTATTCCCAATCGATCCACTGCATAGAGGCCACTGGATTCTTCTTCTCCGCTATGACTGAATCGTAAAAATCCTGCTGGAAGTGATTTCAGAACCTCTTGTCCACATATTCCTCTTGAAGATACATTAGAGGATCCTCACTTTTGTGTTTGCGGACTTCCTTGCCTCTCCCTTGACCGGTGCTGTAATTGATCTTCTTCTTGGGAGTGACTCCTACCGGAGTTAAGCACACAGAAGAGTGAATTTGCAAAGGCCCAATCAACTGGCCTGACTGACGCTGCTCTGCCCTCTTGGTTGCCCTCAACTTTACCATAGCAGCCCTCGGATCTTCAGAATTGCTCCCTTGGGCATCTTGACTGGGAGCGCTGGCATGAGTTGATTTTTTGACTTTGCGAACTGTCAGACTCTTCTTCCTTCCCGCAGACTGAGCAAGATCAGCTGAAGGAGATGCCGGAGGGGATACTGAAGGAGACGCTGGAGGGTGCGCAGAAGAGCCCCCAGCGGGGTGATCATGCTTAGCCTTCTTCTTGCGGGCCATCGTGATGACAATTTTGCGAGAAGTCGGACTACCACCCTGAGAAGGATCCATCTAGAGAGATACAAAGGTGGAAACAAGATTAGACTCTCATTAACATCTAGATGAACATTTCAGGTTGAAATGAACACAAATACTTCGGATAGTCCGAAGTTTCATTTGACACTCCGAATGTAAACTCGGACAGTCTGAAGAGTATGCTCACAAATCCTAAATCATTCAATCTAGGGATTAATCAAAGGAAATCTAGAGCTAATCACAGGGAATCATCCTAGAAAGGTCTAGAACGATTTCAACTACAATGATTTGCAAGAAAAAAACACGAAAAAGCCGAATCAAGGAAGGGTTTCAATCCACACCTTTGAGAGCGAAAACCGGAGGTTCTGAGATGATTTAGGGGCAATGAAGTGGAGGAGATGAAGCCCTTGCCCTCGGGGAATGTCACGAAGCCTTCGATCAACAAAAATTTCGGTTGGATTGCAAGATCCGAGTGGTAGGGATGAAGGGAAGAGAGAGAACATGAGTTTGGAACTAAATGGGAGAGAGAAGGAAGAGAATGACCTCGTGGGGATAAATGTCGGGACCCAAATTTGCAAATCCGGACCCTCTGTGTATTCAGCACTAGTCCAGGATCACGCTAGTGCACACAGTCTCAACATTGGTACATATCACAGTCATAACCAACGAAATAATAAGTACTTTGATTAAATACTCAAACTAGTTGATCGACCTTATGGTCAAGTTACAAAGATACGCCTCGTAGGGCGAAGACTTATTAAAATATTCAAATGCAGCGGAAATAAAATAAACTCATGGCGCCAACCAATTTGCCACAGGCAACCAACCGGGCTCGCTCCTAGTTTGTCGGCTCCTCCGATACTCCTCCTCTGAAAGGGGTTTGCTTATTCTTCAACTGAAGTTGTGTTGTTGTGGGGTGAGTACTTTGAGCACTCAAAGAAGTCATGCATGTAATGCAATTCTAATATTCTACATGCATGGCTTAGTACAAAGGATAGGCTATGGTTCATGAGCGAGACAAAGATTCAAGGTAAACAAGAATAGATTGCAAAGCATAGAAGCAAGAGTAAGAATAATAGCTTTCACAAACATTTCAATCGTAAATCCTTTTTCCATCCTAAGTCAAGTTCCTCATTATCAACCCAAGCATTTTTCCATAAACAATTCATTTTAATGAAAATCTAACCCTTGACCGTAATCACCGAAGCGATGCTCATTACCGTGAGCACGGCTATTCAATAGGTTGTACACTCTGCAGAGGTTATACACTTTACCCACAAGATACGATCAAATACCACCAAGGCAAATAACCGTAACGAAGCCTTTCCAAAGTTCCATCTAAACCCAATCTTGCCTCGCTAAGGTTTCAACTTTGGAGGGACTGGTTACCACACCTGTGGCCCCCTCTTGCGCCATGTGAGTTCTCATTCCGCTTCTCGGGCCTCACACCACCACGACAAGCACCAAAGAATAGATTTCCCGGTTTACTCAGCTAAGCCCGCCCCATTACTTGAGCTTGTGGTCATATGAGAGACTCAGCTCAAATGCTCGCAAGGTTAAGTCCTTAGTTGACCGAGGCAAGACTAACCAAGTGTGATCTCAATTATCCAAAACCAATAAAACCAAATACGACCGCCAGATTGCCACTCTTGGCCCACTGAAACAATCTTGCCACATGCCTCGGTCTAAATCATTTTCCCACCCGGTTCTTTACCAATTGCACCATCGCACATCATCAACTTAATAACACATGTCTCATTCACAAAATACATTCCATATCTCATTAAGTCAATATTAACTTTGGCATTCCAAAATCACAAAATGTCCACGTGGCGGGGCTAAGCATACTACTTGGTCTACTCAACCCATGTTGGCAAATTATTAATGTCCAACTATTAGTCCATAACCTAGGGTGACAAATGATTCATGGCATACAATTATATCTACAAGGTGGCATACAATAACTAGGCATTTAGCTAATCCCAAAATTCATTCAAACCAATTTTTACTAAATTAGCATGCAATAAATTAAATCAAAATAATTTTCTCTAATAGGTTCAACATGATCAAACACAACTTGCCTTCAAAAAGTGCTGGTTTCGGTTCCCGAGCTTGCTCCTGGGTCAGAACCTCTCCCTCGAAACCGTCGGGGACTTCAACGTCTACGCGTAACGTATACATAAATATTAAAATAAATAAACAGTAGGCAAACAGTGCCCAAAAATTCAAATAAAATTCATAAACAGAAAGATCACAATTTTACAAATTTATAGAAATTGGAATCACTCAAATCGGAGTTAAAACGCAAAAGTTATAAGCGTTTGAAGTTTCAAATTACATTTTAAATTAATAAACCGAATTAAATAAAGATTTTTCTTTTCGGTAAATTAATTATTGCGTCATCCAAGACACGTGTCGACACCAGAGAGTGACACGTGGCCTTGCTGACGTCGACCGACCGGCCCCGTGATGACGCCAAGATGACGTCATCGTGACGGCGAAGACGACTCGGCTATCTCTCGACAAGTGGGTCCCACGTGGCGACGCCAAGATGACGTCAGGTGACGCCACACGCAGTCGCGTCGGGCCGACGAGTGGGCCCGCGGCTGTCGGCGTCTCGTAAACAAAGGCGCGGCGATCGACATGTGGGTCCGCGTCGCCGATGACACGTGCCGCGATCGCTCGTCGGCGGCGGCCGACATGCGGGCCCGCCTTGTCGCCGTCTCATGCACGAGAGGAGCGGCGTGGCACTACGGCTGCCCTTAGATCTACATCTAACGGCGGAGGTTAGAAGATGGGGTTCATCTTGTTCCTAAGGCGACGTGGGCTCACCTCACGGATCGGATGATGATCGTCCGTTTGGCGGCTTCGCAAACTTCAGCGACGTTGCGGCGGCGTTAGATTCGGCCGGGAGGCGGAGATGACGACGTGCGGCGCGGCGTTTCCGTGCTTCTCCGGCGCGAAGAGGTAACGCTCCCGACGCGGCTCGGCGAGGTGAGTCCGATGGTGGCACGGGCGACGGCGGAGGATCACCGGTGGCATTTAAACGACGCAAGGAACTTCGGCGGTGGCCGGGAACGGCGAGCTCTTGCGGCGGCGGCGGCGTCTCGGCGGCGTGGAGTGTACTGGCGGGCGGCGAGGAGGAGATCACAACCGGGTGGCGGCGCAATAAATAGCCCCTCGACGTCCGTGAAAAGCGCGGAGACCGAGGCCCACACGGTGGCGGCGGCGAATCCGGCGGTGAATAGGGTTGGTCGACGTGGCGTAACGTGGACCGTTGGATGAAAATCGGACGCCATGGCGCTTAGGGTTTTCAAATGGGCCGCACAAGATTTCGCCCAACACTATTCATCCGGATTTTTAATTCCTTTTCGATTAAAAATAATTCCCGAAAATCAAATAATTCTTTTGGGGCTTCAAAAATACTAGAAAAATTCTAGAAAAATTCTCAAAAATATTTTAGGACATTTGTGACTCAAATAAAATATTTCCAGCAAAATTTTATTTTAACTTTTCTATTATTCAATTAAGTTGATAAATGGTTTAATTCAAAATAAATCCAAATAATTCCAAATAAATCCAAATAAATTCCAGAAATTCCCAGAAATTCAAAATACCATTAAAATGCAAGAAAAGCAAAAATTGGGATGTTACAATAAAGCACCCGAGATTCCCAGTTCGAATAGTCCGAACTTAAGTTCAGATAGTACGAACTGGTCGGACAGTCCGAACAAAAACTCGGACAGTCCGAGCTGCCCTTCTCTGGATGGCAGGAAACAAAGGAAGGGTGCTGCTCCAAACTCGAGAAAGAGGAAAGGGAGACCTAAGGCGTCTAATCATCAGGTGATCAGCCAATCATTCAATCAAGCAAACTATGATCATAAGATGATCGACACGATCAGGAGATCAAAGAACCAATTAACACAATAAAGATTAGAGAAATAAATCAAATAAGATTTTCCAAAGTATTTTGCAATCACCAACCAATTGTATGCATATTTCAAGCCAAATTGCGAGATTCTAAGATATTTAGTCCACTCCTCAAATCACAACATCTCTTTTCATCAAGGGGCTTGGTGAAAATATCGGCCAATTGATCATTTGTACTCACATGTTGATCTATATCGCCTTTAGTGGAATGATCTCTTAGGAAATAGTAGCGAATATCAATATGCTTAGTACGGGAATGTTGGATAGGATTGTTGGCAATTTTTATGGCGCTCTCATTGTCACACAAAAGTGAAACATGGTTATAGGTTAGGCCATAATCATTCAGAGTTTGTCTCATCCAAAGCAACTGAGAGCAACAACTCCCAACCGCAATATACTCGGCTTCGGCTGTGGATAGGGCTACTAAATTTTATTTCTTGGTGGACCAAGAGACAAGAGATCCTACTAAAAATTGACAAGTCCCTGAAGTACTCTTCCTATCCACTTTGCAACTGGCATAATCCGCATCAGAATAACCAACTAATTCAAAGGATGAACCTTTCAGATACCATAGCCCAAAATGAGGAGTGTGCACCAAATATCTCAAGATTCTTTTCACGGCCACCATGTGGCACTCCTTAGGAGCGGCTTGAAACCGTGCACACATGCACACACTAAGCATAATATTAGGCCTAGATGCACAAAGGTAAAGAAGAGAGCCGATCATAGAACGATATACCTTTTGGATGACCGGTTTACCTTCTTTGTCGAGGTCTAGATGTCCGTTGGCTTGCATGGGTGTCTTGATTGGCTTGGCACTCTCCATACCGAACTTCTTCAACATGTCCTTGATGTATTTTGTTTGGCATATGAAGGTTCCTTCCTTGAGTTGCTTGACTTGAAAATCGAGGAAGAACTTCAATTCGCCCATCATGGACATCTCGAATCTTTTAGTCATTATCCTACTAAACTCCTTACATAATTGTTCATTAGTAGACCCAAATATAATATCATCAACATATATTTGACAAACAAATAAGTCATTATTAGTGTGCTTAGTAAAAAGAGTAGGGTCGGCCTTTCCGACTATGAAACCTTGCTCAAGAAGAAAATCTCGAAGACATTCGAACCATGCTCTTGATGCTTGCTTAAGTCCATATAGAGCCTTGTGTAAGAAGTACACATGGTCCGGAAACTCTGGATCTTCGAAACCGGGTGGTTGCTCGACGTAGACCAACTCAGAGAGTGGCCCATTCAAGAAAGAACTTTTCACGTCCATTTGATATAGCTTAAAATCATGGTGAGTAGCGAAGGCAAGTAATATTCTAATAGATTCAAGCCTAGCTACGGGAGCATATGTTTCATCAAAATCCAAACCTTCGATTTGCGTGAAGCCTTGAGCGACCAACCGGGCTTTGTTTTTAGTCACGACTCCATGTTGGTCTTGCTTGTTCTGAAACACCCATTTTGTTCCTATTACATTTTGCTTGGGCCTCTCGACTTGCTTCCAGACTTGATTTCGCTCGAAATTGTTTAGCTCCTCTTGCATGGCCATCACCCAATCTAGATCTTGGAGTGCTTCTTCTATCTTAAGAGGTTCAAGAGAGGAAACAAAAGAGTAGAATTCACAAAAATTTGCAACTCGAGATCTAGTAGAAACTCCCTTATTAATGTCTCCAAGTATGTTGTCGACTGGATGATCTCGTTGTATGCTTTGATGGACTCTTAGATGAGGAACAATTGCACTTGTTCTTTGGATGGACTCTTCATCATCTTGAGAGAGGTTCGAGCCATCTTGAGCTTGCCTAGATGAAGAGGGACCATCACCCGGAGCATCACCGTTTGGAGCATCCACGGTTGCATCCGAACCCTTTGGACCAGTCCAGATATTTTGGACCTCATCTTGGGTATTCCGAGTTGGAGTACTCGGGCTTTCTTCTTGCTCTAGTGGTTTCACCTCCCCAATTGCCAATTTTTTTATTGCTTCGCAAGGAGGTTCTTCCCTATCAATTACAGCACAATCAACTTGTTCTACTAGAGAACCGTTAGTTTTATCAAATGTCACGTCACGTGAGATCTCAACTACACCGGTGGTGTTGTTGAAAACTCGGTATGCATATGCATTTGACCCATAACCAAATAAGAAACCTTCATCTACTTTGGGAGCAAATTTAGAAGACTTAGCTCGCTTGTTGAGGATGTAGCATTTGCTTCCAAAGACTCGGAAGGAAACATTTGGTTTCTTGCCAGTGAGTAGCTCGTACGCCGTCTTCTTTAAGATTTTGTGGAGGTATAGACGGTTGGTACTATGGCACGTGGTGTTGATAGCCTCCGCCCAAAAAATATCGGATACCTTGTACTCATCAAGCATCGTGCGCGCCATCTTGATGAGGGTACGATTCTTTCTCTCAGCCACCCCATTTTGTTGTGGAGAGTAGGGGGTTGAGAACTCATGCTTAATGCCCTCCTCATCGAGATATTCCTCCACGCCGGTATTCTTGAATTCAGTGCCATTATCACTTCGGATTCTCTTGATCTTGACTTTGAACTCATTTTGTGCCCTTCTCATGAATTTCTTTAGAGTTACTTGGGCTTCACTTTTATCATGCAAGAAAAATACCCAAATGAAACGAGAAAAATCATCAACGATAACAAGACCATATTTTTTTCCTCCTATGCTTATGTAGGTGACCGGGCCGAACAAATCCATGTGAAGCATCTCCAAAGGTCTTGAGGTAGTCATCACATTCTTGGTGGGATGAGGAGCTCCAACTTGCTTTCCGGCTTGACATGCGCTACATACCCTATCTGTCTCAAAAACAACATTTGTTAATCCAAGGATGTGATTGCCTTTAACAAGTTTGTGAAGGTTCCTCATACCAACATGGGCTAGTCGGCGATGCCATAACCATCCCATGCTAGATTTAGCCATTAAGCACATTTCAAGGTTAATTCTATCCGTAGTAAAATCCACGAGATAGAGATTTCCCTTCAAACGACCCCTGACGGCTATTGAACCATCAATCCTCTTTAAAACATTAACACCCTTATCACTAAATACACAATTGTAGCCCGCTTCACATAATTGAGCAACAGACAACAAATTGTAGTTTAGCGATTCAACAAGCAAAACATTGTTTAAATGAAAATCATTTGTGATATGAATCTTACCTAAACCTATTACTTCATCTTTCCCATTGTCGCCAAAAATGATGCTTTCACTATTAGATCCATTTGCATCCAAGTGTGCGAACATCGTCTTTTCTCCGGTCATGTGGTGTGTACATCCGCTATCCAATATGCAACTTGATCCACCGGAGATATAAGCTTATAAAAGAAAATTTAGATTTTGCTCTTTGGTACCCAAACTTGTTTAGGTCCGCGCACGTTAGTGACAAGAGATTTCGAGACCCAAATAGATCGCATATGAGAAGCATTGTTGGATTTGCGCCTGATATGATAAGCAACTACACGACCGAGGTTAGTTCTTTTGAGCACATAAGAGGCAAAGAAAGCGAAATGAACCTTATATTTAGCATTTCCTTCACCCTTAACAAAGTGAATAGGCTTGTTCAACGGGGCAACCACGATGTGGCTCCTTTTGTCCTTGGGTGTAACATACCCAAGCCCATGCTTTATGAAGTTACCTTGGTGCTTACCGAGAAACTCCTCTAATCCTTTGCTTGCCTTGTAGGACTTTTGAAGTCCATCTTTAAGCATTCCCTTGAGTTTCTCATTATCATGAGCTAATACTTGCAAAGTCTCAAGGTTAGTGTCAAAGGCATCAACATCAACATTATAGCATCTAGCACACCCATTGCTAGTTGAGGATAATGAGGAATTGGAGTTACCCGTTGAGGAGATAGGAGGGCTATTTGAGAGATCAACAAGCTTCAAATCGAGAGCCTTGCAAGCATCTTTTGCTTTAGCAAGTTCCTCTATGAGTGAAGCATTGGTGATCTCAAGACTAGCTATTTCGGATTTAAACATCAAAGTTTTCTCTTTCAATAGTGAGGCTCTTCTCTAGCTCATTTTTCCTCCTTTCAATAGTGAGGCTCTTCTCTAGCTCATTTTTCCTCCTTTCAATAGTGAGGCTCTTCTCTAGCTCAAGGTTTCTCTCCTTTTCAAGGATGAGCAAGTCCTCTTGAGTTTCGAGTGTAGCCTCTTTTTGCTCAACGGTTTTCTCTAACCTCTCAATAAGTCTAATTTTTGAACATCAAAGTCCTTCATGGACTTGAACACACTATCATCGTCACTAGCATCATCGCAATCATCAAGACATGAATCAACAATAGAAGGGGATGATGCTTTGGTTGATACCTTGCGCCCCTTGGCCATAAGGCACATTGGAGCGTCTTCATCGTCATCTCTTAAGTTGTTGAATAGGCTTTTCGACGTTGTTGGTGTTGAAGATAAGGCGATGGCGACGGAGGCAATTCCTCCTTCTTCGTCGGAGTCGGAATTTGAATCCACTCCTCTCCAATGTGAGTATGACCCTTGTGCTTGTATTGCTTGTACTTTTTGCTCTTTTCCTTGTCCTTGCCCCGGTATTTGTCCTTCTTGTAAGATTTGTTTTCCTTCTTCTCTCTTTGTGGGTATTCGGCAATGAAGTGGCCGGGTTCCCCACACTCATAGAACTTTCTTGTTGAATGTCTTCCTCTTGATTTGTTCCCATAACCTTTGGAATGACTCCCCGGCTTATACCCCTTCTTCTTGAGAAATTTGTTGAATCTTTTAACAAGCAAAGCCATATCCCCATTGGTCAATGGACCACTTGACTTTTCATCATCACTTGTGCTTTCCTCCGCTTCATGCACCACTTTGACGGCTTTCAAGGCAATGCCCTTCTTCTTGCCTGACTTGAGCTCTTCCACCACTTCCGCCTCCTTGATCATCATCTCATCCGTCATTAACCTTCCAATCGCATCATAAGGTGTAAGAGTGTCGAAGTTGGGCCGGTCACGAATGAGTTGAACCAAGTTGCAGTTGGTGGGGGTGATCACTCGAAGGATAATCTTGACGACGGCCTTGTCGGTGAGGTCGGTACACCCAAGGCCCTTGGCTTGATTCACCAACACCATCAAGCGATCGAACATCTTCGTGTATGTCTCTCCTTCTTCCAAGGTAAATCGGCTTAGCTCACCAATGATGAGCTCAATCTTGGACTCACGGACACTTGATATGCCTTCATGTGTGACCATAAGTCGATCCCAAATAGCCTTGGCATCTTCAAGTCCGTCGACTTGGTTGAACTCGGTGTCGCTTAAGGCATTAAACAAGGCATTGACGGCCAAGTCATTGAAGTGTTGTGCCTTCTTCTCTTTCGAGACTGAGCTTGTTTGGATCCGTGGCTTTAAAACCTGTCTCAACAATCTCCCAAATACACTGGTGAAGTGATCTCAAGTACATCTTTATTTTATGTTTCCATGCGGCATAACGAGTACCATCAAAGTGAGGTGCTCTACCGGATAACACGGAAACATAAGGTGAAGAGCTTGTGACTCTGAGAGTGGGATATTCATATGGAATCTCAACCCCTATACCGGAACCCGTGGCCTTGTCTTGGTCACGGCTTTCGGCAATCTTCTCTATTTGCGACATTTCAAATTCTCCAAGCGGTTAAGCAAAAACTACAGAGATTTGGCTCTGATACCAATTGAAAGGATCGGGATGTCGCCTAGAGGGGGGTTGACGAGGACTGGGGAATCTCTAGCGAGTCAATGTGTGGTCAAAGGGGCTCCCAGCTCAAGGCATTGCAGCGAAGGCCCATGACCACGGCCCAACGACGCTCGTCCCCGCACGACCTCGAGCTCAGGCAACGGGGCTCTGTTCCCGCTCGACCTCGACCTTGGCTCAGGGAAGTGCGTTGACTCGGCAGTTACCAAGACCTGCACGATGGCATTAAGGCGAACGTGGACGGCATTTCCGGAGCAGTTACAACCCACCTTCAATACGCACGAAGCCACTACCCGGGGATCTCTCCCGGCCATTACAGGCAACGTCAAGGAGGATATAAGACCTTGCAAGGCATATGTGTAGGGCAGACTGGCTAGCCATAGACCAGCATACTCAAACAGAGCACTCAGGCTCGAGCTGTAATCATCTCATTGTACGCTCAGTTAGTGAATTCCTCCACCTCCGGAGAAGACTAGACGTAGAGCCGTTACCCTTGCGGGGGCTCGAACCAGTATAATTCGCTATTCCTTGCTCGCTGACGCTACACACACCGACCTACGTCTACGCCATTGTTGAGTGAAGCGCTTTCTGGATCCCCCATTCACACCGATCCCCTTTTCACTCTTGCGGTCAGGCGATCCCGATCGTCGACAGCTGGCGCCCACTGTGGGGCCCGAGAGCTTCATTCAGCCGTAAAAAGTCCCAGATTTCCAAGGCATGACGTCCTCTGCAACAGCATATTCCGTGAGCTCGGGGTCGAACATGGCCCCAGAGCATGGAAGTTCCATGTCTCTGTTCTCCCCCTCTCTGCCACTCGAAATCGGTTCGTTCTTATGGCTACCACCATGGCGTGAACATTGAGGAGGGGAGCGCAGCTCAAGACCCACGAAGATGCTTTCGCGAATGGCCCAGTTGCCATCAACAGTCAGTAATCGCCCTCCGTGAGAGGAGCTTGAGAAGATTGGAGCGTCCTCGGGGCGCTCGGACTCAAGCTTTTAAGGCGGCGCCTCCGTGCGATTGCACGAGTCATGAGTGATCCCGCACGTCCGATGTCGGGTCTTTTTGGCCGAGCTCTCGCAGACGAGCTCGACAAGGCGGATAACGAAGTTGTGCCATCACAGCGCCAGGACCTCCCTGCTAGGTCCCGGTCGTTGAGGAGTGACGACAGCTCCTCGCGCAGGCGCCAACAGCTCCGCCGATCTCCAGCGTTAGCGATCTCGAGACTGTCCCCAGACATCTGCCATTGCCGTCGCTCCCGGCGTGACTCGGACAGGTATGGCGGCGACCGTGTCTGATGACTCTCGCTCCGACAATGAGCGTCGGGACTTTCCCCTGACGTGCCACCAAGGCGCCGGCGGGTCCATGAGCGCCTACAGTATCTCTCGGGTGATGCCCGGGCCCATCGCCGCGGCCATCGAGGTCGCAGGGCGGGACGCCAAAGCGATCGAGAATCCAACTCCAGCAGCAGCGAAAGCCTTCCCAGGCGCGCCCCTGTCTCGGCATACGGTTGCACGACGTACTCCGACGACCTTCGGCGGGTGCGGTGGCCGGCTCGTTTCAAGCCCGCATTGATCGAGCGATTCGACGGGATGAAGAACCCTGACGAATTCCTCTTGATCTACACCACTGCCATCCTAGCCGTGGGAGGCGACGAGTACGTGATGGCCAACTACCTCCCTACCATCTTGGACGGTGCTGCCCGCACCTGGCTCTTCAACCAGAAACCAGGTACTTTCCGCTCGTGGCGCCAAATCCAGAGCACCCTCTGCTCGAATTTCCAGAGCTGCTACGAGCGGCCCGGTAGGGAGAAGGACCTGGACCGGTTGATTCAGGGAAAGAATGAACCCCTTCGCGACTTCGTGCGGCGGTTCATTCGCACTAGGAATCTGATTCCTAGTGTGTCTGATGAGGCGATGATCAAGGCCTTCAAGTTCGGCATCTGCGACCGGCGCCTCATCGAAGACCTGGAGATCACGACGAAGCTCACCGTCGGCAAGCTCTTTCGCATGGCGGAGCACTACGCGGATGCGAACGACGCGGTCTTCTGGAAGCGCGATTATGACCAAAGTAAGCTTGGCGTCAACTCGAGTGAGGCAGGCCCTTCAGGCGTCAAGAGTACCGACCAAGGCTCGGCTGCTAAGAAGTGAAAGAGAGACTGCAAGCGCGACGGAGGCTGACCTCGGGTGACCGTTTCGACGGATGGTCACCGCGAGGTCATGGAGGCGCGGGACTCGGCTCAGGAGAGGCCCCGTTCTCAACAAAATCGCACGGCCCCAAAGAAAGGAAGGCCGACCTCGGCAGGCGATCACTGGTGCGGATCGCGACAGGCCGAGGGTCGACAACAAGGTTCTAAGGGGCGGCCTCGTTTCGACGAAGGTAAATTTTGCCTGTTTCACAAGACCCCGGGCCACGACCTGCGAGGCTGCAGGTCCTCGTAGGCCAAGCTCGAGGCCTTCTACGACGGGCGTGGATAGATGCCTATGCTCCCGAAGGAAGGAGACCAGCCCGAAAGGGTAAACACTGGGGAAGACTAGGCTGACCTTGACTCGGACTTCAGCAGTATGCATCGCCGGATCGATGTCATCTTGGCGGTTCGTCAACGTGCAGATCAGCGCGAGATCAAGGATGCCGCGCGTATGGTTTACCAGGCCACCACCGGGACGCCCACGGACCAGCCCTGCAAGTGGGCCGGGGCTACGATCACCTTCACGTCGGAGGATGCCCCCCAAGGTATGTCTAGGGATCTCAAGACTGCCTTGGTCGTGACCCCAACCATCAGCAACACCATGGTCGGGAGGGTCATGGTCGATGGTGGCAGCTCCCTCAATTTGCTGCTGGCTAGCGCGCTCGACCGGATGCAGATCCCCCGATCGAAGGTCAAGAGAATCGCGATTCCGTTCTTCTGCGATCGTTCCTGGGAGCTCGACCACTCCTCTGGGGCAGGTGGTCCTGCCCGTCACCTTCGGCGCCTCAGATAACTTTCGCACCGAGCTGATCACCTTCGAGGTGGTCGAGGGTGACCTCCCCTACAACGCCATCCTCGGGCATCCCGCTCTGGTCAAGTTCATGGAGACCAACCACTACGGTCACCGATGCATGAAAATCCCGGGACCCAGTGGCATCATCACTGTGCGTGGCGACCTTAAAGCGGCGCACGGTTGCGAGACTCAAGCCCTAGCCCTCACCAAAGATGTGCCTCGGCCAGGTCCCGCGATGATGATGAAGGTCGCCCACCAAAAGCGGTCATCCAACCATGAGGGCTACAAAGGTCGTCTTGCCGAGGAGGAGGACCCTTCCAAAGCGCCCACATCTCGGCCGAAATGAGTTCCAATAGAAACTCGAGCTCGTCACCTTCTTCGCGCCAACAAAGATATATTTGCTTGGGAGCCGGCAGACATGCCGGGTGTCCCGAGGGAGGTGGTCGAGCATCGATTGCAGGTGCGGCCCGACTGCCAGCCCGTACACCAGAAGTTGCGGCGCTTTTCTCCCGAGAAGGTTGCCATAATCAAGGAGAACCTTGATAAGATGTTGAAGGCCGGTTTCATTCGTGAGATCAATTACTCCGAATGGCTGGCCAATCTCATCATCGTGCAGAAGAAAGGCGGGAAGTGGAGGATGTGCGTGGATCACACAGGGTTGAACTCGGCATGCCTGAAGGATAATTTCTCTCTCCCGCGTATCGACCAGATCGTCGACTCCACAGCCAATGCCAAGCTGCTGAGCTTCCTAGACGCTTATTCTGGGTACCACCAAATTAAGCTGGCAGTCGACGACGAAAGCAAGACGTCGTTCATCACGCCGTTCGGGACCTACTGCTACACGACCATGCGTTTGGTCTCCGCAACGCTGGCGCAACCTTCTAGCGCCTGATGACCAACACGTTCGAGCCTCATATTGGCCACAACCTCGAGGTCTACGTGGATAACATCATCGTCAAGAGCTCCGCCGAAGCCGGCCACGTTCAAGATCTTGAAGAGACCTTTGCCAACCTGAACAGGTACAAGATCAAGCTCAATCCGGAGAAGTGCGTGTTCGGCGCCGCCTCTGGGAAGGTGCTCGGCTATATGATCGGGGGTTCGGGGGTCGGCCCGAACCCAGAGAAGATCGAGGCAATAGAGAAGATGGCTCCCCCGAGTTCGGTGAAGTAGGTACAGTGCCTCACAGGCCGTATGGCTGCCCTTAGCCGGTTCATCGCGAGGCTCGGCGAGCGCGGGCTGCCCTTCTTCAAGGCCTTGCGCAAGCACGGGGGTTTCGAGTGGACGCCCGAGGCTCAGTGGTCCTTCGACGAGTTGAAGGTATACCTGTCAACACCACCCTTACTTACGACCCCGCAGCCGGGAGAGAAGTTGCTGCTCTACCTCGTGACCACTGCACAGGCCGTCAGTGCTGTCCTGGTGGTCGAGTGGAATGCGCAGCAGCATCCGATCTACTACGTCAGCGAGGTCCTTCACGGGCCAAAAGAGCGCTACCCTCAGGTTCAGAAGCTCCTCTATGCCCTTCTCATGGCTTCGCGAAAGCTTCGGCATTACTTCCAGGCTCACTCCGTGGTCGTCCCGAGCAACTTCCCGCTCAGGGAGATCTTGAGGAATCCAGAGGCTGGAGGACGCATCGTCAAATGGGCCATGGAGCTGGCCGTTTTTGACCTCCAGTTCGTGGCATGCACGGCCATTAAGTCACAGGTGCTGGTCGACTTCGTGGTCGAACAGACCTCACAGCCGGCTCCTGAGCTCGAGGTCGATGAGGAGAAGCCCTGAGTCATGTACTTCGACGGCTCACGGTCCTTCAAACACTCGGGGGCTGGAATCCTCATCCTCACCCCGCAGGGCGATAGGCTGAGGTACGTGGTTCGTTTTGGGTTCCCAGCGACAAACAATGCAGCAGAATACGAGGCTTTTCTGGCGGGGCTTCGAGCTTGCAAGGCGCTGGGTGTTCGCCGGCTGATCGTCAAGGGCGACTCACAACTCGTCATCAACTAGTTCAACAAGGGCTACCAGTGCTCTGAAGACTCCATGGCCAAGTACCTCGCCGAGGCGCGTAAGATGGAGAAGTGGTTCCAGAACCTGGAGATCACACATGTGGCTCGAAAGGACAACTCCGACGTAGATTTCCTCTCCATGCTCGGGTCATCCGGCGATGAAGTCCCTCCCGACGTGATCCTGGAAACCATGGCGTCTCCCTCCATCTCCTACCAAGGGCCCTCGGTCGCCTTCATCGAAGGAACTCCCTCCTGGGCTGAGCCGATCCATCGTTTCCTTGCGACGGGTGAGCTCCCGGCCGAGCCAGCGGAAAGAAACAGGATCAAGCGTCGGGCGAGCTCGTATAAGCTCGTGGACGGCAAGTTTTACCGTCAGAATATCTCTGGCATCCTGACAAAGTGTGTTACCACGGAGGAGGGTAAGTACCTGCTACATGACATTCATTCAGGTCTCTGTGGGGGACACTCTTCTTTCAGGACTATGGTTGGGAAAGCTTTCCGCATGGGGTACTATTGGCCGACGGCACTCCAGGACGCGCGTAACATTGTCCGCACCTGTTGAACCTGCCAGTTCCATGCTCGGAAGTCGCATCAGCCCGCCTACGCGCTCCAGACCATCCCACTTGCGTGGCCTTTCTTGACCTGGGGGCTGGACATCCTCGGCCCCTTTCCACAGGCGACCGGGGGGAAGAAGTTTTTATTCGTGGCCATCGATATCTTCACCAAGTGGATCAAAGCCGAACCCGTCTCGACCATCACGGCTCGTGCGGCGGTCAAATTCTTCCGCCTGTTCGTGGTCACCAGGTATGGGGTTCCATGCAGAATCATTACTGACAATGGAACTCAATTTACAAGTGAGTTGTTCCAGGAGTACTGCGAAGAAATCGGCACCAAGGTATGCTATGCCTCAGTGGCCCACCCAAGAGTAATAGAGCAGTGGAGCGCGCCAACGGACAAATCGTTCAAGGCGTCAAAAAGCGAGTGACAGATGAGCTCGAACGACACGGCCAGACTTGGGTGGACGAACTTCCCACCGTCTTATGGTCTATTCGTACTACAATCAACCGAGCAACAGGGCCCACACCCTTCCGGCTCGTGTTCGGTACCGAAGCCATCCTGCCTCCTGAGGTCACGCTGGGCTCTGCTAGGGTCAGCTTGGTCGATTAGATCGACTTCGAGCAAGAGCGATCTCTTGTCCTTACCCTGGCGAAAGAAGTAAGATGCCGTGCACTGCTACGATCGGCGCAGTACCTGCAAGCTCTTCGCAGACATGCGTCTAGATTGGTACGACCTAGGGAGCTCCTTGTTGGGGACTTAGCCCTGAGACGGATTCATGCACCGTCCAACACCAACAAGTTATCCCCACGGTGGGAGGGCCCCTATAGAGTTGTTTCAACAGATCGCACGGGGGCTTACCGGCTAGCGATGCCCGATGGCAGAGAGCTCTCTAGCTCATGGAATATTGACCAGCTTTGAAAATTCTATGTGTAACCTTTTTACCTCAAATTTCAATAAAGTTCTTGTTCAATTGTCATTATTTGTCTTTGCGCACCTTTTCTTTCTATGTTTTGTGTTGGCTTGAGCTCAATTCTCTCTGAGCCCAACCTACGGATGAGCGCGCTTGCTTTTTGACCAGTGTGTCGGGCTTATCCTTCACCCCGATGGTCGAGTTGTGTAAGCCTTATCTCTTCAAGATCTATACTCCCCTGTGCGTGATTCGATTTAAGCCGTGGATCGGGTCCAATGAGCAGTGTGCAAATCGTTGTCATGACTCGAGCCTTACTATAGATCTTAAGTTTTTCCTCGTGCGACCATGTTTTTCCCCGTGGGCCTTTTTCGATCTTGCAGGACTTGGTCTTTGCAGGGTTTCTAACTTGCGCCCAAGGCCGGCGTTGCTCGACCTTGCACCCAACAGGGGCTGGATGAGATATACCACGGGCAGAAAAGGCTAAGTGCACGACTAAGGAAAAACTTTCATTCAAGCAAAACAAGATATTAAGCTGTTCTTGCAATAAACCCTGTTTTTTGCTATACAAAAGTCTTGCTTACAAGAAGTCTAGCCCATTTACTGATCGGCCATCTCACGGCAAGCTTCTCGCCGAGCTCGGCGACCTTGGCCCTCAGGGTCGAGAGCTCGCTCTAGAGACGGAGAGCTTCGGTGGAGGCTTCGCCGGCGCGCCGCCGCTCGTCTTGAAGTTGGGCCACAACATTCTTCGCCGCCTTGCTTGCTTGACCCAGCTTTTCTTCGAGCTCCTTCACCTTGGCCTCAAGCTCGGGGGACGCCTTCGCCGAGGAAGACGCTTGCTCCACGGCGGCCTTCACCAGCACTTTGGCCTTGGCCCGCTCGGTTTCGAGTGCCTTGGCCGACCACGCGCGCTCTTGCTCCACGGCCTTGTAGGCATGGTCGCGCTCGGTGGCTCTGGCCTGCTCGAGCTCGGTCGCGTGGGCAGCCTCCTGCGCCTTCATCGCCTGGCGCAGGTCGTCGAGCTCTTTGGCCCTCTGTTCGGCCTCTTCTTGTTCGATTCCCGTGGTCTCGATGAACCTGGAGCGCTCGAACTTTCGCACCTCCACCATGTTCAGGATGCCCCTCAGCACGTCGGCGTGCTCCTGGAGGCCTTGTAGTCCTTGGGAGATGTTGCGGATCGCCTTCATAGCAGAAAAGGTGGTCCAAATAAGAGAAGCAGCAAAGAGGGCTCGGGCTATCGTATTGCAGGATGCGCGAGGGGGTCCTTACCTCACGAAGACGATTCTCAACGCGTGCGCGGGTGAACACTTCGCGCTCACCGCCCGATGTTCCCGGGCCAGCGCCGACCTCGACCACCGCCGGGACACTGGGGTTAGGACCTTCGGCGCCACGCCAGTGGCGATTTGGCGTTCTGCCGCCACCCCCTGGGGATTCAACTCACCGCCAGGGGAGGGCTTGGCAGCGACTCCGGTCCCGGCCTCCGTGGTCGGGGCTCCGTCCACCTCCGGCGCTAAGGGAGCGCTGCCCGGATCCACCGCCCGATCTCTGCTGCTCAACATCGCGACACAGGATGCCACGACCTCACCGACGCCATCGTGGTCGAAAGCAGCTCGAGGTGCTTCCACGGCTGCGGCTGGGGCACCCCGGGCACCTTCCTCCGCGTTGACCTCGGCACCCAGGCCGGCCACGGTCGGGCAGGCCTGGGACACCTTCGCGGGTGCGGCCAAGGCACCCCGGGCACCTTCCTCTGCGTCGACCCTGGGCGGGTCAGCGACAACGCCGGCGTGTGCCTCGCCGGTGTCATAGTCCTCGCTGGTCGCAGGCTGGTTCAGCTCCTCGTCCAGGTCGTCGACCCCTTGGTCGAACTTCGCCCACGAGATCAGCTCGGGGTCCGTAGGATTCTGGCTATTCGAGGGTCGGCAAGGCCAAGACGAAAACATTCTCCTCATCCTCCTCGGACCCGGACTCGCCCTGGACAATAGTCATTGTCAATATGGGCAGGCGCTGAGCTCGGGCGCTCAAGGTCTGCGATTAAGAGCGAGAACTAAGCTAAAAAGTTGCAGGGAGGGTTGAGCAAATGAAGGGCACGAGACCTACCTGGGTCGGAAGACTGCGTTTCGCAGGAGGCTGGCGAAGGCCCTGGCCCCCCGAGGTCGAGGGGGCGCTCCTCTTGCTGGTCCGTTCGGTCTGGGACCTTAAAACCCGAGGTGGATCTAAGTCCCCCGCGGTGGAAGCCCCGAGGCCGCCCTCTTGGGACCTCTGGGCCGCTTGAGGGCTCGAAGACCTGGCGGCGGCCGCCGCGTTCGCCTGCTGTGAGGAAGACACGTCAGATGGAGAAGCGCAAGCGCAAGCTCAGGGGCTCGGCCTTGGGAGTCCTTACCATTGCATAGTCGGCCCATTCAACGTGAGGCTTCTTGGCCTCACGTTCGTCCGCCTTGCCCGAGGGCGGTTTCTTCTTCCCCTTCTTACTTTTGCCCCCGCCGGGCAGTGGGAGCATCCTCTTGGCCGTGTCAAGCAACTCCTGGTGGTCCTGCAAGCACGACGAACGGTCAGGGAAAAGCGCTGCTGAAGTACAAACCGAAGAATGGATTGGAAGCGCTCACCTCAGCCTTCCGGCGCAGTATATTCTTCGGGACCAGGGGATCAAGGGTGTATTCATGCGCCGCCTTTTCGAACATCTCATTCATCCTGGTGGCGACCCAGGATTCCTTTGGTGCTGCAAGCAAACGAACAGTCAAGAAGACTCGAAGGACGGAGGCGAGCAAGTCTACAGGGCAACGAGACGCACCAGACGTGCCCTCGTGGGTCATGTCGTCGCGCCCCGTGATCTCGTAGAATGGGTGTTCCCTCTTTCGAAGGGGCAAAACCCGGCTCCAGCAGAAGTCGCAGCGATCGCCGCCGGTGAGGCTAGCGTGGGCGCAAATGTGGATGGCGGCGATGGCCCCTCGTCGGCCTCGTGTCATCGACCGGTCTCTTTCTTCCCGGTGATCGGGGTCCCGTCGAATGACAGTGCCCCGGTCCGACCCTTCTTCAAGTAAAACCACCGCTCGGTCCATGGACCAAGGGAGTCACGAGATTGGATCTTGGGGAAGGCCCATGGGATCCCCGTCCGCAGCCGGAAGTAAAGGCATCCGACCACAGGGTCCTTCCCGGAGCGAAACAAGGAAAAGAAGCGAAAGAAGAGTGAGGGGGTGGGGAGGATTCCAAGGAACCCCTCGCATATGTGGGAGAAGATGGAAAGGAGGAGGATTGAGTTGGGCACCAGGTTGATGAGCTCGATCTCGCAGTGGGCAAGGATCGCCGCCATGAAGTTGCTCTCCGGTGTCCACAGGCCGAAGAGCACGTAGTGCTCGGTGCACACGAGCTCGTCGTCCCTAGGGTGCAGCTCGGACTCCCCGTTTGGCAACCTCCACATCGCTGGGTCGACGAGGCTCAGGCCCTCGAGCTCCCTCATCCTCGTCAACGACATGGTGCTTCTCTCGAGTTTGGCCATGGCGGTCGTCTTTGGGCTCGGTCGAGGAGGGAAGAATCGTGCGAGTAAGGGCTTGGGTCGAGGAGCGCAAGGAATCAAGAAGTTCTTCAAAGGTCGAAGAAGGTTTGGGTTTATAGGCCTGGGTCGGCGTCGATTGGGGCCTCTCAAAAGGTGTGCTAGCGGCGACCTGACAGGCGCAATTAAGGTTCGGGCGGCGGTTTCGAAGCGTTGCAGGCGTTCCCTCTAAACCGGTCAAATTCGTACCTACATCGTGAAGTCCAAGGCGCCAGTGTCATGGCCGAGATCTTGTCCTGGTAACCTCCGCCTGACCTCGATCAAAGGTGTGAGAAATCTGGAAGTCTGGTCCCAGCAGGCTTTAGGCTCGAGGTCGATCCAGATCTATTCCACGACCTTGAGCCTGGGGGGCTAGCTGACGAGGACTGGGGAATCTCTGACGAGTCAATGTGTGGTCAAAGGGGCTCCCAGCTCAAGGCATTGCAGCGAAGGCCCACGACCACGGCCCAATGACGCTCGTCCCCGCACGACCTCGAGCTCAGGCAACGGGGCTCTGTTCCCGCTCGACCTCGACCTTGGCTCAGGAAAGTGCGTTGACTCGGCAGTTACCAAGACCTGCACGATGGCATTAAGACGGACGTGGGCGGCATTTCCGGAGCAGTTACAACCCACCTTCAATACGCATGAAGCCACTACCCCGGGGATCTCTCCCGGCCGTTACAGGCAACGTCAGGGAGGATATAAGACCTCGCAAGGCATATGTGTAGGGCAGACTGGCTAGCCATAGACCATCATACTCAAACAGAGCACTCAGGCTCGAGCTGTAATCATCTCAATGTACGCTCAGTTAGTGAATTCCTCCACCTCCGGAGAAGACTGGACGTAGAGTCGTTACCCTTGCGGGGGCTCGAACTAGTATAATTCGCTGTTCTTTACTCGCTGACGCTACACACACCGACCTACGTCTACGCCATTATTGAGTGAAGCGCTTTCTAGGTCCCCCATTCACACCAATCCCCTTTTCACTCTTGCGGTCAGGCGATCCCGATCGTCGACAGCTGGCGCCCACCGTGGGGACCTAGAAAGCTGTGAGTGAAAAGGGCTAAGGGCCCAGAAATTTTGATCTCAGGGCTAAGGGCAGCCATACGGCCTGTGAGCCCCGTTCGATTTTGAATAGGCGTTTCAAAATTTAAATTTAAATCACAACGAAAACTAACTATTCGGAGTATTCAAAATAGGCTTCGAACTGTCCGAGTGGTTCGGATAGTCCGAAGGTTAGTTCGGATAGTCCGAATGCTTCAGAGCACACAACTCGCAAAAAGTAGATCTAGGCTATTTGGAGGAGAGTAGATGCACCAAATGAAATTTGTTGGCCTAGAATACATTCAGGAGCTGAATAACCACCAATAAACTTCACTCAAAGTAGATCACCAAGTGAATCGCCAAGATTTGAATCAAACCCAACAATGGTGAAATAGAAATTCAAGAAACAAAGCCAAAAGCTCAAAGATTTTTTACCCGAAGTTCAGATCCTTGAGAGGATCCTACTTCTCCGTTGAGGCGGCACCAAGCTAGGGTCTCTTTCAACCCTAATCCTCCCGGTGTTGCACAAAGCACTCACCAATTTCCTTCTTGAATCCTTCCCATTCGGAGGTGGATCCAACCTTCACAAACTTCCGGTGGCTCTCTACACCAAGCTTGAGAGCTCAACGGCAACTCCTAGCCGTCCAGGAGTCCTCAACCTCCAAGAGTAAAAGATTGGTGTCGACGATCGGGATCGCCAACCGCGGAAATTGAAATGGGGGTTAGTGAGACTTGGGACCCGAGCAGAGCTTGGCTCAACGAAGGAAGGAACTTGACGCGCCGAAAGGTCAGAGCTAGGCCACAACGAGTGTGAGGGGGGGTTTATACTGGTTCGAGCCCCTGTGAAGGTAATAGCTCTACTCCAGTTGCCTTGCGGCGGTGATCTTTGTTGCTCTCGAGTACAGAGGTGTGTTACAGCTCAAGCTCAACAATGGCAGTGTCTAATGCCCGAGCTTTTGGTGTCCTGTCCCTCAGGCTGTGCACCCTTAACCTTATATCCTCCTAGCCTGTAACGGACGGGAGGTATTCCCGGGTAATGGTCTTCATGCGCATTGAGGGTCGGGCAAGAACTGCTTTCGGACTTGTCGCACAAGACCGCTTCCTCCCCCACGATCCCACGTCTTGGTAACCGCCAAGGAGATGCACGTTCCGGAATCCAAGGGGGCTCCGGCACAAACGAGGTCCGACCCGAGCTCAAGGTCATGCGAAGCAGTGCCCGGGGTCATTCGCGCTCTAGGTCGAGCGCCTCGTCATACGCCCAGGTCGTGGTCGGGGCCTCCCGATCTCGGGGGCCCGTTGACCGTGCGCTGATCGGTCAAGGGACGCCTAGCCCTCGTCAGCTAGCCCCCGAGGCTTAAGGTCGTGGCTAGAACACGGGCGGACCTTGGGCCTCCACGGACGGGGTTGATTTCCGGAACCTTCATGCTTGAGGTCGAGGTCGGACGGGAACATAACGCCAGGCTATGATGAACCAACATCTGGTGCCTTTTGATCTCCGAAACTCTGGTACGGCCGGTCAGCGGAACCGTCCGCAACGCCTCGATCCTGCCATTTAGCCTTAAATTGCTCCTGTCGCGCCACCTGACCGGCGCGCCCTCCGAGATGCCCTTAATCCGCCAGCCCACAGCACCTCGGTCTTATAAAGCTTGCGACCGCTGCCACTTCTCTGAACTCTCCGCTTCTTCGTAGTCTTTTGACCCCTTGCTTGAACTCTCCTTCTTCCTCCGACCAAAACTCCCTCTCAATCTCCATGGCCAAGTTCGGGAAAAGCTCTCTGACGGTGACGAGGATGAAAGAGCTTGAGAGCCTGGGGCTGCTGGACCCATGGTCGTGGCGATCGCTGGGACGGGAGACCGAGCCGCATGACCTGGGGGACGAGCTTGTTAGACGGAGCAAGACATGCTTTTCGGCTGCGGACTCAGAGAGCGAAGTTTCGCAGACGTTTCACCGTATCACGAGATCGAGTTGATCAACTGTACCCAACTCCATCCTTCGCTTTCCATCTTCACACACAGGCGAGGGTTCCTTGGAATCCTTCCCACCCCCTCGCTGTTTCTCCGCTTCTTCTCGCTTTTCCGCACCGGGAAGGACCCCGTGGTCAGATGTCTCTACTTCCGGAAGCGGACGGGGATTTCGTGGTCCTTCCCCCAGACGCGCTACCGCGACTCCCTTGGCCCGTGGTCCGAGCGATGGTTCTACCTAAAGCGAGGTGAGGGCGGCGCGCTGGAGTTCGAGGGTACCCCCCTCAGCGGGAAGAAGGAGACCCCAGAGTTGGGCGACCTGGAAGACGATCAAGAGGCCATCGCGACCATCCATATCTGTGCCACGCGAGGCCTCACCGGGCAGGCCATTGCCAACGACTTCTTGAGGAATCGGGTGTTCCCCCTGCGGAGGAGGGAGCACCCCTTCTACCAGATCCAAGGTCGTGACGACCTGACTCGCGAAGGGGCGACCAGTAAGTCGCATTGCCCCAAGATTCGCTGTGGATTTGCTCCCTGGTTCCTCTTGATGATTTGGTCTTTTCAGCAGCGCCGAAAAAATCCTAGATCGCCGCCCGAATGAACGAAATGTTCGGGAAGGCCGCTCACGACTACACCCTCGACGAGCCCGTGCCGAGGAACGTGCTGCGCCGCAAAGCCGAGGTAGGCCACCCCGACCAAGTACTCAATTCGAGTGTCCACGAGGCCCTTCTTGAACCTCGCATGCTCGCAGGATCGTCAAGAACTGACCGAGACAGCCAGGAGAATGCTCCCGCTGCCCGGTGGGGACAAGAGCAAGAAGGGGAAGAAGAGACCTCCCCCGACTGGATCAGACTGCCAGGAGGCGAAGAAACCTCACGTCGACTGGGGCGACCGAGCCACGGTAAGGATTCTCATGGCCGAGCCCCCGGGTCCTTTGCTCGCGTCCTTTGATGCCTGATATGTTCTCCTCTTTTTAGCAGCAGAGCGCGGCGGCCGCTGCCAGGACCTCGGCCCCCTAGCCGGCTCAGGGCGCCCAAGCCCGGGCCCCTAGGCCCCACGCCGCGGATGTTGTGGACTCGGCGCGAAGTGCCCCTGCAGCGTCGGGGCAACAAGACCTACGCCGACCCTCGTCAAGGCGGAGGCCGATGACCCACGTAAGTCCTTGGCTTTTCGTTTCACTCCGCCCCCTTCATGTTTTTCGGGCTTAGCGTCCGTTCTTAATCGTAGACCTTGAGCGCCCACGCTCGAGACTTGCCCGTTTTGATGATGGCTGTTGTCCAGGGTGAGTCCGAGTCCGAGGAGGAGGACTCCTTCGTGCTGGCTCCGCACCGCCCCTCAAGCCGGGCGCGCACTTCTTCTGGGCCCCCGAGCTGGCCCCCGATCGGCGGGTTCGACCAAGGGCTCGATAACTCAACCGAGGAGATCCAACCCGCGATCAGCGAGGACTACGACACCGGCGAGGCCTATGACTCTGCCGCTACTGCCGATCCTCACGAGGTCGATGCAGGGGAAGGCACCCTGAGCACCACTTGCCGCATCGCGCGACGCCCGAGCTCTCCCGGCCTCGGTCGCGCCGAGGTCGTAACTCCACCGACCGCCGAAGATGGCCACACCGCAGAGGCGCCGCAGACCTGCCCAACTGCCACCGCATCGGGCGCTGTGGTTGAAGCATCCCAGGCCACGGAGGTTGAGCGTGCCGCGGGAGATCACACGGCGGATCCGGCTATCGCTTCCCCGATGCCGGAGGCGAGCAAAGCCCTGACCACGGAGGTTGGGGCCAACGCTGCTGTCATCCCCCCTCCTGCCGGCGAGTTGGACCCGCCAAGGAGGGCGACCGGACTCCAGGTCGCTACCGGGGCAAAGACTAAGGGCCTCGGCCCAAGCACGTCGGGGGCAGTCGCGGTCGGCCCCGGCCTAGAAGCGCAGGTCAACGAGGAGGAGATCTCCCGCGACCGCATTGACGAGCGCGAAGAGTTCACCCGCGCAAGCCTTGAGTCCCGTGTTCGTGAGGTAAGGACCCCACCGCGCACCTTGCTGCATGTCAATTCGAGTTCCCTTGTTTCTACTCTCACTTTGCGCCATTCTTTCTGTCATGAAGGCGATTGGCAACATCTCCCAAGGGCTGAAAGGCCTTGAGAACCTGTTGTCGTCTTGAGGGGCCTTATGGACATGGTGGAGGCGCGGGAAGCTGAGCGCTCCAAGTTCATCGTGACCATCGAGGTTGAGCAGGAGGAGCTCGAGCTGAAGGCCAAAGAGCTCGACGACCTGCGCCAGACGATGAAGGCGCAGGAGGTGGCCCACGCGGCCGAGCTCGAGCAGGCTAGGACTTCGAGCGAAGTTCTCGCCATAAGGCCGTGGAGCAAGAGCGCTGATCGGCCAAGGCGCCGAGGCCGGCGGGCCAAGGTCGGCACCGAGAAGGCCATCGCGAGCGGGCGCCTTCCTTGCCGGTGGCGTCTCCCGAGCTTGAGGCCAAGATCCTGGGGCTCGAGGAGAAGCTTGGACGCGCCAGCGAGGCGCTCGAGACCGAGCGGGCCAAGGTCGAAGCGCTGGAGAAGGCCGCTGTGGAGCGGGCGTTCTCCACGGCGAAGGCGTCCCCTGAGCTCGAGGCCAAAATCTTGGAGCTTGAAGAGAAACTTGGGCGCGCCAGCAAAGCGGCGAAGAGTGCCTTGGCCCAACTCAAAGATGAACGGCGCCAAGCCGTGGATGCCTCCAAGGAAGCCCTCCAATACCAGAGCGAACTATCGACCTTGAAAGCCAAGGTAGCCGAGCTCGAGCAGGAGAAGCTCACTCGCGAGATGGCCGATCTGTAGATGAACTCGCCGGTCGACCTGTAAAAAATACTTAAAACAAAAAGTTCTAACAAAGCTAGATTCCTTTTGGAGAACAAAGAAATCTTGTCTTGATTTAAATTCATAGTCGAGGATATTTGGAGTTTGCCCTTTTCACGTTTAGTTATGCCCCTTAGGTCGTGCGCCGATAGGATATCCGCATCCAGCCCCCGTTGGGTCCAAGGTCGAGCAACGCCGGTCTTGGGCTCAAGAGTTAGACGCAGGAAAATGGCCAAGACTTGCAGAGTTGAGGAAAAGTGCGCAGGGAAAGGACGTGACAAAAGCGAGCTCGATAAAGAGATGGGCACACCCAGACTAACGTTCGAATCACGACCATGACCGCGCGCACTGCTCAATGGTCAAAACTGCGAGGCTTCGGCTCGAGCCCGAGCACAGGGAAGAGCCGGATTGTGAAGAGATTCGGCTTACGCTTAGCTCGACCACTGGGGGCGAACGTTAAGCTCGTGACGCTCAGACCAAGAGCGAATGCGTAGGGCACGAAGATCGCGCTCGAAAAAGTCTCGGAGAATAATTATAGTGCATAGTCAACAAAGAAAACAAGTAAAGATCGAGAATAAAAGAACAGCTTTATTGAAAAGTAAGGTATAGAAATTACACATAAAACTTCCGAAGCTGATCTATGTTCCACGAGCTAGAGAGTTCTCTGCCATCGGCATCGCCAATAGAGTAAGCCCCGGCGATCTGTTGAAAGCGACTCTATAGGGCCCTCCCATCATGAGGATAGCTTGTTGGTGTTGGGCGAGCCCCGAATCCGTCTCGAGGCTAGGTCCCCAACAAGGAGCTTCCTAGGTCAGATGCGACCGAGACGCATGTCTGCGAAGAGCTTGCGGTAATCGTTGATCGTAGCGAGGCACGACATCTTACTTCTTCTGCGAGGGTAAGGTCGAGACCGTTCGTGCTCAAGTCGACTGGTCGACCACTGCCGACCTGGCGAGCCCAACGTAACCTCGG
Source organism: Guadua angustifolia (assembly GCA_036346375.1). NCBI lineage: Eukaryota > Viridiplantae > Streptophyta > Magnoliopsida > Poales > Poaceae > Guadua > Guadua angustifolia. Next base: position 70,455,946 of record CM070500.1, on the reverse strand, counting down.
GAGGCGGGGCGGCTTCAAGATCGAACAGTTTGGAAGGGGTGGACCACGTGGCTCGGCCGATCGCGGGTAGTGCGGATAGACTATAAGACGGTGGGAAGTTCCACCATCCAGGTCTTGCCGTAGCGTTCGAGCTCATCTGCAACTCGTTTCTTGACGTCCTGGACGATTTGTCCGTTGGCGTGTTCCGCCGCTCCGTTGCTCTGAGGGTGAGCCACTGAAGCAAAGCATACCTTGATGCCGAGGTCCTCGCAAAACTCCTGGAATAACTCACTGGTAAACTGAGTACCATTGTCAGTGATAATTTTGCATGGGACCCCGTACCTGGTAACCACGAACAAGCGGAAGAAACGGACAGCCGCCCGAGCAGTGATGGTCGAGACCGGCTCAGCTTCAATCCACTTGGTAAAGGTGTCACCAGCAACGAACAGGAACTTCTTGCCCCCGACCGCCTGAGGAAAAGGGCCGAGGATGTCCAGCCCCCATGTCGAGAAGGGCCAAGCAAGCGGGATAGTCTGAAGCGCGTATGCGGGTTGATGCAACTTCCGGGCGTGAAACTGGCATGCTCGACAGGTGCGGACAATATCACGGGCATCCTGAAGCGCCGAAGGCCAATAATACCCCACACGGAATGCCTTGCCGACCATAGTCCTGTACGAAGAATGTGCTCCACAGAGGCTTGAATGGATATCATTCAACAGGTACTTACCCTCCTCCGTAGAGATGCACCGCGTCAGAATGCCGGAAACATTTCGCCTGTAGAGCGCCCCCTCGACGAGCGTGTATAAACTTGCCCGGCGTTTGATCTTGCTCCTTTCGGCGGGATCGGGCGGTAGGTCGCCCCTTGCAAGGAAATTATGAATTGGTTCAGCTCAGGAGGGAATACCTTCGACCACAGCGAGCAAGACCTCTTGGTCGGAGATCGAGGGAGCCGCCAACATCTCCAGGATGACATCGGGCGGGACCTCATCGTCGGAAGAGGCGAGCTTGGAGAGGGAGTCGGCACTCGAGTTATCTCTCCTGGGTATGTGCTGGAGCTCCAGGTTCTGAAACCATTTCTCCATCTTGCGCACTTCGGCTAGGTACTTCGCCATCGAGTCTTCCGAGCACTGGTACTCTTTGTTGTACTGATTGACAACGAGCTGGGAGTCGCCTTTGACGACCAACCGACGTACGCCCAACGCCTTGCAAGCTCGTAGGACCGCCAAGAGAGCTTCATACTCGGCCACGTTGTTGGTCGCTGGAAACCCAAAGCGAACTACGTACCTCAAGTGGTCGCCGTGTGAGGTGAGAATGAGAATTCCAGCCCCCGAGCGTTTGAAGGACCTCGAGCCATTGAAGAACATGGTCCAGGGTTTTTCCTCCTCGACCTCGGGCTCGGGCGCAGGTTGCGACGTCTGCTCGACCACGAAGTCGGCAAGCACTTGCGATTTGATGGCCGTTCGAGCTACGACCGACATCGAATGCCGCCAACCCATAGCCCACTTGGCGTCGCTGCCGCCCTCTGGTTCCATAAGATGTCCCCGAGTGGAAAATTGCTCAGACAACCACGGAGTGTGCACGAAATAATGTCGAAGCTTGCGCTGGCCATGAGGAGAGCGTCTGGCAGCTTTTGTACTGCGGGTAGCGCCTTTGGCCGTGCAAGACTTCACGACATAATAGATCGGGTCTTCTTTGGGATCCCGCTCGCCACGAGCGTAATAAAGATCGACACTGGTGGTGGCCACAAGGTAGAGCAGCAACCTCTCGCCGGGTTGCGAGGTCGTAAGCAGGGGTGGGGTTGATAGGTATACCTTCAGCTCGTCGAAGGACCGTTGTGCCTCCGAGGTCCACTCGAAGCCCCCTTGCTTGCGCAGAGCCCTGAAGAACGGAAGCCCACATTCGCCGAGCCTCGAGATGAATCTGTTGAGGGCGGCCATGCGGCCGGTGAGGCTCTGCACCTGCTTGACATAGGTCGGGGGCGCCATCTTCTCAATCGCCTCGATCTTCTCTGGGTTCGAGCCAACCCCCGAGCCTCCGATCATGTAGCCGAGCACCTTCCCCGATGCGGCATCGAACACGCACTTCTCGGGATTGAGCTTGATCTTGTGCCTATTCAGGTTGTTGAAGGTTTCTTCGAGGTCTCGAACGTGGTCGCCTTCGGAGGGGCTCTTGACGATGATGTCGTCCACGTAGACCTCAAGGTTGCGACCGATCTGAGGGTCGAACGTCTTGGTCATCAGACGCTGGAACGTGGCCCCCGCATTGCGCAGACCAAATGACATAGTCGTGTAGCAGTAGGTGCCGAACGGGGTGATGAATGACGTCTTGCTCTCGTCGTCAACCGCCAGCTTGCTCTGGTGATACCCTAAATAGGCATCCAAGAAGCTCAGCATCTTGGCGTTCGCGGTGGAGTCGACGATTTGATCGATGCGCGGGAGCGGGAAGTTGTCCTTCGGGCATGCCGAGTTCAACCCAGTGTGGTCCACGCACATTCTCCACTTTCTGCCCTTCTTCTGGACAATGACCGGGTTGGCCAACCACTCGGAGTAGTCGATCTCACGAATGAAACCAGCCTTCAAGAGCTTGTCGAGATTCTCCTTGATGACTGCGACTTTCTCGGGGGAGAAATGACGCAGCTTCTGGCGCACAGGTCGAGAGTCGGGTCTCACCTGCAATTTGTGCTCGATCACTTCCCTCGGGATGCCAGGCATGTCCGCGGGTTCCCAAGCGAATATGCCCTTGTTGGTGCGGAGGAAAGTGACGAGCTCGAGTTCCTATTTGGAACTCAGCTTGGCCGAAACGTGGATGCATCTGGCCGGGTCGCTCTCCTTGAGCGGCACAGCCTTTGTCGCCCATTGGTTGGATCGCCGCCCCGACGAAGCGCTTCACTCGCCGCCTGGGCCTCGGCTGGGAAAAGATATTAAGCAAGGGCCAAGGCCTTGGTCTCGCATCCGTGTGCCGCCTGTAGGTCACCCCGCACGGTTATGACGCCGTTTGGACCAGGCAGCTTCATACACCGATGGCCATAGTGGTTGGCCGCCATGAACTTGACCAAGGCAGGCCGCCCAAGGATGGCGTTGTACGGGAGGTCCCCCTCGACCACCTCGAAAGTGATCAGCTCGGTGCGGAAGTTGGTTAAGTCGCCGAAGGTGACGGGCAAGACCACCTGCCCCAAAGGGATGGACGAGCTTCCAGGGACAATCCCGAAGAAGGGGACAGCGATGTTCTTGACCTTCGACCGGGGAATTTGCATCCGGTCAAGCGCTCCAGCCTGCAGCAAGTTAAGGGAACTACCGCCATCGACCATGACACGACCGACCGCGGTGTTGCTGATGGTCGGGGTCACGACCAAGGCGGTCTTCAGATCTCGAGCCATACCTTGGAGTGCGTCCTCCGGAGAGAAGGTGATGGTGGCCCCAGCCCACTTGCAATGCTGCTCGATGGGCTTCCCGGCGGTGACCTGGTAGATGGCCCGCGAGGCGGCCTTGAGCTCGCGACCGGGTCGTAAGTGACGAGCATAGAAGATAACATCGATCTGGCGCGCCGCCTCTTTGGAACTCCAAGTCGAGGTCGTCAGGGTCCGCCCCGGTGTTCACCCTATCCGGCTGGACGTCTTCTTTTTGAGCACGGGCATTTCCCTTGGCCATCGTAAAGGCTTCGACTTGCCCCCGCCAAGCCTCGTAAGTTCGCAGGTCGTGGCCGGCTGCCCTATGAAATAGGCAGAACTTTGATTCATCGTAGCCTGGGCGCCCCTCGGCCCCCTGCGGTCGGGCATCAGCCCGTCGGGGCCCAGGTCGCCGGCCCTCCTGCTGGGGCTGGCTCTGCACTTGACGAGGTCGAGGCCGCCCTTGACGAGGTCGGGATCCTTCCCGAGCTTGATCTCGGACTTCAAGGACCTTCTTACTGGCCGCCCACCAAACGATCACCGTGGCGGTCCGCCACGCTGCTCTGTGATCGCTTCCGCTTCTTGGTTCTTGGCGCCATGGTGGCGCCTTGGAGTTGGATAGGCCGCCTCGTGGGGTTCGCACCAAGCTTACCTGGTCATAGTCACGCTTCCGGCCAGACGGCGTCGTTCAGATCCGCGATACCGCTCCACCATACGGAAAAGCTTGTTGACGCTGAGCCTCGAGGTGATTTCAGTGTCCTCGAAAAGCGCCGGTCGCGGACGCCGAACTTGAAAGCTTTTATGACGGCTTCGTCGGAGATGCTCGGGATCAGGTTCCTCGTGCGGATAAACCACCGCACGAAGTCACGAAGCGGCTCGTTCTTGCCCTGGATGATGCGATCCAGGTCTTTCTCCCTCCCTGGTCGCTCATAGCAACTCTGGAAGTTGGAGCGGAGGGCGCTCTGGATTTGGCGCCACGACCTGAAGGTACCAGGCTTCTGGTTGAAGAGCCAGGTCCGTGCGGCACCGTCCAGCACGGTCGGGAGGTAATTCGCCATCACGAGCTCATCGCCTCCGGCCGCCAGGATGGCGGTCGAGTAGATAGATAGGAACTCGTCGGGGTTTTTGGTCCCGTCGAAGCGCTCTATCAATGCCGGCTTAAATCGAGCCGACCAGTGCACGTGACGAAGGTTGTCGGAGTACGCCATGCAGCCGTAGGTCGGGACAGGTGCACGCCGGGTGTAGTCATCACTGATGAGGTCCTCACTGCTGCCGGACTCGGAGTCGAGGCTACCTCGGCGGCCCGACCTTTGACGAGAACGACCACGACGCTGCGCACGGGAGTCGCCTGGGAGGTAGCGCAGGCGATCCTGGACCCTGCGGCGCCTGGGCGGAATATCCGGGGAGAGGCCCCCCAATTCACTGCTGGCCGTCGCCGAGCTCGTAAAGCTCGGTTCATACCGACCGCCGGGTTGGTGCTCGCAGCGGTGGCGTGGCGGCGTCAAAGCCATGTCCCGAGACCGCTGCTGGCGGGAGGGCGTCCCCTGCGCGGGGGGCAACCTACGGGTGCGCTGGTGACAACGTGATGAGTTGTCGTCACTTCTCAGGGAGTGGGTCCCTGAGTGATGGCTTCGGTATTGCGGTGGTATGACCTCGCTCGCAGCCGTCGAGCTCTTCGCCGTGGCTCGGCAAAGAGTTCGACCTCGCCCTATCGGGATCGCCATGATCCGGCGAGAAGCGCGAGGCGTTCTCTGAAGGAGGAAGCTCGACGCCAGAGATGTACCGGCCTTCTCCTGGTCCTCCCGTCGGACGGCGGTTATGGCTTGGTTGATGGCGACATGCACCATCCGGCGAGCATCCTCAGGGGTCTGCGGGTCACGGCCGTCTGCGGCCGCGTCTGCGCCATGGCTGTCCGCCATCAAAACATGCGTTTCGTGTGGCGGTGGCGAGGGCGAAAACAGGGACGCGGAGTCAGAGTCCGCGCCCGAACCCACGCTCGAGGAATGTCCGTCGATGAAGCGCGCCATGCTCCTAAGATCCTGGCGCTTTTCCTGCGAATGAGCGAAGCTATCGTGCCCCACGGTGGGCGCCAGTTGTCGACGATCGGGATTGCCAACCGCGGAAATTGAAACGGGGGTTAGTGAGACTTGGGACCCGAGCAGAGCTTGGCTCAATGAAGGAAGGAACTTGACGCACCGAAAGGTCAGAGCTAGGCGACAACGTGCGTGAGGCGAGGGTTTATACTGGTTCGAGCCCCTGTGAAGGTAATAGCTCTACTCCAGTTGCCTTGTGGCGGTGATCTTTGTTGCTCTCGAGTACAGAGGTATGTTATAGCTCAAGCTCAACAATAGTAGTGTCTAATGCCCGAGCTTTTGGTGTCCTGTCCCTCAGGCTGTGCACCCTTAGCCTTATATCCTCCCCGCCTGTAACGGACGGGAGGTATTCCCGGGTAATGGTCTTCATGCGCATTGAGGGCTGGCAGTAACCGTTCCGGACTTGTCGCGCGCACCTGCTTCACTCCCCACGATCCCACGTCTTGGTAACCGCCAAGGAGACGCACGTTCCGGAATCCAAGGGGGCTCCGGCACAAACGAGATCCGACCCGAGCTCAAGGTCGTGCGAAGCAGTGCCCGGGGTCATTCGCGCTCTAGGTCGAGAGCCTCGTCATACGCCCAGGTTGTGGTCGGGGCCTCCCGAGCTCGGGGGCCCGCTGACCGTGCGCTGACCGGTCAAGGGACGCCCAGCCATCGTCAATTGGCGAGAAATCCGTGAGAGAATGAACTCGGTGCTCAAGATGGATCTAGGACTCTTCAATCTCTCAATCTTTCTTCTCACTCTCCCTCTATTGATTCAAGACTCAAAGCTCAAAAGGGGAGTGAATGCTAGAGCTTAAGAGGATGAGGAAGTGCAATAAATTTTTGGAATGATGTACTGTGTTGGTAGGTGAGATGGGATAGACATTTATAGCCCTCCCAAAACTAACCGTTTTAACTCAGCCCCGAGTCAGTTCGGATAGTCCGAACAGGTTGAATAACGAGTGATAGAGTGACCCAGTTCAGATAGTCCGAACATTTATTCGGACAGTCCGAAGTGTTCGGATACTCTGAGGGCTCGGATACTCCGAAGAAATCTTCGGACAGTCCGAATAGGACTTAGCTCAAAATTGACAATTTCTAATTCTAACAGAGAGGGTCCACTCAGATACTCCGAAGATATCTTCGGACATTCCGAATGAAGATTTTTCAGAACTAACAGAGAGGGTAAGTTCAGACATTCCGAACTCAAGCTCGGATACTCCGAATGGATTTGAGCAAAATGCTTCTAAGACTAGATATTTTGACACTTTTGACTACTAGGATCCATCATTGAGCACATAGAGTCATTCTAAAGCTATTTCTCGTCATATCCCTCTTTATAGTACGGCTATCCTTAGACTCAATAAAAAAAATAAAATACATGCACAATATTAAGTCTAAAAATGCCTTCTTCTCATTTATTTTGAGGGTGACCCTTTGCTTCAAGACTTTATCACCGGATGCGATAATCTGCTAACATAGCTTACAAATCTCATTAGTCACTTAATCCTGTTGTCATTATTCACCAAAATCTTTAAAGGGTCTAGATGCACTTTCAATCTCCCTCTTTTTGGTGAATTGATGACTACACGATTAGATTTATAAATATTGAAATGAGATTATCTTTTGAATACCAAACATATGGTGGAGCTCCTCCTAAATGTGTGCATTAGAAGATTTTGAGTGGAATCTCAAATGCACATATTTACAGGAAATTTTGGCGAAAACCCCCCTATTTCTTTTCATCCGTGAGAGAATAGCAAGAAATTAACAATTAATCATGCAAATAATTATGGCATGGCATGGAGCACACAAATAACAAATTGCATTAATATAGAGAACACACATCATAAGCAATCAAGGTTCATAAGCATCACTAGTACGACAAAGATCAAAACAAGCATTCATAAGTATAACAGGTGCAACAAATGTAACAAGCAAATGCAACAAACACAACCAAAAGCACACGATATAGGGCATGCTAGTTTTTTATGCATTATCGCCCATTATATATACTTATAAATATTATAAGGGATGCATTTCTATGCATCACTATTTAAACGTTATATAAATATTAAATCATGAAAGAAGAGTGAATGATGATTATTTATCGCCTCGCTTACTTATAATTTATAAAAATATAATATATTGAAGCACTATTCATATTATAATAAAACACACGGATCAACGGGTAACCGACCGGTCTGAGGAGTGTGATCAGTGACGTGAGACATATGGGTCCGATCCGAGTGTGATGACTATGCTTCCGAGTGCTCTTTGCTGATAAAGGCCTTATCTGAAGAGTATAAAGTTATTTTCAGTTTTTAAAAAAGCTACTAAGTTTTTTTAAATAGCTTGGTTTTTAAGGTCGTCTTTAGTTAGGTAGATAAGGGTGGATGGAATATGACCATCCATAGATTTGGAGTCATCTAATTATTTAGATGAGTGGATGGATGAGATATGGTCATCTAGTTTTTTTGAAATATTCCCTCAAGATATTGAATAGATCCATCCAAAACAAGACCGAACGGGCTTATTCAGTTTGTTGCATGAAGAGGTGTACTCGGTCAAATTCAAATTTCACCAAAGTGTACTCGATTACATTCAAATTTTGTCAAAAAATTCAAACTTTTAGTCAAAATTTGTCTAAAAATTAAATTTTTGTCTGAAAATTCAATTTTTATCAATTTTTTTTTCAAAAGTTCGATTTTTGTTTGAAAATTCAAATTTCAGTCAAATTTTGTTCAAATATTCAGATTTCTATCAAATTTTATCCAAAAATTCAAATTTTAGTCAATTTTTTGTCCAAAAATTTCAAATCGAATTTTCAAATCTTGATTACAACTAGCCCATCATCCTCATTCATCCAACCAAACAAAAAATTGGCTCATCCTATCTATTCTCATCCATCCAACCAAACAAAAAATTGGGTCATCTCTATCCACCCAACCAAACAGTCACCTGAATAGCTCTATCTTATCCATGCTGAATGACCATATCTTATTGAATCTTATCCAGACAATCAAACGCACCCTAAGTGGTTTTTTGTATAAGCTAGAAACCGTATATAACTACCTAAATCTAAAAGTTGAAAGCTAGATAAGGCCTACTTTTATATCTTATTTTTGGGAAAAATTAGCTGTTTACCAAACAGCTTCTTATTAAAAAAACTACAGCTACTTTCAACCTAAAATACTAATGAAAATCGCTCTTCAAAAAAGCTAGGCGCTCCAAACAAAACCAAAATCGGACGATTCCACATCCCTACCTGGCTTTATGTTCTGTATAGTTTTTATAGACAAAAGAAGACGACGAAAATGAAATTATATTTCACTGGGATTTTCTGCGATTGTTCAACAGCTGCTTCTCGCTGTGGTCGATGTTGATGTGCAGGCCGATGTTTGTTTGGTGGGTGCTACACGTCCTGTTATTGACATAGGTGGAACTAGGTGTGCCAGGTAATGCCCTGGAACCTTCAAAATTTTGAAGATCACCAAAATTTCATTTTTTCAATAGGCTAAATTTGTTGATTGAATTGGTTTTGATTTTAGTAGTGTGGGATTTTTAAGACCTTAGAACTATTTGTATTATACTTTTAGCAAATTTCAAATATATATATTAAATTTATGATAGTACGAAATCATTATATAAGACTATAGAGTTATACGTGTGAAGTGTATATCTCATCAAAATTTTTCTAGTTGCACTACTGGTTGTTGAGCTCCTTACGTTTTTGCGACCGCCGGCGTATCAGATTAATCATTTTCAGTACCAGTATACATCTAATCGAAATTAGCAGGACAGTGAAGTCACTCATGCAGCATTGCAAGTTTGCAACCATCCATGCAGCGCTGACATCAGATTCTGGCAGGTAAAATAGTCATTAAAAGTATTTATAGTATTTAATGTAATTATAAAAAAATAATATTTGCTAGAAATTAGAATCAAGTATAGGCCATGCTAAGAAATCTCAAGAAGATGCCGATTAAGAAAAAGTAGATGCAAAGAAGGAAATCATCAACAAGAGATTGAAACCGATAAGATTTGAAGACGGACAGTGATTCTATCCAAGGAAAGGGTGAGCCAACATGAAAAGAAGACTTGAGGCACAATCCAAGATTGAATCAGCTGTTTAAGGCTATAAAAACACTGTACCGTACGAACAAACGCGCATCACATGCTAACCTTTACTACTTTTTTGCATATATACTTTTCCTATGCCTTAAGAGTAGGTTGTGCCTTGTAGAATCTTACATTCGTAATTCGACTTTGAACAATAATGCTTCAAATCGACGTATTGGTCAATATGTAAGTTACACCTATCCCTTTGTTTCGGTATTTCATTCTTGTTTGTTATTTCTTCATATCGACATTTTATATATGATCGACTTTTATTTAGATTTACTTATCATCGACTTTGTCGGTTTACTAAAAAAAAATCGGTTGATATGTCACATACGTTGCTAGAGAACATCCTTTGTAAGAATACGACGCTACTGTCATGAATTTTTCTGGTGGCAACGATAAGTCTTTCCAGATTGGACCAAAACCATGAGTCAGCTCTTCTTAACGATGAGGTACAGCAAGAGGGGCATGCGTCCATGGGCCGCTCACTAGGAGAACCGTGCGTAGGCCCCAATATCACGCAGGGCACCCGCCTGCTTCGCCGTTTCCACTTTCCCAGCTCTGGCTTGGCCCGCGCGCGTTCCGCACTTCCAGTCCGTCCGCGCGGCCGAACTCGCGCGCGTCCGCAGCATCCAGACCGCCGTTCCGTCCGCTCCGCGTCCCACCAAACGCACCGCGGCTAGTAGCTTTCGGGCCCGACCAAAAGCACCGCCAGACGTGCCGCTGCGCTGCCTCTCCGGCCTGCACTGGCTCTTTGTCTCTCTGCACGCGGGGGCCGGGGGGCGTGCGTAGCAACATGTACCGATGTATCGTACACGCCACGCGGCACGCGTGCTCCTTACTTAGGGTAGGATGGAAATTAACAGGGTGCTCGGCTCGGGGTGGTACTTGCATGGCTACCATCTCGATGACTGTTACGGGCCGGACTTCCATATATATATGCGTAGAACTTGACTGCATATCTTTTAGCGCCAGAATTTTAAAAGATATAACCGATTTATTAAATCAAAGGTAAAATTGGATATTTTTTATTAATATCGGTTCAAAATAGAATCTATCTTTAAAAGACAGAATGTTAGTAGATTTTTTAAGTCGGAGAAAGACATGATCTGTCTATGTGCTATAAAAGGGGAAGAAGCGAGCCGAGGAAAAACAATCATCCAACAATCAAACAACTTGTATATACTTAAAAACAACCATCCAACAATCAAACAACTTGTATACACTTTTATTTACTATCTATTGACTAGGAGTAGTTTTTTAAACTTATTGTACATCGTCGATTTTGATCATCTTCGATTTACGGCAATTATCTCAGGTTTATTTTTATACTGGTCTTTTACGCATCGCCTTTTTCAAGAAAAACATATCTTTACCTATTGTCTAATCGGCTGTAATAACTGTTTAGATCTATCTTGCCGATTGTATCACCAAATCGGCTATGAGCACTTATATCGATCTACCTTGCCAATTGCAGGATCAAATCAGCTAGCACGCCACAAACCTGACTTGAACCCAACGTTTGCATGTGTTGAGGCCGATTGGCTCTTTTTCGGCCCCACCAATATCCTAAACTGCTAGTGCGTTCCGCTTAAGGTCACTAGCTGCGTGTTGCGCTGCATGTCTTCTTCTTCTTCTTCTTTTCTTTCTCATTCTTTCTCCTCGAGGCTTTGCTTGGAAAGCCCAAATTCCGATCCACATGGATAGGTCGAGATTTTGGGTTTTCCAAACAAGACCTAAGAGATGACGGAAACCCCACGTATTGAAGGGGAACAGGTAGGCTACTCTAGCATAAAATTAAAATTTTCTACCGTGTAACCAAGGAACCACTATAAGTTATAGATTACGAAATTACCATTAGATTCACAGACCAGTAGCGGAAGTAGAGTTAATGTAGCGCATTGATGTAGTTGTAGTCGTACTAGCCTCGCGTCTCTTCCAATAGCTCCACGTGACCATCATAGGTTCTGGATTGTCCTTGTCATCGTCACAGGTTTTGGATCATCCTAGCTGTCGGTGTTTGGGGAACGAGCCCCTCACGAGTTTACTTGTTGATTGAGGGATCAATCGGGCCCCCTTTTTACGTGAAGGGTTAGCGTCCGAAGAATACCGTAGGAGGAGGTTGAGCATGCAAAAGAGCAATCGACAAGGGGGTTTTATACTGGTTCGGGCCTCTCACGATCGAGATAACAGTCCTATGTCCAGTGCTTCTTCGCTTATTATCCTGATGCTTACAAGGGTCTGGCAGGGCGTACCTTTCCTATGCTCTCTTACAAAGGGTGTTGCTATTACAATGCCTATATGTGCTTTTTATTTCTACGTTGGCTCCTCCCGGCGCGCGCCTCTCCTTGCGTGCGTGTCCTGCTTGCTATGTACTGAAGAGGTATTTATATGCGATTTAAAACGGCCACATTCGAATGTCACGCCCTTACGTGTCCATGCGTGGCAGCGACTACCTCTTGATTTTCGCCACGCAGCGTCATGGATGTGATGGGCCCGAATCGTGGCGTAACGGCTAACGCAGCTGCCGCCACGTCGCCTTTGCAGCCCGAGCATGACCTTCGGGGCATGCTCGGGGTTCTTCCTTGGTCGTGGCCGACCTTTGCCGCCAGCCCGAGCAACCACGCTCGGAGAGCTAAGCTGCATGCTCGCGGGCGGACATGCGAATATGGTCGGGGCGGAACCAGTAGCCGGTCTGTCTGAGGACCTTCCTTGGGGGCAACATCAAAGGGAAGCATGGTCGGCCGAAGGAGGGCTGTCGGGGCATGATGGTCTTAATGGTAATTTTTCCAATCCTTGACACTAGCGTTGAAGCTTTGCAGCAATGCCTCCAAGGTATCCGTATGTATGGGGTAGGGATGCCAAGTGTTGGAGTGCTAGCGCTGGCTTGGCAGTTTTGGGCAAAGGAGGTGTGGCGGCTAGGGTTTTGGGAATTCAATTTCTATGGTGTCTCTTAACCCTAAAAGGGTCTCTGCATTAAAGGCCCATTAGAAACTCAAAACTCATCAGAATTCGGATCTCTATTAGAATTAAGTCCAACCCTTTAATCGTGCAACCCTATTTGTTCATGTATACATGAACATGACTCGAGTATTCTTACTTAACCATTAATTGGTAGCGGTCCTTACCAGGACGTACTGACTCCTGAGTATATGTAAAGATCACATCGGATAAAATCCTAACAATGCTTAGTTATATGCACTTTCCTTTGCCTCATGATATCGGTCAAACTCAAGGCGAGTATGTGCCATCCTTATTTAGATAGCTCGATCACTCTTTTTCGATTACGTGACTCGAAATCCCCGACTACGGTTAACTCTTTAACCACGAGTAGCATGCCCATGTATTTCCAGAATCCGACCACTCGAGAGGATTAGACATATCTCTCCCATTGTATGGAGGGGCAAATCCCATCTTAATCAATTATGCCTCGCAGCATGTTTCATAACAAATCTGAAAGCCACCTTTATAACTATTCAGTTACGGAATAGTATTTAGAAACCCCTAAGTAAGTCATTACATATCTCGAGTACATGTGTCAACCTTAGGCCTAAGGATATAGCATACACATTGCATATGAGACCAACTGATAACAAAGAAGAATACAACACTCTTGTAGTGTCTCAAGGTATGTCGATCTAACTCCATATTCTCTAACATGTGCCCAAATTATTGGATTGATATCTCCATATTCATGACCTGTGAAACATGGTCATCAACAATACATATGCTAGTTTATTTATACTTGTCCTCATAGGTTTATCGACTAAGAATTACTTTTAGAATAATCATCACAAGATCATATATAGAGTCTCACAAACAAATCACATACTTGCAAATAAATAATAATGACATTATTTAAGGAACAAGATAATAAATCATAAATATAAGAAAATATAATCATCTCTATGATTGCCTCTAAAGCATATCTCCAACATGTATTTGGGTTTCTTTTTAAGAGACATTATTCGGGTTTGGCACATAGTTGTATCACTAAACTGGATTATAACTCTGGTGTACTAGTACTACTCTAGCTATGAGAATAAGAGTACGACTAGCTATGAGAATAGCCTTATCGTGCAACTCCTTGTCTCCTCTTACTGCACAACCCCTCGTATCACCAATACCGGCATCTCAAAGGCATCTTCATCTTCCCCACGACCGATAACTTTACGTGCCTCCCTTACCTCCCCCGCCATGCCCAGCGGACTGCTTCCCACCATAGCCGCTGGTGCTACCATCGACTCCGTGGCTGCCCTCCATGTTGCGTGTTGGCACTCGTTTTTATGCTTTGCCCGCCCTATATTGTTATCAATTACCTTGGTATTTATGAAAAATTATTCCACTTGGCAAATAACCCTAGCTAACGGAATATGAAGATATGTTGTGTTTCATCTGTTTCACAAATTTGGCTAAAATAGCAGATAAAGAGCTTCCTTTGGAAAATCTCCAAAATTGAACTTCATAAAAAAAATGGAGGCCACCGTGACATCCATCTCGTCAAGCCAATCAAAACACAAATATAATTTACCCAAATCGAAGGTCCAAAGCAAAATTTATGAAGTCTAGAATTGTCAAAGACCTAGCAGGCATTACCTTGAAAAAGGTCATCTGTGACGGTTCATAACTGCCATCAGTGGCGGTTTTTGAACCGCCACAGATTTAGTGCCACTGATAATCGAGAATTATCAGTGGCGGTTCTAGAACCACCACAGATAACATTATCTGTGGTGGTTTTTTTACTAGAACCGCCACTGATATTCGGGTATCAGTGGCGGTTCGAGCCAAAAACCGCCACTAATAGTCCAAGTATCAGTGGAGGTTTTTTGCTCGAACCGCCACTCATACCCGAATATCAGTAGCGGTTCTAGCAAAAAACTGCCACTCATACTAGGACTATCAGTGGCGATTTTTGGCTAGAACCGCCACTGATACAACTATCAGTGGTGGTTGTATCTAAAACCGCCACTAATAGGCCTAGTATCAATAGCGGTTTTTTACTAGAACCGTCACTGATAGTATATCAGTAGTGATTTTTGCCAAAAACCGCCACTGATAATCCCACACACGAAAATAAAAAACTGGCATTTGTGGCTAGACTCAGGCATCGCTAGCCATGCTCTCTGAGCATAATGAAAATAGTGTACAGAAAATAATCACAGACAATAGTATACAGAAAATAATCTAACTATGTATCTGTACCGAAGAAAATAATCACAGGCCAAGGTACATGTATCTCTACCGAAGAAAATAATCACAGACAATAGTATACAGAAAATAATCACCCTAAATCTAACTATACCTTGGCGTTCTTTCTAGCAGCTATTAATTGTGCACTAGTTGAAGTGTCTTTTGGTACCACATAATAGGATAGAGTAGTTTGCGCTGGACTGGGTACTGCCTCTTCTCCGAATTTGACATTAAAAGCAACAGATTAGTAAAGACAAACTTCATCTTCTTTGCAGTAGTAAACCTACAAATTAGGACACAACATACTCGACAATATAATCTAGAAAAGAATAGTTCCTTTAGTTCAGTTATCAGCTTGCACAAAAGTACAACCCATGACAGAAGTGCAATACCAGAATACTTTTGTTAACTAACAATAAGCATCACTTCCCAAGAAATCTAAGGATACCAATAATGCATAATGGTTTATTTTCTTGCGTCCTAATTTAGTGAGGTATCCACATAGATGATTGTATGTATAGGTTGTTCTATACTGGACTATTTTCATAGAAAAGAAAATATCATGTGGTTCGTCATTGACTTGAAAAGGTCAGTGTGAAGCTTACTATGAAATATCCAACAAGTTAAGCAAAATTGTTGCTTCAAGATTCAACATATCACTACCTTGCAGTAGATCCTTCCCATTGATGACAATGAAGATGTTCTTTTGAACTTGAGTGATGCCTGCCCGTTTGAGTTTAGAAATCCATTCACTGGCTCAATCTCAATTGCATTAGCTGGTTCTGTTTCCACATAAAATTTACTGCGAGCTTCCTGAATATCAGAAAAAGGAAATAACAAGATTTAATCTAAAGCAAACAAGGAAATTTATCATCTCAAGTGGCTCATGCCGACAGTTATCTGTTTTGTGAAATGTTCGCAAAACACGTAATCGACATTGAACTCCGCAAGCTATATGGCAGCAATCAACATTGTTCACTTGGTTAGTTTATCAAACTAACCAAGTAATTTTTTCATTTGGTTAGTTTATCAAACTATTACAAACACATGAAATAACTTCATATGAAAAAATAACCATGTAAGGCAAACACATGAAATATTTAGAAGTGTCACTCGCATGTGTGTGTGTTCCTGAAGAAGACAAAAGTACATGCTACACTAGCACAACCACTGACAAAAGAAGTGGCATTGACAAAAGAAGGGGTTCCCATTTCAAAGGAACAAAGAGTTATTTACACTTTGTAATGAAACAAAATTGAAGTAACAAAAGCCTAAACTAGTTTTCTAAACTAGAAGCCTACGGGTCTTTGGAGGTTGGAGACATGTGATGTGAGACAAGAGTATGGATGACTGGATCGTTGTTATCTTCGTCATAAAACTCGCCGTTTTTGTTGATTATTTCCTTCATGATGAAGTAGGCGAGCTGGCCCTGAATGGCTTGGATTTTAGAAGGAAGCAGTCCTACCGTAGACAACTTGAGGCGCTATAAGTATGAAAAACAAAATTAAGAGAGTATATAGAAATTGGAATTTTTTTTAAAAATAATACATTTTTTATTCAAAATTTCAAAAATATACCACGGAAAAAAACAATTACAGAAATATACCCCATGCTTGTTGGTTTGGCGACAGGGTCCTATCGCCTGCTGGTTTGGCGACAGCCTCTGCCGCCAAACCAAAGGGCGATAGGAGGCTATTCCGCAGATCAGTGCGGAGACGTGGCATTTTTAGCGCCGTTGATCGTGCGACGTAGCCTCCTGTCGCCCGTTGGTTGGGCGACATTAAAATGTCGCCAAACCAACGGGCGACAGGGTATATTTCTGTAATTGTTTTTTTCCGTGGTATATTTTTGAAATTTTGAATAAAAAATGTATTATTAAAAAAAATAATTCTAGAAATTGAGTGGTGCGAATCAATATGTCATGTCAGCATGATTGACCTCTACGTCATTGTCTTTTATTGTGCAACCTAAGATTTCACGCATGTACTGGCACACGAAGTACCCACATAAATTTGTTCCTTGCAACTGCTTGTGACACTGCAAAAATCGAATGAACTAGTGTAGTTCTCTTCTGCATCGCGCAACATTTGAGCCTGATTATTGTCGTCATCGACGACCAACTTATCCTCATCGGATCCATAACTAATGTCAGCTGCCACATTGTTGGCTCCGTCGTCGTCGACGTTATCACGTTAAAGTTTGATCTCCTCTTCACCGTGCCTTGTCCAACTTGTAGAGCTAGGTACAAAACCCCTCCGGATCAAGTGCAAATGGATATGGTTTTTGTTCGAAAACATCTTCTCATTCTTGCAATCAATGCATGGATAGTGTATGTACTCCGTCTTCTTTTGCAAGCTGTTCTCCTCGGCGGCCCTTAGAAAAACAGATACACCGTCGATATATTCTTGGCTGCAACAGTTCGCATCGTACATCCATTTCCGATCCATCTAAAGTTAATTAATTTAAGAAATTATTAATATCCAAAAATCTGAATTAAATAAATTGTTATTCCAATATTCAACAATATCCACTAACGGGACAACATTAATGCTAAGTAAATATTGCAAACTTAATTAATTAATTTTAATATATACTCATACGTAACAAAAAATTATATATATCCTTCGGAAGATCAACATAATAAATTCCTCATCTCAAAATGTAAGGCAATTTCATGATCACCCATCTACCATATTAACTAAAATTTATTTAACATTCATATCCAACAATCTTAATTACATAAATTTGATATAAGCTTCATACAAATTCACTAAAAATAGCCACTAATTGAGCAATATGTATATGCACGCGCTAACGAAAAAAATAAATGGTAACTAACAAAAGAAATTTTATATGCTGTAATTTCTATATATATTCGTACCTAGCCAAACTTAAATATATCCTCCGAAAGAGCAACATAACAAATTCCTCATCTCAAAATGCAAGGCAACTTCATGATCACCCATATATCATATTAACTAAAATGTATTTTTCATTCATATACAATAATCTTAATTAATTAAATAAATTTCATATATGTTTGTCCAAAAGTTCACCATCTAAGTAAGGTAGACAACTTAATCTAATAGAGCAAGGTAATAAATTCATCATCTACAAATTGCTAAGTAAATAAAAAACAAACTAAATATGAACCTTGCATCTAAACCTTAATTAAGCTAGGAATAAACCTTACATTGCAATTTCACATTACAAATGAAGGGAGGAGACACAATTTACACACCTTGGAACAATTCTAGGAAGTAGAAGCACAATATTTTGGCCAAACGAAATCTGAAATCAAAGAGCTATCTTTTCTTCTCGGGGAGGAAGATGACCAGCGACTGGTGACAGGTTGTATTTATAGGAATAATTATTTGTGGCGGTTTTAAATTAAAACCGCCACAGATAATTATATCAGTGGCGGTTCTAAAAACAAACCGCCACAGATAATTTATTATCTGTGACGGTTCCAATGAAAAACTGCCACAAATAGTTCCAACCTTATCAGTGGCGGTTTAAAAAACAAACTGCCACAGATAAATGAGTTATCTGTGGTGGTTTTTGGCTGGAACCGCCACAAATAGTCCGAGCGTTATCAGTGGTGGTTTCAAATAAAAATCGCCACAGATAATGTATTCTCCTGCCAATTTCCATATAGACCCGCCACTGATACATGTATTTGTGACGGTTCCAAAAGAACCGCCACAAATAGGGCGTCACCTATGTGTTGTTTTGTAGTAGTGAGGGTTGGGCGCAACCCGACGCCCAAACCCCCAAAACTCTTTTGATTTTTTAGAAGCCTGGCCACTTTTGGGAATGTTTGAGAGCGTTGGCCACTTTTGGGAATGTTTTGAAGCACGTCGCCTTTGGCCTCCTTGTTTCTTATTGCACAAGTTGAGTACACCTCTATCCTGAGCCTATATAAGCATGCCAAAATCCCATGCAAAAGAGAACCCCTAGGAATATCAAGTTTAGACACCGTGAAGTTGAAGAAATTGATAGATTAGGATTTCACCAAGCAAGGGGATAATTATAACTTATCGAGAAAGAGATGAGCTATGTTGCCCTAGCGCTGACCTACATTGCCTTGGTAATGGCTGATGCCACCTTGGCGATGAGCAGCACCAACCCCTGCCGACATTCAATTCACAAGGATTTACGTCATGTCCACGACTACTTCATCTTTGCCCTACTACTCCTTCGTGTTGTTGCCTAAACCAAAAGGGGGTAGATCATGTTCTTCCCTTAGGTTTAGAGGATCTTGCAATGCAATCGACACTAGTATTAGCTATGATGCTTAGGGTATTATATTGCTTTAACCAGTCTATTTGATATTATATATGTTATTTAGTTGATGGTATCATCAACTAGTTAGTTGCTAGATTGAAGCATGGTGTTTGAATTTAGTCAACCGATCTATATAAAATAGTACAGAGCTTACTACAATTAGATTAGCCTTATCACCTGATAGTGAACTAGTAAGAAAAATAGTATTGATCTATAAGGTGAGAGCGATCTTAACTTAATAGCAATTCATAGTATAATTGTTGATTTGCATGCAAGTGAACCTTGCCCAGAGGAGGATCTTGTCAATCTTGGTAAAACATAGGTGATTTCTATTGTCTCATAATTTAGTTCTTGAGATTAAATCTTTCTTACAATGTTCTTGTTAATAGTTATTGTTGTTGGAAAGGAGGCGATAATAAGAGCAAAATTTTATTCATTATTCCTTTTAAGTATACATATGAGGATACATAATCCACAAACAACCAACATGACATAAACAAGACGAAACTAAACAAGTTTAAGTCATCCATCATATGAATTATGCCTTTTACCTCAAGGAGAGAAAATTATTTATTGTGCTCTCAGACTTAGGGTTTGGATGAAGATAAGAATCTTCACCATAATCACAAATGTGCTAACAATTTATTCAATGGATTAGGCCTTGAACTCTTACCACCTTAAAATGCACAATAAAGAATTCTACTATCTAGAAATATACACAGTTCAGATTATAACCAGGTTTAAAGCTTGCTAACCGAGCAAGACAGGGTTTTCAGATCAGCAAGTAGATGCAAATTCAACTAGTCAGCCACGACTATTAGACTTATAATCAGTCACCACTATCAGAGATTCATAATGTCGGATTCAATTGTACCAGTAGCATGAAATGAATCTATTTAGCTATCTATTCAAGTATCAAATATTGATTAATCAAGAATCTGTGATAATCTGAACAAATACAAGTCAATCAAATCTAAACAAGAATCAGAGCAATTAGTAGCTGAATCTAATAGCACCAGCAAACAAGAGCTATCAGAATATCAAGTGTTGACAGAGAATAAGCAATAACAATATCAAGTGTTGACAGAGAATAAGCAATAACAAGTTATCAGATAGGTATAATCTGGATAGTTTAAATAAGCAATTCTTTCAAGCATTCAAGACTATAGTTCAAGGCCTAAAACACAGAGATAAATGTTCTGATCATTTGTATACCCTAGTTCATCACAGAGCAGCACTAATGTCGCAACCAACAAGAACGAAAAGCAACACCGAAATGAACTTACAATAGAATTTTCTATCGAACAACACATAAAAATGAACCTCAAATTCATTATATATTTATTTAAATGATAGAAACAAAATTAGGATATTCGGATAGAGCGGGCTAGGCACGATGAAATTTGTTGTCTATTTAAAAAGAAATCCAATTGATATCCGTTAGTTCGGGCGGTGAAGCCGCCTGGATTCGAGATAGGAGATACAGAGCCCCTTCCGCACTTGGGACACACCAAGAACGAAGTCGAGCCTCAATCGATGCTGCTCAAGATCAATTCCTCCAAAATTAGTTACTCCCAAATGTCTGGTGCCAAGAGCCCGATCACAGTGCAAACAACACAAAATGATCTCCCTGCACAGCAGACAAAGCAGCCCGCAAAAGAGCACACACAAGATCCACTCGGCCAAAACTGGACACAAGGAACCGATGCTTAAATCAACCAAGCATCAAATCAAGTGCCCAAAAGCCAAGCCTCAGGATCTAGCCAAATAACCAGTGCTCATAAGAAGCCACAATCAGAACAACAGGAGTCAAGACTGGGAATCAAGAAAGTAGAAAAAAATGAGCCTTTTTTTAATTGAGAAGAGACTCGGCCACTTATAATAGGGGAAGAGATGGAGATCCCGGCTGCCATTCTCGAGCTCACGCCACAACTGTCGCGCCTACGCCGCAACCGCCGCGCCTACGCCACACGAATAGCGAGAGATTTTGAAATTTGACACCCTTTAAACACGAATTTTTCAATATTTGACACCCTGGCCCACTGTCATTGACTCAGATGGACCCACGTGTCATACACAAAGCCCGAAAGGCATGCGAATTAGGTGTCAAATATCGAAATACCCCCACGAATAGCAGGCACGTTCCTTCAGTTGCTTCTCCTGCCAAACAGATCAAGAAGCCTCCAGACTTCCTCTCATCTCCCCTATTCACCAATACCCTAATGGGCTGGTCGAAGTGGACCGACAAAGAAATGGGCCAGCCCATGTTCACTTCTCCAAATTAAATTTTCCACCATATTTCACAACAGTTGTTAGTCTTAGTTGTAATCCTAACTATTTCTTGAGATCGATAACCCTGGAATACTCAGGTGAAAAGCTACAACTAACCTATGCATTTGCGGTTATATTGATTACATATGGGAGATACTACCGCTCGGACGTCCAATCACTGTTCACCCCATCGGACGTCTCTTGCAACATTTTTTTCTGCGCGTGCAACATTTTTTTCCGACGCGTGCAACATTTTTTTTGAACGCTTGCAACATCCATTTACTGTAGTGAATTTTACTGTTTGTCGAAGGAATTTGTTGCACACGTTGGTAAGAAATGTTGCACACATATAAAAAAAATGTTACAGTATGTCCGAAAATTTTGGACGTCCGGACACAAGTCATTAGGATTACCTATAGATCACGTCAACATTGCGAACACTACTTCTAGCACTGGCAACCAGTGTTGCCCTTGCCGCCTCGCTGTACTTCCACCTCTTCCTGGCCCCACCGCCGTTACCCTGCCCAACCTAAATGCTAGTCACGCTTATCACCATGCCATCCATCGCCGCTGCCTACCACCCTCCTCTTATCTCATGGCCACCGGCGCCACTGCTGCCTCGCTGCCATCACCACCCTACCGACCCTCTTAACCCAGGGGTCCCGGTGAATCCTACCGAACCCCAATGAACCTTAACTCTAATCTTACTGCCGGCTGTCACCGTTGCTTGAGAACAAGAATATGGCGGGAGTTCGTTTGCTGCTACCATCGCCTGAAAAGAAGCTTGCGGTAGAAGCTCGGCTGCCATTGCTGTCGCCTGAGAAGAAGCTTGCGATAGGAGCTTGGTGATCACCATCATTGGGGTTGTGGGAGAAGAGAAGCTCGAAGGAGCTCTGATTGTGTTGTCCATCCTTGATCCGAGCATCAACATGGTGGTTGCACGGTAAGGCTTTTACGCGCCTAGTCACACGGCATATTTACTGCTAAGTGTATTGAACATGATTGATTATACAAATACTTCATCTCCCCTAGGAAATTCTTTTTCAAACACTCCACTTTTAGAGCATCTGCAAATCAAATGGAATTTACAGACATTGCGTAGTGACGTGAGGGCTGAGTGCATCGTAATAATGTACACCACCACAAAAAAAATCACAGTTAAAAACAGTCGGCACAGACGATTTTGAAACCATCTACAAAAAACAGTTGGTGATGATCAGTGGTTATCATAGACAGTTTAGGAACCGTCTGTGTTAGTTACCGATCATGGACAGTTAGTATAAGAAATGATATGTTAATTCTATTTAGTGATATTTATATGTGATGATTAATTTGACAATAATATTTGTGACAGCAACATTTGTTGTGATGAACAATTTATTTGATGAAGAACGATATACTGTGTGGGTTTGTTGTTTATTTGTAATAGGGGTTGCAGTGCATGTAGCAGGCGGTGCAGCGTAGGTAGCGAGATGCACATTGTAGCGTAGGCATGTGAGATGGACGTACACTACAGGTCGGAGCGAATCTGCGCAGGTGGTGTGTAGCCCGAGAGCAGCACGCGAGTCGCATGTGCAGGTGCAACACGCGAGGTCATGGAGGCGTAGACGCAACACGCAAGGATGCAAGTGCAGTGAGACGGGACGTAGAGGTCTAGCATGCAGACGGATAACGTAGTGTAGTGGCCAACGAGTCGTGCAGGCGAACGAGTCACGTGAGTAAGTTTTGGGTTATATGTGTATATATTGAGTCATGTATTATTGGGTCAGGTGGATATAGATGCATTTAGGGCATCTCCAATGGTACTAGCTATAAGAAATGTCCATGTCATCTATAGATAACATATAGACAACCTCTCCAATAAATTAGCTATAGCATTGTCTATAAAATTAAATATTGGCCCACATGTAATAGATAATAAGTGCCTTGAAATCAGTTATAGTCTGTCTATACACTAGTAGTCAGTATATATCTCTCTCCTTATTTTTTCTCTTCTATCTAAGCAAAATGCTGAAATGGCACGCTTATAGCTAGCTGAAGTGGCACTATTGGAGATGCCTTTAGAGCAAGGCTAATAAGAGAGCCAACTGCAGACTTTATCTTATTGCCATATTATATATACAGCCAACCTAACAGTCCACCCATATAATAGTTAGCCATACATACATACAAAGCCATTAATACTTGGCCCACATTCATCCACTCATTTTCTCACTAAGTTTCTTGGAGCCCGTGCTGCAGCCGGCTGTAGATCTGCAGCCCGCTTCTCTCCTCTCTCCTTTCCTCTCTCCTCCAACTCACTATAAATCTGATGTGGTAATCCTTATAGCCTGCTTACCTCACCTTATTATACTTGCTCTTAGGCTATTCCCAGTGCTAGTTTCATTTGAGTTTCAATATCATTAAATGCTATGCCACATAAGCAAAGAAAATGACATGGCAAGAAATTAATGATGAGAGAGATGAGGAGAGTTTCATTTAGATGAGAGGAGTTTCATCTAGATGAAACCTGAGATACACATTTACCTAGATAAAGATGATGTGGCAGACTTGGAAACAGTGCAATGAAATTGTGCACTGGGAATAGCCTTAGAGGTAAGAAATTAGGGTGAAGACAAGGACAGGCGTCCTACGGCGTGAGTAGCCGCCGAAAAGAAGGGACTGCAAAGGAAAAGAAATTGAGTGCGTGCGGCGGCGCAAGAAATAAATATGGGCGAGCACTAGCCGCAACAAATGTAGCTGCAAAGAAAAGAAAAGCGCGAGGGACGGCGCAGAGAAATAGGCGAGTCTACGGTGCAAGAACTCCTGGCGTGAGGTACTGAAAACGAGGAGGCGTTGTGGCAATTGTGGCTGCAGCGTTGGATGTCCAGCTGAAGATGATAGCTTAATTGCTTCCTGGCTGTGCAGGTGAGCGACTGTAGCAAAGCTTGGAGAAAAGACAAGAAAACAGAAGGGCAGAGAAGAAATCAGAGCAGAGAGAAAAAGTAAAGGAAGTGAGAGAAAAGAAAGAAAAGGACTATTTTGATCCATTTAGAAATTGGTAAAGATAATTAAGGTTTGCACGGGAACTCATGTATTTTTTTTGTACAAGGATATACCCACACAACACCCACTCACGGGCACACCACATGCACACACGTGGGTGTCCTACACACATAGGGAATTTTTTGTAAAGGCCTTCCGAACTTCTAACTATCTTACTGAACCACACACGTGTATGTACCCTATTGAGATGAGAAACGCTAGGTTCGATCCCATGTATTGACTATGTGTTTGATTTAATCAATGGATGTGAGTTTCTGTTTTATAAATTGCATGATTAATCTGATGTTATTTATCACAGTAGATTTAACACTCTAGTTTGATTTACATATTTTAATCTTTATTTTTATTAGTTAACAAAATTAATAAAAGACAAAAAAATTAAGTTTAGGTGTTAGTTTGCACCAATTCACCCCCTCTTAGTGCGCCTCGATCCTTCACTATATGTGATAATGATAAAACAACAAATGGTTCCAATTATGAACCGTTTGCGATAAATATAAATAACACATAGTTCGTAGTTATGAATCATCTGTGATATGCATTTTTTTTACATAATTTCAATTTTATTGCTAGCCTCAGAAATCATGCTAGCCATGCCCTCTATATAGATACACAACACACAATAAAATACATATAAGATACAAAATCCACAGTTGAGATAAATACACACAACATACATTCAAATCGATGAAATGACTTAAAATTCACAATCAAATACATACATACATACATACATACATACATACATACATATATATATATACACACACACACTTTACGCAATTCACAGTTGAATAATACACAATCCGCTATACAACTTATGGACTATCCTAAGCACTTAACTCACTCTCGACTTGAATTACATCAACCAGGCCTCCACAAGATCCTTAAGGGGAAAAGTAGATAATATATATATACACACACACACACACACACACACATACACTTTACGCACTTCACAGTTGAATAATACACAATCCGCTATACAACTTATGGACTGTCCTAAGCACTTAACTCACCCTCGACTTGAATTACATCAACCAGGCCTCCACAAGATCCTTAAGGGGAAAAGTAGATAATTTCTCTACTTGGTTGATACTAAATGCACGCAAGATGCTTAGGTCACCAGACTACTCCTAGTCCTTGGTCTCACAACCACCAAATATCTACTACTAGTATTGTACTCCTATCATATCTTCACTCTTAACTGAAGCAATGAAGTTCTAGGCTAATGGCAATACCTGAGAGGTAGTGGAGGAGGGTGGTGACGTGGTGCAGAGAAGACGGGGACATGGACAGTGCATTGCCAAGATAGACGGCGGTGTGAAGAGGACGGGGACGGCGATGTCGCAATGACAAGGGCAACATTATGGAGAGGAAACACTAGGTTTGGACGAAGATACTCTAAGTGTGAGTATTTGAATCGACTAGGTGAAAAATTAAATAGACATAGTCATCTACTTGTCCTTATAGGCAGTTAGAATACGTCAAGCATCTGTGATATTATATCATCACATATGTTTATGATAAAGGAACCGTCTATGGTAGTGAATATCATAAACGGTTACTTACGTAATAATTGTCCAGGATATGTATTTTTTACATTTTTTTGTATTTTATGACTAGCTTCAGGAATCACGCTAGCCATGTCTTCTGTATTGATATAATGAAGACAACAACATTTCATAGTTAAAAAATATAAACAACAATACAATACAGTTAACAATATATAGTTAACAAAACAAATGTGATTCAACAAGAGATAGTTAACAAAATGTATGCGAAAATTAAAAATTGTACTAAGTTAACAACAGTGTACAACACTTTTTTTTTACAAAAGTACTCACACACCTTCCCCTTCTAAAATATAATAACAGAAGGTTGTGGCCTAATAGCACAAGAGAGTGCAGGATCTTTGGACTCTTCAAAAGATAACACTTGATGGACGCGTTTGAATGCCACATCTCCACATGCAAATAATTGTCCATGATATGTATTTTTTACATTTTTTTGTATTTTATGGCTAGCTTCAGGAATCACGCTAGCCATGTCTTCTGTATTGATATAATGAAGACAACAACATTTCATAGTTAAAAAATATAAACAACAATACAATATAGTTAACAATACATAGTTAACAAAACATATGTGATTCAACAAGAGACAGTTAACAAAACGTATGAGAAAATTAAAAATTGTACTAAGTTAACAACAATGTACAACACATTTTTTTAGAAAAGTACTCACACACCTTCCTCCTCTTCCGAAATATAATAACAGATGGCTGTGGCCTAATAGCATAAGAGAGTGCAGAGTTTTTGGACTCTTCAAAAGATAACACTTGATGGACGCGTTTGAATGCCACATCTCCACATGCAAATTTCTCACATCAACCATCCAGATCCTTCACAAGAGATGAATCTTTTAAGGAGGTGAAGATCCGCCCATCATAATGGACAAAAAGGTTGAATGTGCCTATATGGTTCTTTGCAAGCATAACACATGAGGCCAATAATACCTATATATTAAAGTATCCGCCACCCACAATTAGTAAAATCACATTATCTACAGGACCATACTAGACATCCGACATTTTTGTAGTGAACCTCAACATCGTAACTATAAATTCTTTTAATGATGAACCTACCATCTTTTAAATATATTTTAAAAATAATCGATTAGTACATTACAACGTAGATTATTAAGAAAGTCATATCCTAGTCAAAACACATAATTGAGCCTATTACACATATTATTAGAAAGACATAAAAGAATGTCATTTTTAACTATAAAATACTATTAGAATATGATAACCTAGTTACAATGAAATAAAGCTATGAATGACCAAAATACAAAGCGAAGAAGAGGAGCGAATGAAGCAGAGTAATAAGATGATCGATGAGTAAATGATGAAGAAGCTTGAGAAGAAGATGGATGGCAATTGATGCGATTTCGAAATGGCAGTAGATCTGTGTGACCTTTGTGAAGAAGATGAAGAGGCAATGAGGAGAGGAAGAGCATGTAAAGTTCTCGTAGCGACTAACACGATTCCCAATTTGCACTATTCAAGTTATTACAGGCGGTTTTAACATAGAACTGTTTAAGAAGATGGCTAGGCAACCAAGAGAGAAAGAGAACATGAAGTTCTCGGAGTGACCAAGGGCAATTCTCAATTTACAAGTTATTGTAAGAGGTTTCAATATAAAATTGTATGTGATAAGAAGATGAAGAGGCAACAAGGAGAGTAGGAGTATATTAAGTTATCACAGTGACCCAACGTGATTCCCAATTTGCAAGTTATTACAAGCGATAAGTTTACTTTATTAAACGATTTGTTTTCACAACCGTGTGTGATATATCACATACGACTTCTTTAAAAGAAATCGTCTATGATAAGTTATCACATCACAGGCTTTGAAGAATTTGTGATTTTCGAATGAATTTTGTTGATTTTTCAAACCCTGGTGTGGAGTGTGTTTTCACTTTTTAACCTTAGCACCATGTCATACTGAGGAACAGCTAGCTTGCTAGAGATGCCCTTAATGCAAATTAATTAGCATAACATATTTACCAATTCTTTCCATCTTTTTCTTATTGCAGTGCCTTTGAAGGTTGATGGCATTCTACGTACTCATAGACTATCAATGTATCACCTTAAACGAACTTACAGTTGGAACCAACTTTCACTACTACAGAACCGACTTTTAATACCAGCCCATCAGTGCCGGTTGGGCACAACCCAGGACTGATAGTTACAACAATCCCGGTTCAACGACAATAGGGCTCCGGGGGGGGAAAGGGGGCTCAGTACAAGTTCAACGACCGACGCAGTCGATGATCCAACATCGAGACGGTTCATGTTCTGATGACTATTTAGCGGGGGCTCATTAGTACCGGTTCGTAACATGAACTGCATCGATGTTGGATCATCGATCTCGGTTAGTGTTTCCAACCGCTACTATGTTCACTAGGTTCCAATTTAAACTCCTTCGTCCTCCCGCTCTCTGCCCGACACCAAGAATAGTTCAGAGCGCGTGACAAGAACAGGTGCTTCGGCCAAGAGCTTCAAGGTAGGGGAGGTGCTGCCCAAATTTCCAAATTTTGGTCATTTTACTCGAAACCAAGGAAACTAAGGTTAGTAACATCATTCCTCACTATATTTGGTGTTAAATAGAGCCTCTTCTTTGCTTGAGATATGAAGAAAATTTGATCTTTTCCCATGATGGATGAAAGATTATGAATGTAGAGATCTAGCTCGATCTTTTCAAGTAGGTTGCAAAAACTTGTTGTGTAAGCTTGGAATTTGCTTGGATTATAATGTAGCTCGCATTGAAGGTGTGGATCTAGCTCAAATTTATGTTTTGGTTCCATCGATCGATGAAGAATTTTGAATCTAGACTCTAATGGACCAATTCTTTTTGTAGGATGCAAAAACTTGTAATGTAAGTTTAGATTTTGCTTGGATTATGATGTAGCTCAAATTGAAGGTGTGGATGTAGCTAATATTTAGGTTTTGGTTCCATCGATTGATGAAGAATTTTGAATCTAGATTTTGATTGACCAATTCTTTTAGTAGGTTGCAAAAACTTGTCGAGTATGAATACCGGAGAAAATAATCATTTTATAGAAAAATATGTAATGAAATATAGTCCTTTTAAAAACATGTAATGAAATAAAGTCGTTTTAAAAAAATAGTCATCTTAAAAATAACAATTTGTATAGAAATTAAAAAATATGTGATGAAATATTGTCATTTTAATAATACTATCTTTTTAAAGAAATTTCACCTAAAATTAAATTTATCAACCTAAAATTTTAAATAATTTTTAAATAAAGAAAATATTAGTATAATTTGGATTTTGGGAAATGTCCAACAATTCATTATCGAAAAATGAGCTAACAGTTACCTTGATGTAACATAATGTAGATGGACCGACGATGGATGTACATGGACCGACGCTCCCCGGAGTTCTTGTAGGGGTTTGCAAGATTTTCTTCGTGCGGCCGATGCATACACGACGTCAGGCTACATATGCTGTCCATGCATAGACTGCAAGAATGAGAAGGAGTGGCCAAAATCCAACCACCTCCATTTCCATTTGCTCACAAGAGGTTTCATGTCAAACTATACCTGTTGGACCAAGCACAGTGAAGAAGAGATTATACAGGAAGACGGTGAAGAAGAAGAGGTGGACAACAATATCCCGGACGCTGGCCAACACGGTTCTTTCGAAGATACATTAGGGCAGTTTGGTGATGATGACCTAGACCAGATGCTGCGTGATGGAGAGGGAGAATATATCGATGAAAGACATTACTGAAAGTTCCAGCGCCTATGGGAGGACCACGGAACACTGTTGTACCCAAACTATCGACAGGGCCATAAAAAGTTGCGTACCACACTAGAACTGATGCAATGGAAGGCGACCAATGGATTGTTTGATAAGGAATTCGACGAGTTGTTATGCCTCATAAAGAAGTTACTTCCAGAGGGGAACACACTGCCCGAAACTACGTACGATGCCAAACAAGTTGTCTGCCCTTTGGGGTTGGAGGTACAGAAGATACATGCATGTCGTAATGATTGTATTCTTTATCACAATGAGTATGAGGATTTGGAAGCTTGTCCGGTGTGCAAAACTTCACGGTATAAGACCAGGCGTGATGACCCAGGTGAGGTAGAGGGGCAGCGTAAGAAGAAGAGACCTGCTGCTAAGGTGGTGTGGTATTTCCCTGTAATCCCCCGGTTGAAGCGTTTATTTGCGAACAAAGCGCATGCCCAGATGATGCACTAGCACAAGGAAGACCGTAAGGACGACGGAAGGCTAAGGCACTTTGCTGATGGCTCCCAGTGGAGGAAAGTCGATAGAACATACGGACTTTGCTGAGGATGCAAGGAACATAAGGTTTGGGTTGAGTATGGATGGGATGAACCCGTTCGGCGATATGAGCAGCAGTCACAGCACTTGGCCCGTGACTCTATGTATCTACAACCTTTCTCCTTGGCTGTGTATGAAGCGGAAGTCCATTATGATGCCATTGCTTATCCAAGGCCCGAAGCAACCTGGAAACGACATCGATGTGTACCTCAAACCGTTGGTTGAAGATCTGCTAACACTGTGGAACGATGGTGTATGTGTATGGGATGAGTACAAAAAAGAGCACTTCACTCTACGTGCATTGCTATTCGTAACCATCAACGACTGGCCTGCACTTGGTAACCTATCGGGCCTATCTATCAAAGGATATAAAGCCTGCATCCACTACTTAAAGGATACGAACAACAAGTACCTAAAAAACTCTCGAAAGGTTGTGTACATGGGCCACCGTAGGTTCCTCCATACGAAGGACCCGTTACGGAGGAAGGGTGAGAATTTTGATGGGACAGAAGAGAAACGTAAGAAGCCCATGCATCGCAGTGGGACGCTTGTATTTTCTTTGGTAAAGGATCTGAAAGTAGTATTTAGAAAAGGTCCTGGTAGCAAACCTGTCCTGGCTGAACAAGGTCACACAAAGGCCATTTGGAAGAAGAAGTCAATATTTTGGGACTTACCTTACTGGAAAGACTTAGTGGTCCGCCACTCACTGGACTTCATGCATATCACGAAAAATGTTTGTGTGAACCTACTAGGTTTCCTAGATATGTACGGTAAGTCAAAAGATACACTTCAAGCACGAAAGGACCTATAGCTATTGGGACTTAGGAACGACCTACATCCGGAAAAGAGAGAGAAAGGACAACATTACCTCCACCCCGCGAGCTACACTCTGAGCAAGGAGAGAAAAAAACATGATTAAGTTTTTGAACAGTGTGAAGGTCCCTTCTGGATACTTCTCAAACATAAGGAGACTCACAAACACGAAAGAGAATAAAATCGTACACCTAAAATCCCATGATTATCACGTGTTGATGAACAGTTGCTCCTAGTGGCGGTGCGAGGTATTCTGCCGAACTGGGTACGAGGGACAATCATAAAGTTGTGTTCGTTCTTCAATGCGGTGTCGCAGAAAGTCATCGAGCCGAATAAGGTATCTAATCTGTATGATGATGTGGTCGATAGTGTAGTTAGCCTTGAGATGATCTTCCCTCCGTCTTTCTTTGATATTATGGTCTATCTCATGGTCCACATTGTTAAAGAGATAAAAATTCTCGGACCCGTGTTCCTCCACAATATGTTCCCTTTCGAGAGGTACATGGGTGTCCTAAAGAAGTATGTTCGTAACCGGTCTCGCCCAGAAGGCTGCATTGCGCAGGGTGTTGGTACAGAGGAGGTGATTGAGTTTAATGTTAATTACATTGATGATCTGAATCCGATTAGTGTCCCTGTATCACGCCATAAGGGGAGGCTACGGGAAAAGGGATTCTAGGGAGAAAAGAATCCTACAGCGATGATCTACTTTCATTTAAACAAGCACATTTCATGGTATTGAAACAAGCAACTGTAGTGGCTCTGTATATCTATGATCACGAGATGAGTCTACGCAACCAATACCCACAGAAGTCAGATAAGTGGATCGCAGTCGAGCAAATGGATCATTTCGGCGGTTGGTTACAAAAGCAACTGTTGGGCAACCAGACAGACGATGAACAGTTGAAACTCTTGGCTCGGGGACCGTCCACGACAATCGTATCATTCCAAGGGTATGAGATAAATGGGTACACATTTTACACGACAGCCCAGGATAGCAAGAACACCAACCAAAACAGCGGCGTCCGTATAGATGCCTTGAACAAAAATGGAAAGATGGACACCTATTATGGTTTCATTGAGGAGATCTGGGAGCTCGAGTATGGACCTTTAAAAGTCCCTCTGTTTCGGTGCCAATGGGTCAAACTAACAGTCGTAGAGATCGACGAATACGATATGACAACCGTGGATCTCAAGCAAGTGGCCTATAGGGACGAACCGTTCGTACTCGCTAATGATGTGACACAGGTATTCTATGTGATGGACATGGATAGCAAACCGAAAAAGCAGAAGTAGAAGACTAGCAGTAGCGATCAGCCAAGGCGCCACGTGGTTCTTCCAGGTAAAAGAAGGATTGTCGGAGTTGAGAGCGTCACGGACGAAGAAGAGTATAATCAGTTCGACGAGCTGCCTCCTTTCACGGTGGACGAAGACATTAGTGTCCTGAATGATACAGAGGAATCTCCCTATGTACGGCGCGATCATAATGAAGGATCACTTGTAAAAACAAAGTATGTTAGCAAATAAGGATTCAAACGTGTACGTGATCCAGGGATCGATGAAGAAAAGAAGTGCGAACAAGTCAATGTATCATGTGAAATGTATATGTATCATGTGAATTTTTGTATAATTTTTCTAATAATTTTTTATAATTTTAATTTATATCGATGGTTGGAAAATATTATTCTAAAGAATATATGATTTTTTCATGTTATTGCTGAATTGTATAAACTCTAAAAGGAATTTATAAATGACTAGTAATCTTATTTTATTTTTTAAAAGTAATTTTAGTGTGGAATAAGTATGATTTATTATTTTTATTAAGGAAAGAAGCAATAATTGAATTTATATAACAAGGTGAAAATTTTCAATGGAATTATAAGAGTGCAAAAATTACTTTATTTCTTATACTTTTTTATAATTTTAATTTATATCGATGGTTGGAAAATATTATTCTAAAGAATATATGATTTTTCATATTATTGCTGAATTTTATAAACTCTAAAAGGAATTTATAAATGACTAGTAAACTATAAAAGAAATTTATAAATGACTAGTAAAAAAGGTATCGATCTGGTTCCTATTATTTAATCGGTCTTGATGGTGCCTAGGTTTCCGCCAAGGTCGAGGCACGAAGATCGTTGGTACTTCCAACCGGATTGATGTGAGAATCGATCCGGTTGGTAGCACCAACCGTGATCGATGTGAGAATCAAGATCTGGGTTGTGGACACCAACCGGGACTGATGGTGCCCCTTATAAATCTTTCCCGCCGCTATCTCTTCCCAATTCCCCAATTTCTTCCTCTCCCGCTCGTTCCCAACCTCTCTCTGACGACCCTACGCACGCTGCTGTCCACCTCGCCTCCGACGACCCCACATGCGCCGCCGTCCTCCTCGCCTCCGACGACCCAATGTGTCCCGCGCCTCCGATGACGCCCTGTCCCGCGCCTCCAACGACGCCCTGTCCCGCGCCGACTTGGCCACGCCTCCGCCGCTCTCTAGCGCTCGCTTGCTCCTCCCTCCCCGCAACCCAGCCGCCGCCCTCTCCAAGGTTGACCTCCCCCTCCCTCCCTCCCTCGATCTGATGGTACACGTATATCTTTTGTCAATCGAATTGCATGCATTTGTGTTACCCATGTTAGAGCCGAGAGCTAAGGAAGAACTGAATACTTTGGAGAGTATATCTGAAGGATTGATAGATATAGGTCTGGAGTCATATACAAAATGGGGAAAAGGATTGCTACAATTCTTGTTTTAATTTGTGAATATGATCGAGAGTTGAGAGGGTTACGGCACTTTGCTCTGGTTCTAGTATTTGTGGTGAGGTTTGGTTATTGTGGGCTTTGTCTTTTGATTAGTTGAAGGATGATTACGTGGTCCGCTTGATTGTCAATGTTACTAGTTGGTAGTTTTGGGTTAGTCTTGATTTCAATTTCGTGATCTGTAAGGTGTTCTTTGGGTGGTTGTGGTGGTGAGTTTGTGTGTGAGCTTTAACTAAATTCTTCTTGGTTTCATTAAATGGGCCGGGGCATCTGAGATGTCCTATTGATCTAAAAAATATAGGTCTGGAGTCATATACTACAGTGTTTGGTTATTTTGGAGAATGTTTGGGCTGTTGGAGAAGGTTCATTTATTAGCACTATTGCTCTCTCATGACCCAATTGCTAAAACTTCATTTATATATGTGAAGTATATATAAAGTATCTATAATCTTTCCATTTTCTACTAGTCCACGATTTTTTTTGCTAAAGTATCTATAATCTTTCATTTAGCTATTTCCTTATATGAGATTGGCACATGTCAAATGTATATGTATCATGCGAATTTTTCTAATTTCTGGTGAATTTTGAAATTTCTATGTATATGTGAAGTTTCTATGTATATGTGAGATTTCTATGTATATGTGAAGTTTGAAATGTATATGTATCATGTCAAATGTATATGTATCAAGTGAATTTTTCTAATTTCTGGTGAATTTTGAAATTTCTATGTATATGTGAAGTTTCTATGTATATGTGAGATTTCTATGTATATGTGAAGTTTGAAATGTATATGTATCATGTCAAATGTATATGTATCATGTGAATTTTTCTAATTTCTGGTGAATTTTGAATTTTGAAATGTGAAATGTATATGTATCATGTAAAATGTATATGTATCATGTGAAATGTGAAATGTATATGTATCATGTCAAATGTGTATGTATCATGCATGTGTGTTCTTTTAATTCCTGCCTGATCAATGGCTGATTTAAAATTTTTGTTGTTTACACCTTTCTTTAGTGCTGGACATAACAATGTATATGTGCAAGTAGTTACTTGTGCACATTTTTCTTGACATAACAATGTATATGTTCAATTTTGGTTGTTTCTAGCACATTGCATTGTTGTTACCTGTGCTTCATGATATTGCATTGCTGTTGTTATGCCTCATGATCCTCTGTAATAACAAGTATATGTCTGAACTACAGTGTCGTTAGCAAGGGCAGGTTCCCAAGGAGGCAAGCAGCTAATAACTTGAGAAAAATAATATGAACCAAGCACGTCACCTCATGACTCCGCCTCTCAGTGTACCGGACGCTCTCTTGGCAGCCATGCTTCTTGAACTTGCAGGGGCTGGTCAAGCCAGCTAGGACCTTCTCCAACGGTCGACACCTGATGTCGTCGATGGGCTCGCAACGGCCGCCAATGCAACGCTACGCTGCTGGCCGTGATGAACCCATCGGCGACATCAGCCGCCGCTGAGAAGGTCTCGTGGCTTGACCACCTCGCAAGTTCAAGAAGCATGATTGTCGAGAGCGCCCGACATCGAGAGGCGGCCACGAGGCGACGTGCTTGGTTGACATGGAATGATCGCTTTGCTTTCTTTTGGTGTAATAGACTACTAACATACTAGTTGTGGATTTATAACCTTATTTTATTTTTTGAAAATCATATTAGTGTGAATTTTGAAATTTCTATGTATATGTGAAGTTTCTATGTATATGTGAGATTTCTATGTATATGTATAAGTATACTTGTCGATAGTATTTGGCCGACTTACATTAGGAACATCTTCGGCGTCACCGCCCATCCTCTCTACTGTCTCTTCCCCACCGTCTTCCACGCCGTTTTAGAGTAGTACCATCAGCTTTACATGAAACGTGATCTATTTTTGTTAATTTCCAGTGCTTCTTCTAGCCTAAGAAACGACGATGGATGGTGAAGGATCTGATCAAGAAGAATTTATGAGAAATTTGATTTCGGGATGTGGTGGCCACCGAGGCCACCGAGGCCGATGAGGCTGCAGAGCACGATAAGGCCGGCGAGGTAACAATCAGTCACGTTCATGATTGTCGGTTCCACTATCATGCTAAGCCAACATTCTGACCCGTTCATGATTGTACCATGCTTTCAGATCGGTCAACCAAGCAGGCAATCACGTCAGCGAGGTCCAAGCAAGAAGTCGAAGGCAAGACATGTTGTCACCAAAGTCGGCGAGAATGACCAACCTCTTGCACCCGCAGGGGCGCTTGGGCCGTTCAATTCGGCATGCGACATCCATGTTAGGGACCACGTGCCAATTAGCATAGCAAAATAGGATCAGGTCCCTGACGATACGAAGAACATGCTTTGAAACGATTTGAAGGAGATATTCACTTTCCCCCAAGGGACCAAAGAGAAGGTGAAGAGTTACGCTCTCAAGAAGATGGCTATCGCATTCTAGACTTATAAAAAGAAGTTGAACACGGAGTATATCAAGAAGAATCGAACGCCTAACTTCAACAAGAACCCAAAGTTGCAAGATCACTGGGATGCGTTCGTGAACTACAAGACTTCGGACGAAGGTCAAAGTTTGAGTGAGAAGAATAAGCTGAATGCACAGAAGAAGAATTATCACCACCAACTCGGCCCTGGTGGTTACCGCCAAGCAATACCCAAATGGGAGAAGAGGGAACAGAACCTGCTAGCGAAGGGTGTCGCACCCGCAACAATGGATTGGCCCGACAGAGCAAGGAATTGGTTCTATGGTCACGGCGGCCTTGATGATAACGGCAATCTTTGTGTTTGGGGAGGTGCTAAGAGATGTGGCGAGAAGGCTTGTACAGATCCAGGAGTCTTCCGGTAGCTTCATGCCAAACAGGAGAACGACGAGCTAACAAGGGCCTGCAAAACCAGAACACACCTGGACGTACACGAGGCGTTGGCGTCGTCCGTGGAAGGTTGGTTTCACTCAGACGCCGAGACCTATAGGAGTCGAGGCGAGGAGCAAGGCTCGGCAGACACAACAGCTTAGTACGCTTGAAGAACGCCTGAATCAAACACAGGAGAGAAT
Source organism: Guadua angustifolia (assembly GCA_036346375.1). Taxonomy (NCBI): domain Eukaryota; kingdom Viridiplantae; phylum Streptophyta; class Magnoliopsida; order Poales; family Poaceae; genus Guadua; species Guadua angustifolia. Next base: position 70,419,085 of record CM070500.1, on the reverse strand, counting down.
GCAAGAAGAGATCTGAAGAGAGGTGCAGTAGCCTTGAGCCAACAGCGCGAGACGGGCCAAGAACCTCCAAGTAATCCTAACATCATCAGCCCCTTCGGGCAGCGAAGCTGCTACGCTTCCGGTGGGCTGCCAGAAGCGGACTTGGACAAGTATCCCGTAGACGACATTAGGCAGCGGACACCTTGTGAGTTGCACGTCCAAGCACGGAATCTTTCCTTCAAGGCCACCGACGGCATGGCTCACCCATTGAGAGCGGCTTATCCATGGGCAGATACCATTATCCATGGCCGGTGGAGGATACCATGCGAGGACCTTGACCTCGATGGCGGGACTCTGAAGCAAGGTCTCTGTGTGGAGGAGGTTTGCCTGCTAGGGTAGATCAGGGCAGGCGGTGATAATATCATCCTGCTGGGTTCCAAATTCAGCGGTGGTGATAATATATCCTGCCGGTTCAAACTTCAATCGGCGGTGATAAGATTAGTTTCAATTTCTCGCAGCAATGGAGGTAATATCATTGCGGTTTAATAGAGAACGGCGTGATAAGAAGATATTCTTGCGGTTTACATGTAGAACCGGTAGTGATTTATTATTCGGTTCTATAGTAAAACCCGGTGATAAGACCATTTTCCTTGCGGTTTTACTATAGAACCAACGATGTATTCTTTGTTCCCCATTATTAGTTGATGCGAGAACATAATAAACATTGTAATTTATCTACTTACAGAACATATGAAAGCATAATTAGTTAAAAAAGCGAGCATATGAAAGCATAATTAGTTAAAAAACAGAACATATGAAAGCAAATTTGTAATTTGCGGGATATGTATTAATTAAAATAACATTTACAAAACATATTTTGTTCAGCATTACATATTTAGTCCTAATTATAATAGTCTAATGGCGCGAAGCCCTATATCCAAAACTCGTCGTCGTCGTCATCCTCCTCCTCCTCCTCCTCCTCCTCCTCCTCGCCGGAGCTGCCGCTTGATGTGCGGCGGTGCTCATCCTCCTTCTCATCCGAATCCGATTCGGTGGCGGAGTTGGTCTTGCCCCAACGCATGATTCCTCGCCCGCCGTCGCTTTGTAAATGCGTCATCAGCTGTGTCGTCCTCCTCCTCCTTTGCCTCCTCTTCCTCCTCCTCGCCTCCACCTCCTCCTCCTTCTCCTCCTCCTTTGTAGCGCACGGATCGGTGGGGCTCGACCAACACGTGCACGCTTCTTAGGGGTGCCATTGTTGCAACAAAAGTGGATTGTGTGGAGGCGCAACAAGTGGATTGTGTGGATTGTGACAAGAGTGGATTGGATGCAACAATCTTGGCATTATATAGAGCGAGAATGGGAAGAAACAGATTGGCGAGAGAATGTGAAGCGCAGCGGTTTGGCGGCGAGAAGAGCGAACAGCGACGGTTGGTGGCCTTGCGGAGTTAAAACGTTAAAGTATCACTTGCGGTTTGTATTACCAAGCGGCGTTAACTGACTATCCTCACCGGTTAATACCTATAGCCGCGGTGATATATTCTGCCGATTTAATTTATAGCGGGTGATATTTAAATTTTACCTTGCCGGTTCGTATATTCAGCGGCGGTGATATGTATTTTCGCATAGCATAATTTTCGCGTAGTATGACCTTATCACTGCGGTTACGCGCGAAGGCGGCGGTGATAAATATTTTCAGCGTAATATGACCTTATCCTTTGCGGTTGTTGGCGAGCGGCGATGATAAGCTATTTATATAGCGATCTTCACTGACCAAGCGCATTTCCCGGCGGCGAGAGAGAGCGCTCTTTGCTCGGTGTATTTTTCCTGGAGAGTCTTTGCCGAAATTTGGTGTCGATATTTTGTTCATATTTTTCATCGAATCGACATCTTCTCCGTGAACAAATCAAAGAGCTGTATTATCTTGGGGAGTTCTTCTTTGAAAAATTGTATTAATTAAAATTTCTGAAAAAATTGTATTAATTAAAATTTTTAGAGGTTCTTGACTTGATGTATGTTATATATGTAAATAAAATTTTACTTTCACTGAGTGCTATAGATGTTGATAATTGCTGATTATGCGGTGTGAACAGGTTTATGTAATGCTCATGAAATTAAGATCTAGCTAAATTATTGAATAAATTATAATTCCTTTGGATTTTTAATAGTAAAGGATTGCTAGATGATCAATTATAAATAGTGAGAATTGCTAGTTGAATATTTAAATAATGGGAAATGGTAGATGGATTTTGCAATAATGAAAGTTGGAACATAAATAATTATTTAGAAATATATCCTTATATTCAATTATATGCTTGTTAATTTGTTGTAGATTAATTTAATTTAATAGCTAGCGCTACATAACAAAATGAAATGAAGAAATCTTCTAAATAAGTAAAAAATGCTAGATGGATATTTAAATAGTGAAAAAGGTTTGATGTATTATATAGGCAAAATTGCTAGATGTATTTGTAAAACTAATCATTTACAATTATATATTGTTATTTCTTGATAAATTCATATCCATTTTAGTGATGTAGTGGATGTTTAAGTAATAAAAATTGCTAGATGGACAATTATGCATAATTGTAATTAATTTAATTAATGAAAATTTGTTATATGGATTTTTAATAGTAAAGGATTGCTAGATGATCAATTATAAATAGTGAGAATTGCTAGTTGAATATTTAAATAATGGGAAATGGTAGATGGATTTTGCAATAATGAAAGTTGGAACATAAATAATTATTTAGAAATATATCCTTATATTCAATTATATGCTTGTTAATTTGTTGTAGATTAATTTAATTTAATAGCTAGCGCTACATAACAAAATGAAATGAAGAAATCTTCTAAATAAGTAAAAAATGCTAGATGGATATTTAAATAGTGAAAAAGGTTTGATGTATTATATAGGCAAAATTGCTAGATGTATTTGTAAAACTAATCATTTACAAAATTGCTAGATGTATTTGTTATATCCATTTTAGTGATGTAGTGGATGTTTAAGTAATGTAGTTTGATATAATTAAGCGTAGATGGACCGAAGGTGGATGTATGACACGGACCGTCGTGGTGCGAGTTCTTTAATGGTGTGACTTGTTTTTACGAATCACATTTGCGGCACACAAGTCAAGAAACTGGCGGACTATATGTGTTGTCCATCGTTGATTGCAAAAATGAGAAGATGTTTTGTAACATAAGTCGTCGTGCACACTTGCTTGAAGGGGTTTCAAGGTGGCTATACTGTTGGGTGAGCACAGTGAAGATGATATTATACATGAAGGGCAACACATTGATGAAGATGATATTGTTCATGAAGGGCAACACATTGATGGAGATGGCGGAGACAACGATATATGGCGGTGGAAGATCGTTCGTTGATACCCACGAAGATGATCTAGATCAAATCTTTGCGTGATGGGGAGGGACTTCACTAGTGAAAGGGAGTTTCAAAAGTTCCAGCGTATGGTAGAAGACTCTAGCGCCATTGTACCCGGCTGCAGGAGGAGCCTGAAGCGCATAGTGCTTTCCTCTGCGAGTTGAAGGCAAGCAATGGTTGGTCAGATAAGAGCTTTCTTGGTTGTTATGTCTCTTGGGGACTTGCTTCGAGAGGGTAGCGTGTTGCCTTCAACTTCGTGCCGAGCCAAGCGGGTTATGCGCCCGTTGGGAATGGAAGTACAAAGAATACGCATGTCAAGCGATTGCATATTGTATCATAATGAGTTTGCGGAACATGGATGCTGTGTTGTTTGCAAAGCAAAAGCGGTATAAGAACGCGACGGCGATATCGAAGCGAAGATGTCGGGGTGGCGTAGAAGAAGAGGTGTCCCGTAAGGTGGTGTGGTATTTCCTATAATCCCGTCAAGCGATTGTTTGCGAACAAAAGGCATGCCCAATTACTACGATGGCACGCCAAGAAGCGTAAGAAGGATGGAATGCTCGGACACCTGGCGATTACGTGCAATGGAGGAACATCGACGAGAAAATATAAGCGCTTTGCATATGATGTGAGGAATATAAGGTTCGGGTTGAGTCGAGATGGGATGAATCCTTTTGGCAACATGAGTAGTAAATCCTGACACTTGGCGGTGACTTTATGCATCTACAACCTTCCTCCTTGGCTTTGCATGAAGCGAAAGTACATTATGATGCCACTATTGATCCAAGGGCCCGAACAACTGGCAATGATATCGATGTGTACCTCAAACCATTGGTTGAAGATCTTCTAATATTGTGGACCGATGGTGTACTGGTATGGGATAGTATAAAAAGAAAACTTTATCCTCACGGGCATTATTGTTTGTAACCATTAATGATTATCCTGCTCTTGGCAAACTGTCGGGCGAACGACAAAAGGCTTCAACGGATCGTCCGATTACTGGATAATCTGACTAGCCGGTGGTGAAGAACAATGAAAAATGGCTTACATGCGGCATCGTAGGTTCCTCCGTAAGGATCACCCATACCGCAATAATAAGAGAGCTTTTGGCGGGACAAAGGAGCGCATTAGCTCAGAAGAATCGGTGGGAAGCGGATATTTGCCATTGTAAAGGACCTTACAATTATTCACGGAAAGGGGCGGCGGTACATCTATTCCGACTTCCGGGATAAGGCTCCTTTGTGGAAAAAAAATCAATATTTTGGATCCTACCTTATTGGCGGCACACGGAAGTTCGACCGCATAATCGGCGTCATGCACATAGAGAAGAGCGTGTGTGATAGCTTGCTTGGTATCTTCTTGGACATACGGCAAAGCGAAAGATACACTTCAAGCAAGGATGGACCTCGAAGATATGGCGAGGAAGGAGCGCATCATGAAGAAATGGATCTGAGCAAAAAGTACCTTCCCTGACTGCTACACTTTGAGCAAGAAAGAAAATTAGCGTTTGCGAATGCTTACGGAATCAAAGTTCCGTCGGTTACTCTGCTAACATAAAGAGACTAGTCTCAATGAAAGACTTAAAGTTAATTGGTATGAAGTCTCACGATTGCCACGTGATGATGACATGAGATGCTTCCAATTGCAATTAGGGGGTTACGCGGAGAAAGTCCGAGACCCAATTATCAAGTTGTGTTCATTCTTCAGCGATTTCACGAAGGCCATCGATCCATTAATACTAGACAAGCTGCGAGGAAGGCGTGGTTCACACTCATGCGGGCTTGAGATGTGTTCCCTCCATCTTTTTTGATATTATGGTCCATCTCATTGTTCACATTGTGAAAGAATCTGAATTCTTGGTCCCGTATTTCTACATCGGATGTACCCTTCGAGAGATTCATAGGGGTTATAAAGAAATATGTTAAATATCGAAATCGTAGGAAGGCTGCATTGCCGATGGTTTGGGGAACCGAGGAGGTCATTGAGTTCTGCGTCGATTATATGGATCTCAAACCGATTGGTGTGCTGTATCTCGGCATGAGGAAGGCTACAGAGGAAAGGACACTAGGCGAAATCGATGCGTACTAGCAATCTAGTTGCATTTACACAAGCACATTTAGCAGTTTTGGGACAATCGGTTGTGGTGGCCCCATATGTCGACATGCACAAACGTGCTATCAAAACAAACCCGGGGAGGTCGGAGGGTTGGCTCGCGAGAAACACAAGAGATAATTTGGCGATTGGTTGTGTAGACACATGATGCGTCTGAGACAGATCACTTTCGGTTGAAATTGTTGGCTCGAGGGACCGTCAACTACAATTCGGACATTCAAGGATCGACATAAATGGTTTTACATTTTATACAAGGCGCAAGATAAAAGAGCACCAATCAAAATAGCGGTATCCGTATAGATGCCTATGACAACAATGGAAATAGGCAAACCTACTCTGATTCATAGAAGAGATTTGGGAGCTTGACTATGGTCCTTTGAAGGTCCCTCTCTTTCGGTGCCAATGGGTCGGACTTCCGTGGCGTGAATATCGACAAATCGGCATCACTACCGTGGACCTCAAACTCGTCGGATCTGAGAGAAGAACCATTACGTACTTGCTAATTCATGTTACACAAATCTTCTTTATAGCGGCCGGCTAACAAGGAGCGCCACGTGGTTATTCAAGGAAAAAGAAGGATTATCGGAGTTGAGAATGTTGTCGACGAGGAAGAGTACAACCAATTCGATGAGCTTCCCCCTTTTGGAAGGGCGTTGACCTAAGTACCATGGAAGAGCGATGTGAAGCTACATACATACGCCTTGCGATCATAACGAAGGTCGAGTCGTAGCTTAGTTGTAGTAATGAAATGTATGCTTTCTTTTGTATGAGCGACATGTTTATTTTCTCATATGTAACAATTAATGTAATATATGCAATAATGGAAATTGAGGTTATGCTTTCTTTTTATCAAATTGAAAGTTTTCTTTGCATATGGATTTTTGTGATTTTGAATGCACTTGAATTTGTTCGAATTTGTGACATTTGTTGTTCAATTTGATGACATTATTTGATTTTAGAATTATTAAAACAATTAAAAAGTTATCAATCTGATTTTCATATGAGCGGGTAACTAGATTTAAGCTGAAACTTTCATAAGTAACTAGGAAAATGGCAATGATGTTCACTTCCTTTACGTGCTAGTAGATCATGCTGCTGCAATCCAACTAAGAAAAGTTTCCAAAATTCTGAAAAAAAATCATGGATGTACATCTCATCTTACCCCATCTACATATAAAATTTCATGATCAAATTAGTCCTATATTAAGAGTAATAAAAGACAAAATTTAACGAGAATATGGGCAAAGAGCTTATCGCTGCGGTTGTACAATGGAATGGCGGTAATATTCCACTATCCTTGCCGGTTGTACAGCGGATCGGCACTATCACTTGCCGGTTGTACAATGGACGGCGGTGGTATCCTATCGCTGCCGGTTGTACAATGGCGGCGATGATATATCCTTGCCGGTTGGTATGACCAGCAGTGATATTCTCCACTATAAATAAACGCCGCGCCTTCCTCTCATTTACCTTAGCCCTAGCCGCGCCCTCCTCTCACTTTTACTGGCGCCGTCGCCTCTGAGCTCCCCAGCGCCTTGGCGACTCGGACCACCGCCGTCGGTTCGCGTCGAAGCTCCCCCGCCGCCTCGACTCGGGCAGCTGCCGCCTCGACTCGGGTCGCTCTCGCCTCGGAGCGCGTCGCCGTCGCCTCCCTCCATCGCCTTCACCTCCCGCCGTCTCCCCACCGTCGCCTCGACCTCCCCACGTCTCCCGCCGTCGTGTCGACCTCCCGCGTCTCCCGCCGTGGTACACCTCTTGCGAAATTATGCAGAGGCCGAATGTTCAATGTTACGTTGCTTGATGTCCCGCTTGTCGCCTCGATCGCTTGCTCTTGCGATGTGTGAATGTGCATGTGCGAGATGTGAATGTGCAGATGTGAATGTGAATGTGATTGTGAATGTGCGAGATGTGAATGTGCGAGATGAATGCTAAGGGGCGATCAATTCGTTTGGCTTAGGGACCTAACATGTGGGGTATAGTGTTGATGAGGATTTGGGGTGAAATAGACAATTTGTGACACTGCTTGTTATTTTTACATGGGCAATCTACATCTTTGGTATTGAAAAACGCATGCTTGATTGGCAATGTTAATGCTTCCTTGTAAAAAGGTAGTTATTCTTGCTTATTGATATATGGCTTTCTTCATTGTGCTTCCATTAATATGTTAATGCTTCATAGTAAGCGTGGCTCATTATGACTGTTCGCATAACACAACACTTACCATTAATTTGTGTTGATTTACCATACTTGTCTTGTGTATTGAGCAAATTCATTGAAATAAAGGAGGCACGAGAACACCTTTGTGCAATATGGTTTCATTCTTATATGATAAGAGTAGGAAATAACGTGGTCAACTATGATAGATTGCATAATATCATGATGTGCAAACTTCACTTGGTTCATTTTAGTTATACTTGTATTTTATGCATTATTGTTAGTTTGTTGCGAAGTATTAAGGTATTACCGCATTATGCTTATGTTAAAATCTGAGACTGATATTTTTGTTAATGCTTCACGGTATTGAATTGCTTCATAGTATTGAGTTAAAAAACTCAATTGCATTGCTTATTAGTATCAAAATTCAAGCTGTACCTAATGGAGCATCATCATCTCTAATTTGCTATGGACAACTCTTGAACAAACCTGAGCGTGCATTTATAATTATTGTAACTTTCCTTGTATCACTATGCTCGCCTATTCTTCATGAATTTTTCTACTTGTTGATATTGAGTTTCATGCGAACAAACACACAAAAATTATGATGTCTTGCCACTTGATGTCCTATATTGATTCTCTGCATTTGACTTAGTTACTTCCTAGCATGTAGCCTCTATACTTGTAGCTACTACTTATGTTAATGTGATGTTTCAACAGGATCATATAATCTTTTAAACTTATAGGAGTAAATGGCTTGATAGAAGCATATACTTCCATTGTTGTGTACACTGACCACTGTTGTTTAAATATTGTTTGTGGTTTGTTAATCATTGAGTTTTGGGCATTTGTGTTTGATCTTTTGGTTAACTCTCTTGATATATTAATCTGAATTAATTTACTTATTTGGGAATTAATCAATAACTAAGGTAAGGTTGTCACAAATTAGTCTATTACTCGTCCCTTGTGGCGAGGAGGGCCTTTAGGCAACCCGACATCTGAGAACACTCAAAATAAACAAGTTGAGCTTTATGCTAGTTGCCTTGTGAATTCACATCTGCACATGTCTTTGTTTTGATCATTTTCTCTGTGGTTATTTATATTGCAGCCAAAAGTAAACTTCAATTTGGTGCTTTGTATATCTTCTTGAAAGATGTATACATGTGTTGTAAATATTTGTTTAAATAAAGATGTATACATGTGTTGTAAATATTTGTTTAAATAAGATGTATACATGTGTTGTAAATATTTGTTTTGTGCCACTAATTGTAATAGTAAGTAGTTGTAGTTCATTTAGTTAATAGTTGTGCCACTAATTGTAATAATAGCAGTTGTATGAAATTTCAAGATTCATTATATCTGAGAGTTACAAAAAGAAAAAGTCGACAAGTTTATAGAGTTTAAACTTGCTAGAATTTTCTCTTGTTTGTAACTCTCGATATATAATAATTTGATTCTAATTTATGTGTATGTATATTTTGTTGACCAAAAATGTATGTGTTTAAAAAAATAAGCCCTGCAAGTTCAAGAAGCATGGGTGTCACGAGGTGTCGTTACAGAAGGGAAGCCATGAGGAGACATGCTTGCTTGAAATGGACTTAGGACTTAGTTCTTTGTCTTTTTAGCGTACCACTTGTCTATAGGTTTCCTCCGCTCCTCTTCTTCATTGATCATGGAGTCTTGCGTGTCCAACTTTTCCAATGAAAAATTTCATGTTCTATATCTTCATAGAACATGAAAGTTGGACACGCAGGACTTTTCATGAAGAAAGATGAAACCTATAGACAAGTGGGTACGCTAAAGAAGATAAAGAAAAGTCCCAAATTTTAGCGAGCATATCTGGAATATATTCTTAAGAATATATGAATTTTTCAAATTATTTTTTTCATTTGAGATGTATATGTATCATGTGATTTTTTTCTCATGTATAAGTATCATTTTAAAGTTACATGTGCATATTTTGGATTGCTAGGAATGGCCTCGAATCGGGGACAAGTGCGGAGGAGTTCGGCCCTCGAATGTGAGCAAGTAGGAGTGGGTAGCCCAAGTGGCTACTTGGACCTCTGAGGATATTGATATGGAGCAACTTTGGCGCCTGACCATGGACCAAGCCGGCGCCTGCTATGGGCCAAGGTGGCCTTGCTGCCATGGACCAAGTGGCCATAACTAACATGGGCGAGGTAAAGTATTAATGCGTTGTGATTCCCAAAATATTGTAGGGTCATCGACTAATAACAAGATCAATTGTAGGCTCAAGCGTCGGGTGAAAAAAGCCGTGGCAGTCGTGGTCCGAACAAGATGCGAAGGCGTTCACAACATACTCCGGCTCTCGGAGTCGGGGAACTGCTATACCGAGTCGGCGTTGGCGCCGTCTGAGGATAACTGCGGAGTACTTGCTAGGGATAACGTGCCCATCATCTATAGATCATGGACCGACCGCGAAGGTGATCGATGGGTGGTTCGATGACTGAAGGACTCGCTATGGGGCAAGCTAAAACAAGTATTCCATTTCCCCAAAATTCGAGTTGGTTGCAAAAGCGTGCACTAGGTATCATGTGCACATCTTTGGAAGAATTGGAAGACTCAAATGAATAAGACCTATGTGAAGAAGAATGTCACGCCAAATTTAACATGTTTCCAAAGATAAGAGAATTTTGAAAGGACTTTGTGGAGTCTGAGGTGCGAAGAAGCCAGAACGGTGAGTCGGAAGAACAAGGCAAGCGCGGATAAGAATATCTACCCTCACACACTAGGCCTTTGGTGGCTCGTGAAGAAAATACTGCGTGGGATAGCGCGAACAAGAGCTAACCCTCAAGGCGTTACTCTGCGACGGCCGGAGTTCCTTTGCTCGATCAAAGCCTTTGGTTGCTTGGGAGGGGGACATCTGTCTCGAAGATGGCGGCTTGAGGCCGGGAGGCGATAGAGCGGGAGGTGTCGCGAAAATATCGGATGCTCACGTGGAGTCTTCCCAAGGGCTTTTCAGTCACGAAGGAGAATGATGAGTATTTGTTGCCACTGGGTAACGAGGAGCATCTGGCGCTTTGAGGAGTTGGTTTGGTGCCGTGGAAAGAAGGCTTCCCGGATGGCGCATTTTTGTACAAGCGGCGAAAAGAATAGGAGAATATGAGCTGCAAAGTCAAATACAAGATCTTTGTGGCAAGAGCGTTAGAGGAAGAAGAGGCGGTGGATCAAGTGGTGGAGCAAGCGATAAAAAGCTCTCGACTCACGACCGCCACTCGATGGCGACCCTCGAACCTCGATCCACGGTGTTCTTAAGAGCAGTGCGTGTCATAGCGATTCGGGAGAGCATCGACTCCATTTTCGATGGATGACATCAGAACCGACACCGTGCAAGCTGCATTTGTCCGCACATGGCATTACCATCAAGGTGGTGATGGCGGGGCTTGGCCATGTGCCTCCTCGCGGAGTTACCTGCTTGCCCTATCTACATTGGGATTCGCCAGGTCGAAGTAGACAATATAGTCCGACAATATCGCAAAATGGAGTAGAGATTCTGGCGAGGGCGGAAAAAACAAACTTGGAGAAAGCGTGCATGGCTTCTCGCGTGGCGCAAGAGCTTGATTATGTTAGGCTCGGACGATGAGGCCGACAACGGCAGCGATGATGATGAGTCGCACTCTCCACCGCGAGACACATCGCCTCGAAAAGTGCAACTCCTCATGGCACCGGTTAGGACAAGTCCAACTCCTCATGGCACCATCCTAAAGGACCAACTCCTCCGGCACCGGCCGAGAAAAGTCCAAGTCCTCATGGCACCATCGGAAAAAGTCCAACTCCTCCTCGGCACCGGCCGGAAAAGTCCAACTCCTCGGTAGGCACATAAGAAGAGTCGAACATCGGCACCATCTCGGAAGTCCGCATCGTCTTGTACCAAATCTCGGTCATCTGTGAAGCGGCCTGACCTCGGTAAGAAATTATCGGCGATATGGTGAAGAAAAACGCAAAAAACAAGCGAAGGCGAGGTAACATCTCACTTCAAAAGGTGCCATCACGAGAAGACTAAAGTCGATGCTAATCTGCGAGGAGTTTTTCTTGAGTATGGCAAAAGCCAAAGAGGCAGGCGGGCTTACAACCTTCGAAATGTGGGACTCTGGCGCATCTCGAAAAGCAAAACTTGAAGATGGCTAGTCTTTGGCGTCGATGTCGCAAGCTCAAAAAGATGTTCTTGAACAACGTCGTAATTCGAGCTAGGTCTAATTTGGAAGTACATTAAGGGGAACCGATGGCTCCCCAAAAGATTTAGAGAACCTAACAACAAAATTGCGGTAGCGTCCATCGATATTACATGCAGCGGTGCCAGAGGGTATGTGGGCGATCGGTGAAATACAAAGATTCGGATTTTCACAATGGGGATGGCATGTTACAGTTAGAGTTCTGCTAATTGTATATGTTGTACCGGCGGATGCTCGGGCGTCCTTTGGTCGGTCGTGGACTTTGTAAGTCTCTATTTATATTATTGTATATTCTTCTACCGTTCAATTGTATGTCTAACTTCTTTTTTACATATGTAGAATGGAGATCTGATTATGTGCAAAAAAAGAATGAAGATATAGGATTTCTCGATCAGGGGCTTGTCAATCGAGACACTCGTCGTGATAACCCAAAGTTTGTTGAAGACTATTTATTTAGGACTTTCTTCAAGCCGAGAAAGAAAACCTCCGTACTTGTACCCTATAACTTTCGAAGACGTATTACCCTACTTCTAATATTGTTTTACTATTTTTTGCGTGACACGGTGTGGGACTAATAGGTGTGTGAACATATATGTCTAGTTATCCTTTGGGTCCTCCTCGTCATCGAGTTAGAAGCTAGCGGGGTTTATGTCTTGGACTCGTTGAGAAAAGATCTTCGTGAGTATGAACATAATTTTTGGAAGATGATGAGCAGTAAACTCGATTGTTGCGTTATTGCTCTAGTAATATTTTATTCTATTGTATTTAAGGTTAATTACAATTTAAAATCATTCACAGTAGCATTCTGCGGTATTGCAAGAAAGGTGGTCCGCATCTTCCCTCTGAGGACAACTTTCAATGTAATAACAGACTTTCCATGCATGAGGCAGGACCCGGAAATAGTTTATCGCATACTACGTATGTACAAATTTACATGCAATTGTCACGAAAGAGTGTCGGCTATCTTGAAGACATGGTATATAATTACACATTCACGCCTACTTTTCTTTCATTTAAAATCTATCATCATTAATTAAATTTCTCTTTTCTTCAATAACGGCGCTCCAAGCCGAGAACCAATCGATTCTTGTCGAAAGAAATTTTAGCAATTCAAGAGCATATCATTTGGATTCATTGTGAACATGTCATCGATCCAAAGGCGAGTTCCTGACTAAAGCTTCGATCTAAAGTGAGCGAGATGTACTCACACTACATTTGTGAGCAGACTATTAATTGTAAAAAACTAAATATTGTGATGCTTTAATATATTTTAATTATGATCTAACGACGCTTCATATACTATATATTTGAAGGCAACATATCATGTGCACTACAGGCCTTCCGTGTACACATCGTGCACACCAACTAATAAAAGTCACGAAAACTCGAAAAAATTTGTAGATGTACTTCATAGATTACTCTACCTATGTATAAAATTGCAGGTTCAAATTCAATACATATGAGGACTTACAAAAACTCTTTTTGTAAGTCCTCATATGTATTGAATTTGAACCTATATTTTATACATAGGTAGAGTAATCTATGAAGTACATCTACATTCCTATTGTCAATCACGGTTAGTCTAGGAACCCAAGCAGGATATACTGAATCACTTTGTCGGTTCGTCGTATAAGCCGGCAGAGATATACATATATCTTCCTGGGATTCTAGGTTGAGCCGCAGAGATAGTTGAGTATCCTTGCGGATGCTAGTGTAAACCGGCAGAGATAGTCTAATATCATCGCCGGTTGTATAATGAACCGGCGGTGATATCTATTATCATCTTGGGTTCCTCGGCCCGGCGGTGATAACCCAGTATCATCTTGAGCCAATATTGCCGGCGCCCATAACGGCGATAATGGCGTGGACAAACCGCGATGATGACCTATTCTGTAGTAGTGGCAAATGGTACATAATTTTTCAAGATAACATGGACGTGTCCTCTTCTCGAAGAAGCCCGAGAAGAAACCCGTCTCCTCCCAAGAAGGCGTCGACTCCTACACCACCTCCTGCGCATATAAGCTTGACAAGAAGCCCGTCTCCTCCCAAGAAGGCGCCGTCTCCTACACCATCTCCTGCGCATATACGCCCCGGAAGAAGCCCGTCTCCTCCCAAGAAGGCGCCGACGAAGGGAAACAAGCCAGCTCGGCCAGCAGCTCCCAAGAAGACGGGGTCCTCCACCCAATCCAAGAAGCTGGGTCCACTTCCGAAGCTGCCATATGAAATGACCGATGAGGAGACTAAGAAGATAGTAAAAGGCGAGGTAACTAAATTTCTTAGACCCAAGTCACCAGAGAAGAAGGTTCAACCTGGCACAGAAGAATTTTACAAAGGCTTGATGACTATTAAAAATTTGAAGGATAAAAAAGAAATGCCTCGCCAATCAAACTATGAGCGCACATTGAGTAAGGAATGCCCCAAGAAGAAGATGTCAGCTGAGGGGAAGGGTAAGGAGATGCTACAATTCTTGATGAAAGCGGCCTAGCGCAAATCAAATATTAGGCACGGCAAAGATTGAGTTTGCCCAAGTAAGATGGCCATTTAAAGTGGGCGGATCATTGGTTAGACGTGAGGAGCTGCTCCAGCTAACGACAAAGATGCAGCAATTTTATGAATGGTACTTGGACGCGACCAAGCATGGTCTACAGTTGTTCGCTGTCAAGTACAAGCAAGAAGATTTTTTTCACGGTGACGGTGAATTTTTTGTCGAATGGGACGTCATATATGATCTATACAGCATGACACCCTCTCTGCGACCTTCTTTGGGTTCTTTGGACTCTGTAAGTGTCTTAATTATTTACAAAAAACTATCATGCACTCCCTTGTACTATACTAACTTGCAAGCCTAACTAATTTCTTATGTAGCATGGAGATACAAAGATGCCGAAGGGAACGTATTTTCGACATAGGCTTTATGGACCCAATAGTTATTAACGAGACAACCGTTAGAGACCACCCAAGCGATACAGAGACTAACGTATTCAATGCGCTAATGAGTCAAAAATATAAGTCAAAGATATATCTAGCCTACGCATTTGAGTACGTGTTTTCGTACCACCTCGTTCTACTCCTTTTTCATAACACGATGTTAGAACTAATTAGTTATCTACGTTGACATATCTATGTATAGTTTTCACTGGATTCTTCTTATGATCGAGCTAGATCGTAGCTTGATCACAATTATGGGCTCGCAAAGGAGACTAGTTAAAAAGTATCAAAACTTTATCGACATGCTCAACCGGTATTAATTCTTGTTCCTTTCATTGTCGTACTAGTTCTATTTCCTTCAATTTGAAATAAATTCTAATTATGTACAATTCGTAATGACATATGTAGTGCATTCGCATGGTTCCGTGCTAAAAACAGGGGCATATTTGTCGGGACCCGAATTTGCAAATCCGGACCCTCTGTGTATTCAGCACTAGTCCAGGATCACGCTAGTGCACACAGTCTCAACATTGGTACATATCACAGTCATAACCAACGAAATAATAAGTACTTTGATTAAATACTCAAACTAGTTGATCGACCTTATGGTCAAGTTACAAAGATCGCCTCGCGAGGCGAAGAATTATTATAAAATCCAAATCAATGAAATAGAATAAACTCGTGGCGCCAACCAATTTGTCACGAACAACCGACTAGGCTCGCTCCTTAGTTCGTTGGCTCTTCACGAAACTCCTCCTCTGACGGGGTTGCTTCTTCTTCAAGCGAAGTTGTGTTGTTGTGGGGTGAGTACTTTGAGCACTCAAACAAGTCATGCATGTAATGCAATGCTAATATACTATATGCATGGCTTAGTACAAAGGATAGGCTATGGTTCATGTGCGATCTGACATTTCAAATAAACGATAATAGATTGCAAAGCAAAAAAACAATAGTAGGAATAGTAGCTTTCACAAGCATTTCAATTGTAATTCATTTTTTCCATCCTAAGTCAAATTCATCATCACCAACCCAAGCATTTTCCATAAACAAGGCATTTTCATGAAAATCTAACCCTTGACCGTAATCACCGAAGCGATGCTCATTACGTGAGCACGGCTATTGAATAGGTTGTACACTCTGCAGAGGTTATACACTTTACCCACAAGATACTGATCAAATACCACCAAGGCAAATAACCGTGAACGAAGCCTTTCCAAAGTTCCATCTAAACCCAAGATCTTGCCGCTAAGGTTTCAACTTTGGAGGGACTGGTTACCACACCTGGGCCCCCTCTTGCGCCATGTGAGTTCTCATCCGCTTCTCCGGGCCTCACACCACCACGACAGTACCAAAGAATAGATTTCCCAGTTTACTTAGCTAAGCCCGTCCCATTACGGGGCTTGTGGTTGTATGAAAGACTCAGTTCAAATGCTCGCAAGGTTAAGTCCTTAGTTGACCGAGGCAAGACTAACCAAGTGTGATCTCAATTATCCAAAACCAATAAGAAAAACCAAATACGACCGCCCAGTTGCCACTCTTGGCCCACCAGAAACAATCTTGCCACATGCCTCAGTCTAAATCATTTTCCCCACCCCGGTTCTTTACCATTGCACCACGTGCCACCATCAACTTAATAACACATGTCTCATTCACAAAATACATTCCGTATCTCATTAAGTCAATATTAACTTTGGCATTCCAAAATCACAAAATGTCCACGTGGCAGGGCTAAGCATACTACTTGGTCTACTCAACCCATGTTGGCAAATTATTAATGTCAACTATTAGTCCATAACCTAGGGTGACAAAAGATTCATGGCCTACAATTATATATGACAAGGTGGCATCTGACAACTTAGGCATTTAACTAATCCCAAAACTTATTCAAAATCATTTCTATCAAATTAGCATGCAATAGTTTAAATCAAAATAATTTGCTCTAATAGGTTCAACATGATCAAACACAACTTGCCTTCAAAAAGTGCTGGTTCCGGGTCCTGAACTTGCTCCTGGGTCAGAACTTCTCCCTCGAAACCTTCGGGCACTTCAACGTCTACGCGTAACGTAAACACAAAACAATAAAATAAATAAACAGTAGACAAACAGTGCTCAAAAATTCAAATAAAATTCATAAACAGAAAGATCACAATTTTACAAATTTATAGAAATTGGAATCACTCAAATCGGAGTTAAAACGCAGAAGTTATAAGCATTTGAAGTTTCAAAATATATTTAAAATCAATATACCGACTTAAATAAATATTTTCTTTTTCGGAAAATTAATTATTGCGTCATCCGTGACACGTGTCGCCACCAGAGAGTGACACGCGGCCTTGCTGACGTCAGCCCGACAAACTCGTCCGACGTCAAGATGGCGTCATCGTGGCGTCGGCAAGACGACTTGGCTATCTCAGCGACAAGTGGGTCCCACTGTGACGTCGGCATAGCGTCGGCGGTGACGTCACACGGTCGTCGGCGGTGGCGATGGGCCCGTCTTTGTTAGCGTCTCATCGTCTGACACAGTCTGGATCGACATGTGGGTCGCGTCGTCGGTGACGCGTGCCGCGATCGCTCGTCGCGGTCGCGGCCAGCGTCTTGGGTCCGCCTTGTCAGCGTCTCATGCACAGTGAGGAGCGACGTGGCACTACGGCTGCCCTTAGATCTACATCTAACGGCGGGGATTAGAAGATGAAGTTCTTGTTTATGGGACGACGTGGCGAACCGGTCGTCGATTGGAGATCGGACGGTCGACGGAGCTCGGCGGCAGCGATGAAAGCGGCGGCTGGCTTGACCGGAGACGAAGACGGCGAGCGTCTTGTGTGGCATTTCCGTGGTCCTCCGGCGTCGCGGTAATGCTCCGGCCTTGTGGACGCTACCGAGTCCGACGGTGGCACGGCGGCGGCGAGCGGGTCAAAGAATCGCGGCGGATGGTCTCGGGACTTCGGCGAGCGTCGGCGCAGGCGGCGGCGTCTCGAGTGGCGGCGGTGTCTGGTGGGTGAGGCGCAAACCGAGGAACACAGGAGGGTGGCGGCGCCTTAAATAGGGGCTCTTAGCGTCCGTCTTGTTGCTGAAAAATTCGTGGAGGAGTCCGTGGCGGTGGCGAGTCCGTGAGGAATAGGATTGGGTGGCGTGGCGATCGTGGGCGTCGGATGAAGATCGAGCGGCCGTGGCGCTAGGGTTTTTCGAGCGGGCCGCCAAGATTACTCGCCCGATCTTGTTCATCGGGATTTTAATCCTTTTAGAATAAAATTAATTCGAAAATAAAATAATTTATTTGAGGCATTAAAAATATCAAAAATTCTGGAAAAATTCTCAAAAATATTTTAAGACATTTGTGACTCAAATAAAATATTTTCAGCAAAACTTTATTTTAAATTTTCCATTATTTAATTAATTGATAAATGGTTTAATTCAAAATAAATCCAAATAATTCCAAATAAATTCAAATAAATTCCAAAAATTCCCAAAAATTCAAAATATCATTTAAATGCAAGAAAAGCAAAAATTGGGGTGTTACAAACCTCCCCCCTTAACGGAATCTCGACCCCGAGATTCAGGGCTGACTAAGGAATAGGTTAGGGAATTCCTTCTTCAGGTCCTCTTCGCGCTCCCAGGTGGCTTCACTCTCGGAATGGTTACTCCACTGAATTCTGCAAAAACGGGTCGATTTGTTTCTCATTTCTCGATCCATCGTGTCCAAGATCTTCACTGGGTACTCTTTATAAGTCAAATCCTCCTACAGCTCGACCGACTCTAACGGCATCTGCTCTTCTGGCACTCGGAGACATTTCTTTAATTGTGTCACATGGAACACATCATGCACACCTGCTAGAGACTGTGGTAACTCCAGCTGATATGCTACTTCACCTCTACGGCTTAATATGTTAAATGGGCCAACATATCTTGGCGCTAACTTCCCTTTAGTGTGAAACCTCTTAACTCCTTTGAGTGGGGTAACTCGAGATACACAAAATCTTGGGCTCAAAGCTCAAATCCTGCGGCGATTATCGGCATAACTCTTACTGTCTTGATTGCGCAATTTTCAACCGTTCACGATCATGGCTACTGCTCTTGACTTCTCGAAGAATGTCGGCCCGAACATATGGCGCTCTCGGTCTCATTCCAATTCAACGGCGTCGACGGGGTCTTCCATATAGTGCTTCAAATGGCGACATCTCGCAAACTTGCTCGGTAGGCTGTTGTTATAGCTAAACTTCGGCATCTGGCAAGCACTTGTCCCACGAAGTTGTATAAGCGATGCACATGCCCTCAACATGTCCTCCGATGTCGATTAACTCTTTACTGTTTGCCCGTCCGCTCTGCGGGTGATCTGCGATCTTGAAGTTCAGACGGGTCCCTAGAGCCTCATGCAATTTATCCCAAAATCTTGAGGTAAACCGAGTACCTCTGTCTCGATACAATTTTCTTGAACTCCATGCAAACACACAATCCTTGACATATACAATTCTGCTAAGCGGTCCCCCGAATAGGTAGTCTTCACTGGTATAAAGTGGGCGACCTTTGTCAAATGGTCCACTATAACCCATATGGAGTCATACCCTGTCCGGGTCCTCGGTAAACCGATAATGAAATCCATTCCGATTTCCTCCCATTTCCACTCAGGTATCTTCGGTGGGCTGCAGATACCGGCTTGGCCTTTGATGCATTGCTTTGACTCTTTGGCATATGTCGCACAACGCAACATGCTCTGCAACTTCACGCTTCATGCTTGGCCACCAAAATCTTTCCTTCAGATCTTGATACATCTTAGCGCTTCCCGGATGAATAGAGTACTTGGAATCATGGGCTTCCTCCAAAATCAGCTGCTTCAACTCCTTGTGCGGTACGCATATGCGATTTTTAATCCACAATGTACCTTGCTCATCCAGCTTGAAATCCTTCGCCTTGCCTTCCTCCATTTTGGACTTAATTCTCGAATCTTGACATCATCATACATCCCTCACGAATCTGATCTTCCAAGGTAGGCTTCACCTCTAAAGCGACTCTGAATCCCTTGGGTACAACTTCCAACTTCAACTTCGAAATTCCTTGCATAGCTCGACCGACTTGCTTCCACCAACATATTCACCGAATGGCTTTTAGGCTCAAAGCATCGGCCACCACATTGGCTTTCCCGGGTGATAATGAATCCCAGATTGTAATCCTTAATTAATTCCAACCACCTCCTCGCCTCATGTTGAGATCCGATTGAGTAAATATATATTTAAGACTCTTATGGTCGTGTACACCTCACATCTGTTTCCAATTAGATAGTGCCGCCATAACTTCAAAGCATGCACTACTGTTTGCTAACTCCAAGTCATGTGTTGGGTAGTTCTCCTCATGCGGCCTCAAGCGCCTTGGCGATACATAGCGACCTTTACGCTCTGCATTAACACGCATCCTAGTCCTTGGCGCGATGCATCACAATATATATCAAAACTCGCTTAAATCGGTAGTACTAACACCGGTGCCGTGGTCAAACGTTTCTTCAACTCTGAAAACTCCGCTCACATTCGGCGTCCATGTAAACTTCTTCTCCTTTTTCAACAATTGCGTAAGAGGTCTACATAATCGTTGAGAATCCTTCAATAAATCGGCGGTAATAACCAGCCATTCCAAGGAAACTACGGATTTGAGTCACCGTCTTGGGTGGCTCCCAATGCAACATCTTGCTTCCACCTTACTTGGGTCAAGCTGCGACTCCTTGGCGGTCACCACATGTCCAAGAAATTCCACCTTGTTCTTCCGAAGTCACACTTGCTAAACTTAGCGAAAAGTTGCTGCTCTCTTAACTTCTCCAGAACTAGCTTCAGATGCTCTGCATGCTCTTCTCTCGTCTTAGAGTAGACTAGAATGTCATCTATGAACACAAAAACGAACTTGTCCAAGTATTCCATGAAAACCTTGTTCATCATGTTCATGAAATATACGGGTGCATTTGTCAAACCAAAAGACATAGCGTAAACTCGTAGTGCCCATATCTTGGCGAAAATGCGGTCTTGGCACATCCTCCGATCTAATCTTCATTTGGTGATATCGATCGTAGGTCAATCTTGGAGAAAACTCGGCTCCTCTCAAGCGGTCAAAGCAGATCATCTATCTGGGTAGCGGATATTTATTCTTTATAGTGACTTCATTCAGTATTTCGGTAATCCACACACATCCGTAACTTCCGTCCTTCTTCTTGACAAAGCGAACCGGTGCTCCCCATGGCGACGAACCAGGTCGATAAATCCCTATCCAATAATTCCTCAATCTGCTTCTTCATTTCGACCGGCTCATCGGTTGACATCCGATAAGGTCTCTTAGCTATCGAAATTTGTTCGGTACTAACTCGATTACAAACTCTATGTCCTGTCTGGTGGCATCGGGTAAATCCTCTGGAAATACATCCGGGTACTCTCGACAACGGCACATCTTCTATGCTAACGGCCTTCACACTATTGACCATCAAGCATCCATCGACGGCGGTTACTGAAACTCTATTTTTCTCCCACAAGGACTCTCGTGATATGACTCTTCGTCCACGTCTAATACAACCTTGTGTTTAGACAACCGATCCATTCCCAAAATAACATCTAGAGTGCAGGTATCTAACACCACTAAGTTTGCTAGGAACTCTGTTCCATCTATAAACAACTTTACCCCGAACATCCTACATCGGATCGAGTTACGATCCGGGGATTGTACTAGCAATACATGCCTAAGGTTCACCATTTTCAACCCATTGTTCACAGCAAAAATCCGAGATATAAGCGAATCGAAGCTCGAGAATCAAATAAAAGCTATTGCAGTCTTGAGTTGACGATAACTTACCCAATCTGACGTCCGATGTATTCCTTTGCATCGGCGGTGACATGATTGACTCGCCTCTTACCACGATCGTGTGGCGGCTCCAGTTAATGTAGCTCCACGGCTTGCTCTCGGCGGGTGCCTTCGTTGGAGTAGTTCCAAGATTGAAGCGAACGGTGTCACTCCTCCTCCTTCTTAGGGCGATGGTGGCAAAATGCTGGCTCGTGGCAGATAAAACAACGTTTAGCTGCCATTCTTGCTCCTACGTTGCATTCCCAAGCGGTGTTGGTGTGCGGAAATTTTGTCCGCAGGTCTTGGTACCGGCGGTGGCGTCGTCATCACATTCCTTGGCTGGAATCTGAAGAACGGTTTGGTGCAACCCTCAAGCAGCTGCGCTCACTGGCGTGCTCCTGCTTTGTGCCATCCTGCGCTTCGGTTGTCCTCCGGCTCCTTGCGCTTGTCCTCCAATATCGGCGCCTTGTTCACTAGCTCGAAAGTCGGGAAAAGTGTGGGTTATGAGTCCCCTGCGATCTGGAATTCATCCCTTCATGAATCGAGGCACTGGCCTTATCCGTTGCTACATCCTCAGTGCGGAGCGTGCACCGGTGCGTGAACTTATTGAGATACTCGACACCGATTGATTGCCCTACTTGATGCCCTAAACTCCTCCTTTTTCAGCTCCATGATGCCTTGGGCACATGGTGCTGCGCCAAAAGCAATTGTGAACTCCTCCCGGTGATGTCTGTGGGTGCTCATGAGCGTATGATAGTTTTCCCACCATTAATTGCGGTTCCTTCAAGGCGATGAGAGGCATAGAGTACCCTCTCATTTCCTTCACTTTGGGTAATGTGCAACTTTCTCTCTATCGTCCTTAGCCAATCATCGCCTCCAATGGATTGGCATTCCCGAAAAATGTAGGCGGTCGTGTCCTCATGAATTCGACGGCCTCGAGTGTAGCCTCAGACTTTGGGTTAACTGGTTAACACAGGCGGCTGCTATGGCTTGGGCGGTGACTCTTTGCATCTGCGCATCATGGCATGCATGGCGGAGTGCGTGCAGCAATAAAGGCTCCAAAGTTCTACATATCAATGGCGGTCTTGGTTGAGGTCCTTGTCCTTCACCATCGATGTTTCGGTGGCGTGAACCACTCCCATTTCCTCCTTGGTTTCTCGAGTGTTCACCATCTGCCGATTGCGCCATGGTTTAGAGGCGAGAGGAAATAAGAATAGACAAGTAATGGAGTACTTATGCGGGGACAAAGGTATAACACAAAATCTAACTTTATTACTTTATTAATATCGAGGTATGGTTGCTCACAATGCCTATGGGCCATGCAACACATACCGATCACTCTAAGCATGAAAGAAACCGTCGAACTAACACTCTGGAGTCAAGCGCCTCTAAGGGTGACTCTTATTCCAAGACGTGACTCGTCGCAGAGTCTCAGCTGCTAACCCTAACGCTCACTCCTCGAGCCAACCCCCACCGAACTCCTGGTGGATACACCGTGGTGTCTTTGGTCTTTGGTACAAACCTATCCCAGCGATCCTCCATTGGATCGCCTCTGCCTGAGCTCAACCTCCTTGGTTCTGTTTGACCTCCACAGGCTCGGGCTTCACTTCCACTTGCTCAGACTTCACTTCCTTGGCTCAGACTTCACTTCCAGCTCTGGCTCGCTGCGGCTCTGCTTGTGGCTCCTCCGGGTCAGGTCGTGTAGCTCAGCCAGCGCTCGGCTCTGGTCCGCATAAATGCTGTCTCCGGCTCCCAATCCTCTGGATAGAGTGGGCCAAGTATTCACAAGTCTGCAACAGAAGCGCCCTTGCCTGCGTGAACTCATCACGAGACCTCTGCAGCTCCTGAACCGTCTCGTCGATAACATCCTCTTGAGCGATGACATAACTCGCCAGGTGAGTGATCGTGGCATCCTCCTCCTCTATGGGCTCTCGGTTGTAGCGAGTGTCTCTGCGTGGATGGTGACGAAACACTGTGCCATCTAACTCCCTGGGGTAGGTACGAGCAATCTGCCTCATCGCCAGACGCGATGTCTCCTGAATCCCAGCATCAAATGACAACCTTACAGCAAGAATGCGGATGGGGCGACTTCGCCCTCGCCCTATTCCGGCGTAAAGCGTGATGGTGACATCGAGGCAATATCGATCTGCCGATCCTGATAGTCCCCGGTAGATCGGCTGTCATATCCTCCCGATTCTTTGCATCATACGCTAAAGCTCATGGCGTACCCTCGATCGCTCACCAAAAGAGTGGATCATCCTCATACGCCAAAGGACACTCATGTGAAACTCGAAATTTTTAAAACAAAGCGTGAGCGTGATAAATTCAGCGGGGGTATGAAAGGAGAGAAGGGGTAAGTCGAGATTGCATTATCATCTTGGCACATTTTAGCTTTTTAGAAAATAGTTTTATCCTCACTTCATCCATTCTAACTAAGGGCCAGTCCTACAGTCAGTATGGCTCTGATACCACCTCTGTCGGGACCCGAATTTGCAAATCCGGACCCTCTGTGTATTCAGCACTAGTCGAGGATCACGCTAGTGCACACGATCTCAACATTGGTACATATCACGGTCATAACCAGCGAAATAATAAGTACTTTGATTAAATACTCAAACTAGTTGATCGACCTTATGGTCAAGTTACAAAGATCGCCTCGCGAGCTAAGAATTATTATAAAATCCAAATGCAATGAAATAGAATAAACTCGTGGCGCCAACCAATTTGCCACGAGTAACCGGTGGGCTCGCTCCTTAGTTCGTTGGCTCTTCTGAAACTCCTCCTCTGGCGGGGTTGCTTCTTCTTCAAGCGAAGTTGTGTTGTTGTGGGGTGAGTACTTTGAGCACTCGGCAAGTCATGCCTGTAATGCAATGCTAATATACTATATGCATGGCTTAGTACAAAGGATAGGCTATGGTTCATGTGCGATCTGACATTTCAAATAAACAAATAATAGATTGCAAAGATAAAACAATAGTAGGAATAGTAGCTTTCACAAGCATTTCAATTGTAATTCATTTTTCCATCCTAAGTCAAATTCATCATCACCAACCCAAGCATTTTCCATAAACAAGGCATTTTCATGAAAATCTAACCCTTGGCCAGTAATCATAGAAGCGATGCTCATTACCGTGAGCACGGCTATTGAATAGGTTGTACACTCTGCAGAGGTTATACACTTTACCCACAAGATACGGTCAAATACCACCAAGGCAAATAACCGTAACGAAGCCTTTCCAAAGTTCCATCTAAACCCGATCTTGCCGCTAAGGTTTCAACCTTTGGAGGGAATGGTTACCACACCAGGGCCCCCTCTTGCGCCATGTGAGTTCTCATCCGCTTCTCGGGCCTCACACCACCACAGCGAGTACCAAAGAATAGATTTCCCGGTTTACTTAGCTAAGCCCGTCCCATTACGGGGCTTGTGGTTGTATGAAAGACTCAGTTCAAATGCTCGCAAGGTTAAGTCCTTAGTTGACCGAGGCAAGACTAACCAAGTGTGATCTCAATTATCCAAAACCAATAAGAAAAACCAAATCGACCGCCCGATTACCACTCTTGGCCCACCGAAACAATCTTGCCACATGCCTCGGTCTAAATCATTTTCCCCACCCGGTTCTTTACCATTGCACCACGTGCCACCATCAACAATAACACATGTCTCATTCACAAAATACATTCCAGTATCTCATTAAGTCAATATTAACTTTGGCATTCCAAAATCACAAAATGTCACGTGGCAGGGCTAAGCATACTACTTCGGTCTACTCAACCCATGTTGGCAAATTATTAATGTCCAACTGTTAGTCCATAACCTAGGGTGCACTACTACAGAATAGGTCATCCTTGCGGTTCGTCACGCCATTCTTGCGGTTATGGGCGCGGCGATCATTGGTCGGCGATGATACTCGGGGTTATCACTTTGCCGAGAACCGGCGATGATAATAGATATCATTTGCCGGTTCATTATACAACCGGCGATGATATTAGACTATCTCTGCCGGTTTACACTAGCATCCGGCGGTGATACTCAACTATCTCTGCCGGTTCAACCTAGAATCCGGCGTTGATATATGTATATCTCTGCCGGCTTATCTGACGAACCGGCAAAGTGATCTGTGTATATCCTTGCGGTTCCTAGATGAACCGGCGATGACAACGAATTCGAAAAAATTTGTAGATGTACTTCATAGATTACTCTACCTATGTATAAAATTGCGAGTTCAAATTCAATACATATGAGGACTTACAAAAAGAGTTTTTGTAAGTCCTCATATGTATTGAATTTGAACTCGCAATTTTATACATAGGTAGAATAATCTATGAAGTACATCTACAAATTTTTTCGTAGTTTTCGTGACTTTTATTAGTTGGTGTGCACGATGTGTACAGGAAGGCCTGTGTGCACATGATATGTTGCCTTCAAATATATAGTATATGAAGCGTCGTTAGATCATAATTAAAATATATTAAAGCATCACAATATTTAGTTTTTACAATTAATAGTCTGTTCACAAATGTAGTGTGAGTACATCTCGTTCACTTTAGATCGAAGCTTAGTCGTGGAACTCGCCCTTTGGATCGATGACATGTTAGTCAATGAATCGGCGATATGCTCTTGAATTGCTAAAATTTCTTTCGTGATGGCGATTGGTTCTCACTTGGGTATTTGTTATTGAAGAAAAGAGAAATTTAATTAATGATGATAGATGTTAAATGAAAGAAAAGTAGGCATGAATGTGTAATTATATACCATGTCTTCGTTATAGCCGACACTCTTCGTGACAATTGCATGTAAATTTGTACATCGTAGTATGCACATAAACTATTTCCACAGTCTGTCTCATGCATGGAAAGTCTGTTATTACTTTGAAAGTTGTCTGTAGGGAAGATCACGGACCACCTTTCTTGCAATAGTGTGAATCTTGTTGTGAATGATTTTAAATAGTAATTAACCTTAAATACAATAGAATAAAATATTACTAGAGCAATAGCATAGCGATCGAGTTTACTGTTCATCATCTTCCAAAAATTATGTTCATACTCACGAAGTTCTTTTCTCACGAGTCCAAGACATAAACCACGCTAGCTTCTAACTTCGATGACGAGGAGGACCCGGTGATAACTAGACATATATGTTAACCTGACCTATTAGTCCCACACAGTGTCACGCAAAAATAGTAAAACAATATTAGAAGTAGGGTAATACGCATTGAAAGTTATAGGGTACAAATACGGAGGTTTTCTTTCTCGACTTGAAGAAAGTCTTAAATAAATAGTCTTCAACAAACTTTGGGTTATCACGGACGAGTGTCTAGTTAACAAGCCCGGATCGAGAAATCCTAAATCTTCATCCTTATTTTTTGCACATAATCGTATCTCCATTCTACATATGTAAAAAGAAGTTAGACATCTGATTGAGCGGTAGAAGAATATACAATAATATAAATAGAGACTTACAAAGTCCACAGTCGACCCGATGTGGCGTCGAGCATCCGCCGGTACAACATATACAATTCGCGAGAACTCTAACTGAACATGCCATCCCCATTGTGAAAATCCGAATCTTTGTATTTCTTTGGGATCGCCCACATACCCTCTTAGCACCGCTGCATGTATCTTGATGGATGCGCCACAATTTTGTTGTTAGGTTCTCTAAATCTTTTGGGGAGCCATCGGTTGCCCTTAATGTACTTCGGCTTAGACCTAGCTCGTAATTACGGCGTTGTTCAGTGACATCTTTTGAGCTTGCGACATCGGCGCCTCGGCACTAGCCATCTTCAAGTTTTGCTTTACGGAGATCGCTCGTAGTCCGACATTTCGAAGGTTGAAGCCATACTGTCTCTTTGGCTTTTGCCATACTCAAGAAAAAACTCTCAAGATTAGCATCGACTTTAGTCTTCTCGGGTGATGGCACCTTTTGGAAGTGAGATGTTACCTCGCCTTCGTTTGCTCTTTGCGTTCTTCTTGATCATATCGGCGGTAATTTCTTACGAGGTCTTTGCCTTCCACAGATGACCGAGATTTGGTACAAGGCGATCACGGACTTCGAGATGGTGCCGATGTTCGACTCTTCTTATGTGCTTGGTACCGAGGTTGGACTTTTCTGCCGGTGCGGAGGAGGAGTTGGACTTTTTCGGATGGTCTTGGCGGAGGAGTTGGACTTTTCTGGTGGTGCGGCGGAGGAGTTGGTCCTTTTGTGGATGGTGCGGCGGAGGAGTTGGACTTGTCCTACTGGTTTTGAGGAGGCACTTTTCGTGGCGGCAGTCTGCGTGTGGAGAGTGCGGCTCATCATCATCGTCGTCGTTGTCGGCCTCATCGTCCGAGCCGAACATAATCAAGCTCTTGCGCCACGCGAGGAAGCCATGCACATTTTCTCCAAGTTTGTTTTTTCCGTCCTCGCCAGGAATCTCTACCTCCATTTTGCGATATTGTCGGACTACTTTGTCTACGCCGACCTGGCGAATCCAGTGATATTAGGCGGCGGTCACGAGAACTGCGAGGAGGCGCATGGCCAAGCCCCGCCATCAGCCACCTTGATGGTAATGCCATGTGCGGACAAATGCGGCTTGCGCGGTGTCGGTTACGTGATGTCATCCTTTGGAAAATGGAGTCGATGCTCTCCGGAATCGTTGCGGACGCTTGTTGCTCTTAAGAACACCGTGGTCGAGGTTGGAGGGTGTCATCGAGTGGCGGTCGTGGTGAGAGCTTTCTGTCTTGCTTGCTCCACAACTTGATCGACCGTTCTCTCTTCCTCTAACGCTCTTGCCACGACATCTTGTATTTGACTTTGCGGTTCATCTTCTCTTATTCTTTTGGCGCTTGTACTCCGTCGTCGGTGGGAAGCCTTCTTTCCACGGCACCAAACCAACTCCTCGGGTGCGCCCAGGATGCTCCTTGTTACCGAGCAACTTGATACTCATCATTCTCCTTTGTGGCTTGAAAAGCCCTTGGGAAGACTCCATGTGAGCATCGATATTTTCTGCGACACCTCCGGGCTCTATCGCTCTTGAAGCTCAAGCTGCCATCATCGAGGCAAGCCCCCTCCCAAACAACCGGTGCTTTGATCGTGCGATGAACTCGGCCGTCGCAGAGAATGCGCCCTTGAGGTTAGCTCTTGTTCGCGGCTATCCCATGCAGTATTTTCTTCACGTAGCCACGATTGCCTAGTGTGTGAGGTACATATTCTTATCGCGTTAGCCTTGTTCTTCGACTCCATGCAGGCTTCTTGAATTCTGTACTCCACAAAGTCCTTCCAAAATTCCCTTATCTTTGGAAGCGTGTTAAAATTTGGCGTGACATTCTTCTTCACATAGTTCTTATTCAATTTGAGTCTTCCAATTCTTCCGGCATGTGCACATGATACTTAGTGCACGTTTCTTTGCAACCAACTCGACCCTTGGGGAAATGGAATCGTGTTTTAGCTTGCCCCATAGCGAGTCCTTGGTCATCGGGAACCACCCATCGATCACCTTCGCGGTCGGTCCATGATCTATAGATGATGGGCACGTTATCCCTAACAAGTACTCCGCAGTGTCTGTCTGGCTATACGCCGACGTGGTATAGCGAGTTCCCCGACTTCCGAGAGCTGGACTATGTTGTGAAGCGCCCTTAGGCATCTTGCTCGGACCACGACTGCTGGCGCCTTTGTTCACCAGACGTTTGAGCCTACAATTGGATCTTGTTATTAGTCGTATGACCCTACAATATTTTGGGAATCTGGCGTACTAATACTTTACCTCGCCCATGTTTACCTTGGTCCATGGCGATGGCGTCGACTTGCTCCATACCAATATCTTGTAGGTTCAAGTAGCCACTTGGGCTACCCACTCCTACTGTCCATACATTAATGGCGTCGCACTTGCTCCATACCAATATCTTGTAGGTTAGATTATATTGCATTCATCCATGATCAATGAAGAAGAATTCAAGCGATGGTAATTTGCTAGGAGAAGCCTATGATGTTGTGACCTCATGCTACAAACATGTGCACATGTAACTTTAAAATGATACTTAGACAGACAACAATCAAGTCCCAAGTCCATATTTTCAATATAGCCACACTAAAATGTATGTCTCGTCATGGCCGCCTCTCGGTGTCATGAGGACGCTCTCGTGACACCCATGCTTCTTGAACTTGCATGGGCTTATTTTTTTTAAGCACATACATTTTTGGTCAACAAAATATACATACACATAAAATTGTAGGATCAAATTCATTATATATAGAGAGTTACAAACAAAGAAAATTCAGCAAGTTTAAACTCTATAAACTTGTCGACTTTTCTCTTTTGTAACTCTCAGATATAATGAATCTTGAAATCACATGCTGGCTGCTTACTATTACAATTAGTGGCACAATTATTAACTAAATGAACTACAACTACTTACTATTACAATTAGTGGCACAAAACAAATATTTACAACACATGTATACATCTTTCTGAAACAAATATTTACAACACATGTATACATCTTTCAAGAAGATATACAAAGCACCAAATTGAAGTTTACTTTTGGCTGCAATATAAATAACCACAGAGTAAAATGATCAAAACAAAGCACATGTGCGAGATGTGAATTCACAAGGCAACTAGCATAAAGCTCAACTTGTTTATTTTGAGTGTTCTCGGATGTCGGGTTGCCCAAAGGCCCTCCTCGCCACAAGGGGCGAGTAATAGACTAATTTGTGACAACCTTACCTTAGTTATTGATTAATTCCCAGTAAGTAAATTAATTCAGGATTAATATATCAAAAGAGTTAACCAAAAGATCAAACACAAATGCCCAAAAACTCAATGATTAACAAACCACAAACAATATTTAAACAACGAGTGGGTGTACACAACAATGGAAGTATATGCTTCTATCAAGCCATTTACTCCTACATGCTAGGAAGTAACTAAGTCAAATCTGAGAGAATCAATAAAGGACATCAAGTGGCGTTACATCATAATTTTTGTGTGTTTGTTAGTGCATGAAACTCAATATCAACAAGTAGAAAAATTCATGAAGAATAGGGAGCATAGTGATACAAGGAAAGCTACAATAATTATAAATGCACGTTCAGGTTTGTTCAAGAGTTGTCCATAGCAAATTAGAGATGATGATGCTCCATTAGGTGCAGTTGAATTTTGATACTAATAAGCAATGCAGTTGAGTTTTTTAACTCAATACTATGAAGCAATTCAATACCGTGAAGCATTAACAAAAATATCAGGTTTGTATTTTAACATAAGCATAATGCGGGTAATACCTTAATATACGCAACAAACTAACAATAATGCATAAAATACAAGTATAACTAAAATGAACCGAAGTGAAGTTTGCACATCATGATATTATGCAATCTATCATAGTTGACCACGTTACTTCCTACTCTTATCATATAAGAATGAAACCATATTGCACAAAGGTGTTACGGTGCCTCCTTTATTTCAATGAATTTGCTCAATACGGCACAAGTATGGTAAATCAACACAAATAGGGTAAGTGTTGTGTTATGCGAAACAGTCATAATGAGCCACGTTTTTCTTGTGAAGCATTAACATATTAATGGAAGCACAATGAAGAAAGCCATATATCAATAAGCAATAACAACTACCTTTTTACGGTGAAGCATTAACATTGCCAATCAAGCATGCGTTTTTGAATACCAAAGATGTAGATTTCCCATGTAAAAAATAACGATTAATGTCACAAATTGTCTATTTCAGTCCCAAATCCTCTTGAACACTATACCCCACATGTTAGGTCCCCAAGCCAAGCGAATTGGTGGCCCTTAGCATTCATCGCACATTCACATCGCACATGCACATCTGCACATTCACAATCACATTCACATTCACATCGCACATTCACATCTGCACATGCACATTCACACATCGCAAGAAGCGATCTCGAGGCGACGGCGGGGACATCAAGCAACATTGAACATTCAGGCCTCTGTCATAATTTACGCAAGAGGTGTACCACGGCGGGAGACGCGGGAGGTCGACACGACGGCGGGGGAGACGGTGGGGAGGTCGGCGGCGGTGGGGAGGCGGCGTGGAGGTGAAGGCGACGGTGGGTGGTGGCGGCACGCGGCGTGCTCGGCGAGACGCGGCCGATCTGAAGTCGGCGATGCGGTAGTCCGAGGCGAAGCGAGGCGACGGGCGTCCGAAGTCGAGGCGGCGGCGGGGAGCTCTGACGCGAACCGACGGCGGTGGTCCGAGGCGCGGCGGCGTCAGGGAGCTCAGAGGCGACGGCGCTGTAAAAGTGAGAGGAGGGCGCGGGCTAGGGCTAAGGTAAATGAGAGGAAGGCGCGGCGTTTCTATTTATAGTGGTGGAATATCACTGCCGGTCCATTGTACAACCGGCAGTGATAGTGGAATACTACTGCCGGTCCATTGTACAACCGGCAGTGATAGTGGAATATTACTGCCGGTCCGTTGTACAACCGGCAGTGATAGTGGAATATTACTGCCGGTCCGTTGTACAACCGGTAGTGATAGTGGAATATTCTTGCGGTCCATTGTACAACCTGGTCCGTTGCGGTGATAAACTCTTTGCCCATGTTCTATTAAAATTTGTCTTTTTTATTACTCTTAATATAGGACGAATTTGATCATGAAATTTTATATGTAGATGGGGTAAGATGAGATGTACATCCATGATTTTGTTTCAGAATTTTTGGAAACTTTTCTTAGTTGGATTGCAGCAGTAGCATGATGTACTAGCACAGAAAGGAAGTGAACATCATTGCCATTTTCCTAGTTACTTATGAAAGTTTCAGTTTAAATCTAGTTACCCGTTCATATAAAAATCAGATTGCTAACTTTTTAATTGTTTTAATAATTCTAAAATCAAATAATGCTGTCAAATTGAACAACAAATGCTGTCAAATTCGAACAAATTCAAGTGCAGTCAAAATCACAAAAATCCAAATCATGATAAAACTTTCAATTTGATAAAAAGAAAGCATAACCTCAATTTCCATTATTGCATATATTACATTAATTGTTACATATGAGAAAATAAACATGTCGTTCATACAAAAGAAAGCATACATTTCATTACTACAACTAAGCTACGACTCGACCTTCGTTATGATCGCGGCGTATGTATGTAACAAATCCTTTGTCTTCCATGGTACTTAGGTCAACGTCCTCTCCAAAAGGGGAAGCTCATCGAATTGGTTGTACTCTTCCTCATCGACAACATTCTTAACTCCGACAATCCTTCTTTTCCTTGAATAACCACGTGGCGCTCCTTGTTAGCGAGATTCGATTATAAAGAAGATTTGTGTAATGTAATTAGCAGTCTGAATGGTTCTTCTCTCAGATCAAGCGAGTTTGAGGTCCACGGTAGTGATGCCGTACTTGTCGATATTCACGCCAGGGAAGTCGACCCATTGGCACCGAAGAGAGGGACCTTCAAAGGACCATAGTCAAGCTCCCAAATCTCTTCTATGAATCAGTAGTAGGTTTGCCTATTTCCATTGTTGTCATAGGCATCTATCACGGATACCGCTATTTTGATTGGTGCTCTTTTTATCTTGCGCTCTTGTATAAAATGTAAAACCATTTATGTCGTATCCTTGGAATGTCCGAATTGTAGTTGGCGGTCCACGAGCCAACAATTTCAAGCGAGTGCGATCTGTCTCCGACGCATCATGTGTCTACACAACCAATCGCCGAAATTATCTTTGTGCTCTCTCATGAGCCAACCCTCGACCTCCACAGGTTTGTTTTGGATAGCACGTTCTTGTGCATGTCGACATATGGGGCCACCACAACCGATTGTCCCAAAAGCTGCGAAATGTGCTTGTGTAAATGCAGCTAGATTGCTAATACGTCTTGATTTCTCGCCTAGTGTCCCTTTCCTGTAGCCTTCCCTCATGCCGAGATCTGAGCACACCAATCGGTTTGAGATCCATATAATCGACGAGAACTCAATGACCTCCTCGGTTCCTGACCATCGGCAATCAGACCTTCCAGTCGATTTGATTCTGAACATATTTCTTTATAACCCCATGAATCTCTCGAAGGGTACATCGATGTAGAAATACGGGACCAAGAATTCGTATCTCTTTCACAATGTGAACAATGAGATGGACCATAATATCAAAAAAGATGGAGAAACACATCTCAAGCACGCGCAGTGTGAACCACGTCTTCTGCGGCTTGTCTAGTATTAATGGATCGATGGCCTTACGTGAAATCGCGTTGAAGAATGAACACAACTTGATAATTGGGTCTCGGACTTTCTCTGGCGAACCCCTAATTGTAATTGGAAGCATCTGTGTCATCATCACGTGGCAATCGTGAGACTTCATACCAATTAACTTTAAGTCTTTCATTGAGACTAGTCTCTTTATGATAGCGAGTAACGAGACGGAACTTTGATTCCGTGCAAGCATTCATAACGCTAATTTTCTCTTTCTTGCTCAAAGTGTAGCAGTGCGGGAAGGTACTTTTTACTGTATCCATTTCTTCGTGATCAGCTCCTTCCTCCATTTCATATCTTGAGGTCCATCCTTGCTTGAAGTGTATCTTTCGTTTTGCGGTATGTCGAGAAGATACCAAGCAAGCTATCACACACGTTCTTCTCTATGTGCATGGCGTCGATTGCGTGTCGAACTTCAGTGTTGCCAATAAGGTAGGATCCAAAATATTGATTTCTTTTTCCACAAAGGAGCCTTATCCGGGAAGTCGGAATAGATGTCTTCTTGGCTCCTTTTCGTGAATAATTGTAAGGTCCTTCTGCGGCAAATATCTGTTTCCCGATCGATTCTTGAGCTAATGTAGTCTCCTTTGTCCCGTCAAAAGCTCTCTTATTATTGCGGTATGGGTGATCCTTACGGAGGAACCTACGATGCCGCATGTAAGCCATTTTTAATTTGTTCTTGACCACCGACTAGTTGTATCATCCGAGCCTTTGGGCGCATCCGTTAAAGCCTTTTGTCGTGCGCCCGACAGTTGCCAAGAGCAGGATAATCATTAATGGTTACAAACAATAATGCCCGTAGGATAAAGTTTTCTCTTTTATACTCATCCCATACCTGTACACCATCGGTCCACAATATTAGAAGATCTTCAACCAATGGTTTGAGGTACACATCGATATCATTGCCAGGTTGCCTGGGCCCTTGGATCAATAGTGGCATCATAATGTACTTTCGCTTCATGCAAAGCCAAGGAGGAAGGTTGTAGATGCATAAAGTCACCGCCAAGTCTTTGTGGCGACTACTCATGTTGCCAAAAGGATTCATCCCATCTGTACTCAACCCGAACCTTATATTCCTCACATCATATGCAAAGCGCTTCTTATATTTTCTGTCGATGTTCCTCCATTGCACAGAATCAGCAGGGTGTCTGAGCATTCCATCCTTCTTACGCTCTTGGCGTGTCATCGTAACAATTGGGCATGCCTTTTGTTCGCAAACAATCGCAGACGGGATTATAGGAAATACCACACCACCTTACGGGGACACCTCTTCTTCTTCGCCTCACCCGACATCTTCGTTCTCGATATCGTAAATCGTTGCCCTTATACCGCTTTGCTTTGCAAACAACACGAGCATCCATGTCGCAAACTCATTGCGATACAATATGCAATCGTTTGGACATCGTGTATTCTTTGTACTTCCGGTCCCAGCAGGCGGACAACTGCTTGGCACGATGCGTAGTTGAAGGCAACACGTTACCCTCTGGAAGCAAGTCCCCAAGAGACATAACTTATTTCGATAAAGCTTTTATCGGACCAACCATTGCTTGCCTTCAAGCTGCGAGAGTGAAAGCACGGTATGCACTTTACGTGCTCCTCCTTGCGGCGGGTACAACGGCGTTGTAGAGTCTTCTACCATCTGTTGGAACTTTTGAAACTCCCTTTCACTCGTGAAGTCCCCCTCCCCATCACATGACATTTGATCTAGATCATCTTCGTGGGTATCAACGAACGCATCTTCCACGCCGTCATATCGTTGTCTCCGTCATCTCCATCAATGTGTTGCCCTTTATGTACAATATCATCTTCATCAATGTGTTGCCCTTCATGTACAATATCATCTTCACCGTGCTCGATCCAACGGTATAGCCGACCTTGAAACCCCTTGAAGCAAGTGTGCACGATCGACTCTATGTTACAAAACATCTTCTCATTTTTGCAATCAACATGGACAACACATATAGTCCGCGGGTTTCTCGACTTGTGTGCCACGGTAGCATTGAAAACAAGTCACACCATTAAAGAACTACGCACCACGACGGTCCATGTCATACATCCACCTTCGGTCCATCTACGATTAATTATATCAAACTACATTTCAAATTATATGAACAAAGCGATATCAAAATAATTTATTCTTTATAGTAGTCATGCATTGCTAATTAATTTAAACGATAAACACATTATAAGCACATAAGCGCAAATAACAATATAATTGTAAATGATTAGTTTTACAAATACATCTAGCAATTTTGCCTATATAATACATCAAACCTTTTTCACTATTCAAATATCCATCTAGCATTTTTTAATTATTTAGAAGATTTCTTCATTTCATTTTGTTATGTAGCGCTAGCTATTAAATTAAATTAATCTACAACAAATTAACAAGCATATAATTGAATATAAGGATATATTTCTAAATAATTATTTATGTTCCAACTTTCATTATTGCAAAATCCATCTACCATTTCCCATTATTTAAATATTCAACTAGCAATTCTCACTATTTATAATTGATCATCTAGTAATCTTTACTATTAAAAATCCATATAACAAATTTTCATTAATTAAATTAATTACAATTATGCATAATTGTCCATCTAGCAATTTTATTACTTAAACATCCACTACATCACTAAAATGGATATGAATTTATTGCAAATAACAATATATAATTGTAAATGATTAGTTTTACAAATACATCTAGCAATTTGCCTATATAATACATCAAACCTTTTTCACTATTTAAATATCCATCTAGCATTTTTTAATTCTTTAGAAGATTTCTTCATTTCATTTTATTATGTAGCGCTAGCTATTAAATTAAATTAATCTACAACAAACAAGCATATAATTGAATATAAGGATATATTTCTAAATAATTATTTATGTTCCAACTTTCATTATTGCAAAATCCATCTACCATTTCCCATTATTTAAATATTCAACTAGCAATTCTCACTATTTATAATTGATCATCTAGCAATCCTTTACTATTAAAAATCGGCGTTGAATTATAATTTATTCAATAATTTAGCTACAATATGAATTATAATTTATTCAATAATTTAGCTAGATCTTAATTTGAGCAGTACCGATATAAACTGTTCACACCGTACAATCAGCAATTATCAACATCTATAGCACTCAGTAAAGTAAAATTTTACGACAAATATAACATACATCAAGTCGGTAACCTCAAAAATTTTAATACAATTTTTCAATGACAACTCCCCAAGATAATACAGCTCCTCTTTGTTTTGCTCGGTCGGAGAAGATGTCGATTCGATGAAAAATATGAACAAAATCTCGACACCAAATTTGGCAAACACCTCTCGGGAAAAATACACCCGAGCAAAGAGCTCCTCTCTTACGCTTCGGCCGGGAAATCGCGGTCGGTGAAGATAGCTATATAAATAGCTTATCATCGCCGCTCGCCAAGAACCGCGGTGATAAGGTCATATTACGGAAAATACCTTATCACTGGGTTACATGCGTAACCGGCAGTGATAAGGTCATACTGTGAGGAAAAATTGCGTTGCGCGGGAAAATACATATCACTGCCGGTTGAATATACGAACCGGCAGTAAAATTTAAATATCACTACCGGCTATAAATTAAACGGCAGTAATATATCATTGCCGACTATAGGTATTAACCGGCAGTGATAGTCGATTATCCCGCTTGGTTGGTAATACAAACCGCAAAGTGATACTCGAACGTTCAACTCGCGCCACCAACCGTCGCGCTTGCGTTCCTCTGCCGCGCCAACGATTGCGCTTCACATTCCTCGCCAAGCTGTTGCCCTTCCCATTCTGCCTCTATATAATGCGGTATTATTGCATCCAATCCACTCTTGTCACAATCCACACAATCCACTCTTGTTGCGGCCCCACACAATCCACTTTTGTTGCAACAATGGCACCCCTAAGCGTGCGTGTTGGTGAGCCCGGTGATCCGTTGCTCTGAAGGAGGAGGAGAAGGAGGAGGAGGTGGAGGCGGAGGAGGAGGAAGAGGAGGCAAGGAGGAGGAGGAGGACGGCAGCAGCGATGACGACAACAATGACGGCGGCGAGCTGCGGCGTTGGGGCAAGACCAACTCCGCCACCGAATCGGATTCGGATGAGAAGGAGGGCGAGCACCGCCAAGACATCAGCGGCAGCTCGGTGACGAGGAGGAGGATGGCGGCGGCAGCGAGTTTTGGATATAGGGCTTCGCGCCATTAGACTATTATAATTAGGACTAAATATGTAATCTTGAACAAATTATGCTTTGTAAATGTTATTTTAATTAGTACATATCCGCAAATTACAAATTTTCTTTCATATGTTCTGTTTTTTAACTAATTATGCTTTCATATGTTCTGCTTTTTTAACTAATTATGCTTTCATATGTTACATGCGAGATAAATTACAATGTTTATTATGTTACATGCAGAACTAATAATGGGGAACATAATATCTTTATCGGTTCTATAGTAAAACCGGCGGTGAAAATAATCTTATCACCGCCGGTTTTACTATAGAACCGCAATAATAAATCACTACGGTTTTACATATAAACGGCGGTAATATCTTCTTATCACTTGCGGTTCTCTATTAAACCGCAATGATATTACCTCCATTGCTGCGAGAAATTGAAACTATTCTTATCACTTTGTCGATTGAAGTTTGAACGGCGGTGATAATATTATCCTTCTTGGTTGAATTTGGAACAGCGGTGATAATATTATCCTTCTTGACTCTACCTACGGCGATGATGGGGGTCATGGATGAGGCGATCTGTAGTAGTGGTGACAAAAGATTCATTGCCTACAATTATATATGACAAGGTGGCATACAGCAACTTAGGCATTTAACTAATCCCAAAACTTATTCAAAATCATTTCTATCAAATTAGCATGCAATAGTTTAAATCAAAATAATTTGCTCTAATAGGTTCAACATGATCAAACACAACTTGCCTTCAAAAAGTCTTTGGTTAGGGTCTGAACTTGCTCTCGGTCGAACTTCTCCTCGAAACCGGGCACTTCAACGTCTCACGCGAACGTAAACACAAAACAATAAAATAAATAAACAGTAGACAAATAGTGCTCAAAAATTCAAATAAAATTCATAAACAGAAAGATCACAATTTTATAAATTTATAGAAATTGGAATCACTCAAATCGGAGTTAAAAAGCAGAAGTTATAAGCATTTGAAGTTTCAAAATATATTTAAAATCAATATACCGACTTAAATAAATATTTTCTTTTTCGAAAAATTAATTATTGCGTCATCTGTGACACGTGTCGCCACCAGAGAGTGACCGCGGCCTTGCCGACGTATACGACTTGCTCCGTCTTGGCGACGCCAAGATGCGTCATCGTGGACGTCAAGACGACTCGGCTATCTCAGCGACAAGTGGGTCCCATCGTGGCGTCGGCATAGCGTCGCGGTGACGCCACACACACGGTGCGTCGCGGTGGCAAGTGGGCCCGTCTTTGTCGGCATCTCATCGTCTGACACAAAGGCGATCGACATGTGGGTCCGTCGTCGATGACCGCGATGCCTGCGATCGCTTCGTCTTGGCGGCGATCAGCGTCTTGGTCCGCCTTGTCGGCGTCTCATGCATGATGAGGAGCGGCGTGGCACTCGGCTGCCCTTAGATCTACTTCTAATGGCGGGATTAGAAGATGAAGTTCTTGTTTATGGGGCGACGTGGCGAAATCCGGGTCGTCGATTGGAGATCGGACGGTCGACGAGTTTCGGGCGGCAGCGATGGTGCGGCGGCGGCTTGACCGGAGACGAAAACGGCGAGCGTCTTGTGTGGCGTTTCCGTGGTCCTCCGGTGGCGGCGGTAATACTCCGACGACAGCAGCGCGACGCTACCGAGTCCGGCAATTAACCTGACAAAGCGGCGGAGGATGGACGGCGGCAGCGAGCGGGTCAAAAAATCGCGGCGGATGGTCTCGGGACTTGGCGAGCTCGTGCGGTGGCGGCGGCGTCAAAGCGGCGTCGCGGTGTATGGTGGGTCTGGCGTAAACCGAGGAACACAGGAGGGTGGCGGCGCCTTAAATAGGGGCTCTTAGCGTCCGTCTTGTTGAAAAATTCGCGAGGAGTCCGTGGCGCATGAGTCCGTGGGAATAGGATTGGGTGGCGTGGCGCATCGTGGGCGTCGGATGAAGATCGAGCAATTTGGCGCTAGGGTTTTTCGAGGCGGGCCGACGATTATTCGGCCCGATCTTGTTCATCGGGATTTTAATCCTTTTAGAATAAAATTAATTCGAAAATAAAATAATTTATTTGAGGCATTAAAAATATCGAAATATTCTGGAAAAATTCTCAAAAATATTTTAAGACATTTGTGACTCAAATAAAATATTTTCAGCAAAACTTTATTTTAACTTTTCCATTATTTAATTAATTGATAAATGGTTTAATTCAAAATAAATCCAAATAATTCCAAATAAATTCAAATAAATTCCAGAAATTCCCAAAAATTCAAAATACCATTTAAATGCAAGAAAAGCAAAAATTGGGGTGTTACAATATTCAAGGAGAAATTTGACATTACAATTGCCTCTCATGTACGTATATCATAATGCTAGCTTTTTAGATAGTTAACTTAATTTCCTTGCATCCATTTCACGCTTTCAACTTTTTTCACCGTAGATCTTGAGTCAATCGCCGGGCAACAATTTATGCGGCTACTATGTATGTGAGTTTATGCACACCCAAATCGGAGCCACCGACCGCATGCTAAAAGGCAACAAGGGGGTGAGTAAATACAATTACTAGCTTTAATAATG
Source organism: Guadua angustifolia (assembly GCA_036346375.1). NCBI lineage: Eukaryota > Viridiplantae > Streptophyta > Magnoliopsida > Poales > Poaceae > Guadua > Guadua angustifolia. The sequence continues at coordinate 70,378,533 of CM070500.1, read as the reverse complement.
TATAGGTACTCCTTATATCTTGTACAAATTCAAGGATTGATTAGTTAATGACTTAACGACAGGTGCCTCAATATTTGGCGGAACAAGGTTCGGAACTCTCGCCGGCACGAGTGAGAGCAATCCAAAAACAACTCGTCGGCTTTATTTACGATGAGGTCGTAAATCCAAAAGGCGAGTTTCACAAACCAAATTTAAACAGGTGGGGCCCTTCGATAAGGACCGGTGAACTGTCGGGGTCGATATCTACGGCTAGCAAGAATGATGCGCGTAAAAGATCCCGATGAACAAAAGGAAAATAAATACTAAAATTTTAATTAAAGTTATGTACATATATATTGTAATACATTAGACGATGAGCAGAAGAACAAATATGTGTACATATTTTAATACATTAGATGTAATTAAATTTGTTAATGAATGTTCAGTGATTTAATTATCAGGCAAAGTGCATGATTGATTATATGTGCTTTAATTAGTTGTGATTTAACACACACATATATAATAGCTACTGGACATACAAACAAACAGAGGTGAATGCATGTACAGAAGGTATCCATTTTATTCCTCAGTTTATGTAGTTTTCTTTTTATTTCAACTGACATGCAATGTTTCTTGACATTCATATTTTTATTTGGTGTTGGTGATTGCCCGAGTAGAGAGATAAATTTCTGTGATGAATTCAAACATAGAGAGTGAAGAAAATTAATGATGAATTTGTTTCGAAAAAATCCCATGTATCATATTGTTATTGATTTTGTAGGATTGGATTTTGAGCACATAATTTGGAAGGAAGAGCTAGGATAGAAAACTAGTAACTTTCAAATTCTATGGTGGTCCGAAGCAATCGGATCCAATAGGGATGATGGAATTGGGCATCGGAGATTGATCATGGCCCTAATTTTGCCGATGGCGGCATGGTCGAGGGGCTTGACAAGTGGCGTGAGGCCTTTCATAGTGTAGACATCTACGACGTGATTGACCACGCCATCCTCGTGGCTTCCACCTTAAGGGCTTGTTTGGATCTATAGTTTTATAAGAACTAGTTTCTGTAAAACCTGCTTTATCGTAACTACTCTTAAAATCGTGTTTGGATCCTCCAACAAACTCCGGTTCAAGATATATCCGATTTTCACAAACTCCAAAAAAAGCGTATAAGGGAAATCAGGTCCACGCCATTTTTATTTGATCTGGTTTTTGATAACCACGATCCCACACGATCCCACGCGTACAAGAGAGAGGCGGGAATATTTTTTGCCATACAATGCTTTTGCGCCAGAACTTCTTGCCGCATATAAAAGGAGATCAACTAGCGTCTAATTAATCAAGTTCGAGAGAATCGTTGGCCGCCGCCGCAGCTGCTGTGAAGTCTCCATAGAATCAAGATCGGAGACGATCGTTGGGCGCCGCGCCGCATGCGGTGAGGTAACATCGTCTTCTTATGCCCTCAATTCAACAAGCAAATGCCAATCCATAGGATCTTCTTTGATCGGTGCAGAATTTAGCAAGAACAGCCCAAGAAACCAAGAATTACCACTAACGACTACTTGACAAGAACCTGCAGCAACCAAGGAGAGAACTTACGAAGCGATGCGTCATCGATGGTGAAGATGTACTTCTTCTTGGAGACCATGTAATCAAACAGCAAGACGCCGAGTCCTTGAGCGAGATGCAGGGCGCCTTGGGCCCGAGGACGCGGTTGATGTCGTTGCGGTTGTAGAGCTCGTAGTCGGCCGTCGAGCACCTTGATGGTCTTGGGCGGATCGCCGTCTGGGCGATGATGAGATAATACGGCTGGAAGAAGGGCGCCACATCTCCGTGAAGTCGAGGTTGCGGATCGTCGGGATCACGATGTCCAGCTCGTCATTGAGTAGCGGCGTCGGGGCACCGACGATGAGGGGGCCTTCACGTCATCGCCATTCTTGGCTGCCTCTTGGACCTCTCCTCCCTTTCTCTGCTTCTGAAAAGCATCGCGTGAGGAGAAGCTGGCGTGAAATGGGGAAAGTAAGAGAGAGAGGAGCGACTGAATGGAGAAAAGCATACTGAAGAGAGATGGTAAAGCATTTTAACTTTTCAGATCCAAACACTGTTTCTCACACACCCATTTGGTGACCACCACTATCCAAACATGATTTAATTAAAACCCACGCTAACTAACTAACTAATCTAAAACTGGTTTTCGTAAAAACCTGACTAAAACTCACTTTACTAAAACATGTTTATATTTTATAGATCCAAACAACCACTAAGCAAATCACCAAGAAGCTCTATAGCACAATGATCACTGCCATGCCAGTGGCGTTGTCTTGCAACCCCGATGAGGCTACTAAGTGGAGGGCCTCGGTAGCACGCGGGACATAGTGTCCGAGAAGCATGGCAAGGTAACCAGCTGCAACAACACAATAGGGGATGCCGAGGACGACAGTGGTGGCAACGACCATGGCCATGACAATAGTAACGCTGCCACCGCCGAGACATTCCTCCTATTCGAGACGCACAAGATCTAGATGCTGGCAGATCAGATTGATGAGGATAACTAGGAGATCAACGAGGTGCTCTGAATCAAGGATATGCTCATCAACTACTACGAGTAGGTCATTCTTCTTGTTTGTAATGCTTATTTCTCAACCAAAAAAACAGAACTTGAAATGATGCTGCATTTGACAGCATTGGTCTCTAATGAATATTGCCCGTGTTTGTGATTGTATAAGTTGGCTAGTATCTTGCTCAACTAGTTGACAAGGCTGCAACTCATGCAACTGTCTATGGATAAACTCAACGTAATGAAGCTTAGACTTTAGACATTGTGGTCAATAATTCTAGAGGAGATTGCATTCTTACTTAGCTAAATGTTGTATGGTAATAAGATATCTAGGCTCTTCGAAGTCATCTGCTATTGAAGATGAAGATCATCTTCGAGGAATATAAGGTTCTGGCTTAGTACGGATGGGATGAATCCTTTTGGCAACATGAGTAGTCGTCATAGCACTTGGCTGGTGACTTTATGTATCTACAATCTTTCTCCTTAGCTTTGTATGAAGCGGAAGTATATTATGATGCCGCTGCTGATTCAAGGGCTGAGGCAACCTGGCAACGATATTGATGTGTACCTCAAACCACTGGTTGAAGATCTTCTGGTATTGTGGAACAACGGTGTACGGGTATGGGATGAGTATAAAAGAGAGAATTTCATGCTATGCGCGTTGTTGTTCGTAACCATCAATGATTACCTTGCTCTTGGTAATCTTTCAGGCCAGACTATAAAAAGATTCAATGGATACGTCCATTGCATGGGTGATACAGGTAGTTGGTGGCTGAAATACTGCTAAAAAATGTGTTACATGCAGCATCGTAGGTTCCTTCGCAAGGACCACCCGTATCGCAACAACAAGAGAGCTTTTGACAGTATAAAGGAGACTGCTTCAGCTCTGCAACATCACAACGATAAAGAGATATTTGCGGCCATAAAGGATATTAAAATTATCCATAGAAAGGGAGCTGGAAGTACATCAGTCCTGAGTTATGATGATACAGCTCCTTTGTGGAAAAAGAGAGAGCGTTGGCTAAGGGACCGTCATATACAATTTTGATATTTGAAGGATACGACATCAATAGATATATATTTTATACGAGAGCAAAAGATAACAAGAGCACCAACCAAAACTGCGGGGTCCGTATAAATGACTATGACAGCAATGGCAATATGCAGATGTACTGTGGATTCATAGAAGAGATTTGAAAGCTTGACTATAGGCCTTTAAAGGTCCCCTTCTTTCGGCGCCAGTGGGTCAGGCTACTTAGGGGCATGAACATCGACAAGTACGGTATCACTACCGTGGACTTCAAACACGTCGGATACAGAGAAGAACCATTCGTACATGCTAATGCCGTTACACAAATTTTCTTTGTAAGGGTCCAGCTGACAAGGAACGCCACGTAATTCTTCAAGGAAAAAGAAGGATTGTCGGACTTGAGAATGTAGTCGACGAGGAAGACTATAACCAATTCGATGAGCTTCCTCCTTTCGGTGAGAACATTGACCTAGGACTCATGGAAGACATAGAGGAAGCTACATACATACGCCACGATCATAATGAAGGTCGGATCGTAACTTAGTTGTATAATTAAGGATATGCTTTATTTTGTATGAAGGTCAAGTTTCAATTTGTAATATAAACATTTTGCACGAAGGACACGCTTCAATTTATAATGTATGGAGTATTGATTATTACTATACTATATATATTTGACAAACAATATTAATATAAATATTTGGTACGAAGGATATGCTTCAATTTGTATTGTATGGACTATTGATTATTATTGTACGCTAGATATTTAATAATATTAATATAAACATTAGTTCATATAGTTTGCAAAGGGGGGTCAGGGACTATCACTGCCGGTTCTATAGTAAACTAGCAATGATGTAACAACATCACTGCCGGTTCTTATCTAACCGGCACTGATGGTGTTACATCATTGTTGGTTCTTATATAACCTGATAGTGATGTAACAACATCAATGCCAGTTCATATTTGACCCGGCACTGATAGTTTTCATCACTACCGGATGATATTTGACCCAAAGATCGATAGTTTTATCATCGGGTTCCTTAGCTAACCCGCAAGCGATAGTTTTCATCAGTGTCGGTTGTTTCGTTGAACCGGCAGTAATGCTCCTTTTTATATAAATATGGCCTCTTCCTACAGTAATCGATCGGGGCTCGCTCCCTAGTTAAATCGGCTCCTCCGATACTCCTCCTCCGCAGGGTTGCTTCTTCTTCAACTGAAGTTGTGTTGTTGTGGGTGAGTACTTTGAGCACTCAAAGAAGTCATGCATGTAATGCAATTCTAATATTCTACATGCATGGCTTAGTACAAAGGATAGGCTATGGTTCATGAGCAAGACAAAGATTCAAGATAAACAAGAATAGATTGCAAAGCAAGAAAAGCAAGAGTAGGAATAATAGCTTTCACAAACGTTTCAATCAGTAAATCATTTCTCCATCCTAAGTCAGTTCATCATCTTCAACCCAAGCATTTTTCCATAAACAATTCATTTTCATAAAAATCTAACCCTTGATCAGTAATCACCGAGCGATGCTCAATACCGTGAGCACGGCTATTCAATAGGTTGTACACTCGCAGAGGTTATACACTTTACCCACAAGATACGAGTCAAATACCACCAAGGCAAATAACCGTGAACGAAGCCTTTCCAAAGTTCCATCTAAACCCAAGACGCTCGCTAAGGTTTCAACACCGAGGGACTGGTTACCACACCAGGCCCCCTCTTGCGCCATGTGAGTTCTCATTCCGCTTCTCCGGCCTCACACCACCACGACAGCATTCAAAGAATAGATTTCGGTTTACTCAGCTAAGTCCGCCCCATTACGGAGCTTGTGGCTGTATGAGAGACTCAGTTCAAATGCTCGCAAGGTTAAGTCCTTAGTTGACCGAGGCAAGACTAACCAAGTGTGATCTCAATTATCCAAAACCAATAAAACCAACACGACCGCCTAGCTTGCCACTCTTGGCCCACTGTAAACAATCTTGCCATTTGCCCCAGCCTAAATCATTTTCCCACCGGTTCTTTACCATTGCTCCACGTGCCATCATCAACTCAATAACACATGTCTCATTCACAAATCATGTTCCATATCTCATTAAGTCAATATTTACTTTGGTATTCCAAAATCATGATATGTCCACGCGAGGGCTAAGCATACTACTTGGTCTACTCAACCCATGTTGGCAAATTATTAATGTCCAACTATTAATCCATAACCTAGGGTGACAAAGGATTCATGGCCTACAATTATATCGACAAGGTGGCATACTGACAACTAGGCATTTAACTAATCCCAAAATTTATTCAGAGTCATTTCTATCAAATTAGCATGCAATAGTTTAAATCAAAGTAATTTTTCTAATAGGTTCAACATGATCAAACACAACTTGCCTTCAAAAAGTACTGGTTCTGGTTCTGAGCTTGCTCTCGGTCAACACTTCTCCTCAAACCGCTTCGGGCACTTCAACATCTACGCAGAACGTAAATAAACAACAATAAATAAATAAAACAGAGAGCAACGCAAGCCAAAAATTCAATTAAAATTCACAAACAGAAAGATCACAATTTTACAAATTTATAGAAATTGGAATCACTCAAATCGGAGTTAAAACGCAAAAGTTATAAGCATTTGAAGTTTGAAAATCTTGAAAATATCTTTAAATTCATAAATACCGAATTAATCAAATTATTTTGTAAAGGAAATTTGGGTTTTTCCCGTCAAATGTACGGCCGTGGACGTGGTCGATTCTCACCGTTGATCTCATGATCGACGTTGAGCTTTACCTTGCGATTCACTATTCCGAGATGACGCGCACGATCTGGATCGTCGAAGGTTGATCGGACGGCGGCGAAGCTTCGGCTCGGTGATTTATGGCGCTGGCGTTCGCTTCACGGAGACGAAGACGACGACGCGGCGCGACGTTCCCGCTCCTCGGCGCGAAGAAGTAATGCTCGACGCGGCTCGATGGGATGAACTCAAGGACCAACGTCTTGGCGGAGGATGACCGCGGCGGCGGAATAGGTCGAGGATTGCGGCGGATGGCTTCGGAAACTTCGACGAGCTCGTGCGGCGAGGTGGCGGCGTCTCGGTCACAAGAAACTAGGGCAACGTGTGCGCAAGGAAAAGGAGAAACGGCAGCGGACACTTAGCCATTTTGCCCATTTTGATTTGTGACTTAAATAAAATATTTTCAGCGACTTTTCTATTACTTAATTAATTTGTTAAATGGTTTAATTCAAATAAATCCAAATAAATTCCAGAAATTCTCAAAATTCAAAATACCATTTAATTGCAAGGAAAGCAAAATTGGGATGTTACACCTACACTTCCATTTTGCCCCTTGCGATTTCGCTTCACGTGTCCCCCTCAAGACCCACCCTCCTCAGATCGATCCTCCTCAGACTGCCGCCCTCGCCACTCCTCCGTCACCCTCCGTGCATTGACCTCCTCGCCAGCCCCTCCTCAGACTGCCCTCCGCTCGTCGACCCTGCTTGCACCAGCCCTCCCCGCGTTGACCCTCCCCGCACCGACCGTCCCCGCCACCCCTCCCCGTGCCGTAAGCGTCCTCGGATCGTTCTTGTGTCCCTGTGACTCTCCAATGTGGATGACTTAGTGTGAATTATCTAGTAGATGCATTTTAACTGTAACTTCATGTCGGTAATTGATTTGGGTTGGTTGTACAAGCCTATGAATATGTATGCAGTTCATCTTATGTATTGTTTAAGCAATGGAACAGAATAGAAACAAGAAACAAAGATGTGCAACTTGATGCTTGCACAAGGTTTCCTTCATAGAGCTAGAAATTGACCATGCTACTAATTGACATAACAAAGGAAAATATTAACTACTTTCTTATAGCACAAAGAGAACTAAGGACCTAGTAATTCTTATCAGTACATTTCATTCCCCGTGCTGGCCGTCCCCGCGCTGGCAATCATGGATGAGAGCCGTAAGATTGTAGGTTTGCATATTCTTTCTATTTGTCTGAAATCATCAAAATACCAGATTCAATATATGATGCATGTACAATTCTGACCAAACATGGTTGAATTGATCTAGCTTTGTTATGTGGCCACTGAATTAAGTATGTATGTATCCATGTTAGATATTACGTTGTTATGTATGCATATGTTAATGTTAAGCCATGATGTTTGTTTTTAAATGTCCTGACAGATCACTGGTTAGTGGCACTATAGAATTCACTGTTATGGTCAATAGTTTTTCCAAGGCAAAATAGAGTTCATATCTTGACGTGGATACATACTACTACCATAGAAATCCCAACCTTTGTTTCTCGCTTGATGCTATTGATAATCATGAGAAACAAGGGAATCATCTGTTTTGTATGTTTCGATGAATTGAGTTTAAACATTCAACCATTGCACATTCGGAGCGAACAGTATCATTTAGACAGAGTTAGTGTTATTTGTAAATATTTTTTTTGTCGCAAATTGAGTTTTCATTACAACACACGGGCACATGACTAGTTGACTTTTAATTTAAACATAGTTGAGTAAGTGGCTACTGCGACTTCGCTGCGATGATCTTGAACATGCCCATCGATAGAGGTTGGTTTGGACCAACGAAACGCTGTATGTCCCAACACATTGGCCTTGTCAAAGATGCAAACAAAATCTAAACTGGAAGGAATTAAAAAAATGAATAAACTAGAAGAGTCCACTTGATACCAATCAGCAGACAAAAAATAATGTCACTCCATCAGCCCTGTCTGTGGGAGAAACACGTGCCACATCGAACAATATTTGTCATTGTAAACTTTATTTAAAACGTCTCATAAGCGCATTCCTATGCATGGTCACTATGAGTGCAGATACATATTATTAAAACTCCTCTAGTAATAATGATCATTTGAATCATAGGTTTGGTAGATTTATGGTTTCTGTACTGACCAAAAATGTATGTATGCAACTCTAACGCATGACAAATTTCAGATAAACTTGTTGCACATGGCCTCTACCCAGAGACAAGTGCCGAATGGCGCTGAGCCCTTGAACCAAAGCCCGGAGCAAAGCCCGATAAGGTTCCTCAACCTAGAGCAACCCGAGGCAACAAATGTACACGAGGTAATTCTTTAGTAGGATGTGCTTTCCGATGAAATTCTTCATGTAGACGGGGTAATTCTCTAGCAGGACCGAACGACTAATGAAATGGTCAAAATATAGGGTCAGACATCAGGTGAACGGAGGCAGCGTCGTGGCCGAGGTCCCAACAAGATGTGCACAGGTGAACGAAAGGTGATCGTGGAGCTTAATGTAGTTAGGGAACTAGCTATACCGCATCATTTCTTAGGCCATATCGGACAGCATGCGGGGTCCTGGCTAGAGATAATGTGCCCATCATCTACAAATCATGGACACGCCGCGACGATTGTCCGTCGTATGTTCCCGATGACATCATGGAAACATTGTGGACGGAGTTGACAGCCAAGTTCCAGTTTCCCCAAGATCAGTTGGAGCTTGCCAAGAAACGTGCACTAACCGTCATGGGATCCGCATAGAAAAATTGGAAGACAAAGCTGAATAAGGAGTATGTCAAGAAAGATCAAATGCCAGATTTTAATAGATACCCGAGATTAGAGCAATTTTGGGATGAATTCGTGCAGTATAAGAATTCTGATGAAGCCCAGGCTATCAGCCAACAAAACAAGGCAAATTCGGACAAGAACATTTACCCCCATATGCTAGGCATAGGTGGTTACGTGAGGAAAGTACCCAAGTGGGATGCACAAGAAGAAGAGCTAACTCATAGTGGAGTTATTACTACGACGTCCGAGATGGCCCTAAGATCAAAGTACTGGCTGCTTGAAAGGGGAGCTACGCTATCAGATGATGGTAGCTTAAGCTTCAGAAGCGAGAAAGATGAGGACATCTTGAAGAAGATCGCAGATGCCCACTTCCAAGCTACTTAGGGCACCTTCCAGCCAAGAAGGCAGAACGACGAGCTAACATGTGTCTTGGATAATAAAGAGCACCCTGGTCGCACCAGAGGGTTCGGCTTGGTGCCCTGGAAAGCAGCGTTCCCAAAGGATACCAAAATTTATAGGCGTCCAAAGAAATCCAGACAAGAATAGTTGGATGCACGTGTACGAGAAATAGAAGACCGGATTCACAAGAGGGAAATCGAATTAGATGAAAAGTTGCAAAGGATGCAAGAAATGCTAGCAAACGTCCTTGGCGAACATTAGTCACATGACATCGACCACCAGCTCCAAAGTCCCACCGGTGCTCATAAAAGTAGCCAAGCGTTCGCGAGCCTTCCTGAAGAGGACTCAGCCTGTAGTTTTCCTGTGGAGAAAATTGTAAAGCCGACATGCTGTAGTCTGCACCTGCCCATAGTGAACATTACCATCAAGGTGGCTGAAGAGGTGGCTTGGCCATGTATCGAGCGGCAGATGTTGCATAGCCGCCCAATTTCTAAGGGATATGCTAGAGTATCAGTGGACAGCGTGGTTGACAGATACCGCAAAGTTGAGGTTGAGATCCCGGGCAAGGAGGTGAAAAATAATCTCGGACAAAGCCTGGGCACATTCATCATGTGGCGCAAGCGTTACATAAAGTTTGTCTCAAATAATAATGATGACGATGGTCATAATAATGATGACGAGGTGAACTATCCAGCAAGCAAAAGTCCTCCTCCAACGTCACCCAAAAAAGGTCGTTCTCTTGCTCTAGCGCTACAAAATAGTAATCAAAGAGCACCGTGATCTCAAAATTATACACGGTCAGGGGGGAAAGTTCTCATCTGTGAAGCCAGCACAATCTCGTAAGAAACGAGCATATGACCTGACCGAAGAAGAAACTAGAAAGGAAGTAGACGCCAGCATAATAGCTCACTTCAAAAAGACGCCACCACCTGATAAAGTTGTAATCGAAGCTGCTAAAAGGGATTTTTTCGTGCACTTAGTGACGGTTAAACAGACAGGACGGGCAACTAAATCTCCTCAACTTAGCCAACGATCAAACTATGAGCGTATCTTTAGGAAGAAATCTAAAGGTGATGGTGGTAAAGGAGCTATTGCTGGAAACCAAGGGGGTGCTGAAGGGCAGGAGCCCCCTCTAAGGTGGCCATTCATTAATGGGGAAGCTTTGGTGGATCCAAATGATGAGCCAGACTGACAACACAATTACGACGTCTACATCAATGGTACCGACAGTACGTCCAAGAGACAAAGAACGATGCGTTCCCCGTCAGATACAAAGATGTGGATTTTCACAACATAGACGATATTTTCTGGGTAGAACACAAATAAATATACCAGTTGTACCAACGAGACACCCTGGACGTGTCTATATTAAGAATGTAGACTCTGTAAGTCTCTTATATAATTCATGTTGTACATTTATGTACCCTCAAACTGACTTCTTTTTTTATGTAGAATGGAGGAAATGACACTCAGAGTGGACTTAAATGAAAGGGTAGGATTACTCAACCCGGGTCTTGTCAACTGCAAGCTTATTCTAGATCGAAACACGATAAAAGATATTAAAGAGTACGTACTCAAGATGCTGCTAAAGCTATAAGACAAGACAAACATACTCTTACCCTACAACTTTCAGTACGTGTTTTCCTGCCTACTAGTCTCGCACATTTGATGCGCAACACTATATGATGACTAATTGGCTTCCGCAGCTTTCACTAGATCCTCCTCCTCATCATGTTAGAGGAAAGCAACATCACTATCTTGCACTCAATGAGGAAACCGACAGACGATTACAAAGAAGTAATAGAGTTGCTAGACAGGTAAACTCGGTCGTTGCGTTATTGCTCCAGTAATCTTCCATTCCATTGCACCTAATTAAGTTTAATGACTACTCAAAACCATGCACATGGTGTACGCAAAATACCGCAAGAAGAGCCAGCGGTGCCATCCATTCACGAAGAAATTCAGAATAAACAACGATTTTCCGTGCCTGAGACAGCCCCAAGGGAACAATTTATGTGGATACTACGCAATGACACATATGCACGTGTTCGTCACTGATAGTACGGACTACAATGGCGAGATGGTATATCATTACATGTTGACGCCTACTTTTCTTTATAAAGACGATGACACTAATTAATGCTTCAATTCCTCTCATGACAGCGCGTGAAGCTGGGCACCAGCAGCTTGCTCGACAATGAAATTGAAGCCCTTTGAGAGCAGATGATTGGGTTCATCGTTCGAGAAGTTATCAACCCGAAGAGCGAGTTTTACGAGTGTGTGTAGCTTAAGTGAAATGTGAACGATTGTGAATGAACAATGTAATAATTAAAAATTATGATGCTTCAATGTATTTGAATTACACTTTAGAGATGTTTCGTTAATATTGTGCATAACATATACCGTACAGAATACATCTACTGTACAATATATATGCTACAACATTACATAATACATATACTGCAAAAAATATATAAAAAGGTTTAAAAAAAACCCATCATTGCCAGTTTTGGTGGAAAATAAGGCAGAGAGTTATCACTGCTAGTTGCCAAGGGAAATGTGACAATGATAACTACTTATCACTGCCTGTTATCGATGAAAATATAGCAGTGATAATTACTTATCATTGCCGGTTGTGAAAAATAATTGGCAGTGATAGTTATTATCACTGCCGGCTGTAACACATGAACCGACAGTGATAGTGATTATCACTGCCGGTTTACATTCGACAGTGATAGTCCTCGACTATCACTGTCACTTAGGTAGTACCGGGTCCACATCCGACAGTGATGCTGATGTGGACCCGACAATAAAGATGTATTCTGTAGCGGTGGATGCACCTAGGCTAGTATCAAAGCATGCAACAGTGGTAGTGATGTGCATGGCTGCACCAGAAGTAAAACTAGCTGTTCAACAGGGAAATCGACCGCCTTTTGCAGTATTTGTTGGTAGTACAGATGCATGAATTATGACCATACAATATCTAGCGGCTAATAAAGTTACCGACACTGGCACTTGTAGCAGATATGAAACACAACAACTAAATATAGAAGAATTAATAATGATATCTGTGAAAACAAGAGGTAGCTAGCCACTTATCAGACTACCAGATCAGCTCTGTCGGTTGAACGCGAATGAAAACAACAATGCGGCAATGCCTATAACACAGCAATTGGTATTGCTAACTTAGAGGCAGTGAGTAAAGCAAGGCAATAGACATATGTTATGAGCGGACTCGGAGCGAGCCAACTCAAATGCCCTCGTTCCCGGCCGAAGCCCAGGACGAGCGGATGAAGAAGATGAACTCGTCGCGGCGCCGTGCGAGCGGACGCAGGGTTTTGGCTGTTTTCGGAGCCACCGCCTTAGGTTAGTTTTGTGGCACAATAAGCATGCCTTTTCTCTTGTTTATTATCCCTTTATATAGAATACATATCCGGCTCCCATACGAGCACGGTTTATTCAAATAAGTAAATAACTCTCCTCTTTCCTAACAACTTCCGGACTTATCTGCATGGCCTGCTGGCGCATAAGCAGAGGACTCCTATTTCTTAACTAACATGCAAAACTAACCTTTTGGCAAACGCCGCCGATAATAAACTCTATCGGCTGCTGCCGTAACATTACTCCCCCCATGAAAATTGAGCTTGTCCTCAAGCACAATGTGTGGATATGAGCGCCGCAGAACCAATGCATCCATCCAAGTTGCTTCTTCCTGTGGTTCCCCTTGCCAGTGAACCAGGATTTGTCTTTTGCCGTCGACGAAACGTTGGGCCAGTAGTTGGTGAGGTTCTGGAGGGGGCACCGTCGTGGCGGGCGTGAGGTCTTGGGGTAGCGGTGGTACTTCCTTGGGGGGCTCGCCGACAAATGCCTTGAGGAGGGAGACGTGGAAGACGTTGTGGAGACGTGCTGCGTCTGGCAAGTCGAGTCTGTAGGCCACTGGACCGACCCGAGCTAACACCTGATAGGGGCCAAAGAAACGTGCACCCAGCTTGTGATTGGTAGTAGCCCGGAGAGAATTCTGGTGATGTTGTTGCAACCGGAGCCAAACCCACTGACCCACCGTGAATTCCAGCTCACGATGGTGAGAATCATACCTTTGCTTCATGCGGTTCTGGGCTCGCAACAAGTGTTCCTTGGCTTGCTGCAATAGAGCATCGCGTTCAAGCAACTGACAGTCCACCGCCGCGATGACTGACGTTCCCTGCTGGTATGGCAACAAGGGAGGAGGCTTGCGCCCATAAACCAGCTCAAACGGTGTTACACGATGAGATGAGTGGAAGGAGGTGTTGTAACAGAACTCCGCCCATGGTAGCCATTGCGCCCAAGTGGATGGGTTGTCGGCTGCGAGGCACCGCAGATACATCTCGAGCGTCCTGTTGACCACCTCGGTTTGTCCATCCGTCTGAGGGTGGTAGGCCATCGAGAAACGCAATGAGGTGCCACTTTGTTTCAGTAGGTCCTGCCACAGAGCACTGAGGAAAACCGGATCACGGTCTGACACTATTGATTCTGGTATCCCATGTAGACGGACCACTTGGTCAAAGAAGATGGCGGCTACTCCGGCTGCCGTGGCCGGCCGTGTGAGAGTCATGAAATGGGCGTATTTGGAGAGACGATCCACGACTACCATAATTGCCATTTTGCCCTGCGACTTGGGAAGCGCCGTAATGAAATCCATTGATACGTCAGCCCATACTTGATGAGGAATGGGAAGTGGCTGGAGAAGGCCGGCTGGGGACAGTGAACTTGATTTGCTGCGTTGACACATCTCACAACGAGCAATAAACTGTTCTACTGTCAACCGTTGATTCTTCCAGTAATATTCTGCACGGAGCCGATGTAGCGTCTTCTGGACCCCTTCATGTGTGAGATCGTGTATAGAAGCAATGATGGCATCCACCAGGGAAGATGACGCTGGAACATACAAACGGCCTTGCCGATAAAGCAATCCTTCTTTTGCCTCCCACTGAATGGAAGAAACAGGAATCGGATCCGTTGCTGCTGAGGAACCCTCCCGGTCCGGCTGGCTGTGGTTGCCTTCCTTGAGCTGACCACAGAGGCGTTGAAATTCTGGATGGCCTCTGATTTCATCAAGCCAGAGCTCCCGTGACAGGTCGATTGGGGCAGAAAGGGCTGCGCAGGTTGGTGCTGGTTCCTTGATCCGAGACAGTGCATCGGCTGCCAGGTTAGACCGCCCTGGTTTGTACTCGACATTGAAATCGAAGCCCATTAATTTGCTTAACCAGTGTTGTTGAGGCGGCGTAACAAGAGCTTGCTCCAAGAGGTATTTAAGGCTACCATGATCCGTACGAACCACAAAGGTATGTCCCCAGAGGTAAGGGCGCCAATGGCGGACGGCCTTGGAGAGGCCAATGAGTTCCCTTTCATAAGCGGCGAGCTTCATGTGTCGGAGACCCAACTTGCGGCTGAAGTAGGCAATAGGGTGCCCATTTTGTTGAAGCACAGCCCCAATTCCCGTACCCGATGCGTCGCATTCGACAACGAACGGAATGGTGAAATCCGGTGTGGCCAATACTGGAGCGGAGGTTAATGCCTTCTTTAAGTTCTCAAAAGCCTGGTCAGCCTCTCCGGTCCAAGAAAAATTTCCTTTCCTGAGTAGTGAGGTCAAAGGATCAGCTACAATGGCGTACCCCTTGATGAAACGCCGATAGTAGCCTGTGAGCCCAAGGAATCCTCTCAAAGCCGTCACTGATGTGGGGTGCGGCCACTCAGCCACTGCCTGAAGCTTTGCCGGATCTGCTTCCACCCCATTGCAAGAAATAATGTGACCCAAATATCCAATACGTTCTTGAGCGAATGCACATTTGGAGGCCTTGAGAAATAACTGATGCTGCTGAAGACGGTTCATGACCAACCGTAGATGCTCTCGATGGTCTTCCTCCGTTTGGCTGTATATTAAGATGTCATCAAAGAAGACCAAGACGAACCTGCGGAGGAAGTCTTGAAGGGTTTCATTCATGAGAGCTTGAAACATGGATGGAGCATTCGTCAGCCCAAAAGGCATCACCAAGAACTCATAGTGGCCATGATGGGTTCGGAAAGCCGTCTTGGGAATATCCTCTTCCTTCATGCGAACCTGGTGATAACCCGAGCGGAGGTCCAGTTTAGTGAATAATCTGGCTCCTCTTAATTCATCCAGTAATTCTTCCACAACAGGTATCGGAAATTTGTCCTTAATAGTGCGCCCATTCAGCTCACAATAATCCACGCAAAACCGCCAAGACCCATCTGCTTTGTTGACAAGAAGGACTGGTGAAGAAAATGGCGAATGGCTTGTACGAATGATACCTTGATGGAGCATCGCCGCACATTGGCGCTCGATCTCATCCTTCTGTCGGTAGGGGTAGCGGTAGGGTCGGACCACAATGGGATCAGTCCCCTGGACCAAATGGATCGCATGGTCACAATTCCGCCGCGGGGGTAGTCCCTAAGGTTCAGCAAAGACATCTGAATAAGCTTCCAAAATGTTGTTGACCCAGGGTACTTCTGTGATTGCATACTGTAAACAATTCTGCCCCTGTTTCTCCGGAAGCCCCAGAAGTTCAATCTTTCTTCCCTTCCGATGGAACTGCATGGTGAGAGCTTGAAAGTCCCACTGGACCATTCCCAGGCTACGCAACCATTCCATGCCCAACACCACATCGAAGCCATCCAGTGGAATCACTGTGAAAGGTGCTTGGAACTCATGGCCTTGAATAATGAAACTGGCATCCATAATTCTGCCCAAGCATGGTAATTGACCACCATCGGCTACCTTCACCTGCCGTGCTGTTGCTAGGATTTGCTTCCACCCGCCCACACGTGCAGCATGGCCACTCATGAAATTGTGGGTACTCCCACTGTCAACGAGAGCCAACAGCCTCTGATCTTGTACTTCCATCTCTACTTGCATTGTGCCGCCCCTTGTCGGCCCTCGAACTGCCAATAATGAAAGTGAGAGTTCATCTTCCGGAATTTCTTCTGTCGCCTCCTCCTCTTCTTCCTCCTCGACCACTTCCAGATGGAAGAGTCGTTTGCACTTGTGGCCGCGCCTATACACTTCGTCACAATTGTAACACAAGCCTTTCGCTCGCCGCTCGGCAAGTTGATCCGCGCTCAATCGTAACCGAGCTGGTGCGGATGCAGAGCTGCCTTGCGACCCTGTCGATGCTGTCGACATGCTCCGTCCTCCGCTTCCTCCGGTGGAAGGTGATGTCGGTGGTCCCGGTATGCTGATTCCACCATTGCGGCCGCCGCTTCCTGACCAAGATGTGGCTGGGGTTGCTGGTACAGTTGGGGTGAAGCCACACCCAGGAAGTGATCTTGCGCATCCTTGAATGGATAACCCCTGCATCGCCTCTGCAAGACACGCATCCTTCCGTGCTTCTGCTTCCCGGGCGCATCCGATGGCATCAGCTAGGTCCCGAGGTCGCTCCCTTCGAACCTCCCCGGCCAAGGCAACCGACAGCCCAGCAGTATAAGTCTCTATTTGATCCATCTGGCTGACGCGCGAAACACGTGCTAACAGCCTTTGAAATTCACGCGAATACTCATCCATCCCCATACTACCCTGTTTTAAGTTAACCAGATCGCCCACGGCCCCTACGGTTGAGTGCCGAGTGAAGCGCCGGCTGAATGTCTGATGGAAGTCTTCCCAACTCACCCAGTTCTCATCTTTTTGCCAGTTATCCAAAACTTCCAGAGCCTCGCCGCGCAGATGCACTCCCGCCACGCCTACCCATTCTTCCTCTGGAATCTGATGGAAACGGCAAAATCTTTCACACTGGCGAAGCCACCCCAGAGGTTCGCCCGATCCATCATACTCTGACAAGTCGAACCGAGGAGGACGAGGCGTCCATCTCCGGTTGTTCTCATCTTCTCTTCCGTGCGTAGGTACTCTTCCCCGGCCTCCATCTTCCTCACCGCGCCAGTTAATCCGCCCCCGCCCCCGCCCTCTGCCTCTGCCGCGCATCGATCCTTCCAATGCTGGCCGGGCACGCGAGTTCTGATCATCTTCAGGATGATCTAGCGGATCCTCCGAATTCAGGTCCTGCGCCTCCGCTGGACCTTTGCCCTTGACATGTTTGAGCACTTCCTCCAGAAGTCTTCTCGTCTCCTTGCCTTCCTCCTCCAGGACAGCAATGCGGTCTTCCATCGTTGGTGTGGCCATGGTGCCAGGGCCGGCTAGCTCTGATACCAAATTGTTATGAGCGGACTCGGAGCGAGCCAACTCAAATGCCCTCGTTCCCGGCCGAAGCCCAGGACGAGCGGATGAAGAAGATGAACTCGTCGCGGCGCCGCGCGGACGCAGGGTTTTGGCTGTTTTCGGAGCCACCGCCTTAGGTTAGTTTTGTGGCACAATAAGCATGCCTTTTCTCTTGTTTATTATCCCTTTATATAGAATACATATCCGGCTCCCATACGAGCACGGTTTATTCAAATAAGTAAATAACTCTCCTCTTTCCTAACAACTTCCGGACTTATCTGCATGGCCTGCTGGCGCATAAGCAGAGGACTCCTATTTCTTAACTAACATGCAAAAACTAACCTTTTGGCAAACGCCGCCGATAATAAACTCTATCGGCTGCTGCCGTAACAACATATCAAAATATCATCAAGTAACGCTACTATTGGCACATCCATACATGAATAATGTAATGTAAGACCAGTAGAGAAGAAATGAACCAAGTAATAGAGGTGCTTACATGCTTTTCTTTTTTAAAATTGCACAAATATTAAAGCATGAACGCATAGTAGATGATGATTGCTTACTCCTTCGTTTGCTTCAAGATTTGCGCAACTTATATTAGAAGGAAAATAGGGAAGCACCACTCACTACGTAAACAAGTATTACCTGTGGGCTGAAGAAAGTTGAGGAGCTTAGTATGTAGCAAAGAGGGTATGAAACCCACATCTGAAAGCTCAAACTACTGGATAAACTCGGGCACCCCTGCAGATCCAAATGAACATGAGTCCAGTGCTAGATTTCATAAAATCATTTCAAGTATAGCTAAATCAAGTCATAAGAACATCCTTGTTAGGGGCAAAGCAAGAACGCTTGCACAGATAAAAACGACATTACAAAGACAGAGGTACCATGGTGAGAAAGATATCAAGTAATACCTTGGCTGCAAGCGAGCAGCAACAGCTGCAAAAAATGAAGCTGTATGCAAATAAAGTTGAGTGGAAACCTGGAGAGTCACATTTCTGGTCCAGTTTAATGAAGGTAAAGCAAGAATTCCTTCGCTTTGTTACCTTTAAAATTAACAATGGATCGCAGGTGAGGTTTTGGGAAGATACTTGGCTTGGAAATTGCCCTCTTAAAGATCAATACCCAGGATTGTATAGCATAGTTAGAAGGAAGGGTACGACTATTGCTGAGGTCTTATCAACATCACAACCGAACCTTTCTTGGAGAAGGTCGCTGATTGGACCTAAGTTAATGGCGTGGCGGGAGTTATTATCACGACTCAATAACATTCATTTGACGCAGAATGATGATGAATTTTACTGGAATTTGTGCCAAAATGGTCAATTCTCGGTGAAATCGCATTATCAAGCTTTGATTAAACGTCAAATGCCAAATTTAAATAATCGATTATGGAAACTTAAAGTGCCATTAAAAATCAAGGTGTTTTTATGGTATCTTAGGAGTGGGGTGATTCTTACCAAGGATAATTTAGCAAAGCGGAATTGGCAAGGGAGCAGAACATGTTGCTTTTGTTCTGAATCTGAGACAATTAAGCATCTATTTTTTGATTGTCGTTTTCTTGTGAATGGTTTGGTTCTTAATACATTTGGCTTTTGGTATATCTCAATCAACGAATGTAGCTCACATGTTTGGAAGTTGGCTAGTGGGTTTTGATAAGAATAGTAGAAACCTCGCTCTCCTTGGTGCTGCTGACTACGTGTTGGTCTCTTTGGTTAGCAGGAATGACATAGTATTTCAAAAGAAAATCTCTTTTCTCCATTGCGAGTTATTTTTGCTATTACCCATTGGCTCCGTCGTGGGCTGTGTTGCAGAAGGTGGATGTGCGAGCTTCTTTGATGGTGGCTGCTCATGGTTTGGTTCGAGTGGCCATGGCTTTTTATTCCCGGGCACATGGGTGGCGGTCTAGTCTTCGGATTGCTAGTCACTAGTGTGTTGCGTTTTTTTTTATTCGTGTTGGGCTATGTGCTTAATTAAGCAGAGGCCGGAAGCAATTTCAAGGACTTGTATTGTCTCGATGTAAGTTTCTTGAGATTAATAAAATCTTCCTTTATCAAAAAAAAGAGACCACAGGTTGAGCTAAAGTATTCTTGAAACAGAGAAACTCCGGCATCACCTACTGCCTTACCAGTCAATTTTCATATCAATCTTTTCTGTAACTCTACCACCTCATAATTTCCATTGAACCATTAAACACAGTATATACGTTACTATGGCAGATTTATACAACAGAAGGGAAGACCATGAAGCAAGATAAATTTGATCAAATCATAAAACGCCAGCCGAAAAACTCAACTAATAGGTTGTTTCATATAACTGAAAGGCAAAACAGGAAGTCTCGTTATGGTACGGAAAATCAGGGCACAACCAGCGGCCATGGGATTTTGAGCACAACAAATATTTTCTCACCCTTTCAAGTTTACTAAATCAACAATATATACGATTTCCATATAATCTTAGTTGAAAATTGTAACGTCAGCTAATCTCATACAGGGACTTGCAATCATTTCCATCCATTTCCAGCTCTGCATTAGCAACGAAAACTGTAATGGGCCTAATGGCAGTCCATGAACATATGAACTTGCAGTAAATGGTTACAAATTTTGTTCTCTTACTAAGTACTGCAGCACAGCATAAATCAAAACTCAAACACTGTTAAATATTAGAAGAGAAGAAGAGAGGAAAGGAGCAGCGAGCACTTGCCTTGCCCATGAACGTCGCAAAAGCAGTCTTAAGGCTGATCACATCAGCAAACCGCCCGCAAGCAGGAGGGAACCTCGTCATGGCAAAATCCAGTGTCCGGATGGTGGAGCTGTACGCCAACTTCTTCTGCTTCATGATGATGATCATGAGCTCCACGCCCTCGTCCTTGACAAACCTCTCCTTGTTCTCCA
This sequence comes from Guadua angustifolia, assembly GCA_036346375.1. Classification (NCBI taxonomy): domain Eukaryota; kingdom Viridiplantae; phylum Streptophyta; class Magnoliopsida; order Poales; family Poaceae; genus Guadua; species Guadua angustifolia. The sequence goes on along the minus strand of CM070500.1, from coordinate 70,357,915 downwards.
TCGGTATCAGCACATGAAAAAAATGAGGAAAGGAGTGTGGGAATGACATACCAGGGAAATGAAATTAGCTGTGTAGGAAAAGAACGGGACCAAAAGTCTGAAATTTCAATCAACTAAGGTACATGCAAGATAAAATCCAACTAATGGAATTGGGAGAAAACTAACTGTGAAATCATGTGCTGAAAAATTGGCTTAATGATGAAATTGACATTGCAAAGTGGTTGCGATCATGACATATGTGGTGTTTGTGCATATGCTGTTTAAGATGATTGTTTGATATGTTGGTGATAGTATGATGATGATTTTACTTGATGCAATGCACTGTGTGAGTGGTTGCATGGATTGACCTTGAGTCAAGTCGTGGACTTGTGCTCAGATTTGTTTCTTGTTTATCCATGTGCATGTGTTGCTCGAGGGCGAACATGGTCGATGACGGGACCGGAACTAGTTTCATGGAGGAACTGAGGTTCGGGACTAGATTCAGGGAGGAATTGAGGTCTTGGTGGTCAGGGAGGTCATGCGGGATGTTTGGGCTAGAGAACGATGCACATAGAGGCTAGTTAGTCACGTGAGTATGGCATGTGGGATGTACACGCGAGCAAGAGTTGTATTTGGCCATGTTTGGGCCAGGTTGAGATGTATACGGACTCTTTCCTTATTGGAAGTGGAGTTGTATTCAATCTCTTTATGTTTGCTCAGTATAAATAGGGGGAGGCGTCTCCTGTTTATGTGAGCTAGGTATTAGGGTTTGTACTCGTTTGTTTGGAGTACAGTTAGACAACGAGAAATAAAATCTTTCTTACAGTCATTGCTTTTTGTCTAGCGGCTGGAACATCTCATAAAAAGGAAGTCCGAGCAGCTTTGTGTCTTGCGGCCAGAAAGTTCAGGGCCTGATCGTTGCATGCATCTAGGAGATTTTCTTGATTGGTGTTTGATTATCTCTTGGTGGATCTTCACGGCTAGAAAATTCTAGTGCATGCATGTGTTGGTGATGAAGAAGGCAACTAGAAGAATTTGAAGAGCTTTCAGCACCTTGAGTTGTTTTTAGTCCGGCGTAGATTGGAGCATCGACTGAAGTTTTGTCTGTCGCAGCAGTCACAAAGTTCATCACGGAGTTCGGTCTCTTGCAAAGGTATCAAATTGCGAAGGTAATATCTTGAGATCCATAGGTCCGATCGAGTTGATTCTTTTTGATTTAGCTTTGGAATTGAATCTAGTTTCTATAGTTAAAATTTGACATCAATCCAACGGTTGGATCTTCAGGAATTACTATTTTCATGAACTAGTCTTCCGACTGTTCGCCGACTGCGTGAACTGGTCTCCCGACTGTTCGCCAACTGCGTGAACTGGTCTCCCAACTATTCGCTGACTGCGTGAACTGGTCTCCAATCAATTTGAGTTTAAATTGGGGTGTGTTAAAAAAAATCATCAAAAATTTGATATTAGCTTCCGCACAATCATTCACCCCCCCTCTGATTGCTATATTAGTATATTTCGATCCTACAAGTGGTATCAGAACCTTGTTTTTCTAATTAATCTTAACTGATGATTAGAAACCGTAGCGATGGATAGGTACTCGACAAAACCTTGTGTTTTCGATAGTGTTGATTTTCTGTTTTGGAAAGCAAATATGGAGGCATACATTCAAGCTCAGGGCTTTACAATCTGGGAGAAGGTATACAAGCCATATCAAGTTCTTGAGAATGATAAAGTCAATGACACCAATCAAGCACATGTTGAAGCAAACAGCAAAGCACGGAATTTGATCATCCAAGGATTGGGAAGAAGTGACTTCAACCGCGTTATCCATCTCAAGTCTGCATATGAGGTATGAAAATCTCTTTGTGATTATCATGAGGGATCTAACACTATCAAAGAGGTTCGTCAAGATATATATAAGAAAGAATACATGCGATTTGAGATGAAGCCTGGTGAGTCACTAGATGATTGCTTTGCATGTTTCAATAAGATTCTTAGCAATTTACGTGACGTTGGGGTTTTCTTTGATGAAGCTACTAATGCTAGACAATTGCTTGGTACATTAGACATGTCTGGGAGATGAAAGTTATATCCATTAGAGAATCAACTGTCATGAGTGAATTTACTATAGATGTTCTTTTCTCTAAATTAAAAACTCATGAATTGGATGTTCTTGCCAGGAAGAATGATAATAAATCAATTGCATTGACCTCCCAATCTAGCATGTCTCAGATTAATGCTTCTTCAAGTTTTGCTTTGTCTTCCTTGTCTTCACTAACCGATGAACAGTTTGAAGAATTTCCTGAAGAAGACTTGGCACTACTCTCTTCTCGTTTTAATAAAGCTTTGCAGAATGTGAGAATGAAGAAGAGAGTTGGTGGTGGCCCTCCAAGATGCTATGAGTGTGGTGATCTCAACCACATTCGTTCAAATTGTCCTAAACTTGTAGGTAAAGCATCAAGGGAGGAGAAGGACAAGGACAAAAGAAAAGAGAAGAAGAAGTTCTCTCCAAGTGATAAAAAGAAGAGCTTCATCAACCGCAAAGTTGTCCATCGAGTTCGCTCCGCTCTTGAATATCACCTTCTTCTAAGCATAGTTGTCTAGTTGCCAATGTTTCTAAAGATTTATTCTTTTGGCACCACAGACTTGGTCACGTTGGTTTTAATCATCTTACTCGAGTAAGTGGTTTATATCTCATACGTGGCTTGCCTAAGCTTAAGGGTGGTAGCGATTTAGTATGTTCTTCTTGTAGACATGGTAAGATGACTGCAGGTTCACATCCACCTCTTACCATGGTGATGACAAACGCTTCAGGACAGCTACTACATCTTGACACAGTTGGACCTTCTCATGTTCAATCTTTTGGAGGCAAATGGTATGTACTGGTTATTGTTGATGATTATTCTAGCTACTCTTGGGTTTATTTTATGGTATCTAAAGATGAGGCTTTTAGTCATTTTAGAAGTCTTGTTATTAGATTATATGTTGATCACCCAGGAGCACTTAGAGCTATCAGAAGTGATAATGGAACTGAGTTTAAAAATTCTTCTTTTGATCACTTTTATGTTGAGAAAGGAATTGATCATCAATTTTCTTCATCGAGAGTGCCTCAACAAAATGGTGTAGTTGAAAGGAAAAACAGAACTTTGGTTGAGATGGCTAGGACTATGCTAGATGAACATCACACTCCTAGGAAGTTTTGAGCTGAAGCAATCTCAACTGTATGTTATGTTTCAAATAGAGTGTTTTTTAGATCGAAACTAGGCAAGACTTCTTATGAGCTTCGTTTTGGTCATAGGCCTAGTGTATCTCATTTCAGAGTTTTTGGATGCAAATGTTTTGTCTTGAAATCTAGAAATCTTGACAAATTTGAAGTTAGATCAACTGATGGTATTTTTCTTGGATATCCTGCTCATACACGTGGTTATCGTGTACTTGTTTTTGGAGACTAACAAAATTGTAGAAACCTGTGAAGTTACTTTTAATGAGGCTAGTCCTAGCACTAGTCCAATTGATGCAGGTACAGAGGCATATGTTCAAAGGGAGAGTATCTTTCTTGATGATGATGATGTTGAGGATGAAGTGTTGATTCCTATTGCACAACCAACTGTAGCACCATTGGCACGTACCACTACATCACCTATAGCTAAGCATCCTCAAGCCACAACATCATATGTACATACTGAAAATGAAGAAGGAGAAGGAGAAGTTTCTGAAGTTACAGCTCCTTTGCGCATTCAAAAGAGACATCCACCTGAACAGATGATTGGAGATTTAAATGAGAGAGTCACCTGATCCAGGTTTATTGCTCCTGATTCTCATGCTCACTCTGCATTTGTTGCTTCTTTGGAACCCAAAAATATATCTCATGCATTAAATGACGAATCTTGGATCAATGTCATGCACGAGGAATTAGAGAATTTTGAGCGTAATGAAGTCTGGAAACTTGTTCCACCTCCTCCTGATTTTAATATAATTAGAACTAGATGGGTTTTCAAAAATAAACAAAGTGAGGATGGTGTTGTTGTTAGAAATAAGGCTAGATTAGTTGTTCAAGGTTTTACTCAAGTTGAAGGTTTAGATTTTGATGAAACCTTTACTCATGCTGCTAGAATTGAAGCCATTAGAACTCTTTTAGCATTTGATGTATCTAAATGTTTTAGATTGTATCAAATAGATGTGAAAACTGCTTTTCTTAAGGAATAATTGGATATTTACCATTCCTCAATTTGAAAATTCGATTGCATATACAAAAAATGCCTTTTCTTAATGACTATATTAATGAGGAGGTATATGTTAAGTAACCACCTGGTTTTGAAAATTCTAAGTTTTTAGATCATGTGTGCAAATTGTCAAAAGCTTTGTATGGTTTAAAACAAGCCCCTAGAGCATGATATGGTAGGCTAAAAACCTTTTTACTTGAAAAGGGTTTTCAATGGGAAAAGTTGACAAAACTCTCTTTTTACTCAAATAAGGCAATGATCAACTATTCATTCAGATTTATGTTGATGATATCATCTTTGGTGGTTCCTCTCATGTTTTAGTGTCTAAGTTTTTAGAAACCATGAGGAAGGAATTTGAAATGAGTATGATGGGTGAGTTAACTTACTTTTGGGACTGCAAATCAAACAAATGAAGAAAGATACTTTTGTTCGTCAATGTAAATACACAAAAGATTTGCTTCACCGCTTTGGGATGGAAAACTGCAAGCCGATCATGACACCCATGGGAGGTACTTGCACACTTGATCCGGATGAAGATGGTGAGACGGTTGATCAAAAGGAATATAGAAGCATGACCGGTTCACTTTTATATCTCACTGCATCAAGGCCGGATATTCAATTTGCTGTGTGCTTGTGTGCTCGCTTTCAACCTTCCCCACGTGTTTCACATCGACAAGCTGTCAAGCGGATTTTCAGGTATCTCTACGGTACTCAAGATTTTGGCATATGGCTTTCTGCTTCCTTATGCATTAGTTTAAGAGTATTCTCTAATGCTGATTTTGGAGGTTGTAGAATTGATGGGAAAAGTATATCTGGTTCATGTCACTTCTTGGGTAATTCTCTTATTGCATGGTCATCTAGAAAATAATCTTCTGTTGCACAATCAACTGCTGAATCTGAATATGTGGCTGCTGCTAGTTGTTGTTCTCAAATTCTTTGGATAGTAGTTACACTTAAAGATTATGGGGTTATTTTGGATAGTGTTCCTCTTTTGTGTGATAACACTAGTGCAATATGTATTGCTAAGAATCCTGTGCAACATTCTAGAACAAAACACATTGAAATTAGATTTCACTTTCTTAGAGATCATGTTGAAAAGGGAAATATTGTGCTTCATCATGTGGATACTGAACATCAATTGGCAGACATTTTCACAAAAACCTTTGTCTTCTTCTCGTTTTGCTTTTATTCGGGGAGAACTTGGGTTGGTTCATCCGATGGGCTATTTTTTAGGGGGAGTTTTTGAAGTTTTTGTAATATTTTGTAACATGCCTTTTATTTTGTGTGTTTCTTAAAAGAAAAACAAAAAAATGAAAAATAATGAAAAAGTACTGAGCATTGTATTTCATACACATATGTCATTTGAAGCCATGTTTATGTTTCAAGATCTTTGCAACTTCATGTTCATGCATATATGGTGTAGTTTATGACATGACTATTTAAATGGAATGACAACTTGAATTAAATCTTGTTATGGTTGAACTTTTTTGGCTATCTTGATCCTGTTCAAAAAGTGCTAAATATGAAAGTTAAGTGCGAAAGCTAAAAGAGTGATTGTTGATAAATGCAAGAACAAGGTTATGTACTATCACACTTCTTCTTTACGAGACTGCTTATCATTGCACTTTGATATGAACTTAGAAGAGGTTGTGTATGACCGAAACCATGAAACCTTAAGCTTGTGATTGCTTGGCATGGTTGAAAAGTAAGGCTGATGGTGCATGTAATTTCTTACCATTGTTATTGTTGCAATCAATTAATGAATCAGTTTTTCAAGCACAAATAAAATGCACACAAATTTAATGTTTTCAGGTTTTAAGATTGTTGAGAAAGGGAGATCATGCCATGCAAAAAATCGTTAATAGTATTTGATTTCTAGTCATGCTTACTCTACATTGTTTATGTGTAGATTTGAGGGCGCAAGTACTTTTGATAGCATGACTTGGTGATGAATTTGTTACATTTGTGGATGACCTATAATGCTCAGTACATAAAAAAAACTAAAATAAACAAAAAATTTGTTCTTTCTTTTGTATTCTTGATGAATCCATTGTCAAAGGGGGAGAATTTTGGACACATATTGCACATTTACACACATTTTTCTTTTTTCTTTTTTCTTTTTTCTTCTTTTTTAAGGGGAGATTATTTCTTCTTTTTAAGGGGAGATTTCCACCTTATTTTTTGGTTTTAAAATAAAATCTCTTCAAACTTTTCTTATGGGGTGAATGCCAATGTTCAGTTCTAACTGGTGTTGCCAATGTTTTCATCAAGGGGGAGATTGTGAAATCATGTGTTGAAAAATTGGCTTAATGATGAAATTGCCATTGTAAAGTGGTTGCAATCATGGCATGTGTGGTGTTTGTGCATGTGCTGTTTGAGATGATTGTTCGATATGCTAGTGATAGCATGATGATGATTTTGCTTGATGCAATGCACTCGTGTGGCATTCGTGTGAGTGGTTGCATGGATTGACCTTGAGTCAAGTCATGAACTTGTGCTCAGATTTGTTTCTTGTTTATCCATGTGCAGGTGTTGCTCGAGGGCGAACGTGGTTGATGACGGGACCGGAACTAGGTTTATGAAGGAACTGAGGTTCGGGACTAGATTCAGGGAGGAATCGAGGTCTTGGTGGTCAAGGAGATCATGCGGGACGTTCGGGCTAGAGAACGATGCACATGGAGGCTGATTAGTCATGTGAGTATGGCATGTGGGCTGTACACGCGTGCAAGAGTTGTATTTGGCCATGTTTGGGCCAGGTTGAGATGTATACGGACTCTTTCCATGTTGGAAGTGGAGTTGTATTCAATCTCTTTATGTTTGCTCAGCATAAATAGGGGGAGGCATCTCCTGTTTATGTGAGCTAGGTATTAGGGTTTGTACTCTTTTGTTTGGAGTACTGTTAGACAAAGAGAAATAAAAATCTTTCTTACAGTCATTGCTTTTTGTCTGGTGGTTGGAACGTCTCATAAAAAGGAAGTCCGAGCAGCTTTGTGTCTTGCGGCCAGAAAGTTCAGGTCCTAATCGTTGTATGCATCCAGGAGATTTTCTTGATTGGTGTTTGATTATTTCTTGGTGGATCTTCACGGCTAGAAATTTGTAGTGCATGCATGTGTTGGTGATGAAGAAGGCAACTAGAAGAATTTGAAGAGCTCTCAGCACCTTGAGTTGTTTTTAGTCCAGCGTAGATTAGAGCATCGACTGAAGTTTTGTCCATCGTAGCAGTCACAAAGTTCATCACGGAGTTCGGTCTCTTGCAAAGGTATCAAATTGCGAAGGTAATATCTCGAGAACCATAGGTCCGACTGTTCGCCGACTGCGTGAATTGGTCTCCAATCAATTTGAGTTTAAATTGGGGTGTGTTTAAAAAAATCATCAAAAATTTGATATTAACTTCGCGTAATCATTCACCCCCCCTCTGATTGCTATATTAGTATATTTTGATCCTACACTAACTCAGATAAGAGAGAGAGACTACCAAAGGGTCTATACTAGGGGCAGGAGATGACCACTGGAGCTCCCGTGGAGGAGGAAGACGAACGCCAGTGAGAGAGAGACTACCAAAGGGTCTATACCAGGGGCAGGAGATGACCACTGGAGCTCCCGCGGAGGAGGAAGACGAACGCCAGTGAGAGAGAGAGACTATCAAAGGGTCTATACCAGGGGCAAGAGATGACCACTGGAGCTCCCGTGGAGGAGGAAGACGAACACCAGTGAGAGAGACTACATGTCTTGGTGTGGGGGACTGTTGGCCGGGCTTGGTGAAGACGACCGCTAGTGGTAGGGCCGATAGGCCCTCCAGCCCCAAGCGCCCTGTCGACTGCCACGGCGCTTTGGCCGGAGATGCAGGGGACTCCGGGCTCTCTTCGCTGACCTCCTCTCAGTGGCAACTGTTGAAACTTACCGAGACAACGTCTGTCAGCCACGCAACAGTACCAAGCAAAATTGCTTTCTTAGTCTGTATCGACTGTTGCCTGAATAAAGAAGTTCGATTGAAACGCTTTTGTGATGCAGCGCCTGAAAGCAAAGTTTAGATCTTCGAATATGGCAGCAGGGCAAACAACAAAATAGAGAAATCGTTTGCGACGTGAAACTGCATGCCTTTTATGCTTTTCTATTCACTTCTTATACCCAGATTTACAGTGTTTGATTCTTCATCAACCAACACAAACCGAAACCAATACAGAATCAACTACTACTATACCGATTCAAATACTATTACTCTGTCCGACAACACAAAGCTTAACCAACTCATCCGAGTACTAACCTGACTTCTAAAGCAGAATTCAAACTGACTCTGAAAACAGAAAGTTACAAGATTAATCTAACAAAACTCCCCCCTAATATTGTACTTCTAACTTAACATCAATAATGCCGAGTCTCTGGCGTAATTATGCAAACTTAACTCTTCCAAGAGCTTTGGTTAGCGGGTCCGCAATCTGATCTTTAGTACTTATGTACTCAACTTCAACCTCTCCACTTTCAACACAATCTCAGATGTAGTGATACCGAGTATCAATATATTTGCTACGTTCGTGATCAACTAGATTTCGGCTCAACGAAATAGCAAATTTGTTATGCACTTTGAGAATCACCTTTTCTTCTTGCCGATTCATCAAACTTGCCATCAATCTACCAAGCTAACCACCCTGACTTGCTCCTGTAGGTGCTGCAATATATTATGCTTCACACGATGATAATGCAACAGCCTTTTGTTTTTGTGATGTCCAACTAATGATGTTTCCACCAAGGAAAAATACAATGCCTGAAGTACTTTTATGGTGATCAATATCACTGGCGAAATCGCTGTTAGTGTAGCCAACCAAACCACCATTGCTAGCGACTGTCTTGGTAGTATATAAGCATCCGAAGTTTATTGTCCCCTTTATATACCTCAAGATTTGTTTCACCGCAACCATATGCAAAGTTGTAGGCTTTTCCATGAATCGACTAACAATTCCAACTGAATAAGCAATATCCGGTCTAGTATGCACCAAATACCGAAGACTTCCAACGATGCTTCGATATAACGTTGAATTGACTGGAGGGTTATCATTCACCTTGCTTAGCTTGATCCTTGCTTCCATAGGAGTCAAAGTGGAATTGCAATCCTTCATGCCACACTTTTCATGTATTTTTCAAGCATATGAAGATTGACTCAACGAAATACCTTTTGTGCTTTACTTCACTTCGATGCCAAGATAATAAGATAGCAATCCCAAATCACTCATCTTGAATATCTTCCTTATTTGATCTTTAAACACAGCAATCTCCGAAATACTTAGCCCTGTTATGATTAGATCGTCTACATAAACACCTACAGGTAGATGCTTACCTTCTTTATTTCTTTTGTAGACCACATGCTCCAACAGACATCTTTCAAATCCAAGAGTCCTCAAGGTGCTGTCCAATTGAGAATTCCATGCACGTGGTCCTTGTTTAAGCACATGAAGTGCTTTCTTGAGCTTGAGAACCTTGTTTTCCTTTCCTTTTACTTCAAAACCAATTGACTGTGACACATAGACGTCTTCGGATATTTCTCCATTGAGAAATGCAGATTTCACATCCATGTGATAAACTTCCCACGATTCTTGAGCTGCCAAAGCAATCAACAATTGTATTGTCTCAATTCTAGCCACCGTTGCAAACACCTCGTCAAAATCTACTCCTCGCTTTTGAACATAGTCTTTAGCAACCAACCATGATTTGTGCTTCACAATATTTCCTTTTGGATCTTTTCTCACCTTAAACATCCACTTTAAATCAATTGCTTTCTGTTCATTCGGCAAATCGACTAATTCCCAAGTCTTATTGTCTCGAATGGAATTAATTTCCTCTTCCATTGCTTGTTGCCAGCACCTATGTTTTGCTGCCGCTTCATAGCATGATGGCTCTTCTTCATCCAATTGGCATAAGAACAATTCCTCTGCAAGCTCTACAGGTTCAGTTGCGTTATATATATCATGCAAAGAACGAATCTTCCGAGGATGTGCTGAGGAATTCGATGCTGGAGAATCTGCAACAGTTTCTGGACTCATAGTCATAGGATCGAGTCTGCTCTTCTTGAGTTGACGTATATGCTGAACTGGAGCTGCCTAATTCTGCATTGCCGCCGACCTGTACAGATTCCATCGGCTCTGTACTGCCCATACTACCATCTAATCCATTATTATCACCGCTCCTTTCTGGTGCATCACTGCGCGTCAACTCAACTTCTTCTGGATACTGCCAAGTGAACTCCACTCTACTTCCTTTTTCTGTTTCTTCCGAAGGCCATGATTTGTCTTCCTCAAATAGAACATCTCTTGTCACACGGATCTTATTGCTTTTGGGATCAAAGACTCTATAAGCTTTGGTTCCTTCAGCATATCCGAACATAACCATTAGAATACTCCTATCATCAAATTTCTTGAGTCTGGGTTTTACCACTTTCACATGTGACATGCATCCAAATGTTCTGAGATGATGAACTCTTGGTTTCCGACCGTGCCATGCTTCATATGGAGTAATTCCGTCTAAGCTCCGAGTTGGCGATCTATTTAATATATACACAGCCGTTCTCACTACTTCTCCCCAATACTTACAGGGTATGGATTTGCTCTTCATCATACTATGTGCCATTTCAACCACCGTTTGATTTCGACGCTCTACGACTCCATTTTGTTGTGGGGAGTATGGAGCCATTGTGTATCGCTTGATTCGTTCATCTTCACAAAGTGTGCCAAACTCGATTGAGAGGAACTGACCTCCCCTGTTAGTCCAGAATGCTTTTATTTTCAGATTCTTCTCATTTTCCACTGCAGCCTTGAACTTCTTAAAGCACACAAATGCTTCATCTTTGCTTTTAAGAAATTCTACCCACATGTACCTGCTAAAGTCATCAACAAGCAATGGAAAGTACTGATTACCTGCAGGTGTGATTGGGGTAATCTTGCCGCACAAATCACCATGCACAAGTTTCAACTTTTCTTCTACTCTGTACATGGCAGACACTGGAAAGGGCTTCCTGTGTTGTTTGCCAAGCGAGCAGCCTGGGCAAAACTGCTCCACATTCTCAATCACCAGCATGCCTTCTACCATGTTCTTCAGTCCGAGGCTTCTTAATGCTCTGAAGTTCAGATGTCCAAACCGATTATGCCGTAGCCATGCGACATTACTCATTCTGCCCAACAGACAAACTGGTTTGGTCACTTCAAGATCCTGTGCATATAGTCCGTTTTTCGATCTGAATACCTGAGCGAGATAACTCCCTTCTCTGTCATATATATGCATGGCACCATCTTCAATGATTATTTTACACCCACTTTCATCTAGCTGTCCAATACTCAAAATGCTGCATGTTAACTTTGGTATATAGTATACATTAGTCAGCATCTTGTGTTCCTGATTTCGGCAATTCAAAAGTACTGTTCCAAGCCCGCAAATATTAATCATTGATCCGTCTCCAAATTTCACAGTACCTGTTATTGTTTCATCTAGCTCTGCAAAACATTGTTTAGAGCCGACCATGTGATTACTTGCTCCGGAATCAAAGTACCATTTAGTGTTTCCTGTTTCGGCACTTACAACAAGAATCACATTTTCTTCAATAAGCATTACTAGTCGCTCTTCCTTGTGGGCGACTTTTGCTTCTTCATCGTCATGTGCAATTACTCTTTGAACTGCAGCAAGACGTTTCTTGACACTTTGTGAAGATTCCTTTTCTTTATTGTCATTACTATTTGGTCTTCTTTCTGTGCGTTGTGATCATTACCTTCCTGAGCCTTTTGATTTGCTTCTAGCTGGACGGTTTGGACAGGTTCAGCATTCACGTCTTGATTAGCTTCCTAGCTTCCTCCTAGACGATTTTTGCTACATTACATACGTCGGCCATCAGTAACGCAGGTTCCTAATCTGTCTTCTTTTGAACATAATGAGCATATTCCCTCCTTGGTTTGCAACATTCGCTCCGGAAGTGGCCCATCATGTCGCAATTATAGCACTTTATTTTCGACTTGTCGAATTTTCTGCATTTCCTTTCTTCTCCTTCTTCACTTTGATGTCTTTCATGTTCACGTCCTCGGCCACGTCCACGGCCGCTTCCTCGGCCATGTCCTCGGCCGTAAGGAGCTCTCGTACCAGAGTTTGAGGTCTCACCTTGTTTCTTATCTTTTGCATTTAAACTCTCCCATTGCAAACGAGTAAGCATAAGTTGCTCACCATCCTTTTCACCATGTCCACGGCGTCTTCCTTTCGAGGTTTCTTCAAATGTTCTTAATCGCCCAATCGTTTCTTGTATGGACATACTCTCAACATCACGAAATTGTTTAATCGTGCTGACAAGTTGCACAAACCGAACGGGCACCGAACTAAACAATTTTTCAACAATGGTGACTTCACTCAACTCTGTACCTAGCGATCGTATCTCACCACTAGTGCAGTTAACTTCTTAGAAAATTCCACAATGCTCTCACCGTCGCCCATGATCAACCGATCGAACTGGCGTTTCAATGTTTGAACTATTGCTTTTCTGACATGATCTTCTCTTACGCGCATATCCCGGATTGCTCCCCATGCCACCTTTGTTGTTTCCTTGCCAGTAATAGCCATCATGACATGGTCCAGGACTAATTGGGAGATTGCGGCTAAAGCACCCTAATCTTTGTCTTCTTCGATGTGTGCATTGCCTTCTACCGCTCCCCATACACCGAGCGATCGGAGTATGATCTTCATCTTTACGGCCCAAAGACCGTAATTGGTATCATCAAGCATCGGGTATTGTATTAGAATTCCTCTCGCTACCGCTTTTACATCGGATGTGGACGGATCGGTGAGCACTGCTGCCAGTGGTGTGTTCCTGCTCATTGTCGCATGTGAAGGTGGCTCTGATACCACTTATTGAAACTCACCAAGACAACCTCCGTCAGCCACGTAACAGTACCAAGCAAAATTTCTTTCTTAGTCTGTATCGACTATTGCCTGAAAACAACTTCGCCTGAATATAGAAGTTCAGCTGAAATGCTTCTGTGATGTAGCGCTTGAAAGCAAAGATTAGATCTTCGAATATGGCAGCAGGGCAAACAACAAAACAGAGAAATCGTTCGCGACGTGAAACTGCACGCCTTTTCTGCTTTTCTATTCACTTCTTATACCCAGATTTACAATGTTTGATTCTTCATCAACCAACCAATACAGACTCAACTGCTACTATACCGATTCAAATACTATTACTCTGTCCGACAACACAAAGCTTAACCAACTCATCCGAGTACTAACCTGACTACTAAAATAGAATTCAAACTGACACTAAAAATAGAAAGTTACAAGATTAATCTAACTACAACGCGTATAGATCCGGTGGCGGCGGTAGCAGCCGGCCACAGAGACCATCGGATCTGGAGGCGATGTCCCAGACCGTCGTGCCGTAGTGTTAGGTTCGCATGGGGAGAGCGGAGACTCACAGCATGAAGAGAGGCATCATGGGAGGAGGGGTGGAAGCGATGCTAATAAGGAACGGGATGGGAGGCGGCAGGGAGGTGGCGGTGCCAAGGAGGGGTGGCACAGACACGTTCATGCGGCGCATGGAGGAGCAGCGCCGCGAGGAGACTGGGGTCTGGGACTTGCCTCTCTACCCGATTGAGGTCATTATTATACTTTGTTATTACAGAACGTTCTTAACATAAACGGTTCTTTTGGATAAAATCAGGGTTAACAAAATAGATATGGAGAAAATCGTTCGAAATTCGAAATCATGAATATTGAGCCAAAAATCGGTAAAAAATCATAGAGTTTCAAAATCAAAATTTTTGAAAGAAATTAAAAAATTGACCGTTTTCACGGAAAATCGGTCGATTTCTATGAAAAATTGCCCAATTTCCATTGAAAATCGACGAATTATTTGAACATTTTTGCGTTCGATTTTTTGAGCAATTTTTATTGATTTTCTTCAAAAATTGAGAGATTTTCACTAATTTTCGACCGGTTTACGTCGCATAAATTTTATTTTTGATTTTTTAAATTTAACTAGTTTAAACTAAACCGCATCGATACGACCGATAATCGCGATTTTCTAGTGATTTTCGTTGATTTTGCGAACCCTGACTAAAACCATCTATGATGTGCATTGATACCACAGATAATTTTAGCTAAAAGCCATGTGTGATATGTATTATCATCATTACAGATGGTTTTTCAATAAAATCATCTGTGATATAGACTCATCATAGATAGTTTTATATAAACCATATGTGATAAGAAAAAGACTAATATAGTCCTTTATAGCTGCTGCATGAGAAGCACATGCTTGCATGAATATATGAAACTACTCCTTCCGTTTATTTTTATAAGGTCTATTTTTTGAATGGTCTATTTTACAAATGTAAGGCTTGTATGTAGATTTAATGAGACCTTTCCTTCTATACCCCTATTTATTTTCTCTTATCTTTATACATTTATTCATTATCACCCACATAAAGTATATCTTTCATCTTCCAAGACAATTAAGTGAGGGCATCTAAGTCATTTTTTTCTCGTATCTTTCTCAATTTCAACGCAACCTTAATCTTTGTGCAAAGTCAAAGTACGCCTTAGGCCATTCCCAGTGGGAGTTTCAACTGAGTTTCATTCTCATTAAATGATATGACACATCATCATGTTTGGTGACATGGCAAGGTAATTATGAAGAGAGAGATAAAGAGTTTTATGGGAGGTGAGAGAGTTTTATCTAGATGAAATCTGAAATACACGATTACATAGACAAAAACTGATATGACACTCTTAAAAATTAGAAAATGAAACCATACACTGAGAATGACCTTATAAAAAAAACAAAGGAAGTAACACTTTGTACCTTTGAGCATAATCTAGCACGCAGATCTAGAGCCTAGGCACGTAGCCACATAATGGATGGTGTATGTGCCGGTCGATCGGCTTGTGCGTGTTGACTCTTCTCCGGTACTTTACCTAATACCCAAGCTACGTAAACTGAAATATTTGTCAGTCTGGCCCATTTTATCGCGTCGCTTTGGTCTTTCCAGATCTCGGCATCTGGTTCTTGTCTGGCAGTGCTGCCACCCATGGCGGACGCTGGGTATATAAGGGCATGCAAACGTAGATCTTCACAAAGATCTTATACTGAGCTGAGCATACAACCACCCCCACTTCCAAGCCAGTCGACTATCCACGCTAAAAACCCTAGAGCCGCCCTCGATGAGGTCGATTACCGTCATGGCCGATGGGAGACCCAACGATCCCCCGAAGAGGCAGGACGACGCCGCAAAGAAGGAGGGCCACACGGCGAGGAAGGTGGTGTTCGATAAGACGATGTCGGCGACAGCCAACCTGGCAAGGCTCCTACCCAGCGGCACCACACTGACCTTCGAGACGCTGGCGCCGTCCTTCACCAACCACGGCAATTGTTACCCCGTCAACCGTGTCCTTACCTCGGCCCTCATCGGCTTCCTCTCCTTGCTCTGCCTGTTCCTCGCCTTCACCGACAGCATCACCGACGAGGACGGCAACATCTACTACGGGTTGGCCCTGTTTACCAGAAAGGGCTTCTACGCGTTCAACTACCACGACGACGACGATGGGCAGAGGACAGTGGAGGAAAAAGAGAGGAAAAAGATGGACTTCGACGACAAGTGCAAGGAGAAGAAGGCGAGGCTACGTGACTTAGTGCACGCCGTCTTAAGCGCCGTCGTGTTCTTCTCCCTCGCGTTCGACGACACCGAGGTACAGATCTGCCTGCTCCAGAGCAGGTTGTCGGTCCAGTGGAAGGAGTTCTTCGTGAACATGCCGCTGGCCGCAGGGTTCCTCGCCAGCTTGGTCTTCACGATCTTCCCCTCCACCAGGAGTGGCATCGGCAACGGCGTGGGCGCCGCCACAAATCAGCCACCGAGCAAGGGTGGCCATGACATGGGTGCCCCACCGGCCAGTCACTGAGATCGATTCACTCATCTGACTTGTCGTCATCTCCATCGGCATGCAGCTGGTACGGTTACTACGGTACGTGCGTTCGTGTGTGCATGATGAGTGCCCGCGTGCTGGCGTGTAACTTTTTTTTAATAATGCCCGCCGGAATCAAAGGTGGTGCTTATGTGTGTATTGTTCTGTTTTGTTTGTCCCCTGAAAGCACGTACGGGGTCTGCTTTCAGATATGCTGCTGATCGCTGTCACACGATCAGTGGTGTGTCTGTACTTTTGTCCAATTAATAACCTTTTTGGTTGTACTGTGCGATGTTGTGGGCGTGGAATAAAAAAATTTGTAACTCAGATTAATAATTAAGTTTGTCCGGCAGGGAATAAAACTATCATTACTAGAAAAATATATATAAGTGGCGGTTCGTAGCTGCCATCAGTGACAGTTTTCGAACCATCGCTAATATAGTGCCATTGATAATCGAGATTATCAGTGGCGGTTTTCGAACCATCACTGATAATATTATTAGTGATGGTTCTAGCTAAAAACCGTCACTGATAATATTAGCGTTTTTTGATTAGCTGAAGTTTAAAAACATTAAATTAGGAAGATTTCCCAATAGGTCACCTATCCTAATACTACTCTCGTCTAAGAGAGCTCAATTTCATAATTCTGATTGGATCCGGACGTTTTTAACATCACACAAGGACTTCCCAGGAGGTCATCCATCCTATTACTACTCTCGTCCAAGTACACTTAACTTCAAAGTTCTTATAGGATCCAGTATTTTAGTGGTGGTATGACCACATCTGACATATAATGTGTACCACCTCCTCTTAACCCTGTGAAGCACCCAAATACTGGTTTCCAATTATTTCAAATTAGCAAACTATAGAGGTAATTAGCAAAATTTAAAACTTTCAAATTTATTTTCCATACTTTTGACTATTGATTATGCTTGCAATATATGTGCCATTACTATTAATGAAACTTGTAAAAAAGCATAACTTTTGACTCGTACCTTCGATTTTGGTGTTCTTGTGCTTTCTGGAATCATCACACGATGAGCTCTCCAATTATATTCTTTTGGGTACCGATTCTAGTTTGCAAATACGAAATCCGAGCACATTTGTTAAAATGCTATAACTTTTGACTAGTAACTCCCATCGAGGCATTCTTTGGCTCGTTGGAAAGATAACGAAAAGTAGATGGTTGAATCCTGATGGTTTGTGCGAGTGCATGCGCAGCGACAGAATTCTAAAAAATGTCATTTAGGGCCTCAAAATAGCCTCCGAAGTTTTGAATCTGTTTTGGTCGTTTTTTTTCAATTATTGCAAATGGAATATTGGTTCCAATTATTTGAAATGTAATATTATTTAATTTCAATTCTTTCAAATTAGAAGGCAGGAGAGGTAATTAGCAATATTTAAATTTTTTTATTTTTTATTATTTGTGGTGGTTTCAAATTAAAATCACCACAGATAATATTATCAGTGGTGATTTTAGCCAAAAATCGCCACAGATGCTTACATTATTAGCGGCGGTTTTTGTCTAAAATCACCATAGATAGTCACACTATCAGTAGCGGTTTTAGGTAAAAACCGCCATAGATACTCACATTATCAGTGGTTGTTTTTGGCTAAAACCGCTACAGATGTATTTGTGGCGGTTCCAAAGAAAAACAGCCAATAATAATGTATTATTTGTGATGGTTCTAAAGAAAAACAGTCACAAATAGTCTTCCTACCAATTTTTTTTCAAAACCACCACTGATAATGCTATTGTGACAGTTCCAAAAAAACCGCCACAAATAGAGTGTTACCTATGTGTTGTTTTATAGTAGTGTACGTCCACGGCGTGAGTTGTTTGTTTACATTAATGCATGCACAATAAAAGCATTGATGCGAATATGCATATTTATATTTATGGCCGGATCCAATGTCAACATGCATTATATATTTGTAACGACCCTCATTTTTTACGGAATATCGAGAAAGATGATCTATGTACGTACAGTACTAGTCCCACAATCAGTGGTTAATATGCATAATTACAACAGTTGATACCGTATCCAAACTCAAAATTACATATGATAATTGTAATTTACACAGTAAGGTTTTATGAGCAGTGTATATTATAGTGAAAAGAAGCAAAAGTCTTATAGTGTGCTCATCTAACCCTTAGACAACTGATAAGGTATAAATCGTAGAATATCATAACATCGAAATTCTTGTATCCTATGGCAAAGCATATATCTTCGGTGGCCTCATTTTATTTTTCATGTAAAACAACAAATTAAGTAAGGTTGAGTATTTTCGTACTCAACAAAACTTAAGGTGTATTTGCAAAATGTAGTAATGCAGGCTACATCAAATGAGGCTTTTATGGTTAATTTGCGTAAAAGCGAAATTGAACATGTAATATCAAGCAGTAATTTGCAAAAAAAATTTGTAAAAGCAAGTTTGACTGATATAAAATAACAAGTATGTAAGCTTAAAGTAATAACTCACAATCCTCCATGATTATGAGTAATGTGTCATCTCATTGCCATTCCTTGGCAAACAATCTAGAACAAACACTTTTCAACAAACGTTTCCAATTCATTTCCTTTTGAAAATAATAAATTGTCTAACCATATGATAACTTTACCATATGCACTTGACCGCAGGCACGACTTTTTGAAATGATTTACACTCTACAGAGGTGTACTGCTTTACCTACAAGACATGATCGACCCATTGTGCAACGTCATTAGCACACTTCCTTTAATGTGCGCTAGAGAGTCATAACATAACCGTTACATTACCTAGACCTACCTTTGCACCATCCCAGTGATGATAAACCCATACTATGGTGGTAGAAGATGTTTGTTCAATCACTTAACGATAAATAGTTAAACACCCCACTGTCCCACTTCTCCCCATAATATGGCGTACACCGTTGTATCGGTAAAGGTTTGATTCATAATCACCTTGGTGTGGACATCCCTTCGAGCAATTAGTCACAGAAAACCCGTACTACTACAGCTTTCTAATGTGCAAAGCCAGTTCTAAGTAACTTAATAGGTTAAAACTGTCCCATACTAACGCTTATGGTTGTACGGTTAACTTGGCTTCAAAACAAAATAATAGTTTTGTTCTTAATCTGACCTAGGTGATAATCTCTCCCTATACTATGCGCAAGTCCCATGCACATCTGGCTAATGCCAATAATTGTCTGCATCATAATCATAGTTTTATTTTCATTTTTACCAAAATATCAACAGCTTTTAATGTTATATCCAACTTTTTCAAATATCATATCCAAACTTTTTAAATTATAAAGATCAGCATGATTCTTTACTAAGTATGGTTAACATGTAATCGCATTGGCAGAAATGAAACATAAGCATATAATAGATTGCAATCTGAATTTGTAAAAGCCAGCATGTTTCATAATAAAGTAATGACAGAATAATAGATTTCATATCATAGTCTACACGACTGTTTCGCATCACCTCAATGTTGACTCCTGACATAAAATAGCTATTTCCATACACGTCTTTCCAACCAAAGCTAGCTTTAGGAAATACCAAAATTATAAGTATGTGATGACTTTACCAAGTGACCATGACCGCGGGTGTGGCTTTTTGAAAAGATTTACACTCTGTAGAGGTATACTGTTTTACCTACAAGAAATGATCTACCTACCCCTATTGCCAGACCAATAACACACTTCCTTTGGTGTATCGGTAAGGAGATCATAACATAACCCTTATATTACCTAGACCTAACTTTACACTAGCCTAGTGATGATAAACTCTTACTATGACAGTAGAAACACATATAAAACATGATAGTCCATCCCTTTCATTTGTACAACGACTTAGGCAGTCGTGCCTGCCACAACCATTTCTCCCCAAAGCAAGCCATACACCGTTGTATTGGTATGTATTTACCCACATCTAAGTGTAGAAGCCCTTTCGAGTAACCTCCATCCAGAAGCCCGTACTACTATAGATGCCCAATGTGCAAAGCCAGTTCTAAGTAACCTAATAGATTAAGGCTATCTTATACCAGCACTTGTGGTTGTACAGTTTTTTTTGCTTGAAAAGAATACAATAGTTCGGTCCTTAATCTGACTCGAGCAAGAATCTCTCCTTACACTACATGCAAATCCAACCCTCCTGTAGCATCCTGAAACTTTTGAAACAGTAAAAATGCATGTTTAAATTTGAATATAAATACTTCTGGGTTTTCTTGATGTTATTTGTTTTATTTAGAATTTCTTGGACTTTTGTGTTGTGAGAAAATCAAACAAAATGGAAATGGAGTATAAGAAATGGAAAAAGGTAAAAACGATAAAAGTAAAAATTTGGAAAATTTACCATTGAAACCCTAGGCATGCAGATAGACCATTTTAGTCAACAAATAAAAATTTTATCAATAGGAATGAAAATTAATAATTGAAATGACAACCTCTTTGACTAACAACAGTGCACAATCAGATTTAATATAAATTCTTTAGACCTTATACCAACCTGAGAAAATTACCATTGTAACCACAATACAGTATTTACTCTTGGTAAAAATATAAAAAAATTAACATGTCATATAATACTTTTGAAAATTCAAAAACAGAAGCTTGCAAAATCTGTGAAATGGAGTGTACCACTACTACAGATTGCCTCATTCGCGACCCCCCATCACTGCCGGGTAGGTCCGAGTCGGCAGTGATAATATTATCACCGCGGTTCAAAATTCAACCGGCGGTGATATATTATCACCGCCGTTAAAACTTCAATCGGCAAGTGATAAGAATAGTATCAATTTCTCGCAGAATGGAGGTAATATCATTGCGGTTTGATAGAGAACCGGCGGTGATAAGAAGATATCACCGGTTTATATGTAAAACCGTAGTGATTTATTATTGCCGGTTCTATAGTAAAACCGGTAGTGATAAGACCATTTTCATGGCGGTTTTACTATAGAACCGCAGTGATTTCTTGTTCCCCATTATTAGTTCGATCTGAACATAAGAAACATTGTAATTTATCTCGCATGAGAACATATGAAAGCATAATTAGTTAAAAAAACAGAACATATGAAAGCATAATTAGTTAAAAAACAGAACATATGAAAGCAAATTTGTAATTTGCGGGATATGTATTAATTAAAATAACATTACAAAACATAATTTGTCCATCATTACATATTTAGTCCTAATTATAATAGTCTAATGGCGCGAAGCCCTATATCCAAAACTCGTCGTCCTCCTCCTCCTCCTCCTCCTCGTCGCCGGAGCTGCCGCTTGATGTGCGGCGATGCTCGTCCTCCTTCTCATCCGAATCCGATTCGGTCGCGGAGTTGGTCTTGCCCCAACGCCGCAGTTCCTCGCCACCATCGTCGTCGTCCTCCTCCTGTGCCCCCTCTTCCTCCTCCTCCGCCTCCACCTCCTCCTCCTCCTTCTCCTCCTCCTTCTCTAGCGACGGAGTGGGGCTTTGCCCAACACGTGCACGCTTCTTGGGGGGTGCCATTCTTGCAACAAGAGTGGATTGTGTGGGGGTTGCCATTCATGCAACAATAGTGGCATTATATAGCAATAGTTGGCGAGGAATGTGAAGCGCAACAAGAGTGGATTGTGAATGGGAAGAACAACAGTTGGCGAGGAATGTGAAGCGCAAGCGGTTGGCGCGGCAAAGGAATGGGCAAGCGCGGCGAGAGAAAGGGCATGCGCGACAGCGGGAGGTGGAACGTTGAGTATCACTTTGCCGGTTTGTATTACCAACCGGCGGTGATAATCGACTATCACTGCGGTTGATACCTATAACCGATAGTGATATATTCTCGCCGTTTAACTTACGGTACGGCGGTGATATTTAAAGTTTCTTGCCGGTTCGTATATTCAACCGGCGGTGATATGTATTTTCGCGCAACACAATTTTTGGCGTAGTATGACCTTATCGGTCTGCGGTTCTGCGCAGAACGGCGGTGATAAGGTATTTTCAGCGTAATATGACCTTATCACTGCCGGTTCTTCGCAGAGCGGCGAGTGATAAGCTATTTATATAGCAAGCTTCACCGACCGACTCATTTTCCGTACGAAGCGAAGAGAGGAGCTCTTTGCTCGGGTGTATTTTTCTGGAGAGGTCTTTGCCGAAATTTTGTGTCGATATTTTGTTTATATTTTTCATCGAATCGACATCTTCTTCGAATAAAGTAGAACAAAGAGGAGCTGTATTATCTTGGCGAGTTCTTTCTTTGAAAAATTGTATTAAAATTTTTCGAGGTTCTTGACTTGATGTATGTTATATTTGTCGTAAAATTTTACTTTACTTGAGTGCTATAGACGTTGATAATTGCTGATTGTGCGGTGTGAGCAGTTTATGTCAGTCTTGCTCAAATTAAGATCTAGCTAAATTATTGAATAAATTATAATTCATATTGTAGTGGATGTTTGAGTAATAAAATTACTAGATGGACAATTATGCATAATTGTAATTAATTTAATTAATGAAAATTTGTTATATGGATTTTTAATAGTACAGATTGCTAGATGATCAATTATAAATAGTGAGAATTGCTAGTTGAATATTTAAATAATGGGAAATGGTAGATGGATTTTGCAATAATGAAACTTGGAACATAAATAATTATTTAGAAATATATCCTTATATTCAATTATATGCTTGTTTGTTGTAGATTAATTTAATTTAATAGGTAGCGCTACATAACAAAATGAAATGAAGAAATCTTCTAAATAATTAAAAAATGCTAGATGGATATTTAAATAGTGAAAACGGTTTGATGTATTATATAGGCAAAATTGCTAGATGTATTTGTAAAACTAATCATTTACAATTATATTGTTCTTTGTAGTAAATTCATATCCATTTTAGTGATGTAGTGGATGTTTAAGTAATAAAATTGCTAGTTGGACAATTATGCATAATTGTAATTAATTTAATTAATGAAAATTTGTTATATGGATTTTTAATAGTAAAATTGCTAGATGATCAATTATAAATAGTGAGAATTGCTAGTTGAATATTTAAATAATGGGAAATGGTAGATGGATTTTGCAATGATGAAAGTTGGAACATAAATAATTATTTAGAAATATATCCTTATATTCAATTATATGCTTGTTTGTTGTAGATTAATTTAATTTAATAGGTAGTGCTACATAACAAAATGAAATGAAGAAATCTTCTAAATAATTAAAAAATGCTAGATGGATATTTAAATAGTGAAAAAGGTTTGATGTATTATATAGGCAAAATTGCTAGATGTATTTGTAAAACTAATCATTTACAATTATATTGTTATTTGCGATAAATTCATATCCATTTTAGTGATGTAGTGGATGTTTAAGTAAGAAAAATTGCTAGATGGACAATTATGCATAATTGTAATTAATTTAATTAATGAAAAATTGTTATATGGATTTTTAATTGTAAAGATTGCTAGATGATCAATTATAAATAGTGAGAATTGCTAGTTGAATATTTAAATAATGGAAAATGGTAGATGGATTTTGCAATAATGAAAGTTGGAACATAAATAATTATTTAGAAATATATCCTTATATTCAATTATAGGCTTGTTTGTTGTAGACAAATTACAATTATATTGTTATTTGCGTTATGTGCTTATAATGTGTTTATCGTTTTAATTAATTAGCAATGCATGACTACTGTAAAGAATAAATTATTTTGATATCGTTTGTTCATATACTGAAATGTAGTTTGATATAATTAACTGTAGATGGACCGAAGGTGGATGTATGACATGGACCGTCGTGGTGCAAAGTTCTTTAATGGTGTGACTTGTTTTACGAATGCGTTGCGGCACAAGTCGAGAAACTGGCGGACTATATGTGTTGTCCATGCGTTGATTGCAAAAATGAGAAGATGTTTTGTAACATAGAGTCGATACATGCACACTTGCTTGAAGGGGTTTCAAGGTGGCTATACTGTTGGGTGAAAGCGGTGAAGATGATATTGTACATGAAGGGCAACACATTGATGAAGATGATATTGAACATGAAGGGCAACACATTGATGGAGATGGCGGAGACAACGATATGACGGCGGTGGAAGATGCGTTCGTTGATACCCACGAAGATGATCTAGATCAAATCTTTGCGTGATGGGGAGGGACTTCACGAGTGAAAGGGAGTTTCAAAAGTTCCAACGTATGGTAGAGGACTCTACAACGCCATTGTACCGGGCTGCAAGGAGGAGCCTGTAAAGCGCATACCGTGCTTTCACTACTGCGCTTGAAGGCAAGCAATGGTTGGTCCGATAAGAGCTTTCTTGGTGTTATGTCTCTTGGGGACTTGCTTCCAGAGGGTAACGTGTTGCCTTCAACTACGTGCCGTGCCAAGCGGGTTATGCGCCTGTTGGGACTGGAAGTACAAAGAATACACGCATGTCCAAGCGATTGCATATTGTATCGCAATGAGTTTGCGGACATGGATGCTGTGTTGTTTGCAAAGCAAAGCGGTATAAGAACGACGCAGCGATATCGAGAACGAAGATGTCGGGGTGAGGCGTAAGAAGAGGTGTCCCCGTAAGGTGGTGTGGTATTTCCCTATAATCCCCCGTCTGAAGCGATTGTTTACGAACAAAAGGCATGCCCAATTGCTACGATGGCACGCCGAAGAGCGTAAGAAGGATGGAATGCTCATACTCCCTGCTAATTCTGTGCAATGGAGGAACATCGACAGAAAATATAAGAAGCGCTTTGCATATGATGTGAGGAATATAAGGTTCGGGTTGAGTACAGATGGGATGAATCCTTTTGGCAACATGAGTAGTCGTCACAGCACTTGGCCGGTGACTTTATGCATCTACAACCTTCCTCCTTGGCTTTGCATGAAGCGAAAGTACATTATGATGCCACTATTGATCCAAGGGCCCAGGCAACCTGGCAATGATATCGATGTGTACCTCAAACCATTGGTTGAAGATCTTCTAATATTGTGGACCGATGGTGTACAGGTATGGGATGAGTATAAAAGAGAAAACTTTATCCTACGGGCATTATTGTTTGTAACCATTAATGATTATCCTGCTCTTGGCAACCTGTCGGGCCAGACAACAAAAGGCTTCAACGGATCGTCCGATTGCTCGGATGATCTGACTAGCCGATGGTGAAGAACAATAGAAAATTGGCTTACATGCGGCATCGTAGGTTCCTCCGTAAGGATCACCCATACCGCAATAATAAGAGAGCTTTTGACGGGACAAAGGAGACTGCCTTAGCTCTGAAGAATCAAACTGGGAAACAGATATTTGACGCTGTAAAGGACCTTACAATTATTCACGGAAAGGGAGCCGGCAGTACATCTATTCCGACTTCCCGGGATAAGGCTCCTTTGTGGAAAAAGAAATCAATATTTTGGATCCTACCTTATTGGCAGCACCTGGAAGTTCGACATGCAATCGACGTCATGCACATAGAGAAGAACGTGTGTGATAGCTTGCTTGGTATCTTACTGGACATACCTGGCAAAACGAAAGATACACTTCAAGCAAGGATGGACCTCGAAGATATGGCGAGGAAGGAGTTGCATCACGAAGAAATGGATCTGAGCAAAAAGTACCTTCCATGACCTACTACACTTTGAGCAAGAAAGAGAAAATTAGCGTTTGCGAATGCTTGCACGGAATCAAAGTTCCGTCTGGTTACTCTGCTAACATAAAGAGACTAGTCTCAATGAAAGACTTAAAGTTAATTGATATGAAGTCTCACGATTGCCACGTGATGATGACAGATGCTTCCAATTGCAATTAGGGGGTTACGCCAGAGAAAGTCCGAGACCCAATTATCAAGTTGTGTTCATTCTTCAACGCGATTTCACGAAGGCCATCAATCCATTAATACTAAACAAGCTGCAGGAAGGCGTGGTTCACACTGCATGCGGGCTTGAGATGTGTTCCCTCCATCTTTTTTGATATTATGGCCCATCTCATTGTTCACGTTGTGAAAGAGATACTGAATTCTTGGTCCCGTATTTCTACATCGATGTACCCTTCGAGAGATTCATGGGGTTATAAAGAAATATGTTCAGAATCAAATCGTAGGAAGGTGCATTGCCGATGGTCGGGGAACCGAGGAGGTCATTGAGTTCTGCGTCGATTATATGGATCTCAAACCGATTGGTGTGCTGTATCTCGGCATGAGGAAGGCTACAGGAAAGGGACACTAGGCGAGAAATCGAGACGTACTAGCAATCTAGCTGCATTTACACAAGCACATTTCGCAGTTTTGGGACATCAGTTGTGGTGGCCCCATATGTCGACATGCACAAGAACGTGCTATCCAAAACAAACCAAGGGAGGTCAGAGGGTTGGCTCGCGAGAGAGCACAGAGATAATTCGGCGATTGGTTGTGTAGACACATGATGCGTCTGAGACAGATCGCACTCGGTTGAAATTGTTGGCTCAGGGACCGTCAACTACAATTCGGACATTCAAGGATCGACATAAATGGTTTTACATTTTATACAAGAGCGCAAGATAAAAAGAGCACCAATCAAAATAGCGGTATCCGTATAGATGCCTATGACAGCAATGGAAATAGGCAAACCTACTATGGATTCATAGAAGAGATTTGGGAGCTTGACTATGGTCCTTTGAAGGTCCTCTCTTTCGGTGCCAATGGGTCGACTTCCGTGGCGTGAATATCGACAAATACGGCATCACTACCGTGGACCTCAAACTCGTCGGATCTGAGAGAAGAACCATTCATACTTGCTAATTACATTACACAAATCTTCTTTATGGCGGCCGGCTAACAAGGGCGCCACGTGATTATTCAAGGAAAAAGAAGGATTGTCGGAGTTGAGAATGTTGTCGACGAGGAAGAGTACAACCAATTCGATGAGCTTCCCCCTTTTGGAGAGGACGTTGACCTAAGTACCATGGAAGACAGTGATGAAGCTACATACATACGCCGCGATCATAACGAAGGTCGAGTCGTAGCTTAGTTGTAGTAATGAAATGTATGCTTTCTTTTGTATGAACGACATGTTTATTTTCTCATATGTAACAATTAATGTAATATATGCAATAATGAAAATTGAGGTTATGCTTTCTTTTGATCAAATTGAAAGTTTTACTGCATTTGGATTTTTGTGATTTTGATCGCACATGAATTTGTTCGAATTTGTGACATTTGGTGCAATCACCGTGCAATCCAACTAAGAAAAGTTTCCAAAATTCTGAAACAAAATCATGGATGTACATCTCATCTTACCCCATCTACATATAAAATTTCATGATCAAATTTGTCCTATATTAAGAGTAATAAAAAAGACAAATTTTAACAGAATATGGGCAAAGAGCTTATCACTGCCGGCTGTACAATGGACCGGCAGTAATATTCCACTATCACTGCCGGTTGTACAATGGACCGGCAGTAGTATTCCACTATCACTGCCGGTTGTACAATGGACCGGCAGTGATATACTATCACTGCCGGTTGGTATGACCAACCGGCAGTGATATTCCACCACTATAAATAGAAACGCCGCGCCTTCCTCTCATTTACCTTAGCCCTAGCCCGCGCCCTCCTCTCACTTTTACAGCGCCGTCGCCTCTGAGCTCCCTGACGCCGCCGCGCCTCGGACCACCGCCGTCGGTTCGCGTCAGAGCTCCCCGCCGCCTCCTCGACTCGGGCCGCCGTCGCCTCGCTCGCCTCGGACCGCCGCGTCGCCTCGACTCAGGATGGTCCGCGTCTCCCACCGTCGCCTTCACCTCCCCACCGTCTCCCCGCCGTCGCCTCGACCTCCTCACCGTCTCCCCGCCGTGGTACTGCTCTTGCGATGTGCGAATGTGGTTGTGCAGATGTGAATGTGCATATGTGAATGTGCATGTCATTGTGAATGTTTCAGATATGCATGTGCAGATGCTAAGGGGCCAGTCAATTCATTTGGCTTGGGGACCTAGCATGTGGGTATGTGTTCAGTGAGAATTTGGGACTGCAATAGACAATTTGTGACAACTAATCTCAGATTTTCAGTGCCTGTTTGTTGCTCTGTGATGAACTAGGGTAAAAGTATGACCGAACATTTATCTCTCTGTTTTAGGCCTTGAGCTGTAGACTGTTATTTTTTCGAATCATATTTTACGTCAAGACTTGTTATGCTAGCTCTCGTGTTCGATGCTATTAGAGTCATCACAGTGACATTTCCACATGCTATGGAAGTCACGTGCTTGGTTAACAAGGAATTAATTCGATCTGGGTATAATTCTTGTGATAGATTCTTAATTGTGCATTTAAGGTGGTAAGAGTTCAAGGCCTAATGCATAGAATAAATTGTTAGCCGATTCGTGATTGTAGTAAAGATTCTAATCTTTACTCTAACCCTAAATCTGAGAGCACCATATTCATTTTATTGTCTTTGAGGCAGAGGTATAATTCATATTATGTATGACTTAACCATGCTTCTTGTTGTCTTGTTTATGCCATACATCTTGTTTGTGAATTATATATTCTCATATGTATGCTTAAGAGGAATAATGAACAAAGTCTTGCATGCACCATTGTATTGCTACTTGATTCAACAAAATGTCAAGCAAAATTTTCTTCTTATGCATCCGAATCCGTGATGATTCTGTTATGGCTAAGATTCTCATGTTCTACTAGTGGGATGTAAACATATAAGCATTTCTTTTCTTTTCCTTTTTTCGCAAGGAACATATTGGCATACCTTTATAATGCAATCTGGGGTTGCCTCCAAATTGTGGATGATGCATGAGGAACTTGTAGAGTTCGGTCATGAGACTACATAGGTTTTCACATTACGTCCTTGGTAGACTTGGCATTTGGCCTTCC
This sequence comes from Guadua angustifolia, assembly GCA_036346375.1. NCBI lineage: Eukaryota > Viridiplantae > Streptophyta > Magnoliopsida > Poales > Poaceae > Guadua > Guadua angustifolia. The sequence continues at coordinate 70,328,993 of CM070500.1, read as the reverse complement.
ATGTCTTGTGAGTTGTGAGCTAGTCCAAATGCTTTGAGTTAGAAACTTAGACTTGGTTCAGATTCATTATTAAACTCATATTCATGACTTATTGAAAATTGTGATGTCTAAGCATTGGGGTGGTCTTTGTCATCGGTGATCTTTACATATATGTGTTCATGGATAGCTACATGCTATGGAAGACTAACAATTATTACTAAGGTAAGGTTGTCACAAATTAGTCTATTACTCGTCCCTTGTGGCGAGGAGGGCCTTTAGGGCAACCCGACATCTGAGAACACTCAAAATAAACAAGTTGAGCTTTATGCTAGTTGCCTTGTGAATTCACATCGCACATGTCTTTGTTTTGATAATTTTGCTCTGTGGTTATTTATATTGCAGCCAAAAGTAAACTTCAATTTGGTGCTTTGTATATCTTCTTGAAAGATGTATACATGTGTTGTAAATATTTGTTTAAGTAAAGATGTATACATGTGTTGTAAATATTTGTTTTGTGCCACTAATTGTAATAGTAAGTAGTTGTAGTTCATTTAGTTAATAGTTGTGCCACTAATTGTAATAGTAAGCAGTTGTATGAAATTTCAAGATTCATTATATCTGAGAGCTACAAAAAGAAAAATTCGACAAGTTTATAGAGTTTAAACTTGCTGAATTTTCTTGTTTGTAACTCTCGATATATAATAATTTGATCTACAAAAATGTACTGTTTAAAAAAATAAGCCCTGCAAGTTCAAGAAGCATGGGTGTCACGAGGCGTCAATGAAGAAGAGGAGCGGAGGAAGCCATGAGGAGACATGCTAAGAAGAAATGGACCAAGACCAAGTTCATTGTCTTCTTAGCGTACATTTGTCCATAGGCTTCCTCGCTCCTCTTCTTCATTGATCATGGACTGCGTGTCCATGATCAATGACACCCATGCTTCTTGAACTTGCAGGGCTTATTTTTTTAAATCATTTTAGTGTGGAATATATTCTTAAGAATATATGAATTTTTTCATATTATCTTTTCATTTGAGATGTATATGTATCATGTGATTTTTTTCTAATGTATAAGTATCATTTTAAAGTTACATGTGCACATGTTTGTAGCATGAGGTCACAACATCACTTATTCCTCTAAACTCTAGCAAATTACCATCGTTTGAATTCACAAGTTTGATGTCATGTAGCAACCATAAATGAATGCAATATAATTAACCCAATAACATTTTGGATTGCTAGGAATGGCCTCGAATCGGGGACAAGTGCGAGAGGAGTTCGGCCCTCGAATGTAGAGCAGTAGGAGTGGGTAGCCCAAGTGGCTACTTGAACCTCTGAGGATATTGCTATGGAGCAACTGGCGCCCTGACCATGGACCAAATCGCGCCTACCATGGACCAAGGCGGCGCCACGACCATGGACCAAGCCGACACCCTGCTATGGGCCAAGTCGGCGCCCTTGCCATGGACCAAGCGACGCGACTAACATGGGCGAGGTAAAGTATTAGTGCGTTGTGATTACCAAAATATTGTAGGGTCATCGACTAATAACAAGATCAATTGTAGGCTCAAGCGTCGGGTGAACAAAGCCGGCAGCAGTCGTGGCCCGAGCAAGATGCCTAAGGCGTTCACAACATAGTCCAGCTCTCGGAAGTCGGGGAACCTGCTATACCCGCGTCAGCGTTGGCGCCGTACAGGACATGACTGTGGAGTACTTGCTAGGGATAACGTGCCCATCAGCTATAGATCATGGACCGGCCGCGAAGGTGATCAGTGGGTGGTTCCCGATGACCTGAAGGACTCGCTATGGGGCAAGCTAAAACACATATTCCATTTCCCCAAGGGTCGAGTTTGTTGCAAAGCGTGCACTAAGTATCATGTGCACATCTTTGGGAGAATTGGAAGACTCAATTGAATAAGAACTATGTGAAGAAGAATGTCACGCCAAATTTTAACACGTTTCCAAAGATAAGGGAATTTTGGAAGGACTTTGTGGAGTCTGAGGAATTCGAAGAAGCCCGCATAAAGTGAGTCGAAGAACAAGGCTAACGCGGATAAGAATATGTACCCTCACACACTAGGCTTTGGTGGCTACGTGAAGAAAATACTGCATGGGATAGCGCGAACAAGAGCTAACCCTCAAGGCGTTACTCTGCGACGGCGGAGTTCATCTGCACGATCAAAGCACTTGGTTGTTTGGGAGGGCTTTGTCTCGAAGATGGCAGCTTGAGCTTGAGGCGATAGAGCCCGGAGGTGTCATGAAAATATCGGATGCTCACGTGGAGTCTTCCCAAGGGCTTTTCAAGCCACAAAGGGAGAATGATGAGCCGATTGTTGTTCTGGGTAACAAGGAGCATCTGGCGCGCTCCGAGGAGTTGGTTTGGTGCCGTGGAAAGAAGGCTTCCCGGTGGACGATCGTCGTACAAGCGGTCGAAAAGACTAAGAGAAGATGAGCGCAAACATCAATACAACTTGTTGTGGCAAGAGCGCTAGATGAAGAGAGAGCGGTGGATCAAGTTGTGGAGCAAGCGATCTGAAAGCTCTCAGCTCACACCGCCACTCAATGACGACCCTCGGAACCTCGATCCACGGTGTTCTTAAGAGCGGTGCGCGTCCTAGCGATTCCGGAGAGCATCGACTCCATTTTCCGATGGATGACATCACAGAACCGACACCGTGCAAGCTGCATTTGTCGCACATGGCATTACCATCAAGGTGGCTGATGGCGGGGCTTGGCCATGTGCCTCCTCGCGAGTTACCTTGCCGCCTAATATCTGCTGGGATTCGCCGAGTCGAAGTAAACGGTGTAGTCCGACAATATCGCAAAATGGAGGTAGAGATTCTGGCGAGGGCGGAAAAAACAAACTTGGAGAAAATGTGCATGGCTTCCTCGCGTGGCGCAAGAGCTTGATTATGTTAAAGCTCGGACGATGAGGCCGACAACGGCGATGATGATGATGAGCCGCACTCTCCACACGCAGACCTGTCGCCTACGAAAAGTGCAACTCCTCCGCCGGCACCAGTTAGGACAAGTCCAACTCCTCCACTGGCACCATCCACAAAAGGACCAACTCCTCCGCCGGCACCAGCTAGGAAAAGTCCAACTCCTCCGCCGGCACCATCCAGAAAAAGTCCAACTCCTCCTCCGGCACCAGCCAGGAAAAGTCCAACTCCTCAGCCGGCACATAAGAAGAGTCGAACATCAGCACCATCTCGGAAGTCCGCATCGTCTTGTACCAAATCTCGGTCATCTGTGAAGGCGGCCTGACCTCGGAAGAAATTACGGCCGATATGGTGAAGAAGAACGCAAAGAGCAAGCGAAGGCGAGGTAACATCTCACTTCAAAAGGTACCACACCCGAGAAGACTAAAGTCGATGCTAATCTTGAGAGTTTTTCTTGAGTATGGCAAAAGCCAAAGAGACAGGCGGGCTTCAACCTTCGAAATGTGGGACTACGGCGCATCTCGTAAAGCAAAACTTGAAGATGGCTAGTCTTTGGCGTCGATGTCGCAAGCTCAAAAGATGTTGCTGAACAACGTCGTAATTCGAGCTAGGTCTAATTTGGAAGTACATTATGGGGCAACCACTGGCTCCACCAAAAGATTTAGAGAACCTAACAACAAAATTGCGGTGGCGTCCATCGATTATTACATGCAGCGGTGCCAAGAGGGTATGTGGGCGATCGATGAAATACAAAGATTCGGATTTTCACAATGGGGATGGCATGTTCAGTTAGAGTTCATTGAATTGTATATGTTGTCCGGCGGATGCTCGACGCGTCCTCGGGTCGACTGTGGACTTTGTAAGTCTCTATTTATATTATTGTATATTCTTCTACCGTTCAATCTGTATGTCTAACTTCTTTTTTACATATGTAGAATGGAATCTGATTATGTGCAAAAAATAAGGATGAAGATTTAAGATTTCTCGATCTGGGGCTTGTTAACGAGAAACTTCGTCGTGATAACCCAAAGTTTGTTGAAGACTATTTATTTAAGACTTTCTTCAAGCTGAGAAAGAAAACCTCCGTACTTGTACCCTATAACTTTAAGTACGTATTACCCTACTTCTAATATTGTTTTACTATTTTTGCGTGACACGGTGTGGGACTAATAGGCTGTGTTAACATATATGTCTAGTTATCACTGGGTCCTCCTCGTCATCGAGTTAGAAGCTAGCAGGGTTTATGTCTTGGACTCGTTGAGAAAAGAACTTCGTGAGTATGAACATAATTTTTGGAAGATGATGAACAGGTAAACTCGATCGTTGCGTTATTGCTCTAGTAATATTTTATTCTATTGTATTTAAGGTTAATTACTATTTAAAATCATTCACAGCGCATTCACACGGTATTGCAAGAAAGGTGGTCCGCATCTTCCCTCTGGGACAACTTTCAAAATAATAACAGACTTTCCATGCATGAGGCAGGACGGAAATAGTTTATCGCATACTACGTATGTACAAATTTACATTCAATTGTCACGAAGGTATCGGCTATCTTGAAGCCATGGTATATAATTACACATTCATGCCTACTTTTCTTTCATTTAACATCTATCATCATTAATTAAATTTCTCTTTTCTTCAATAACAGTGCTCCAAGTCGAGAACCAATCGATTCTTGTCGAAAGAAATTTTAGCAATTCAAGAGCATATTCTTTGGATTCATTGTGAACAGTCATCGATCCAAAGGCGAGTTCCACGACTAAAGCTTCGATCTAAAGTGAGCGAGATGTACTCACACTACATTTGTGAACAAACTATTAATTGTAAAAACTAAATATTGTGATGCTTTAATATATTTTAATTATGATCTAACGACGCTTTATATACTATATATTTGAAGGCAACATATCATGTGCATACAGCCTTCCGTGTACACATCGTGCACACCAACTAATAAAAGTCACGAAAACTCTGAAAAAATTTGTAGATGTACTTCATAGATTACTCTACCTATGTATAAAATTGCAGGTTCAAATTCAATACATATGAGGACTTATAAAAAAGAGTTTTTGTAAGACCTCATATGTATTGAATTTGAACCTGCAATTTTATACATAGGTAGAGTAATCTATGAAGTACATCTACAAATTTTTTCAGAATTCGGTTGTCACTGCCGGTTCATCAGAACCGGCAAGTGATATCTACAGATCCTTGTCGGTTCGTCGTATAAGCCGGCGAGATATACATATATCAACGCCGGATTCTAGGTTAAACCGCAGAGATAGTTGAGTATCCTTGCCGGATGCTAGTGTAAACCGGCGAGATAGTCTAATATCACTGCCGGTTGTATAATGAACCGGCAGTGATATCTATTATCACTGCCGGTTCCTCAGCCGGCAGTGATAACCCCGAGTATCACTGCCGACCAATGACTGCCGGCGCCCATAACCGGCAGTAATGGCGTGGACGAACCGGCAGTGATGACCTATTCTGTAGTAGTGTGTCAGAATTTTCATAAAATAAGAAAGAAAGATATTGACTTGAAATTTTTATAGGAGTATACTTAACCTAATTATAACCCTTAAAAAGGTTTCAAAAATATATTGTGACATTTGGATACATCAATAAATAGAAATTTGAAATGAAAATTCAGGACAATGCTCAGTGTCAGAAGTTTTATAATTTATTTGTAGGGTATTTTGGCCCCAAATTTTTACTGGAGACCAAAAGCTATGAGAATACTTAGTACAAAAATTTACAAAAAAAATTGCTTGAGATTTATGGCTGAATCGATGCCCGGGCGTTGCAACAACTTTGTTCGCTGGTAAAAAGTGGAGTAGCTCCCTCTATCTAGTGGGTCCGATCCCACTTGTCAGCCACTACTTCTGTTTTTTTCTCCTCCTTCACAGCCGTGCTCATCTCTCCCTCCGTTCTCTCGCCGCCAGGTATTGATCCAATCCGACTGCACCGTCCAAGAGCTCGGTCATTGCCATGTTTGTCCTCAGCCTTCCCACGCCATATTGCCCGCTGTAGCCTCGCACCTTACCCTAGCCATACTGCGCTGCTCCGTGCCCAAAACATCTCGCACCATCCTGCTATTCCCACACAGAACTGAGTCGAGAGCCACGCGTGCGTTCAAGTACTGCACTTCGACGCTTCAGCCAACTATAAGACCACCTAAGATGCCTTCTAGACTCCTGATACCACTTCTTCACTGCACTTACCTTTTGTGCTCAATCACGGCTCAGCGTCCATCAAAAATCGCTGTTTCTAGTAAGGCTTGAATCCAAAGACCAAAGCCTCGATCATCCGTCTCGGTAATCAATCAGCCAATTCATTTTGTGCGTAAACATTAGCAATGTCTGACAGTAGTTCCTCCCTGTTTTGGTCAATCCCTACTTGTTGGAAGATCGTCGTAGCCACTGTCTTTCTTCCCCCTCTGCAGCGCTCGGTGGAAGGCCAAACAAAGCAACCATTTCAGTTGTTCGCAAGTAAATCAAGGTGTCTAGAACCTATGGTCATTAATTTGGAACCAGTCATGCCTATCCAGCCACCTATCGCCAGGGCAGCTTGGCCACCATGGCCGCCACCACTCCACCTCGGTGGCAGCATGCTCCACTCCACCTCCGACTGAATTGGTGCTAGCTGTAGGTACGTGCAGAACCAGAGATGCTTTAACTGCTACTGATTCACTGATTCCAGCCCCCTTCACCACCGGCGAGCTTTGGAGAACCACTCCCCTGTCCTGTCTCTATGACACATGGGCCTGAGATGTAAATCTCTAGCTCTCTCACGCAGACACTACAGGAATTAATCTGAGTTATTTTTCGTCAGCCAAAAGCCGACGAAACTATAGAAAAAGCCGACGAAAATCGGCTACCGACGAAAATAAAATTATTTTCGACGGCTTACATGGCCGTCAAAATTACTAGTCGATGCATCGGAACTGCGCCCGGTGCTGATGTGGCATATGTATTTTCGTCGGCTAAGGCCGACGAAAATAATATTTTAAAGGCCGACGAAAATAGCATTTTAAATTAAAAAAATATATGAAAATACTATTTTCGTTATTTTAAATTAAAAAAAATGAAAATGCTATTTTCGTCGGCCGAGGCCGACGAAAATAGTATTTTAAAATTTTTAAAAAATATATATAAATCCCTGAAAACTTATAGAAATTCACCGCATGCATCTAACATGCTTATACAATCAGCAAGATGTGCCAGAATCCTGAGCTCCAGCTACATAGAACAGAAGTATGTCTTTTTACTTGTATTGGAAAAAAAATATTCGGAAACATTTTTTAGTGTCACTAGCATACCTGACCATAATCAGCAACAATAAGAGAGTTCCCTGGAGCTGCAACAAAAGCTTGACGGATTTTGTAGCGGTCCTTTTCAAGTGCAGGTTGATTCTGCCATGGAGGAATTTACATCGAGAGCTCGATAAATTATTTCATATCACAGCTCACAAGATAATAGAACGTAGTAAATACTACAACATCTAAAGCAACTGCCACAGAATTTACAACATTTAGAACCACAAATTCATCTTTTGGATATGACATTGAAAAATGCAACAAGGTCAGCTTATTCCTGAACTATTAAATTCACTGAAACACCAGTGCTTATTTTCGAAATTAATACTTAGTACAGCTCACTCCCTGGCTTTTAATGAATAAAACAGGACTAAATGGCACTGCGCTAGCTTGGTTTGTATATGACCTCTTCAGTGAGTATTTCATTAACTGATGAGTGCCTGAATGGTGAAGCAATTATCACATTAATTTTACTCTCAACAATTCTAGCAAGTATGCACGCTCAGGCATGCAAACAAGTGTGAACCTGGAAGATGTGCACATGCTTCCATGATTCCATCTGTAGATCAGGACATCAGTAATCAATAATCATCATAAGTTCGTAAACACACAACAATTTTGGTTAGTTTTACTAAGCTCGCCCAAATTAAGCGTATTAGACTAACAGGGAATATGCATACAAAACACAAGAAATTATTCTGTGTAACTTGATTTCTCAGTACTATTATATACCATTGAATCAAGATGATATTAGATACCAACTTCATGCTGTTCATATTTCATGAGAACTATAACTTTTGCCCTCATTTGTAATAGATGTTGCATTCACTCATAAGGGAAACAGACAGGTATACTGCATACATAATGCTTGAGGTTGAGGATTGGCAAAGAGTACTCGCATACAAGAAGCAAACACATAAGAACTAAACAGAACTAGATTTATCATGATAGTCAGAAGCAGCATAAGTAGTGATTAACTATGAAAGATGGGGTATAGGGCTGTGGGTGTGTGTGGCTATACGTAGAACCTTGATACCTCATAGCCAAGGGGGCAGGTTCAGTTAAAATCAGTATGTACTGCCTCATTGAATATGCTAATATTAGGCAACAAGCAATGACAGATAAATGCAAACATAACCATTTTGTACAGAAGTGCAAACAGTCACCAAGGGTTTTCATGCCCTACCTCTGTGTCACATGCATGAATAAAGTTTTTGTACTTTGTAGTAAGCAATTGAACAACACTTGTAGCTGACTTCACATTGTCAACAACTAGAACTTTGTCATAGATGGTAGCAAGGGCCTTCCGTGCATCTTTAGACTCCCTGGACAAGGGGACTTTAGCTGGAGAAGACTGTACCATCTTCTTGGCTGTGCATTTGTGCTTATCCCCATCATAACCATCTCCAGTCTTGTCGTCAAACTGCAGGCTCTATGAACATTTCATTTCAATATGAACATTTCATTGGCCGACGAATCAACCACGTTTTCCTGTAGTGTTATCTATGAACATTTCATTTCAATATGTTCAGCAGTTTAACCAATGTAAACGAAAACAGATGATACCAAAAATGTGTGAAAAAAAGGCACATGCAGAAATTAGATAAGGTAAGAAAAGATAGACCTATTTTACTGAAGTCACGTTAATGAAGAGGCTTTGGTTTGGGGAACAAGACATTTCACAAAAGAGATTCAAGAAATTCCTCAAGCAAGCTGGGCATCCAACAAGAAATGGAATAGCCTGCAAAACCGTTGAAGTCACAAGTTACAACTGAGTGAACTTTTCTTTGATTGAACAGAGACAGTTAGAATACAGATCACCAAGGAGATGCTAGATCATTTGACATACGAAAAATAATCAAATTTTTTAACCAAGAAAGATTTCAAAATATATATATATATATATCGAGTTGCCATAATAGAATGGTGAAAGAATATGGTTGTTGAGAGTATGATGGAAATGAAACGCTAATTTACATGCAATGGGATATAAAGAGCTCAGCATGTAACCACTTAATTGTAGTACAACTTGCTAGGAAGTACAGAGGGAATAACACAACAAAGACCAACAAGAACAGATTATTAACAATTAGAATAAGGGATTTGTTGGTAGAGGCTCTAATTGCTGCTAGATACAAGTCAAACTAGATCATGCTCCCAGAATTGGTCTACTTTTTTAAATATATTCTTGATCACGCCCAGGTTACATCAGTGATCAGTACAATAGGAATACAATGGTAAAATTATTTTGCCGAAGAGTAAGTACGATCAATTTGGCTGTATAACACAACTTCCCTAGTGATCATTTGATCTCTCAAATAAGGATGTGATGCTACCACATTGATATGCTAGTTCTAGTACATAGTCATGCATGATTTATGCAAAAGATAAGATGGGCAAACTATTATGCTTCTGTATAAAAACAACATTGGAGGGTGAGGAACAGGAAATGTCTCTCCTGCTAGGTTATATTTCAAACTGAATAGCAACCAGGCTGTATTGTCACCTTGATGACTTTTGTTGCGTTCACACGTTCAAGACCTTCCCATCACTTCGATGAGCACAAATGCCATACATGGAACAGTACCCTTCTGCAGATACTACCCTAAGGAAGCAAACACAACAAGATGAGCACCAGGGGCTCCATGAAAATACAGAATACCACATTAAGCACATCAAATATAGTAGCCTATTCCAAGGCCTATCGAGTGTATCATAGGTAATGTAACAAATGTTACTCTTAGTTGAACACATGTCACTTTGACAAATTACCTTGAAGTACCATTGGATTGTTGTGCGCTTGTGGGAGGCACAAGAAAAACTATCTGCATCATTGCGGAAAAAAAGGTTATAACACTATGGACAAAGCATGTTAATTAGACAAGCACAATGTCTGATTGCGGGGAGTTTGGACAAAAGTGGCATTCAACCAGTTGTTCCTGAACCGAAGGATTTCACTATGGTGCTTACTCTTGCACCAAAGCTTCTTGAGGCGATCTTCTTTCCTGGAACATGGAAAGGGTTCGAAACAACATCTACATATGCAGCATGGAACTTCCTGAAAAACTGAAAATGGAAATTACATGAGCTGCTGGTCTTTTTTCAAACACATAGCAGACCAAGCATGAGCGACAAATCATATGTAACCGAGATAGTTGCAATATCTTATTTGGTGAATGTAGGCCTTATGTCAAAGAACTTTCTTCTTTAGAAAGCGAACATGTATCATCTGGAACTCTAAGATATTCAAATGCTAGGCCGAGAAAAACTACACTTTCCAATTGAATGGTATAAATAAGCATAAGCAATTGAGCATTCAAGAGACACTGACTCTGATGTATTCTTATGCAAAAATCTCGGTGTTTGCTTTTTACAATATGATGCAATAAGTGATATAATCTTAGATACTCATCTTTACAAGCTTTATTTTAAAGTGGCACAATTAGACAGTTTAAGAGCTTACATTTAGACATCTGCATCTTTGACATCAAGATCGGTTGTGACCATGATAAATTTGACCTTTGTGTTTGTCAAATAGCCATACTGCAGATAATAAATAGTCATAGCTTATCAATTTGTTAGATAGCAAAATATCAAGAAATGCGAGGAAGTGCTTCCATGAAACAATATCGTTGGCAATGAGGAGCATATTAAAATCAACCAGCGCCTCTTAGGATCGGTTTGTATAACTATAGGATTCTTCCGAGTTAAGAAAACCATATCATCTTGCTAGACATAACATCTCCTTTACGTAACTTCGGATATTCTCATGCATACTACATTATGAAAGAATTGAGGTAAAAGAAGCGTATAAAGGGAAGTAAGTGATTTTTGAAACTTCAACAACAAGCTGGAGGCGACGGCGATAAAGGAAAATTAGGAAATATCCAAAAACTTGGAAAGAGACTTACACTTTGTAGTTCTCGTTGGATATAGAAGGCCCAAAAATGTCTCATTAGGTGTAGGCGCACTCCTTTTAGGATTGTTTCTTGCCAAAGAGAATGAAGCATAAAGAAAAGTAAGAAAACAAATTCTAGGGGTGCCTTAGACCGTGAATGATCTTTGGGTCAACACTTGCAAAGAAACTTTGATGGCTCAATCTACACGGCGATCAAAGACGCATATGAATTATGTTAACTACACTTATCGACTATGCTCATCTCGAACCCCTATAGCTCTATCATGTCAAAAGCCTTGCAAAGCAAGAGTGTGAAAGGTAGCTGCAAGTTTTGTACTCATATGCCATGGACTTTGAAGCTGCCTCCTTTTCCCCAAGGTAAATTCACTTGTCTTGTAACATTTTAATCCATCTATTAAGACAATTACAAAACTAGATTTCGATTCCCCTAAACTAGTGGTCGTGACTCATGATGCGGCTTCTCCTATTCCCTTGAACCAGTGAACGGAAGATGAGAAGGATTCAAGCTATTTGCGGTGCATTTGACAGGGGAAACATATAGATCTGGATCACGATGGGTGGTAAAGCGCCTACCTCGCTCGTCGACAACGTCGAGGGAGCAGTGGACGACGTGATGGAGCTTGAGGGCGTCGTCTACCTCCGTGAAGCTCTGCAGGTAGAGCGGGTTGTTCTGTAGAGGCACAGGAGGAGAAGAAAAATCAAAGCTTTAAGTCTCACCGGGCGGCGTGGCGGCGGCGAGTCGAGGCGGCGATCGCGTTGGGTTGGGGCAACAGCGGCGTCGCGTGGGCGGGGTGGCGGCAGGCGGCGCAGGAGATGTCTTGTGAGTGAGGTTTTTGGTGAATCTGGGTTTTAGGTCTCCAAAGTTTTCGGCGGCTCTCATGGCGGCAATTCACGTAATATTTTCGACGGCCTTCCCAAAAGCCGGCAATTTAATTAATATTTTTGCGGTTTAATTGGTAAGCGAAATTAAAACGTATTTTTGACTGGCTAAATATGGGCCGACGAAATTACACTGGTATTTTCGACGGCTTGATTTGGCCGACGAATTTATAATCATATTTTCGACGGCTTCTTTGAGGCCGACGAAATTAGTTTTGGCCGACGAATCAACCACGTTTTCCTGTAGTGAGAGACTGCAGTTTGGTCCCACGAGTCAATCTCGTGAGTCACTGCCTGAACAGGCTTGACTATCAGCACCTCAGCCTAAGTTTAACTGGAAAAGGAAAGTGTGTTCCTTGCTCGAAAGCGTACTTTCCTATTTCGGCATATTTTCTAATTTTTAGCATTTTATTAAACCTTGCAGTAAAAGCAAATGGTATCGGGTGCAGGTTCAGCCTTTTGCTTATGAAGCTTAGACTTGTTGCTCGAGATCTCATCTTGAGACTAACTCGCACTCTTATCCCATGACTACTAGTCTTAGAGAACTTCTTCTTCTTGAACTTAGTAGTCTTTTGAACCATCATCACATGATTAGAGCTTTTCTTAATGCTCTCCTCGGTGACTTGAGTATACCATGCAGATCGGTCAAGCTCTTCTCCATGCCATTCATATGAAAGTTCAAAATGAATGGCTTGCAGCTTTGTGGGAGCAATTGGAGAACCAGATCAGTGGCTAACTCTTGACCAAGGGGAAAACAAAGTTTTCCCAAGCTCTCAATATAACCAATTATTTTGATCACATGAGGGCTGACCGGACTCCCTTCAGCTAACCTGCACGCAAACAAGGACTTCGTGGTATTGTACCTCTCAGTCCTGGCTTGGTTCTTAAACATGCATTTCAAACCCACAATCATATTATAGGTATCCACATCCTCATATTGCTTCTGAAACTCGGAGTTCATGGTGACAAGCATGAGACAGCTAACATCAACAGCGTTAGTGCAATGCTTTTCATACTCATTCTTTTCAGCTCAAGTGGCATTCTCAGCAGGTTCAATAGGGTAGGGTTTCTCCAGAACATATTCCTTATTTTCTTGTTTGAGAACAATTCTTAGATTGCGATACTAGTCAATAAAGTTTGTTCCATTCAATTTATCTTTTTCAATAATCGAACGCAAGCTAAATCTGGGTGCGGAGGGAGTAGTAGGTGCCATTTAATCACTACAACATTAATATGCAATAGATAAGTACTATGTTTATGTATGATCTTCTACTAAATATTTTAATAAAAGATATTCCCACTATATGAAACAATGTTCCCTCTAACAACATATAGTGAGTCAAGATCCAAATTTCATTAAGTCTTAGTGAGATTTGGCATCATTGCTAGAAACCTAATGTCATTCGGTAAGCAACACCTTGCTAATTACATCTCATGTAATTCTTGCTGGTTGAATGACATCTCATGTCATTGACTCAACACCATGCCCCTAGGCTCAAAACCATTTTGATGGCCTAGTCAAGTTGAACTAATGTTCGCATGTACATGTCCGACACGTACTCTTCCATGTCAAGATAGATAACCGCACTTTGCTTTGCCAAACACACTAGTCAACGATCAAGACTCGATAGTTGCAACAATTTGGAAGGGCATCAAATTAACTTAATTTTCTTTTAGGGATACTACTCTAACATGATCGAATTATCTATTATAATCGCATGTAAAGCAGTATGGTGGACGGGACAGTATTTGTTTCCCCCCACGACTTCGGCCTTTGCTGTCACCTAGGTTGCACATTTTGCCCCTTTCGACAGTAGCTACGGTGGAGTCGCCCTTGCGCTTCTCCCCACAGTTCTTGTTCCTCTTTGCCCCTTGCTTGGACGACTCAGGCTTGTCGCTGCCAGGCTTTGGGTTGTCGAGGTGGTCTCGGGCTTTGCACGGATGGTGTACTTATCTGTCAGCTCGAAGAGCTCCTTGGTGGTTCTTATCTTCTAGGTGGCGAGCTTCCCCTTCAGATCTCCATCCTTAACCCTGTTCTCAAAGGCAACAATCACTGCCACATCTGAGATGTCAAGGATCAGGTTTCGTTTGTCATTGAACCGTCGAATAAAGCTACGCAGCGACTCTCCTGGCTTCTGCACCAACTAATGCGAATCACTGTGTGTTCTAGGGTGTTCATACGTGCCTTAGAAATTGGCGATGAATTGGGCCCGCAACTCAGCTCATGATGATATCGACTGAGGTGGGAGGTTGAGTAGCCAAGACCTTGCTGCCCCATCAAGAGTGGTGAGCAGATAGTTGACCATCACCTTCTCGTTGCCTCCGGCTGCTCTCATGACCATAGTGTAGATCTGTAGCCATTCAACGGGGTTAATTTTCCCCAAGTACTTCTCAACTGGGCCAGGTTTGAACTTATCCAGCCATCTGACCACACGCAGTGCTGGGGTGAATGCCTTGCACCCCTCATCGATGTCCTCCGGGGTCATCTAGCATCGTCCTCGATTCATATCCTACCAAAGAGGGAACCTGTGTCGCAGCGACGATCGGCTTCTCAAGGGCGAAGATTCGCCCCGGCATGCATGTTGCACCAGGGATCAACCTCTTGAGGACGTAGACTCGTTATCTCGCCTCTCGCGGTCTTCGCGCTCCCGTTCTTCTCTTTGATCTCATAGAATATCTCACAGATCTCAACGATTGTGTGGGATTCGATCTCGGAGATCTCCAAGGTAGCCCTGGTGGGGGTTGGAATGGATCGTTCTGGAAATATGATGGCCAAAGTTGGCCACCGCGGACCTGGCTGCTCGGTGACTATCAAAGGACGGTCCCAACAGATGGCTTTGGGAGCCTTATCAGCTTGTCTACCCGAACTTCGAGTTGGCTGCTCAAGCAGTCTGGGCTTGTGCTGCATCGAGTAGCATCTTGATCTGGTCGAACACCGACGTCATAGGACTTGCCGGGTCCAACGGTGGAAAAGATTTCAACAGCATATGAGCACACTGGATATTGGCTTCTGGAGTACTGAAGATGTCGCTATGGTGGCTTGGATGGGATGTTGTTTCTAAGATGTGGCCGGGCCTACCATCACGGTCACGCTGCCAGAGAGTTTGCTGTCCCTGAAGACATGGCACATGCGGATGAGGTGTCGTTGGATTATCAAGGTTGAGATGTTTTGACAATCTGGCCGCGATCCCTGCAACGGCTACGGCGGTTGGGTCACGGTGTTGGTCCACCGTGCTAGGAGCGACGTCATCCACGGTTGCATGAGCTACGGTGGCTGTTGCCCCATGATCTTGAGGTGTGCCATGCGGGACATAGCGCTCCTGGCTGCCCGTGGCTTCTGCTCCTGGGTCCCGCTCTTGGGAACTTCTGGCAGTAGTGCTTTTGTTAGCCCTAGCCATGAACACGTGACGATTTGTACGACTGTTGCACTACTGCTGAATTCACCATTACTGCTGTCGTTGTCACTCTCCGTGTCAACGCACTTGAGAACACTGGGCTCGAAAGGGTCAAACTCTATGAAGCACACTTCTCGGCTTGGGTCCCCAGAACAAGACTCGATGAAACCAATGTGCTCAAGATCTCCAATCGACCCCCATCGGTGCAGCATGGTTCTCGACGGAGCCTGATGGGTGTCGGGAATTCTGGCGTGGACGCGCATCTAAAACATGCTTGATCTGCAAAAATAGCTGAAGGCCCCTACCTGGCACGCCAATTGTCGAAGGTTAGTAATCGACAACACACTTATATTTGGGTACCTTCGAAGGATGCAGGATCAGACACGCAATCGGGGGCACACGATGTAGACAGGTTTGGGTCTCTAGATCGAGTAATACCCTACTCCTGTGTCAGCGATGGATGAGATCAATGAGCAGATTACAAGCAGGGGAACTAGTCTGGATTACAAGGAAGAATATGAATATGGGGGGTGGCTAGACTATGGCTATTGGATGCCCGTGCGGAGATCTTCCTGTGCGTTTGGCTCTGGATGGCGATGGCTTGAAGCTTGTACTCTAAGTTGGCTTGTTGCGGCTTGTTGCGAGTTGTTCTGAGCGACATCCTCCCTGGTCCTTATATAGTGGGTTGGAGTACCGAATCATAGTCGATGAGGAGTCCTGTTGCCGTTATAATCCCCGTATCGCACCTGAATTTCCATAGCTGTTGGACGTATTCAAGTGGGTTTCCTTGCATCGGGAATACGATCGAGTCCTGCCTTATGCAGGGATATCTCTTCTCCGTATATCTTATCCCGTTGAGCTGGGCTCGAAATATCCAGAGTTTACAAATGCTAGTAGAGATATACCTGATATGGCCCTTGACTTTATGGCATAGGCCCATATCCCATATCTGGATATTCGACAAATATCATAAGGGTAGAGTAGTGATACGTGTCATAACTGTGCTACTCCCCTTTCCGCAATGTCGACCTCAAAGTACCTAAAACATTAAACAAACAAGCGTAAGTCTAAGACTTAGCAAACTACATCATATAACTATATCAATATATGAAAACAACCATTGAGTAAACTTCATCATGTCATATTAACCATACATAAAAGAGAGTTCATCAATTAAATCACATCTTTCTCTTTATTCATGCAATGCACCATAGTTTATGCTCATATGCACCTTTCATAGCTTATATCGGTATAGCTAAATGCACACCCGCTGACATCACACTCTCATTTCCTTCCACTCCGTGAAGGGATCTATGAAGTAGATTTTATTCCTATCCATTCCGTGGAGAGACCTACAGTTGTAAGTCTTTTTATGCCCACCACAAGTGGGTCACAGAGGCCCACACGGGTCACCTCTTCCATCATGAATACACATATACAAATGATATGAGTTATAACATGTTCCATTCTCCTCATCATTAACAAATTCAACACATATCATAAGCAAAAACAATGGCAATAATTGATATCATTCGTGTAAGACAATAAGGTGTCAATTATCAAGTTAAACATTATTTCATAACAATCGATCACCATTACATGTTGTACTTGCCTCTTTACCTACAAGGAAAAGAGTAGTGTGAGGTTGAGACCACTCTCGAAATTACTTCTTCTACAATAAACATATTTATCCATCTCGAAATCATGCACTAGCAGTATAAACATCTGCCATAACATTAACGCACCTACACATAACCCATTTTCATCCTTCACACTCATTGGGCAACTCACCCCTTTGTTGTTCTGGTGATCGGAAGTCCATAACTCTTAACCCAAGAGCCCAAACATTGAAAATCATATACTTTATGAAAATTACAGATTATTACCCATAATTTTCTAGTTATCCATATTTTTTAATTAATTCATGTAATCCCTCGCTTTTAGCACAGAAAACCGATGTGTCATCACACAGGATAGTAAACTTCACAATTTCATAACTATTTTTATACAACTCCAAAAATAACAAATAATAACATTTATGAAATCTACACAAAATTATCTAGCTTTATCTAGTTGTAGAGATAATTTAATTCAACCATTAAATACCCCTAATCTGCAGAATACCAAGACTGATTCCAGCAGCGATCAGATTCTAGACAGCAAGCTTCAACGGGTCATAACTTTTAAACTGCTAAACCAAATTTTACGTTCTTATACTCCAATAAAACTTTAGACAAAGATTTACATTTTTTGCAACTACCAAACCCTTTGAAACTAGCCAAAGATACCCCAAAACTTGACATAAACATTGAATCCAGAACTGTCAAAATTTCGAACTGACACAAAAACAACCTAATCACAGCACTAATACAGGAAAACTACCATGGCACCACCCAAACACATAACTAATACCACCAAAATCAACCTAAAGTTATACCTTCAACACAAGAATCGTTGGATCAACTACGTCGGTGATTCCCTCCTCTCGGATCACATGTTCTTCACCCCTTCGCACCACCTGAATTGTTGCCCAAGATCGTTCAAACCCGCTCCACCTCCAGGGCAGCAATGGAAGCAACTCGAGAGGTGTAGGTAGGGATGAAAACAGATCAGATAATTTTTGACCGATTTGGATAATTTTTAGATACGGATTCTGTTGGATCTGATATTTGTCGGATAGTATCAAATCGAATACGGATACGGATTTTTTCTATCGGATACATGTATGATCAAGAATAATTGACTAGAATGGGTGAATAGGAGGTTTAAAATTCTTCGGTTCTAATTGCAATAAATAAATAATCTAAGCAAGCATTATAATTTGACAATTAAAGCCTAAATTCTCAAGGTTTCACTGAGTACACCGACAATCCAAGTTTAAACAAGATTACACTCCTAAGCACAAGATCAATATACTAAACAAGCTAGAAATGCAAATTTCACAATTGAATACAAGAAATCAAATCACAAGAGAGAATAGGCACGAAATTTATCTCGTAGTCTCAGAGGCTTGCTGATCTCTCCTAATCCATGTTGAGATAGTTTGACCAACTCAAACTATATCCTTTGTGCAAATTGTGCCTCCTTCGAGCATTGTGGTAGCTCTTTTCCGTTTCGGGTAGACGAGCTCTGGCCTTGACAACCAACCGGACTTGCCTCTGAGACATCTAGGAGGTGGTAACCTCCAAGAGTAATAAGTCTGGATGCTTGTTTGAGGTCGAATCAAGTGTCTAAAGGCTCAAACTTTAAATGCACACTTGAATGCTCCTAACTCTTTCAAAATAAGAATTTAATACACAAGAGTGAGTTGTAGACATGCTAGAGCTCAAATATAATCAATGAGGTCCAAGAGTTGCACTAGTATACAGGTGTAGGAGTATTTATAGCCCCCACCCACTATTCCAACCGTTGGAGCAAAATCATATAAAAAATTAGCATTTTCGGTTCTACCGGACCCATGTCAAATGGTCGATTGGTGCATTAAATGAACTTGCCAGTGGGTGTTGCCACTAAGGACTGGTGCTACCGCCCAATTGGGGTCGGTACGTAGCACTAGGTCCTTTTTTCTTTTTCCTTGACCAAAAACACACACTCTATAAAAAATGTACCGAACATTAGGCTAGTGCTACCGCTCGACCGGTAGCACCAGGCCTACATGGCCGGTAGCATCGGTATGAGAAATTAAGCCAAGTGCCCTCTCTAGAATTTACACACTAGGTCTGGGGTCAGTGCTACCGCTCGACCGATAACACCACACCAGCATAGCTGATAGCACCGACCTCACTGAGTTTTTCTGAATTTTCAATTTAAACTCAGGACAAGGTTTCTATGAATACAGGTATGCACGATTTGAGCCTTTAAACTTTGATCAACATCAAACTACTAGCCAAGAACCCTCTTGTCGGGGATTGGATATTCTCGGCAGGCGACCATTGTGTCCCGGTGGCCTCCGAGCATGCCCATGCTCGGACGTCGTCCCCAAGAAAGATCTTCGGGCCGCTCGACCTCCGGGCCGACCCCCGTCCTCCGTCGAGCTCGCCCCCGAGCATGCCTGCTCGGGAGTCCGCGACCAGACGACCTGGTCTGCCGATGGGACCTCGGGCTTCGCCCAAAAGCCGGGCGCAGTCCACGAAGACGATGTGGCATTAATTACGCGGTGGCTCGAAGGACTGAACGCCCACGATCTGCACGCCCGCGAGCCTGGCGGGAAACAAGGGAACAGCTCCACCCACGTCCGGAACAGTGGCGCACCCCTCTGTAATAAATGTTATGTCGCTTGTAACCCCCTATAAATACCTTCTCGCACGAAGGGTTTAGGGTTGGACTTCATTCCCTATTTTTCTCATACATAGAGCTCGTTGCTGGTGGTCTGGAAGATAGTCCTTAGAATCTCCCAGGGCGCCCCGAGCAAGCATATTGTAATACATCTTCAAGAAGTTAGTGCCACCACTGAACGTAGGGTTATTATCTCCCCTGCGAGAGGCCCGAACCAGTCAAAAAGCCTCCCACATTACATTTGTGATTGTCCCGACCACCTCGATCCGTAGCTCGGCAGGACCTCAGACAATACACCCCCCGCGGAAAAGGGGCCTTAGGTTGATACCTCATTCAACAAGTAAGCTCGGCGGGGGACCGATTCCCGAATTGTCGACAGCTGGCGCCGTCCGTGGGGATCGACTGAGTCCTTTCGCGGGGAATCCTTGAGGATGCCGAATTCTCAGGACAATCAAGACCTCTGCGTCTTCGACGACGTGGAGGATGACGACGCATACTACGCCAGCGATGGCGTGGCTGGTGTGGCTGATCCGGAAGGCCACACCGAGTCCGGGAGTCTTTCCCCGGCTGCTGCAGCGCGAGAGCATTTCCTCCGCTCGCGGCATGATACCCTCGTTAGCGAGGAGGAATCTGGCGGCCTCCGCGATGGTCTTGGCGTCCCTGACCGTCCCGAGTGCAGCCGGAGGACTGTGACGCATGGTGATGCCTCGACGTCACCCTCGCGGTCCTGGTGCACCCGCAGCGTCAATATGGCGGGAAGGGAAGAGATTCACGAGGTCCAGTCTCCAGAGACTTCTCGTCGACACCAGCGTGACGCTGATGAAAACCGCCCGAAGTTGTCCCCGGGAAAGACCCTGACGACCGTCCACCGCTAAGCTAGTGGGAAGGCGGACGCCAGGACTGGAGACTTGGCTCGTGAAGATCCCAGCCAGTATCGCTCCCTGGAGCATGTGCGCGACCGCCTCCCGAGGTCGCCCCCCGCCGCTCCCCAGAGCGCCGAGCAGCTGTGAGCCATGGCGACGGTCGTGCATAGCCTCCAAAATTTTTCCGACCAGGCGGACCTGGCAGCCATGGGAGCGGTCGTAGCTAAAAATCTGGAAAAGCTCGCCGCCAACATAGGGCTCCCAGGGCCCCCTGGCGGAGAAAAGCCCCGGAGTGTTTCCCGGGACCATAAGCACTACTCCCCTGTTCACTCCCGTCATAGCGCCTCCCGAAGTCCTGCTCGGGAAGGCCGCGGGAAGCAAGAGCGGTACTGTGAGGACGTTCAGAGCGGTTCCCGGACAGCCTCGCAGGCTCGGGGGCACGCCCCGTCCGCTTACGAACTTACCGAGTGTTCCACCTCGGGGCTACCTTCGCCGCGCCAGCATGGAGAAGTATTCTCTCGTCTCACCCCGCGCGTGAAGGACCGTCTGGGCGCCAACCGCCACGGTCGCCATGCTCGGAGGGGTCGCCATGACGGCCCAACGTTCGAAAGCCGAGCCTTTTCGGCGTCCCTCCGCGATGTCTCGTGGCCGAGCAAGTTCAAGCCCGGCCATATCGAGCGGTTTAACGGAACTCAGAATCCAAACGAGTTCCTCTCAATCTACTCCACCGCCATTCTGGCGGCCGGAGGGGACGAGGGAGTCATGGCCAACTACCTCCCCATGGTCCTCGACGGCTCTGCCAGGACGTGGCTTTTCAATCAGAAGGAGGGGTCGATCCGCTCGTGGGGGCAGCTCTGCGAGGCCCTCCGAGCAAATTTCCAGAGCTGCTACACCCGCCCGGGCAACGTGCGCGACCTTGAGCGGCTGATCCAGACGGAAAAGGAGTCCTTGCGGGACTTCGTCCAAAGGTTTATCAAGGTAAGGAACTCCATTCCAAGCATCTCGGATGAGGCGGTTGTCCGGGCCTTCAAGTTCGGGGTCCGCGACGTTCGCTTCACGCAAGACTTGGAGATACAACCCGACCTCTCGGCCAACGAGCTGTTCCGTATGGCCGACCGTTATGTGAATGCCGACGAAGCCGTACAATGGAAGAAGATGCTGGATGAAGGCAAGCTGTCGCCTCAACCGGGCCTGGAGGGCTCCTCGAGCAAAAAGCTCTCGAGCTCTGTCGAGAAGAAAATCAAGAAGAAGAAGAGGTCGCATGCGCCGGGCATGGTGGCCGCCGTCGAGCGTTGCCCGCCGCGGGCTCCGCCAGCTCGGCAACCTGAGGGCGGGCGAGGTCGGCCACGCCCGCGACGCAACGACCAAGGTAGTAACGACCAAGGTCGCGACAACCGGGGCCACGGCAGCCAAGGTCACGAAGAAAGGAGTGCCCCTTCGGGCGACCGCTACTGCCCGTTCCATCAGGCGGTCGGCCACGACCTTCGCAACTGTCGGACCTGGGCATACCGCCTGGAGAAGTTCTACAAAGGCGAAGGCCCCATGCCCACTCTCCTGGGAAAAGGAGAGAGCGGCAAGGGCAAGGGTCCCGCGGATAACGACTACGACGACATGGGTTACCAGGAGCCCCACAACCACATAGCCGTCATATTCGGGGGCTCCTCGGCGTACAAATCCCGCAGGGACCTGAAGGAGGTGGTGCAAGAGGTTTGCCATATCGCTCAAGGCAAGCCACCCGTGCAGCAGCTCAGGTGGTCCGAGCTGTCCATCACTTTCTCCAAGGGTGATTGTCCCCTTGGAACAACCAAGCCACAAAAGCTCCCGTTGGTCGTGAGCCCGATCATCAGCAATGCCAAAGTAGGCCGGGTTCTCATCGACGGTGGGAGCTCCTTGGATCTCATATCTTCTACGGTCCTGGATGAGATGCAGGTTCCTCGGTCCAAGATCAAGACCATAGCCGTCTCGTTCTTCGGGATCGTCCGGGCATCTCGATCAAGCCTCTTGGACAGATACTCGAGCTCGTTACTTTCCTCCAGAAGAGCGCGGACGTGTTTGCCTGGGAACTGTCCGACATGCCCGAAGTCCCAAGGGAAGTAATTGAGCACAGGCTAGCTGTTCAACCAGATAAAAAACCTATGCGCCAGAAGCTCAGGCGTTTTTCCCCGGAGAAGCAGGCGATCATCCGGGATGAACTCGACAAGCTCCTTAAGGCCGGCTTCGTCAGGGAAGTTGAGCATTTGGAGTGGCTGGCGAATCCGGTCATTGTCAAGAAAAAGGGTGGCAAGTGGCGCATGTGTGTCGACCACACTGGCCTGAACGCCGCCTGCCCGAAGGACAACTTTCCGCTGCCGCGCATTGACCAGCTGGTCGACGCGACGGCAGAGTCCCAGGTGATGAGCTTCTTGGATGCCTATTCGGGCTATCACCAGATCAGCTTATCCCCCGGGGACGAAGAGAAGACCTCCTTCATCACGCCATTCGGCACGTTCTGCTACACGACCATGTCTTTCGGTCTGCGGAATGCGTAGCGACTTTTCGCTTGATCACGAAGACCTTCGGGACGGATAGGTCGGAACCTGGAAGTATATGTAGATGATATTGTGGTTAAGAGTAAGCTCGCCTCGGGTCATGTATCCGACCTCGAGGAGACATTTTGTAATCTCAATAGAGACCGACTAAAGCTTAATCCTGAGAAATGTGTCTTCGGGGTGAAAGCAGGCAAACTGCTCGGCTATCTCATCGGGCCGCAAGGCATCGGTCCCAACCCGGAGAAAATTGAATCCATTGAAAGGATGCGGCCTTCGAGCTTTGTAAAGGAGGTCCAGGCCTTGATCGAACGCATGGCGGCCCTTAGTCGCTTCATTTCCCGGTCGGGCGAGCACGGTTTGCCCTTTTTCAAGGCGCTCCGCAGGCACGAGGGCTTCGCCTGGACAGAAGAAGCTAACCACTCCTTCGAGGAGCTGAAGCGGTACCTATCCAGCCCTCCGATCTTGGCCATGCCGAGGTCGGGAAAGCCGCTCTTGCTATACTGTCGGGACCCGAATTCGCAACCCGAAAACCCTTTGTGTTTTCAGCACTAGTCCCAGGATCAGTCGCTAGTGCCCACAGTTAACAAAGATGAATATCACAATCATACACAACGGAATAATAAATAAAGAATTCATCTTTTAGCATAACATGTTGAACAACCTTAAGGTCAACTTACAATTGTGAAGCCTAGATGGCTTCAACTCAGAGTAACACGAACAGCAGCGGAACGAAGAACGTCGGTGAATCCCATCAAAATACCACAGGCATTTGACAAGGTTCAACTCCTAGATATTCGCCTTCTTGCAGAACTTCTCCTTCTTGAAGATAAAGGACTCTCCTCAAGCTGGTGATGTTTTGTTATAGCAAGGGTGAGTACACAACCGTACTCAACAAGTCGTGCACGTAATCGTTCTATTACTATATGCATGGCTTATTCCAAGGAATGGCTGAATGGTTCTTTTGCAATAAAAAAGCATTTCCAAATGAATATCATAAATAGATTGAAAGCGATAAAACAAGTAATATCCATAATAAATTTCAGTAATCATTCTCAAGTAAAGCATTTCTCTTCCTTAACCAATTTCCATATCACATTGTCCACATTCCCAACCTCATTTTATCAAAATCTAACCCTTGACTATAATCCCGAGCATTGTCGATCTGCGGACACGGCTATTCGAATAGTTTTTACACTCTGCAGAGGTTGTACACTTTACCCACAAGATACAATCAACTCACCACGTCAGTCGTGAATCGCCATACAAGAGTATGCGAATGAGCGATCATAACAAAGCCTTTCAGAAACTTCTAGCTCAACCTAGGAACCTCTCCGTGTTGCCTTCACTATCACTTCCCTCACACTGAGCCGAAGTATAGGACCGACGAACACCGTTGGATGGGTACCAAGCAGCAAAGACAGTGCGCTCCCCATCTGATCACCCCTCGGGTCGCCACCCGAGTATCAAAGGTGAGATATCAGAATCCTACTAAACTAGGTCTGTCCCATACCAGACATGTGGTTGTACGAGTGACTCAATTCAAAGGCTTGCAAGGTGAAGTCCTTAGGGTGACCAAGGCAAGACTACCCCGAATAATTCACCAACAATACCATCACATAATTTACCAACAATACCATCACATAATTTACCAACAACACCGCCAAATACCAAAGTGACATATCCGATGCCACTCTTGCCACTTGCCTCGGTCTAAAACATTTTACCACCCCAGTTGATTATTGTGCAACACAATGCTAACAACAACTCAACATCCATGCAGAACCACACTGGTTCCACATATCAACATCATCGTGTGGCAACACGTCACACCATTTCACAAACACATTTCATAATCCATTAATCAGTATTATCCTTTTATTTTCAAAAGACATGAGTTGCGTGGCATGTTTAAGCAATTATACATGGTCTAACCAACCCACGTTGGCAAGTAATAACAACCAACTAATAATCAACCATCTTAGGGTGACAAATGAATTATGGCATACAAATAATCATGGCAAGGTGATATTAGCAATTGGATTGAATAACTAATCCCAAATTAATTTAAATCATTTTATTCTTGAACTAGCATGCAATAATTTGAATCAAAGTAAATTTGTAAAACTGGGGGCAATATGATCAAAGCACAACTTGCCTGGCACTTGCTATAAATTGCTCTTTACTCTTTTTAATTGATCTTCGATTTCCTCAACCTTTGGCTCTTCAATCGAATGCTTCGACTTCCTCGTCCTTCCGCTACTTCGGGTAACTTCTGGACGACACGTCTAGTCGACAAAGAAGCACAAATACAACAAATCTCAAAAGGCAATTCAAATAAACTCCAAATTAAGATTAGATTGGTACTGAACGAAAGTGATTGAATTTAGGAACTTGAATAGATTTGATCAAAGATGGGATGAAAGAGAACAGGCTTTCAGAAGATTTATCGAGAAGGTTACGACTGATAATTAGGGAAGAACGAAGTATATTCCAGGGAATATCCTTCGAGATTAATTAACTCGATTGAACAGATATTGACATATGGGCCCTCGATCTATAGATCGGGTCCATAAAGATATGTTAGTTCACGGTGGACTAAACTGATGCTCAAAGTTGACTCTTGTTGACTAATGGAATAGATAGAGCTGATGCGAGAGAGAGAGAGAGATTAGGGTTTGATATGGAGGGTGACATATGGACCAATGGTCTATTGACCAAGTCCATGAATGATTTCCCAATCAATGGCAGATCAGATTTTCAAAGATGATACAAGAACAAGTGGGGTCGACATCCACTGCGATTCGATATGGGGTTCAGTCATACATCGATGGAAAGCCTCGACGATGACAAGACGGTGATGATAAGAAGACGGGCTAAACTCAAGGTGATAGGGCTAGATCACATCAAGGCGATAGAAAAGATGATGACATCGCACTAGGGCCTTTACTTGAATGCACGCCTGCGATGATAGCGAAGCGAGAGCAAAGCGTTAACGGCGGAACATTAACGACGAAACGTTAACAGCGGAACGTTAACGATGGAATGTTAACGACGGAATGTTAACGATGGAACGTTAACAGCGGAACGTTAACGATGGAATGTTAACGACGGAATGTTAACGATGGAACGTTAACGACGGAACGTTAACGACGGAACGTTAACGATGAAGGTGAAGCGATGACGGGCTGCATATGAGATTACAAGGTGGCAACCATCGGTTGAAAAATAGGTCAGCGAGGTCATGACATGGTCACGACGAACCAAAACGGTTGGCGGCACAAGACGACGTGCGGCGGTGGCAAAAGGCGGCGGCCGACGAATAAAAAGCATTTCGGCAGATGCAACAGCAAAGGGGAAGTGTCCATCGCGTAGAACGCGACGAGACGAACTCAACAAAATAGGCGGATTTGGCGGCGACCCACCGGATTGATCACAAACTGCCGATGAACGGCTCCCGGAGCTAATGGATCAAACGGTCATAACTATTAAAATAATAGATAAAACCTAACCAAATTTTACAGAGAGCTATCTGGGAACATTTGGCACGATATGACATGAACGGATCTGAGTTTTACCGTCTGGATCAACGGGGAACGCGCAAGGAAGTTTTCGGCTGTCTGCAATGCAGTCTGATCGGAGAAAAGAATTTTCTGCGCAAACTCCCGAGGTCAAAACCATGGGATATGGTGAGCACCATGTAGGGGACACCACCAGGAGTCTACCATATAAATTTCACGGCCAAACTCGCAAAAATGAGGGAGAACGGCCTCCGGCAAGATTCGATCTTTGGGCAGCCGTAACTTTTGATTCCCTGAACCAAATTGCACGAAATTTGAAAGGGAGACAGAGGGTACCATAAGGCACGAGGTGACACAGTCGGATTACCAAAAATCATGACGAGCCGACCAAGAACGCGACACCAATATAGGCCGACGAGGGGCGGCGCGGCTGCGCGGTGTTCCGGCGAGGGGGCAGCATGGGGAGGGCGGCTGAGTGGTGGGGTGAGGGCGGCAAGGTGATGGGACACCCGTGGGCATGATGGCCGACCACGGGGAGGCTTAGGGCAACAGCGCCATGGACGACCGGAGCGACCAAACATGGCCCGAATGGCATGGCGGCCAAAAACACAATAGAACGTGGAATTTCTCAAAACCAGCAAGAGCACGGCGTAGAACAAGATCATACTAGGCTACATATAAAAGGAATTTGATTGGGGATTACCGGTTTGGGAGAAATCGATGACGAACGGAGCGACGACCGACGACAAACAAACTCAAAATTCGGGGTCAAACTGCAACGAAAATAAAATCCGACCGGATGGTTCTGATCACGGAAGCAAAAGGCACAAAGTGACGTGGTCGGATTACCCGGAAACTCACCGGAGCAAAAGATGGCTCACCGGTGTCTTTGGAGGACGCCGGCGTCGGATTTTCTTGAGTTTTGGAAGGGGAAACGATACTGCATCAACTGGGCAAGGTGAGCACAGGATAGAGGACATCAAGACGCACATTTCAAGTACTCGCACGCCCCGAGAGGTGGAGAGAAGCCCGAGATATTGACCGAGCAATGAATTGCCTTTAACGCTTAATTGTGGCTGCTACGCGCGGATTGAGGATAGGCAACGACTTGGAACTTGTTCCCCATTATGACGCGGTCGCGATGCATCATTTCCCACGCGATTTGGGGTAGTATGCTAAGAGATATGGGGTTTGGAAAATGGAGCCAGCATTGGAAAACTGCGACGTGAACAGTAGCACAGGCCGGAGGTTGAAGATGAATAGTGAAAGACCACGTGTCGCTTCTCATTGGTTGGAAGAAATGGAGGGACAAAAGCGCGAGGAATAAAATAGCAAAAATGATCTAAAAATCTTGGAAAAATTTCTAAAAATACTAGAGATTATTTGGAACCTAATAAAATTGGTTTCACTGAATTTAGATAAGTTTTAGAATTTAGAAAATTCCGGGATGAATATACTGGATTTAACCAAAGACCGCGAGAGATAAAATACCAAAGGGATTCTATAAATCTTGGAAAAAATTTTAAAATAATTTTAGAATATTTGGAACCTAATTCTATTAATTTTGAGATTTTTGGAGTATTTTGAAACTTGGGTGAAATTTCGAATAAGGACCGGAATTTGAAATTCTGACTTTGCGGACGGTAAAGGATTGGACTCCAATTTCAAAAGGATATGGATACCGGGTTAATTAGAACACCGAGTAAAATCTAAATTTTGAAATTAAATGGAATTTCAAAGGAAAGGTTTGAATTGGAATTTGGATATAGAATTGCCCGAACAATTAATAATTCAAATTAAAAATCCAATTAACATCCAAATGTTTAAATTAATAATTTTAATTAATTTTTAGCAAATCTCAAATTTGGGAAATTCCCTGAGATACAAAGAACACTGTCAAAACTAAATTTTAAATTACTTGATGTACACAGAAGGCACATTAAATTGTTTTAGATTTAGAAAATTCTAAATTAAACCTCTTTAATCAAGATAAGATTGATGTAAAATTTTTGGAAAGCTAATTTAAATATAAAATTTTGAAAACCCAAATTTTAGGATGTTACATATACCTCGCGGCAACCCCCCAGGCCGTGAGCGCGGTGTTGGCAATCGAGCGGGAAGGGGCGCAGCGACCAATTTACTACGTCAGCAAAGTCTTGCATGAACCGAAGGAGCGGTACCCTGAAGTCCAGAAGCTCTTGTACTCGCTGCTCGTGGCTTCGAGGAAGCTGCGCCACTATTTCCAAGCTCATAAGGTCGTCGTTCCGACCAACTTTTCGCTTAGGGAGATCCTAAGGAATCAAGACGCCAGTGGCCAGATAGCGAAGTGGGCCATGGAGCTCGCCGAGTTCGACATCCACTTCTCTGCCCGCACGGCGATCAAGTCCCAGATCTTGGCGGACTTCGTAGCGGAATGGACGAATCCCGCCCCGCCCGCCACCGAGTCCCACGGATCTGAGGACGGCCGCTGGACCATGTACTTCGACGGGTCCCGAGCTTTCGAGCGCTCGGGGGCTGGCGTCGTGCTGGTGTCCCCTCAAGGGGATCAGCTCCAGTACATCATCCAATTGCACTTCACCGCGACCAACAACGCGGCGGAGTATGAAGGCCTCTTGGCCGGGCTGCGAGCGTGCAGGGCGCTCGGAGTCCAGCGACTAACTGTGAAAGGTGATTCGCAGTTGGTTGTCAACCAAGTCAACAAGGAGTATCAGTGTTCCGATCAGTCAATGGCGCTTTACTTGGTTGAGGTGAGGAAGATGGAGCGGTACTTTAGAAATTTCGAAGTACTCTACATTCCCAGGAAGGACAATTCCCTGGCCGACCATCTTTCCAAGGTCGGTTCCTCGCAGATGCCTGTCGTGCCCCGAATCTGCAAATCCGGACACTCTGTGTATTTTGCACTAGTCCAGGATCGCGCTAGTGCACACAGGCTAAACAGGGTATAATATCACATCATACACAGCAAAATATTAAATAAGTACTGCAAACATGTATATAAACGAGTTGTGTGACCTTATGGTCCCTTACAATAATCTGCCACACAGGGTTTACAATAATCAGAGTAATATAGTTCAAAAGCGGAATGGTACATAACATCGTAGTGATCCATCTTCACCACATGCACCATGACCGAGGCTTGCTTCCCTAGTTCTCCGGCTCTTCAACAAACTCCTCTTCATAGACAGGCGTAGTCTCTTCTTCTGGTAAGTTGTCCGCAAGGGTGAGTACACACCGTACTCAACAAGTCATGCACAAAATGCAGATCTATTTACTACATGCATGGCTTATTACAAAGGAAAGGCTCAATTGGTTATTTTACTTTGCATCAATATTTCAAATTACTATTTACTTAGGTTCAAAGCAGCAAAACTTTAGTATCATAGTAAGTATCTCGATTGTTTTCCACAATATTTTGGACACACTGTTCTTAATCATCTTTCATCATTAACTTTGGCATACAGCCATCCACCCCATTTTATTTTCAAAACACTACCCCTTGACTGTAATCCTCGAGCATTGTCCAGTACCGTGGACTCGGCTATTCGAATAGTTTTAACACTCT
This sequence comes from Guadua angustifolia, assembly GCA_036346375.1. NCBI lineage: Eukaryota > Viridiplantae > Streptophyta > Magnoliopsida > Poales > Poaceae > Guadua > Guadua angustifolia. The sequence continues at coordinate 70,298,813 of CM070500.1, read as the reverse complement.
GCAGAGGTTGTACACTTTACCCACAAGACACAGTCGCACGCCACAAAAGCAATTGACCGTAACAAAGCCTTTCAGAGACTTCTATCTCCACCTAAGAACCTCTCCGGGTTGCCTTCACTATCACTTCCCTCACTCGAGCGAAGTATAGATGACAGAACACCGTTGGATAGGGTACCAAGCCGTATACCGAGCACGCTCCCTGTCTGATTACCCCGTGTAACTGCCACCCCGAGGTATCAAAGGCAAGACATCAGAATCCTACTAAACTAGGTCTTCCCATTCAGACATGTGGTTGTACGAGAGACTCAGGTCAAAGGCTCGCAAGGTAAGGTCCTTAACTGACCAAGGCAAGACTTCCTTCTCTCAGATTGGCACACAGCCCTCACATCACTCAAACCCACCAAATGCCACGAAGGCCCACCTGGCACAAAGCCTCGGTCCACTTGCCCCGGTCTAAATCAATTCCATCCCGTTGTTTACCAGTGCAACACATGCCCGTAATCATCCTTCATGTAGAACCACATAGGTCTCTACATTCTAGTGTCAATACCAACATCTTTCCACCTTTTATCAAAATGCATTCACCATTCTTTAGTCAAAGTTGCATTTGTAATTGAAAAGATGATTCACGTTATATGCATGACTAAGCAACTATTCACGGTCTAGCCTCCCGTGTTGGCACAATATTATCAACCAACTAGTATTGTTCACTTAGGTTATCAAAGGAATCATGGCATACAATATTAATAACAAGGTGATATTAACAATTTGGTTGATCAGCTAATTCACTCAAAATATTTGAATCCATTTTTAGTTGAATTAGCATGCATAGTTTGAAAAAAAATACATTTCAAAAACTTAGGAGCAACATGGTCAAAGCATAACTTGCCTTTGAAAAGCTGCTGATCCTGATCCGGAGTTGGTTCTTGTTCTGAAAATCCTCCCTCGAACCCTCCGGCAGATTAACGTCTACGCGAAATCAATGTGCACACAATAAACATATTTTCTAGAGAGTAAACTCAACTCTAAAAATTCCAAAAAATTCACTAATAAATAGATCTTGATTTTACAAATTTTTAGAAATTGGAATCACTCAAATCGGAGTTAAAACGCAAAAGTTATATCCATTTGAAGTTTAAAAATAAATCAAAAAGAATAAACCGAATTTCGTTATTTATTTTTATACGGAAAATCTCGGAATTATGACATCAGCATAGCTAATAATGACGTCAGCACCGAAACCATTTTCGGCTGAAATATATATATATATATATATATATATATATATTTAAAATTAATTATGATGTCATCATGACGTCATCATTTACTGTGAGAGGGCTGACAAGTGGGTCCCACCTGATGACGTGGCATGCTCTGGTCGCGACACGTGGCACAATCTCGTTGCGACACTTGGCGACGAACTATCAACCAAGAGATCAATTTAATCTCAACCGTCCGATTCGAAACGTACGGGCGAGATCAAAACGACGCTTCGGTTTAATCCTAACACGTGGCTTCATCGTGACCATCATATCACGATCGGACGGCTGGCATTCACCCGGTGGCATCGATAGCCACGGCGACTGCGACGATGCTTCGGCTCTCGCGCGACACGCATCAACACGGGTCTGGCCTGGCGCGCGGCGTGATCCCGAGCGTTAATTTCAAAACCAACGGTCCGGATTGATTCTAATTTACGCATCTCGATCGGCGACGTGGTTACCCCGGTGTGTGACACGTGGATGCATCAACACCGCTCAACTATGATCTGACGATCCAGATCAAATCAATCTAGCGCTAATTAAGCGAATCTAACGGTTAAGGTTATCAGTGCTACGTGGCGAAATAATAACCATACGATCGGAATCTAACGGCTGATAAATGAAGATGGGGTTTACTATTAACACAACAACGTGGCTGAATCTAAACCGCTAGATCTAAATCCGACGGCCACTATCTGACGTATCTTGAGCACACGTGGGCGATCCCGCTACGGGCACGTGGCGCTATCCTAACCATTCATCTCTAGATCTACGGCTACGGTTTAAAGATGAGGCTTACTGTTTGATGGAAAACGTGGCGCAATCGCAGTCGTTCGGCGACGATCGGACGGCGGTCAAAGCTCCACATTCCGGCAAAGGCGCGATGAAGATGGGTTGCCGGAGAGGTGGAAGACGACCAAGGCGATGGCGCTCCTGGGCTTCTCCGGTGACACGAGACGACTCCTCCGACGCGGCCCCGTGCGAGGAATGCACCGGTGGCTTCAACAGCGGCGGAGGCCCTCGGAACTACGGCGAGGTTGTGAGGGCTCTACGGTGGTTCTCGGGTTGCGTGAAAGGGTTCAAAATGTGCGGGCAAACGTGCTTTATACACTGCGCCAGTTAATGAAGCGGCGGAGTGATCACGGCAAGTAGTAATGGCGGCGGTTTCAATCGTAACGCATGCAATGGCGGTGGCGCATTCAAGCGAAGCGAGTCGACGTGGCCGCATCTCGTGCGTACACGCGGCGGCAATCCAACGGTGCAAGATGACGAAACGACGCGGGCGATTGACAACCGTGCGATGTGGATCGAATGGCTGAGATCCGGCGGCTTTAGGGTTTTCGAGCGGCGCGCACAGTAATGGGCTCGGCCGTTACTGTTCATTGGATTTTCAATTGTTTTTCGATAAAAATAATTCTAGAAATTCATTTGATTTATTTGAGGGTTTAAAAATATCAGAAAAATTCTAGAAAATACTTTACAACATTTTGGACTCAAATAAAATATTTTCATTTATATTTTATTAAAACTTTTCTATTATTAAATTAGTTTTCAGAAAAAGGTTAATTCTAAAAATTGCAAATAAATTCAAATAAATCCCAAAAATTCTCAAAAATTCATAAAAATTATAAAATTTAAAATATTCAGATTTTGGGATGTTACAAAGCCCGCCCCACAAGGGGCGCTCGTTGAGCATTTGCACAAGCCCTCCATTCTCTCTGTAGAGGAGGCAACCCCCCAGATGCCCGCCCTGCCCGAGGCGCCAGTCGAGCATCTGCGCAAGCCCTCCATTCCCTCTGTAGAGGAGGCACAAGAGACGTGCGGTAACGTCTCCTTCCTCGAGCATGGTGCAGACTGGACGACGCCATTCGTCCAGTATCTTGCCCTGAGACACTTTGCAAGAAGAAGCCGAGCGTTCTCGGCTCATTAGGGCGGTCCTCGCTTCTGAGACAAGTCGAGGTGCCTTATCAATAAAGGACACTTGGAGTCCTCTCCAAGTGTATATCTCGAGAAGAGGGCAATTTCCTTCTCAGAGATATCCATGAAGGAATGTGCGGAGCTCACTCGTCCTTCCGGACCCTAGTGAGCAAAGCATTCCAGCTGGGATACTATTGGCCGACAGCTTTAGACGACGCTCGTGGCGACCTACGGGGCGTGCCAATTCCACGCCCGCAAGGCCCACCAACCGGCGTACGCACTGCAGACCATCTCACTCTCATGGTCATTCTCGACCTGGGGGGCTGACATTCTCGGGCCTTTCCCCCGTGGTCGAAGGGGTTGCAAATACTTGCTCGTGGCCATCGACACTTTCTCTAAGTGGATCGAAGCCGAGCCTGTATCAACCATTTCGGCTCTGGTAGCCAAGAGATTTTTTCGCAGCAACGTGGTGACGCGCTTCGGGGTCTCCAATCGCCTCATCACGGACAACGGCACTCAGTTCACTAGTGAGCTGTTCCAAGCCTACTGCAAAGACATCGGAACAAAGGTCTGCTTCGCCTCTATAGCTCATCCGTAGAGCAACGGAGCGGCCGAGCGGGCAAATGGCCAAATTCTTCAAGGGATCAAGAAGAGGGTCTTCAAAGACCTCGCCCGGTACGGCGGGTCATGGGTGGACGAGCTTCCTTCTGTCCTCTGTTTTGTGCGCACCACAGCGAGCTGAGCTACAGGCGAGACGCCCTTCTAGCTCGTCTATGGTACCGAGGCCGTCCTGCCCGCCGAGGTCGTGCCTGGGTCCCAAAGAGTGCACCTGGCTGATAGCATCCACTAAGGACGCGAGCGTCGCCTCGACCTCGACCTCGCCGAAGAGGCGCGCGAAAGGGCGCTGCTCCGATCTGTCGTCTACCAACAAGCTCTTCGTAGGCACATGGCCAAGTCAATTCAGCCTTGAGCCCTGCAGGTTGGCGACTTTGTCCTACGCCGAATTCAGGATACCTCGAAGGCCAACAAACTCTCCCCCAAGTGGGAAGGTCCATTCACGGTCGTCTCGGTAGCGCGCCCGGGGGCTGTCCCCACCGCAAGGGGGGACGGTCGCGTGCTCGCAAGCTCCTGGAACATCGACCAGTTGCGCAAGTTCTTTGTCTAAAACTAATATTCACTTTTGTATCTCTCATAGATCCACGGTTTTTCTTTTGGAAAAAAGTAAGTTAGGTTCCCTCACCCATGTAAAGTCTATTACCTCCAAGATTTTGTGAATGCATTCAAGGTCACTGCCCGTTGGTAAGCCGACTCAGTCTCGCACAAGGGCATACTTTCCTCACGATCTTGGTGATAGGACGAGCACGTTGGGCAGGAGCAATCGCTCCAAGCATTCTTCGCCCTAAGGTCGGGCGGCCTTGTAGCGCAAGACAAGGTGCCACGACCAACACCCAGTCACTAAAACTCACCACCAGAGGCTCCAGTCTCGATAAGCCGACCTTGGTCCGCAGTAGCTCTTCGCTGCGCAATACAAGTCGCATACAGACACCCTTTCGGTCGGTCCGGAGATTTAGTCTGGCTCGCGTGTGTTTTTGGTCGTCGCGCACCCTGTCGAGCAACCTCGTGTCCTTCCTCGCCTATGACCATGCTCGCAAATAAGGGGTGTGCGTCCCAAGCGCTAAGGAAGTCAAGGCCTTGCACGTTCTTCTCCTCCAACCTAAACCATGCTCGCCGCTCGGAGAAGCTGGTGCCTCGGTCGGAGGGGCGGCGCGTGCTTCCCTAACTCTCTTGCCAACGAGCTCGTGTTCGCAACTTAGGTGCACGACCTTCATTCACAGTGGGGACTTAGTGGGAACGAGTTGTCGCGCTAGCGTTTTTTCCAAAATCGTCGCCAAGTGCCTCGTTCTAACTTACACCGTAACATTGTCTCTTTCTTAAGAATTTGTTACTTACGTGAGGTCTTTCTTCGCTGATTTCGGGCTTATGTTGCCCATGCTTCGTCCTAACCTACGCTTCTATCTGTCTATCTTTCACTATCTATCTCATGCTCGTTGCTTGCACGAAATAACTTAGAAGCACATAAAAGGAACATTGCAGTAGACACAACCCCTGTGCGAAAGAAAAGTATGCTCTCCGTTGGCATCATCAAAAAAGTCATCCAAGGGTTATCAAAAACAAGAAAAAGGAAAAAGTCCTCTACACGTTGGGCTTCGCTCCCCTGAGTGCCGCAGAAAGCATCTACCTCAGGTCGTTGATCCTGGCTTCAAGATCGATCACTTTCCGCCGGGCTTCGCGGCCTTCGCAGGCTTCTTGGAAAAGCTGCTCTACCTCTTCATTGCCTTGGTCTGCAAGGTCGGCGGCCGCTCGCCCAGCCCATTCCAGATCTGCCACCTTTGATTCAAGGGCGCGAGCATGTTGTTTTCCTTGTTCAAGCTCTTGCTCAAGCCCAAGGATCTTCTTCCGGCCTTCGGCGAGGTCCTTCTCTGCTTGGTGGGAGTTCAGCCTCTGTTGCTCAAGCTCCTGCTCGAGCGCAAGGATCTTCTCCTTGCCGGCGCTGATGTCATCCTTATTGCTCGAGCCCAAGATTCTTCTCCTTAGCCTCGGAGACGGCCTTCTCAGCTTGCCGGCATCTATGCACAAGCAAGTGGTCCCTAGCCTTGAGGTCACCCACCGTCTGCTCAAGCTCGGCCATCTGGGCCTCTCGCTCGGCATGCAGTATGGCCACGGACTCGGGGACGTCCATCGCCGCATCGAAGTCCTCCATGGTCTTTTGGAGGATCTGCAGGCGGGAAAATCTCAGATGCCGTCCCTAATGCCCTAAGAAATGAAACTATGATGACAACAAAGGAAGCATCCGCACCTGATCAAGACCCGCGCGGAGATTATCCCGGAAGTGCTTGGTAACATCCCCCCCCCAATATCTTCAAGCTTCGGCGGGGGGCTCCGGACTTCCTCGGGGTCCTTCCAGGAAGGCGGGTTGTTCGAAGATGACGAATCATCCCCCTAGGCATGAGGTTCGCACAGGGGCACCGCGCCTCCCTCTTGATCGACCGGATCGCTCAGGGTCTTCTTGCTGTCTGCCCGGGCATGTGGTCCACTCGGGGGTGGCGGGGCGTCCCCCCAGCATGCGGTTCGCTCGAGGCGGGCGTTGTCACGTCCCGAGCATGCTGTCCTCTCGGGGGCTTCGCACCTTTGTCCCGGGCAGGTGATGCGCCCGAGAATGTTGAGCCTTCTTGGGCAGCCTTTCCGCCCAAGGCTGCGAGGTCGATCTTCTCCCCTCCTTGTACGCCCTCCGTGCTGGGAGGGGCAGGAGGCTTACCCTGGGGAAGCGTTCCCTCCAGGGCAGGGGGTCCACCTCGTCTTGGTCGCCGGCGACGAGCATGTCCACCGCTTCCACAGCCTCGTCCATCACGAGGTCGATGGCTTGGGTGATCTCCCTCTCTACGGCATGATCAAAGATTTCATCAACCATTCTGCCATAATCTGGAGAAGTCCTAGGAGCTATTACGCCCACATCAATAGAGTGGGGTTAGCTCGGATGGTGGGCGCGCAAAACAAAGAACAAGATAAAGAGGAAAAAGCAAGGTTCGAGGCCCACCTTCGCACAGGCCCTCGTCGTCATCCCCAGCCAGATCGGCCGCCGCTGCGATCACAAGTTCAGCCTTCTTTTCCGCGGCGCTGCTGATCTTCGCCAGGAGGGGGTCGACCTCCTCCATGTCGACCGCCTCCAGTGTCTTCTTCGAGCGCTCGCGCCTCAGCTTAAGGGGCTGCACGTCCGCCTCCTCGTCATCTTCCTCCTCGCCGACGGTCGCAACCTCGGACTCCGCAGCTCGCCGCGCCTCGGTGACTCGCTCGAGCTTGGCCTTAATCTCGGCCAGCTCCTCCTCCAACTTCTTCTGCTCGGCATGCACTAGTTCTTCGGTCAGGCTCGCCTCCCCCTCGAGCTGCTCCTGGTAACCCTGGCCGTAGTTCTCCATCCAGAGCCTTAAGCGACTTACCTCCTTTCGGTCGGCAAACTCCAAGTGCCGCACCGTGGGGTCCCGGGCCGTAGGGTTGAAAACGGTTCGGATATTTTCCGACCGATCTGGATATTTTCGGATACGGATTTTGTCGGATCGGATATTTTTGGATAGTATCGGATCGGATCACGGATACGGATACTTTTTGTCGGATCACGGATCTGGATTGGTAGCTCATTATCCGTCGGATACGGATCTGATTCGGATAATCTGGATAATAGTGGGTCGGATATCCGGATAGCATATGGGCTGGGCCAATACTACTCTTTTGTCCCAAAAGGTTTTTAATTTCAAATTGTTTTCTAATTTAGTTAATCTCTAAAGAAAGTTTTAATTATTAAAATTAGCAAACCAACTCTAAAAATTATGAATTTTTTTGAGAAAGTTATAGTAACAATATAACATTTAAAAATTATTTTCAAGATTTTATCAGATTTTAATTTTTCTCAAAAATTCAAAAACTCCTATTCTTGATAGGAAAATATATTAAATAAGTAGCTAAAATGCATAAAACTCATAAATACATAATTTGTTATTTTAAACATAATTAAACTAAGATTATAAATCTTGAGTCATTACATGTAATTGTTATATACTTTTTCTAGAGATATGATATCTAAGTATTATCAAACATTTAGTATGTTATGTGTTTCTTTGCTATTTGTATCTCGAGCAAAGATCACCTTTATTTTTGTTTTAATCTATGTGTATGATGAACTAATCATATGTGTGTGATTAACTAAACCTTATATAATTTTATTTGCGATATGGTATCTAACTATTGTCTAAGTGAATGAAAATGCTTATATTTGTTCAATTTTCAATAATATTTTGATCAAATCAATTAATTATGTGTTTACATTGATTTTTATGTACAATTTAAGGGGTTATCATGTTAGATAAATATTGAAACCATATCCGATTCGATTAAGTATTCGATCCGTATCCGTATTCGATACTATCGTATCGTGATTAAGTATCAGGACTATCCAGTATCCGTGTCGCATCCAGAAAAATATGAAAACAAATATGGTAGAGCTATTATCCGTCCGTATCCGATCCGTTTTCATCCCTACCAGGCCGAGCTCGCCCGCCTCTTAGTCAGTCGGGTGGAGGCCGCCGGCTGGGCTTGCCTCTTACCCCTTCCTTTCTTGTTCTTGGCGGCCGGGATGAGTATCCCCTTGCCGCCCGCCAAGGGCTTGAGCTCGGCCACTGCCAACTCTAGGGCGGTCTTCTCCTGCCAAAAGACGAAAAAAGCATCAGAAGGGCTCGCGATGCCTTCCCCAAGCATAAATCACGAAGCGGCTTACTACGTCACCCCGATCGAGCACGTTCTTCGGGACCTGCCGCCCGCGCTCGAGCTCCTTGCCCTTAGGAGTGCCGAACATCTCGCCGACCCTCTTCTCCACCCAGTCAAAGCCCGGCTCTGTCATCAGTCGGCAAGCAAAGTCAGCACGGACCCAAGCGGCGGATGTGAAGCGAAGATTATTCAAGGTCGTAAAGCTTACCGGAGGTGTCCTCGTGGGTGATGTCGTCCCACCTGGTGATCTCGAAGAAGGGGTGCTCCCTAGGGATGTAATCGGATCGGATACGGTCGGATATTGTTCATCCCATATCCGTATCCATATTTTTTATCGAATACGAAGTCGGATACGAATGGTGTCGGATGTAAATACGAATGCGAATAATATCGGATACTATCACTTACGAATCTGAAGCGAATCTGCACCGGATTCAATACTGAATACGAATATTTTTAGCCGGATAATACGAAAATATAGATCATTTATTGCACAAGTAACATCTTGAATGGTAGATTACTTATGAGTTATGAATAATTATTGACAAAATGTGAAGAAAATAGTACAAAATTTACTATAGTTGCATTTACATAATTAAGAATTAATAATGAGCATACTAGAGATTATATAAAAGCTAAATGTAGAGTCATAATAGAATTACCAAAGACAATGGCACTAGCAAATTAGAAGTCACAAGCTGGTAGGGTAAACATGATGAGAATCATATAATACCATCGAGTCGGCGAGAGCAGCGGCACAGATGTGATCGGACCGTGAGGTGGCTACGACTCTGACCTCTGAGGCTGTGGTGCGCCAGAGCCGTCGGTGGCTATAGCCTCTGAGGCTGCGGGCTATGGCCGCCCATGCATGGCGCCGGGCTGCCATGCCGCCTCGGTGCCTCCTCAACTCAAGCCACTCAGCTCAGCTAGGTTTTGTTTGGATTGTGGATTTTAGAGGAGAGAGACTATCACACTAGTAGATAATAGAGATAGAAAGAAGCACGAATGATGGATTGGGGATTTTATGTTTTTGGTTTTGGAGTCTGCTGCGTGGCGATGTCGCGTTGCCTTGATTTTGGCTTTGGCGCCCGATGGACAAGCCGGGAAATCTGAAATCTGTGATAAATTTTGGTTTGGCACCGCACTAAGCGTTGTGGTGTACTTAGCGTTAGCACTTTAGCGATGGTAGTGTGGCACTTGGTAGAATGGTAGTTGGTACTTGGCATGGCGGTTAGCAACTTTGCTTGGTAGAGTACCAAGAGTGGTATTAGTACTGCTGGTACTAGTGCCTCTAGACTCGGTGACTAGTGATTTTTATTGGAGATTCTGAGACTCACGGTCTTGGAGAAGTCTTTAAAGTTTTGAATAATATCCATATTTTATATCAGGATATTATCGATTATAAACTTCGGATATTCTGTATCCGTCGAATAATTACTATCCGTATCCGTATCCTTATCCGAGATAACTATCATTATCCGTATTCGTATCCGGAAAATTCTTCGAATATCCGAAAAATTATTCAAATCACTATCCGAATTGATTCGGTCGGTCGGTCGAAAAATATCCATTCCAGTTGCACCCCTAGTGCTCCCTCCTCCTCAGAGGGGACACCCTGTTCCTGAGGAAGTCGCGGACGATGTCTCGACCAGTGAGCCCCATGTTCGTGAGCTCGCTGATCAGCATCAGAGATCGCTCCTCCTCGAGCGCGATGGGCGGGCGCGGGGTATCGATGCTGGGCGCCGCCGCTTCGGTGAAGCACAAAGAGCTCCCCTGCGCCTTCCGCAGGTCGAACCAAGAGTCGACCCAGCCCGCCACCGAGTCTTTGAGGGAGAAGAAGGGGTACTCGTACGGGCGGTGAGCTCGTAAGCGAAAGTATAGAGCACCGGTGCGGGAAGCGCCACCGGTGCGGAACAAGATATAGAAATGAAAGAAAAGACTTGCCGTGGGCAGAATGCCCACGAAGCCCTCGCAAAGATGGGAGAAGATGGTCAAGATAAGGATGGAGTTGGGGTTCAGATGAGTGATATCGCACTCGCAATGCGCGAGTACGGATTCCAAGAACTCACCCTCGGGCATCCAAAGCCCGTTGACGGTGTAGAGCTCGCACGTAACGACCTCGTCGTCGTGCTGCATCGGAGCTGCTTCGCCATCGGGGATCCGCCAGGTGCCCGCGTCGAGGTACCCGAAATCCCGGAGCACCCGGAGCCTCTCTGCGGTGATCTTGCTCACGCCGAACTTCACCATGGAGAAGGCTGGGGGAGAGGGCACTGAAGCGGGGAGAAGGTTTGAAGGTTTGAAAGTTGGGAAGCTTTTGGAAGTTTAATCGCAAGTCGCGGAGGGAAGAAAGTCTACAGAATCGTCCCCGCCTCGTATTTATGGGCAGAGAAGTCGAACGGACAGCAAAACAGCCCCGCCCGTTTGCGAACCGACGCGCGGCAGTGCTATTTTGAAACTGTCTTGTAATGGCACGGTTTCCAAAAACTGTCAGAATCGTACCTGTAAGGCTTCGCGGAGAAGGAACCGGCGCGACCTTTCGCCTCTGTCCCCAACCGCTACTTTGACCGGGTCAGACACATCGGCCTCGCTAGAACATGCTCGTCCCCGAGCAGGGTCGCTCGGATGTTGCAGCAGCTTTTCACTGCAAGACTTCACGTCCCCGAGCAAAGGTTGCTCGGATGCTGCGGCAGCTCTTCGCCGCAAGATCCTCGTCTCCGAGTAGGATCGCTCGGATGCTGCGGTAGCTCTTCGCCGCAGGGCTCCAATCCCTTACCAAGAGTCTAGAGGCTTAAGGCGGAGGCCTCGGCGAGGCGAATTCCCCCCTTAAGCCTCGGGGGCTAGTTGTCGGGGATTGGATATTCTCGAGGCGACCATTGTGTCACGGCGGCCTCCGAGCATGCCCATGCTCGGACGTCGTCCCCAAGAAAGATCTTCGGGCCGCCCGACCTCCGGGCCGACCCCTGTCCTCCATCGAGCTTGCCCCCGAGCATGCATGCTTGGGAGTCCGCGACCAGACGACCCGGTCTGCCGAAGGGACCTCAGGCTTCACCCAAAAGCCGGGCGCAGTCCACGAAGACGACGTGGCATTAATTACGCGGTGGCTCAAAGGACTGCACGCCCACGATCTGCACGCCCATGATCTGCGCCCACTGTACCCACGTCGCGCTGTGCCCGGCGAAAAACAAGGGAACAGCTCCACCCACGTCCGAAACAGTGGTACGCCCCTTTGTAATAAATGTTGTCTCGCTTGTAACCCCCTATAAATACCTTCTCGCAAGAAGGGTTTAGGGTTGGACTTCATTCCCTATTTTCCTCATACATAGAGCTCGTTGCTGGTGGTTTGGAAGATAGTCCATAGAATCTCCCAGGGCGCCCCGAGCAAGCATATTGTAATACATCCTCAAGAAGTTAGCGCCACCACTGGACGTAGGGTTATTATCTCCCCTACGAGAGGCCCGAACCAGGTCAAAAAAGCCTCCTCCTGTTCGCTGTTATTGTCCCGACAACCTCGATCCGTAGCTCAGCAGGACCTCAGACGATACACCCCCCGCGGAAAAGGGGTCTTAGGTTGATCCCTCATTCAATAAGTAAGCTCGGCGGGAGATCGGTTCCCGAATCGTCGACACCTCTTAATAGTACAACACTAATTCTAGTAGCCAATCTTTCTCCAAAACTTCAAGATCAATAAAAGTTATGAAAAGGTACTTAATTTTATACCTTGGCAATTTAGCTTGACGCACTAACCTTCTTTTGGCTTCATTTTCATGCTTCATTGCATGCTATATCTAGGACCAATCTATTTTCAATAATATCAAGAAAAATTATTAGTCCTTTAATCATGATTGTCATTAATTACAAAATTATTAGGCCTGCATACTTTCAATATGCATACGGATTCGATAGCTCACTATCCGACGGATACGAATATGAATACGTATTATCCAAATATTTATGGGCCAGATATCTAAATATGCACATGGGTTGTGCCAAGGCTACTCTTTTGGCCCAAAAAGGTTTCTGAATTTTAAATTATTTTCTAATTTAATTAATCCACATATCAAATTATAATTATTAAAATTGGCAAACCAACTCTAAAAATTACAAAAAATTTTAGGAAGTTCCTGACAAAATCTAACATTTTAAAAAATTATTTAGATTCCTCTAATTTTAGCTTTTTGTGAAAATTCAAACACTACTATCCTTAATAGGTGTGAGATCATGTGATGAAAAATTGGTTGAATGGTGAAATTGGCATTGTAAAGAGACTTTGGTTATAGCATGTGTGGTGCTTGTGCATGTGCTATGTTGAGATGATTATTTTGCCGGTGATAGCACGATGGATTTTGTTTGATGCAATGCACTTATGTGAGTGGTTGCATGGATTGACTTTGAGTCAAGTCGTGGACTTGTGCTCGGATGCGTTGTTTGTTTATTCGTGTGCATGTGTTGCTCGAAACTAGGTTCATGGAGGAACTGAGGTTCGGGACTAGGTTCAGGGAGGAATCGAGGTCCTAGTGGTCGAGGATGTCATGCGGGACGTTCGGGCTAGAAAACGATGCACACAAAGGCTGGTTAGTCACGTGAGTGCGGCAGGCGGGCCGTACGCGTGCATGTGTGAATTTTGGGTTGTATGCATATATTGGGCCATGTGTATTGGGCCAAGTGGATATGCATACATGTGTTAGGGTTTTGAGTTGTATAAAAGGACTTGAAACCTGATCAATGAATTAAGCTTTTTTTTATTTGGGACGTTGGTAGTTTTCATCGACAAGGGTTTTCTTGGCGGTTTGCTAGTTGGCTTCGGGCGGTGTGTCTCCTGCGTGAGCTTCTCGCGATTGCTTGTGTTCCCGTCTTGTCAGAGGCGCAAGAAATCGTTATGGGCAGGGAGTGCAAGCGGCGTGGCTTCCAGGCGCAAGGCGGCTGTAGTGAAGCGATCGTTGGTCAGGCGGCCGGAGTGCTATTGTGTGCTAGCGTACGTTTGTCCCTGGCGCTGTCTCCCTGGTGGCTGGGAGGTCTGGTGGCTGCATGCGTGCATAGGACTAGAGTCCCCTGAACTCCTGCAAAAAAATCATCGAGTGCATTATTTTGTCCGTGCATGGCGACTTGTTGTTTTGCCTGAGTGAAGATGTGCATGCGTGATCAGAACTTTCATGTGAATGCATGCATGTCCTTGGCGCCTCGAACATTGACTAAATAATTTTGTGCACTGCGGCCGGTGGTGGTTTTGCTGCTCCAGGGGCACAAGGAGGTGGTGAGCACAATGCAGGTCAGCACCTTCATCGCTATCGAAGACCTGGACAACATCCGGTATTTTGTTTAATCTCATAATTAGGGTTTGATCTATTCTCGTCATTATTTGATGCAGTCAACTTGTGAAGGTCATAACTCTAGATCCGTATATTCGATTGAGGTGATTCTTATTGTGTTAGTTTCGGACTTGAATCTAGTTTATACAGTTAAAATTTCACGTCAATCTGACGGTTGGATCTTCAGAAATTACGGTTTTAGTGAACGTCTGTTAATCTGTTTTTTGTTGAAACCGAGAGCAATATTTCATAATTAATTTAGGGGGTTTTGTGAATCAAGAAAATTTTGATTTTAGCTTCCGCGCAATCATTCACCCCCCCTCTGATTGCTATATTGGTGTATATCGATCCTACAAGTGGTATCAGAGCAAGGTTTTTCTAATTAATCTTAACCGGTGATTAGAAACCGTAGCGATGGATAGGTATTCGACAAAACCTTGTGTTTTCGATGGTGTTGATTTTCAGTTTTGGAAAGCGAAGATGGGGCGTACATCAAGCTCGGGGCTTTGTAATTTGGGAGAAGGTGTACAAGCCATACCAAGTGCGAAAATGAAGAAGTCAACGAAACCAATTGAGCACATGTGAAGCGAATAGCCTGACATGAAATTTGATCCTCCAAGGATTGGGAAGAAGCGACTTGACGGCGTGATCCATCTCAAGTCGGCATATGAGGTATGGAAATCTCTTTGTGATTATCATGAGGGTTCTAACATTTGTCAAAGAGATTAAATCGGGGATATATATAAGAAAGAATACATGTGATTTGAGATGAAATCGGTGAGTCACTAGATGATTTCTTTGCACGCTTTAATACAATTCTTAGCAATTTGCGTCTTTGTTGGAGTTAGCTTTGATGATCTTTGCTAATGCTAGATAATTGCTTGGTGCATTAGACATGTCAATTTGGGAGATGAAAGTTACATCCATTAGAGAATCAACTGTCATGAGTACACTTACTTTAGATGTTTTTTCTCTAAATTAAAAACTCATGAATTGGATGTTCTTACTAGGAAGAATGATCATAAATCAATTGCATTGACTTCTCAATCTAGCATGTCTCAGAATAATGTTTCTTCAAGTTTTGCTTTGTCTTTCTTGTCTTCACTAACCGATGAATAGATTGAAAAATTTCCTGAAGAAGACTTGACACTACTCTCTTCTCGTTTTAATAAAGCTTTGCAGAATGTGAGAATGAGGAAGAGAGTTGGTAGTGGCCCTCCAAGATGCTATGAGTGTGGTGATCTCAACCACATTCGTTCAAATTGTCCTAAACTTGCAGGTAAAGCATCAAGGGAGGAGAAGGACAATGACAAAAGAAAAGAGAAGAAGAAGTTCTCTCCAAGTGATAGAAAGAAGAAGAGTTTCATCAACAGCAAAGTTGTCCACCGGGTCCTTTCCGCTCTTGAACAAGTCAATTTGAGTGATGTGGATTAGGAGAAGCGGTGAAGATGACACAACAACTCCAAGCAAACATGAATTGACGGGGTTGTGTCTCATAGTTAGAAGTGATGAAAGTTTCACAGGGGCGATCATGGCGGCGCAATGAGGTAGAACCTTCTTCACGATGA
This sequence comes from Guadua angustifolia, assembly GCA_036346375.1. Taxonomy (NCBI): domain Eukaryota; kingdom Viridiplantae; phylum Streptophyta; class Magnoliopsida; order Poales; family Poaceae; genus Guadua; species Guadua angustifolia. The sequence continues at coordinate 70,283,444 of CM070500.1, read as the reverse complement.
ATTAACTATTGCTGTTGTTCATCTTGGAAAATTGCTTGACAAAGCGACAAGAAAATTAAGAAATATGATGTTCTTGTGGAATCTTTGAATGCTGAAATTGCTAGACTTAAATCTTTGATTCTGATGATGATGCTTGCAAATCATGTGACTTAATTCTGATGAGCTTCTTGTGCTTAGGAAAGAACATGTTTCCTTCTTAGACCAAGTCAATCTTTGAAAAGAAAGAGAATGAGAAACATGTGAAAAATGCTAGGTTGTTCAAGCTGTTGATTTGCATGATACAACTCATTGTTCTAAATGTGCTATCTTTGGAATTAAAGTTGCATGATGCAAATGCTAGGGTTTCTCAAATGACAGATGCTATGCTCACTCGTGAGGTTATTTCATGCTCAACTTGTCGCAAACAGAAAGGAAAAGTGGACGTTCTATGTGATAACTGTTTAACTCTTTCTCGAAAGGTTGATTACTAAGAAAAATCTTTAGAACGGTTCACTTCACGAAAGAAAAACCTAAACATGATTTTAGATCAATCAAAAGTCAGTACTCATCACAAAGGTTTAGGTTTTCATTCTTATGCTCATCATAAATCGCATGCTCCTACTGTTGTTAAGACACTTGAAAGTGGAAAATTTGAAATTGTCAATGAGCCTAAGAAAACTGTTTTCAAGTCTGCTGGTGTGTTATCTTCTACTATAATGAATGCAAATGCTACTTCTGATTCTAAAGCTAAACATCATGTTAAGTACACTTGCACTTATTGTGGTAAAAATGGACACTTAGTAGATTTTTGCTTTACGCTAGCCAAACAGCAAAAGAAAGAAAAGGCTAAGGCTAGGTCTAATTTCAGGAAGGCACATTTCACTCCTCATTTTGTGCATAGGGTGATGCAAACACCTTTTGTTGCAAGAAACACGGGAAAGAGCAAATCTGATTTTGTGAACAAGCATCCTCATTTTGTGTCTAGGGTGATGCAAACATCTTTTGTTGCAAGAAACACGGGAAAAAGCAAATCTGATTTTGTGTACAAGCATACTCGTGTTGTGCCTACTCGTCGTGTGTCTCAGTACTGGAATGACAACTTGAATTAAATCTTGTCATGGTTGAATTTTCTTGGCTATCTTGATCCTGTTCGAAAAAGTGCTAAATCTGAAAGCTAAGTGCTAAATCAAAAAATGATTACTGATAAATGCAAAGAACAAGGTCATGTACAGTCACACTTCTTCTTTACGAGACTGCTTATCATTGCACTTTGATATGAACTTGGAAGAGGTTGTGTATGACCGAAACCATGAAACCTTAAGCTTGTGATTGCTTGGCATGGTTGAAAAGTAAGGCTGATGGTGCATGTAATTCCTTGCAATTGTTATTGTTGCAATCAAAGTAATGAATCAGTTTTTCAAAGCACAAATAAAGTGCACAAAAATTCAATGATTTCAGGTTTTAAGATTGTTGAGAAAGGGATATCATGCCATGCAAAAAAATCATTAATAGTACTTGATTTCTAGTTATGCTTACTCTACATTGTTTATGTGTAGATTTGAGGGTGCAAGTACTGTTGATAGCATGATTTGGTGATCAAGTTGTTCCATTTGTGCATGATTCATAATGCTCAGTACATAAAAAGCAACAACATAAAGGGGGAGAAGTTTCTCTTTTGTTCTCTTTTTGCATTCTTGATGAATCCATTGTCAAAGGGGGAGAAATTTTGGAATCAAAGGGAGAATTTTTTGTTACACATTGCACATTCACACACACATTTCTTCTTTCTGTTAGGGGGAGTTCCTCTTTGTCATAGGGGGAGATTTCTTTTTAGATAAGGGGAGATTTCGTTTCTTCTTTGTAGGGGGAGATTTTCTCTCTTTGTCTTTTGGTCACCTTGTTTGTCTTTTTGTTTTATAAATAAAATTTCTTACATCTGTTCTTGTGAGGTGAATGCCAATGTTCAGGTCCAAATGGTGTTGCCAATGTTTTCATCAAGGGGGAGATTGTGAGATCATGTGATGAAAAATTGGTTGAATGGTGAAATTGGCATTGCAAAGTGACTTTAGTTATAGCATGTGTGGTGCTTGTGCATGTGCTATGTTGAGATGATTATTATGCTGGTGATAGCATGATGGATTTTGTTTCACTACAGGAAAACGACATTTTTTCGTCGGCTTTATACAGGCTGACGATAATAAGAATATATTTTCGTCGGCTCTACCCAAGCTGACGACAATATATACATTCTCGTCGACCAAAGACAAGCCAAGCGAAACAACATTTATTTTAAATCGGTTTTTGCAAAAGCGAAAATAATCTTGCCGATGGTGACAAGGAATTTCAAAATGTTTTAAATCGGCTTTATGAGCCGCGAAAAAAGTTCGGTCCATTTGTATTATGCCACGTGGTATGAAGAAGTTTTTTCGTCGGCTGACCTGGCCGACGAAAATAATGAACCCTGCCACATAGGACTTGTTTTAAATAAATTTGTCTTTGGCGGCTAAAACAAAGCGATAAGCCCGTGGTCGACCACAGCGAAACCATTAAGCATGTGCTAGCAACCGCCTCCACGAAACCCTCGCGCCTCGCTCCTCCGCGTCGCCGCCGCCGCTGCCGCCTCCACGCCGCCGCCGCTCGTCCTGCCCTGCCGCCGCCGCCGCCTGCCCTTGCCTTCATTGCGTCGTCCGTGTCGCCCCGCCCCCTAACGTTGCCGTCCGTCCGTGATCGCCCTGCCCGACCATGCCGCCGCCTCCCCTAAGGTAATCTAAGGTGTTGTCTTGAGTTTGTGTTGCCATCTTGGGTTGGCTATTTGAGAAAAAGTAATGTGTAATCCTTGTTTTGGCTTAGAAGAAAGCAGAGAATTTCTCTCTGAAATTAGCATGCATGATCTGAACAATACCCTTGGTGTTTCATTGATGAATGAAATGTGAGAAAAATTGACTTCATGTATGCGGCTAATTCCCTCTCGATGTTACGTAACATGTTCATATATATTGAAAAATGAATTGGCAAAACTAAACACGCTTGATATGAATGGGTAGTACTCCACCAAATAATATTTGCTTCCGATCTTGGTACTACAACTCCCAAGTCTCAACCTTGACTCATCTAAAAGGAGTTTTCAATCTTGAAGATCGAAAGCCCATTATCATGTCATTTGATTTGGGCCAAGCATGGTTGGGCAATGAAACCTAATATTAAAAATGCAGTCTAGTTTAATTTAAATTTAAAATTGGGCCGTCATGATCAACTGGCCGTTCTAATTTGCTCGAGTTTAGTACAAAGTAGCAATTTTACCATTACTTTCCTATATAGCTTCCATTTTATCGAAAGTCCTAGAACTACCACCGTCCCGGTAATTTGAGTCGATTTGAAATGTCCCATTTACCATTTGGACTCAACCTCTAGAACCTATCCCTACCATCTCATCTCCAAATCTGACCCAAAACCAAATCTCCCACTCCACCATTCGGATTCCTCCTGTCCAAACCCCAAAAGGCATCCTCGTCGAATCTCCTCCGATTCGAAACACTTTCGTGGTAATGGCGCCTCCGACCATGCCGGACCTGCCGGTGGGCTGCACCTTCAGAGCCAAAGGCCACGTGGTTGGCTATTTTGTAGTTTAGATTAGTGTTGATTAATGATTAGGGCTTAATTTAGTTTAGATTAGGGTTTAGATTAAACAAACTAGCTGCGAATGTGGTGACATATTGTTTGTTTGCAATGCCATATTGTTTACATGCAAATGTGATACCATATTGTTTACTTTATATGTTTGGAGCATGTCATTTTGTGATGCCATATTGTTTAGTTGCAAATGTGATGCCATATTGTTTACATCATAAGTTTCTTGCAAATGTGATGACATATTGTTTACTTCGTAAGTTTGAAGCATGCCATGTGATGCCATATTGTTTACTTAATTTATAACATCGAATAGAACTGTCAGTGATTAAATGACTAGTTGTTTATGAGTTAATGTTTTCGTCTGCCAAGTAGCGAGCCGACGAAAATTCATATTTTATTTTATTTGGGCCATGATTAGTTTGGGCTTAAAGTCGGTAAAACATGATTCAATTAAGTAGAATCGATTTGGTCAGCCAAGCCTAGGCGTCACCGTTGAGGAACGGCGCATGTCACATTACTTGTGAGGTGTGCGCCCGAATTATCGATTTAATTTGGATGACCTAGGAATGGACGCTAGAGCATATGTAGGATTTATAGACGAGCCCAGCGATCGAACGAAATCTTGGCAGCATGATCCAGTTGTTCTCCGATGCACCAAGACTGGGCGTGCATTCGGTGAACAACGGGGTTATGCTGCCGAAATTCCGTTCGGGTCGTAAGGCTCGTCATAAATCCGTGCTCTGGCGTCCATTCTTGGGTGGGTTTAGGACCTATCTTTCCCAGTAGAGCCCTTGTTCGCAACTAAGCCGCTGTGGTTGATATCTGTGCATGTGTTTAGATTCGAGAATGGGTGATGATCGAAGGTGGGATGTATGATGGTTGGAGTAAGACCGGGGCGCACTCAAGAGAATGGGCAGCCATCGCCTGAGCGTTAAGTGGACCATGCATTCGCAGGGCTCTTTGGTGGTGTCAAAGTGCCCATGTAGCAAGTGCCGCAACTATTCTTACCACGTGAAGTCGGATGTAGAGCGGCACCTATGCAAGTTTGGTTTCATGCCCGACTATTTGATATGGTACGAACATGGTGGCGGAGCCATTATTGAGTCGGACCATGAGGATGAAGACAGGATGGTGAGATCTTTGAATGATATTGGTAGGGAGTTTGAGGTTAATTCGGAAGAGGAGCTGGGCGGAGGTGCAAAGATTTTATAGGCTCCTTCGGCCTCGGAAGAGAAATTGCATGAGTTCACCAGCGTGACCATCCTACTGAGCGGTGACACGACTCATGTCAATGAAGTCGAAGTACAACTTTTGAACAAGTGCTACAACGATATGGTCCAAGCGATCGGTGATATCCTTCCGCGAACCATAAGATGCCGAAGGACATGTACCGATCCAAGAAGATGTTGTCGGCCTTGGGATGAAGTATGAGAAGATTGATGTTTGCGAGGATAATTGCATGTTGTTCGGAAGGAACATGCCAGCGACACTCGTTGTAGGTACTGCAACAAGTCTAGATATGTCGAGGTGGTGAATGATGTGGGGATAACGGTGATGACAAAAGTCGCGATGAAGCGACGATACATGCTAATCACGGCTAGGATTAAAGCGTCAGACTTATCTAAAAAACAGCCGGGCATATGAGGTGGCATAAAGAAGGTGTCCGTGAGATCGAGGATGTGATGGTGCATCCAGCAGATGGTGAGGCGTGGAAGGCATTGGACCGCTTCGACCCCGAATTTGCAAGTGACCCTAGGAGTGTTCGCATTGGGTTGGTAACAGATGGGTTCACACCTTTAGTACAAGTGCCACCCCGTACTCTTGTTGGCCGGTTTTCATCGTGCCGTACAACCTACCACCTGCACTGTGCTTGAAGGAGGAGTACATATTTCTAGCACTTGTCATTCCGGGTCCTGATCATCCAGGGAAGCACCTCAATATGTTCATGCGGCCGTTAATGGAACAGTTGAAAGAGTTATGGAGAGGGGTAGAGGCATATGACAGCTACGGTAAAGTAAACTTTACCTTGCGTGTCGCATACCTGTGGTCGGTCCACTATCTACCTGCGTATGGCATATGGGCCGGTTGGAGTGTTCATGGTCGGCTTTGTTGTCCCATTTGTATGTTTGACTCACATGCATTCCGGTTGCCGCATGGTGGAAAGTTCTGTTTCTTTGATTGCCATCGACAATTCCTATTGTCGAATCACCCTTTCAGGTGGATGTCCAATGCATTCCGAAAGAACACCACTGTTACAAAGGGCCCGCCGATGCGTTTGACCGGTGGAGAGATAGCTGCCTGGCATAGGCAACTCGTAGTAAAAGACGATGGAGGGTTCGAAGGTTTCAAAGTGGAGCACAACTGGATGAGTATCTGTGCAATTTGGGAGCTCCCTTATTGTGCGGCATTGATTCTGCCGCACAATATAGAAGTGATGCACAAAGAGCGTAATGTCGCAGAAAGCATCGTAAGCATGTGCTTTGATTTCAAAGACAAAACAAAAGACAATGTGAAGGCACGAAGAGACTTAGCCGAGATTTGTGATCGGCCGATGCTCGAGATCGTACAAGATCCTGAAGGACGAATTGCCAGGCCACGAGCTCCGTACTGTGTGAAACCTCAAGACAAGAAATAGATATTCCGGTGGTTCAAAACCCTTAAATTCCCAGATCGCTATGCAGCTAACATAAAGCGTGCAGTGAATGTCAGCACCGAGAAGCTAAATGGGCTTAAGAGCCATGATTACCACATCATAATGGAAAGACTTCTCCCCGTAATGTTTCGTGGCTACTTCAAGGATGATTTGTGGAGAATGTTTGCGGAGCTTAGTTACTTCTATAGGCAGTTATGTGCTAAGGAAATCTCGAAGAAGATGATGCGAAAGTTGCAGAGAGAAATACTGGTGCTTGTATGCAAAATGGAATAGGTGTTCCCACTTGGTTTTATGAACATGATGCAACATCTGTTGGTGCATTTGCCCTGGGAAGCGGAGGTTGGAGGACCTGCGCAATTCAGGTGGATGTATTGCGAGGAAAGAGAATTAAAAAAGCTCAGGTCAACCATACGCAACAAGGCTAGGGTTGAAGGGTGCATCGCTGAGGCGTATGCTCTAAAAGAGATATCGTACTTATCAAGTACGTATTTTGCAGATGAGCACAATGTGAATGCCCCTACAACGTGGTATCATATCGCAGAAGAAGCACCCCTGAGTAACCTTCAAATTTTTCAGTGGAAGGGTAAATCTGTTGGCGCTTCTACTCCACATGAGGTGTCACTAACAGAGTGGAACTCGGCTCTACTTTATATGTACTCCAACATGGATGAAATGGAAAAATATTTCGAGTAAGTAACGATTCGTATTTTGTACTGAATTGTGTAATCTGAACCTATTCTCATTTGGTGATTCCACGCAGATTGTTTGACCAACAACATTGAAATCGCTCGCCAACCTACTAGCAAGCAGTTGGATAAGCTACGCCATGAGGGTTAAACAACGACCCTAGTTTAGTTGGTAGGTTCGAAAGCATGTAATTTTATCCTCCTCCCAATTTTCTAACCCTAAACTTCATATTATTTCGTTGCACCTAGTAATGATGTCTTAACCTATGTAGTGCATGCTCGATGCCGGCGTCCATGATGACTGCTGCGGCTATCACACGGCATACCGTTCTGGCAAGGAACTTGATCGTTCACGATGTTAATGGGTTTCGTTTCGAACAGCAACATTGGAAGCGAGGCGTCCACTTGCGCCCTTGTGAGCGGCGGAGTGGTAACTAAAGCGTGCGATGCAAGTGGGCGCGTAATTAACTACTATGGTGTTCTTCAAAACATAATTGAGTACAAGTTTGGGGAGTCCAAAGAAGCGAGAGTTTTCTTTGAATGTGATTGGTTTGATCCTAACAATGGCACACGTGTCGATGAATTTGGCATGACAGAGGTCAAGCACCAGTCAAGGCTTCAAGGCCACGATAATTTCGTGCTTGCTCACCAGGTTGAGAAAGTGTACTACCTAAACTATCCTCATCCCAGCTTGCATGCTTGGTGGGTAGCATATAAAGTTAACCCGTGAGCGGTTATATCATACGGGGATCTTGACTACATCGACGATCACGATGGGCGATGAGAAGCGGATGTCTACCGGGAAGAAGGTGCGCCAAGATCTTTTCGGGTTGCTCATGGGGATGACCTTCATCAGGTAGCCATCGATGCCACAGACCTAATAGTTGAGCCTCGTCCATCAAAGAAACGACATCGGGATCCTGTGAAAACACATCTTTCTAGACAACGAGTCACCAATGAACCTCGAGACGCTGATGAGTTTTGATAAGTACATATCCTCTTATTGCTGTAATACTACTTTGATTATATTTCTTACTACTTTGATTATATTTCTTACTACTTCCACATTGAAACTTTTGCAGATGTTCAAGCACGCGAATGATAAGATTGTTGGTAAGCTCAGTGGATCTACCTCCAGGACCTCCAGAAGTGGGGGTAAGGGGAAGAGTCAGGGGTCCAGTGGACAGGAGTCCTCGAGGAGTCAGGAGAGCCTCTTCCAAGGGACTGTCTAGAGCAGGCAGAGGCAGTAGCAGCTCCTGGGGTGCATGGAGCGGGCACGAGAGGCCAACAAGGAGCACGTGCCTTCTGCCTCCGACTCCTCGGACGAGTCTGAGGACTTAGCACCAGCGGCAGAGGAGGTAGAAGAAGAGTTGGCGGAGGATGATGGTGATGAAGAGATCCCAGAGAACGCTGCGGCGCCTTCTTCACAGCGTTTCAGGTATTCGTGTTTTCAATGTTAATTTTTGTATGCATAGACTTGTGATTCTCATTTTTGGCATTTTTCAGGTTCCGGGGATCCAACAACGTCCTCCCAAGAGCTGAACCTAACCAGCGGAGGGTGATTAGGCCCCATGGGGATTGGTAAGTTAGTTTTCTCATTCTGAAAAGGTAACTTGTCGAGAATCTAACCAATTTGATTTCATTAATTGTAGGCAATGGGATGACGTGGCGTGGGAGGGTAGGCACCAACGATCGCAAGTTAACGCGGTCTTGGGAGCTCTCTGCCGCCACCACTACCGGTCTGGTGACCATCGGTGGGTGCCGCATGACGGCCTAAAGTGGGAGCACTCTGAAGTTGGCTCTGAGGCGCGTCACGGCTTTTCTTGTCATGCGGTTTCGCACGATTTACAGGTGAGTTCCTTACCTCTTCTGATTCATTCGTTTGTAGTGATATGTCGCTAGCTCAATAATTGCTTTTGTAGGAGAGGTATCGCTGGAGGACGGGATATCCCATAAATCAAGAGAGGGCGAAAAAGTCTTCAACAAGGCGGCCCATAAGGTCGTGAAGGACATGATGTCCAATGCACGATCCGGCGGTGTGCTCCTACTACAAGGGGTGAAAAAGGAGAAAATGACCAAGAAGCTCGGGGCCTCCAAGATCTACCTGCGCGAGGATGAGTACCTCCAGGCATCCATCCCTTGGCTGATGAAGTGCCCAGAAGCTTTCAGGTACTTGTGCACGTACTGAGCCTCGGTTGACTTTGTTGCTAGGTCCAACAAGAAGCGAGGCAACAGAGAGGCAGGTGACCCAGTGTTGCACCGGTACGACGCGGATGGACACCTCCACTTAGCGAGGCGCATGGTAAGTATCTAGCATTAGTTCAGTACGCTTTTGAATGCATGTCGCTAACTTTGGATTACAAGAGGCTGAAACTGGCGTTGCCCCGAGCTACATCGATGTTTATCTTGAGGACACAAAGCACCGATCGAGTCGCTGGACAATTGTGCACCTAGTCCACAACTCGAGGATTGTGAGTTGTTCGACCTACTGATGAAATTTATGTCTTCAAACCTGTTGTTTGATATTGTTGGCATGCGGGGAGCAATATGGGGATGAAATGGCTCGGCGTCACAGCCTGGAGTTCGACTAGAGGAGCGAGGACCTCGATGTCTCAGCGCTATACCAGAGTGGTGGGGGCAAGAAACATGGAAGGTGAAATAATCTCCCTTATTTGTGTATTGTCGGAAATCCTGATATCGTCAATAGTTGCGCTTTTTGTTAATGCCTTGGTTTCATATATATCTGTTGCAGGTTCTCCATGTTCGACGGGGTTGTGGACTCGGCGTCGCTCATCCCAAGGAAGGCGTCGGGGTCCTCCTGAGCGGCGCTCGCTCCTCGAGGATAATGCGAGGTTTGCGAGTACGAGGAGCAGAGCTCGCCAAGGCGTGGTGATAGCAATCTGAGCGGAGATGGCACATTTAAGGCAAACGCAGGCGTACTTCCAGGGAGCTCTTCAGGTAAAAGCTCGAAATCTCAACATATCGATTAATTTTTACTATTGTGGATCTAACACTTTGACTATATGCAGCAACTCTATGCAACTGTGGGTACTCAACACGGCTTGCCTCACTTGACCTCCTCGCCATTCTTGGTATCCACCTCCTCGGTACATATGCTTTAGGTTAATTTAGTTTTGAAAATTATTTGCAATTCTAGACTAATATGAAATTTCATAACTCCTCTCTGAGGTTCTCGGCCTCCTCCGCCGTTCTCTGGTATCCGCCACTGTAAGGGCAAATCCGCAGTACATATGTTTTAGGTTAATTCGGTTTTGAAAGTTATTTGCATTTTTGTATTAATGTTAAATTTCATAACTCCTCTCTGAGGTTCTCGGCCTCCTTGCTGCGTGGCAACCGTTTCCGCCTCGGCACTGAGGGCAGCTCAGGTTCGAGCTCAGACGGTCCCAATCACAGTCGAGGCTTCTTCGCCTCTGGAGGTAGCGGCCAAAATTCAAACACCCCCAGAAGTTAGGATTGCAGATAGGTCATGTACCAAATTTCAGGGTGTCGTTTGCTTGGTTTGATGAGTAGGGAAGCTTGTCCTTTTTGCTTGTTCATTAGGGGCGTACGCTTTGTTCATGTTTGAAGGGCACATCTTTTGTTTCTTGAACAAACAAATGTCTACCATCATCTATGAAATGGTCTTCATTACTTGCCTCTCCTTTTGCCGGCCTGCTGCAGTTTCTGGGCTGGTGTTCTCCTTCATGAAGAAAAGAAATTTAGAGAAGCTGAAAAAGGCCCAAAATGGTTCTACATAAAATTATCTCTATAAGGCTTAATACTGCAGTATCATCACTTTGTGATCCAAGATGAGCTTGCTGCTTATTTTAGATATCCTCGAGTCCTAAGAGTTTTGGATTTGTAATCTCAGCTTAACTAAAGCAATTTGCTGCAAAACTCTTCAGCCATTGTGTGTTGTTCTTGAATTCTACCATTTAAGTATAATCAAGCTGTTGAATTTTACATAAAAAAACTTGAAATACACGACCCTGTTGTATTGAAGTCGGTGAAATCCTCTGACCTAAATGCTTGCTAAGGACAGCAGTTATTAGTTAGTACCATTTGGTAAGAATGCATTAGTTTTATATTCTCTTCTATTGCTCATAAGAAACATAGTTATCTTGACCAAATTGTAAGCTTGATTTTAGTTGCTTCATCGATCGAGATCCTATGATTTCTTTGTAATCTTCGGTTTCTTTGCCAACAATTGTCTTTGCGACACGACGACCTTTTATTTTTATTATAGCTCGGGTCATGACAAATTAATTTGCAGCATGAGTGAATTACACTATGTAATGTACAGTTCCTGCGATATTTAGTTTTTTTGGAATTATTTGATGGTGGCTTTCAACTTTTGCAGCAAGACAAGCAAAACAAACAATGTTTTCTGCTGGAAACTCCCGATATTTTAAATCGGCCATGTGGTAAGCGAAAAATCTCGAAATCCAACAACGAGAATTGCCATGGGGAAGCGATTACGCGTGGAAATCGATATTTTAAATGCGCCACGTGGCGGCGAAAATATCGACCAAGATCGAAGCTGCGAATCCTAGTCTTTTAAATCGACCGCGTGGGCGGCGAAACAATCCCAATATTTTCGGCGAAAATAATCGGCGTGGCAAAAGCCGCCACCATCGGCCATGTTTTTCATCGGCTAGATCGGGTAACGAAAAAATAGTATTTTAAATCGGTTCTTAAGCCAAAGTGTCTATTTTCGTCTAATTATTATGTCGGTCTATTTTTGTCGGCAGGCCGACGAAAAGGTGTATTTTCGTCGGTAATTGCGCTTTTTTCGTCGGTAGTTGGCCGACGAAAAAAATTGCGTTTCCTGTAGTGTTTGATGCAATGCACTCATGTGAGTGGTTGTATGGATTGACTTTGAGTCAAGTCGTGGACTTGTGCTCGGATGCGTTGTTTGTTTATTCGTGTGCAGGTGTTGCTCGAGGGCGAACGTGGTCGATGACGGGACCGGAACTAGGTTCATGGAGGAACTAAGGTTGAGGACTAGGTTCAGGGAGGAATCGAGGTCCTGGTGGTCAAAGATGTCATGCGGGACGTTCGAGCTAGAGAACGGTGCACACAAAGGCTGGTTAGTCACGTGAGTCGCGCGGCGGCCGTCTGGCGATGCATGTGTGAATTTTGGGTTGTATGCATATATTGGGCCATGTGTATTGGGCCAAGTGGATATGCATACATGTGTTAGGGTTTTGAGTTGTATAAAAGGACTTGAAACCTGATCAATGAATTAAGCTTTTTCGTGGTGGGGACGTTCAGTAGTTTTCATCGACAAGGGTTTTTTTGGCGGGCCGCTAGTTGGCTTCGCGGCTCTGCTCCTTGCGTGAGCTTTCTGGCGATTGCTTGTGTTCCGTCTTGGCAGCGCAAGAAATCGTTCTGAGCGAGGAGTGCAAGCGTGGCTTCAGCGCAAAGGCGGTATGTAGTGAAGCGATCGTTGGTCGGCGACGAGTGCTCTGTGTGCTAAGCGTCACGTCTGTCCTGGCTTTATCTCCTGGCGGTAGGAGGTCTGGTGGCTGCATGCATGCGTAGGACTGGAGTCCCCTGACCTCCTGCAAAAAAATCATCGAGTGCATTGTTTTGTCCGTGCATGGCGACTTGTTGTTTTGCCTGAGTGAAGATGTGCATGTGTGATCAGAACTTTCATGTGAATGCATGCATGTGCTTGGCGCCTCGAACATTGACTAAATAATTTTGTGCACTGCGGCCGGTGGTGGCTTTGCTGCTCCAGGGGCACAAGGAGGTGGTGAGCACAGTGCAGGTCAGCACCTTCATCGCTATCGAAGACCTGGACAACATCCGGTATTTTGTTTAATCTCATAATTAGGGTTTGATCTATTCTCGTCATTATTTGATATAGTCAACTTGCAAAGGTCATAACTCTAGATCCGTATATCCAATTGAGGTGATTCTTATTGTGTTAGTTTTGGATTTGAATCTAGTTTATGCAGTTAAAATTTCACATCAATCCAATGGTTGGATCTTTGGAAATTACGGTTTTAGTGAACGTCTATTAATCTGTTTTTTGTTGAAACCGAGAGCAATATTTCATAATTAATTTAGGGGGTTTTGTGAATCAAGAAAATTTTGATTTTAGCTTCCGCGCAATCATTCACCCCCTCTCTGATTGCTATATTGGTGTATATCGATCCTACAATTGGAAAATATTTTAAATAAGTAGCTCAAAATTCATAAAAACTCATAAATACATAATTTATTATTTTAAACATAATTCAACAAAGAATACAAATATTGGGTCTTTACATGTTCTTCATGAATGTTCAGACCAAATAAACTAGTTACTTTTTCTATTTTGTGTGTATAAGTTAAACGATTTTTATGTTCCGATAAATATCCATGATCGTATTCATTTCGATTCGTATTCACTTTGTATCTGTATTCGACATTATCTGTATTTGTATCCATATCTAGATTATTCGTATTTGTATCCATATCCAAGAAAAATAAAAAAACAAACATGATAGAGTCATTATCCATCTGTATCCGATCCGTTTTCGTCCCTAGGGGCGGAAGGTGGAAAGGGGCCAAGCAAGGGGAGGCAAGGCTGCTACAAGGGAAGGCGCAAGGGCTGATGTAGGGAGGTGCAAGGCTGCTGCAGGGAGGAAGAGCAGGGGTGGCTGGGGGAACCAAAGGGGTGGGTGGCTGCTGGGAGAAAAATAGCAGGGGGAGGAACAAGGGGTAGTTGAGGGAGTGGCTAAGGTTAGCCCCCTCCCCCTCTAGGCTATAAACCGACTCAGTTCACTAAGAAATTCCATTTTTTATAGATGCTACAGACCAAAACCACTTCAAGAAGGAAAAATCCCCCTATTTTCACTTTCTAAAATTATTCATATTCTATTTTTCTTCTAAAATATTACAATGAAGCTCCCCTGATTTCAGGGTGCAGCTGAAAGGTACAAAGAAGAACAGAAAATCATCGTGAACGATCTCTTTTGGAATTGTAGGGGCTTAGGTTCCCCTGATAAACTCCTGTTCCTAAGAGAAATTTTTGTTGACAATAGGGTAGACTTTATTGTTCTTCAAGAAACCATGAAGCAAACCTCTAGTGAGAGCTGATTGAGGAATATTTGTGGAGGCCAATAAAGATAGATGTTGCTAAGTGTTAAATTTGGTGGCTCATATCTAGCCTTTTAAGATTTGAAAAGGTGTACTAGATTAATCCTAATAGGAGAGGGATTCCTAATCCTAATAGGAGTAGATTCGTATTTGCTTTGAAAGAGAACTAGGGAGGCTACATAAACCTAAGTGGTGGTTATGGAGAACACAAATAACTAAGAAGCTACAAACAAACACATCCAGAGCAAGAGGTACACGAGAAAATTAGAGACTATTATATTTTTTTAGCACTAGATTTTTGTATAGAGTAAGGATCTAAGAGTCCTAAAAGGTTCAAGAAGTTGTGAAAGCAACAATCACTTATAGTATTTTGAGGTTGTTTTTAAAGAATTTATGGTCGACTTTGTCAAATCTTTTTTCTGTTGTCATGGTTGTTTCAATGTTCTTATTTTAGTTCTCTCTATGAGACTCAACTTCTTTGTTCTTGAGACCATTCACACTCGTACCGTATCTGACAAAACTATGATCTGATCTAGGGACCAGTGCATAAGAAGGGGTATTAGAGTATAACAAGTGGTATCAGAGCCAAGGTCGGATTAATCAAATTTGTGAGAAGGTCAGTAAAGCATCAAGTGGCACAAAATCAAGATTGATGTCGATGATGTGCAATCAGGTAGAGAAATCTTATGACAAAGAAAATTTCAGCATGTGACAATGTGTGGTGAAGGATGTTCTTGTCTAACAAAAGTTAATCACTACTCTTAAAGGGGATAAACCAGAAAAGACATCCGCTGAAAACTGGAAGGTGATAGAGTAGAAGGCCGTCAATACAATCTATCTATGGTTCTCCGATGAGGTAACGTACTCGAAGATCAAGGAAAATTCACCAAAAAAATTATGGAAGGACTTAAAAGAATTTTATATGGCAAAGTTGCTGACAAATCGATGGGTGCTGAAGCGACAACTATATAGGTTGCGCATGAAGGTACATGGTTTGTTGACCATCTCAATGTCTTCAATAAGCTAATCACACAACTGATTAGTATGGATGAGAAAATTGAGGAGTACAATAAAGTTATTATACTGGCATCATCTCTTACCACTATTATAGAAGCAATTAGTGATGAATATTCTAGTCAAAAAAATACTCTCAACTTCAACGAGGCAGTTGCATATCTATTGGAGGTAGAGTCCTTGAAAAAGCCATCCGAATCTTCATCCTCGGGTGATCAAGCATTAACTGCAGTAGTGAAAGGATCGGGATGTCGCCTAGAGGGGGTGAATAGACATTATAAAATTTTAAATTCAAATTTCAGCGGAAACTTAGATCTTCGGAGTATCCGAATTAAACTTCGGACTGTCCAAATGGTTCGGATAGTCCGAGTTGAGTTCGGATAGTCTGAATGCTTCAGAGCTCAAAAACGCAAGAAAGTAGATCTAGGCTATCTAGAGAATGGTACTAGCACCAAATGAAATTTGTTAGCTTAGAGTACCTGCAGTAGATGAATACCCACCAAGACTCTTCACAAGAGGTCAAATCACCACTTGAAGACCCAAGATTTCAAACAACCACAAAAGGGGAAAAAGGGTAATCCAAGAATCGAAGACGAAACACCCGAAGATTTTTACCCGAAGTTCGGATCCTTGAGGGGATCCTATGTCTCCGTTGAGGTGGCACCAAGCCGGGGTCTCTTTCAACCCTAATCCTCTACGTGTTACACCAAGCACTCACCTATTTCCTCTTTGAATCCTTTCCTTCCGGAGGTGGATCCAACCTTCACAAACTTCCGGCGGCACACCACACCAAGATTGGGATTTCATCGGTAACTCCTAGCCGTCTAGGAGTCCTTAACCTCCAAGAGTAAAAGATTGGCGAGAAATCCGCGAGAGAATGAACTAGGTGCTCAAGATGGATCTAGGACTCTCAATCTTTCTTCTCACTCTCCCTTTAAAGATTCAAAAATCAAAGGATCTAAGGGGAGTGAATGCTTGAGCTCAAGAGGGAGAGGAATAGCAATAAATGATTTGAGTTGAATGCCTCTGTTGGAAGGTGGGAGGGGAGAGGCATTTATAGCCTCTCCAAAACTAGTCGTTTTGTGCTCAGCCCGAGTTAAGATCAAAGGACCGAGTGCCCTAGTTCGGATAGTCCGAACATTTCTTTGGACATTCCGAAGTATTCGGATACTCTGAAAAATCTTCGGACATTCCGAACTCAAATTTTCTTGACCTAACAGAGAGGGTCCACTCGGATACTCCGAAGGATACTTCGGACATTCTGAATGGATATTTTTTCAGAACCAACAGAGAGGGTCTACTCGGACATTCCGAACTGGAGTTTGGATACTCTGAATAATTTTGGGCAAAATACTTCTAGTACTTGACATTTTGACCCTTTTTGCGACTAAGATCCATCATTGAGCACATAAAGTCATTCTAATGCTATTTCTCGTCATATCCCTCTTTATAGTACGGTAATCCTTAGACTCAATAAAACATAAACTAGATACACATAATTAAGTCTAAAATTGCCTTTTTCTCCTTTGTTTTGAGGGTGACCTTTTACTTCGAGACTTTATCACCGGATGCAATAATCTGTTAACACAGCTTACAAATCTTGTTAGTCACTTAATCCTATTGTCATTATTCACCAAAATCCTCAAAGGGGCCTAGATGCACTTTCAATCTCCCCCTTTTTAGTGAATTGATGACAACACGATAAGATTTATAAATATATTGAAATAAGATTGTCTTTAGAATTCTAGACACACGGAGGAGCTCCCCCTAAATGTGTGCATTAGGAAAAATTTAGTGAAATTTCAAATGCACATATTTACGGAAAATTTTGACGGAAACTCCCCCTATTTCTTTGCATCCGTGAGAGTATAACAAGATATTTAATAAATAATTGTGCAAATACAAATGGCATGGCATGGGGCACACAAATGACAAATGCATTGATATAGAGAACATACGTCATAAGCAATCAAAGATCAAGACAAGCATTCATAAGTAAGTACGACGACACAAAGCGCGACATAAATAAACAAAACAAGCGACAATCAACAACCACAAGACAAAAAAAATCTAGAATCTCTCCCCCTTTGGCATCAAGACACCAAAAGAGGGTCACTCCTCGCTGTCGTCGTCGTCATCATCATCATCATCACCTCCACCGGGCGCATAAGCAGCATCATCATCTTCGTCATCTCCATCGGGCGCATGAACAGCTGGAAGGCCAAAAAGCTGACGAGTCACAGAATCCACAGTAGACTCGGACTCGGACTCTGACTCTGACTCCTCAGAAGAGCAAGATAGGTTCAGCTTCCCTTTGATGTTATGCAGCTGGCGACGAGTATCAGTGAGCTTGATGTTCATCTCCTTTATTTTCTTGTGATTCTTCATCCCCAAGCAAAAGATAGCACGGAGCATGGACTTGATTGAGCCACTTGGAGAGGAAGGACGAGCAGGAGATGAAGGTCTGGCAGACAAGGATGGAACAGAAGCCGCTGTCCTGGAATCTGGAGTTGATGACCTTGATCTGACATTCCTAGCAGAAGGAGCAGGAGCTGGAGCTGGTTGAGATGGACCTTTGATTGATCTGACACGATATGCAACATGCTCCACATCTTTAGCAAACCACAGTCCTAATATGCTCTCAACCATACACATGACATAGGGAGCAAAGCCACAGCTGCTGTGCGGACTGAGAGAGTTGAGACGAATCTCTTGCCAAATGAAGTCGAATACATCAAAAAGCCTCAAACCCTCACCAATCCTCAGCAGAAGGTTCCTTGAGTTTGAACTGATGTTTGTGGCGTCACCTTCTTTAGGCCACAAAGTCTTCCGAAGCAGCTTGTACAAGATGGCATAAAATGGCATCAGTCCTTTTGTAGTGCCAAGCTTGAAGTGAAGCTTATCCAAACTATCCCAGTTCTCAGTTGAAAAACCCAAACAATCAGCAAACTGGGCCTTGGTCACAGAATAGTATAATCCGTCTGCCATAAACCACATTGTGCTCTCCTCGTCGGTGTCAACATAAAGGACATAAAATTGTGCCACAACCTCGTTATTCCACTTACACCAGAAGGACATGATGTTCTTAAGGTTATGGCGTTCACATGCTTCAATGACTTGATTAAAGATCGGGTCCTCTTGCTGCTCCATATATTCCTATTCAATCCACTGCATGAGGGCCACCGGATTCTTCTTCTCCACAATCACTGAATCATAAAAATCTTGCTGGAAGTAATTCCAGAACCTCTTGTCCACATATTCCTCTTGAAGATACATCAGAGGATCCTCACTTCTGTGTTTACAAACCTCTTGACCTCTCCCTTTTCCAATGCAATAGTTAATCTGCTTCTTGGGAGTAACACCCATTGGAGTTCGACGAATGGACGGATGAACTTGCAATGGACCAATCAGCTCACCTACATGGTGCTGCTCTGCACACTTGGCTGCCCTCAACCTTATCATAGCTGCTCGAGGGTCCTCATTGGTGCTCCCTTGAGCATCTTGCCTGGAAGCACGGGCCTGAGTTGATTTGCTGACTTTGCGAACTGCTTGCCGCTTCCTCCTTCCCGCGGATTGAGCCGGATCAGCCGGAGGAGACTCCGGAGGGGAATCTGGAGGCGAAGCCGTAGGAGCTGCAGAAGAGCCGCCGGCGAGGTGATCGTGCTTCGCCTTCTTGCGAGCCATGGTGATATCGATTTTGCGAGAAGGAGTACCACCCTGAGAGGGATCCATCTAAAGGGGATACAAGGATGGAAGCAAGATTAGACTCTAATTAAAATCTAGATGAATATTAGAGGGTTGAAATGAACTCACAAACTTTGGATAGTCCGAAGTTTCATTCGGATAGTCCGAAGTTTTCCTTCGAACAATCCGAAGTTTCATTCGGATAGTCCGAAGTATCCTTCGGACACTCCGAATGTAAACTCGGACAGTCCGAGGTGAACTCTCAAAAACCCTAAATTATTCAAACTAGACAATAATCAAATGAGATCTAGAGCTAATCATAGGAGATCATCCTACCAAGGCCTAGAACAATCTTGACCACAAGGATTTGCAAAAGGAGACAAGAAATTGCCGAATCAAGAAAAAGTTCAAACCATACCTTGGAGAGCAAACTCCAGAGATTCCGAGATGAATCTTGGGCAAAGAAGTGAAGGTGAAGAAGCCCTTGCCCTTGGGGAAGACCTTGGAGCCTCCGATCCGCAAGATTCGTGGATGGATTGCAAGATCCGGGAGGCAAGGTGGAGTTGAAGAGAGAGAAACCGACTTTAGGAATAAAGGGAAGAAAAGAGGAAGAAGAGAGGGGCGCTGGGCTTATAAAACCCGAGACCCCCACTTCGAACAGTCCGAACATAAGTTCGGATAGTCCGAACAGTTTGGATAGTCCGAACAGAATTTCGGACACTCCAAGCTGTCCTTCTCAGGATGGCAAGTAACAAAGGAAGAAAAGGCTCCGGATTGAGAAGGAGATAAGAGGTCCTAATGCATCAAGTCATCATGTGATCAACGAATCACTCAACCAAACAAACCATGATCACGAGATGATTGACAGGATCCGAAGATCAAGGAACCAATGAACATTAGAAAATAGAGAGAAATAAATCAAATAAGCTTTTCTAAAATATTTTCCACTCATCACCCAATTGTGTGCAAATTTCAAGCCAAATTACGAGAGTCTAAGATATTTAGCCTACTCCTCAAATCACAGAATCTCTTTTTATCAAAGGGCTTGGTGAAAATATCGGCTAGTTGATCATTTGTGCTCACATGTTGAATATCTATATTGCCTTTAGTGGAATGATCTCTTAGAAAATGGTGGCGAATATCAATATGCTTTGTACGGGAATGTTGAATGGGATTGTTGGCAATTTTTATGGCGCTCTCATTATCACACAAAAGTGAAACATGGTTATAGGTTAGGCTATAATCATTTAGGGTTTATCTCATCCAAAGCAACTGGGCACAACAACTCCCGACCGTGATATACTCGGCTTCGGCTGTGGATAGGGCTACTGAATTTTGTTTCTTGGAGGACCAAGAGACAAGAGATCTTCCTAAAAATTGACAAGTCCCCGAGGTACTCTTTCTACCCACTTTACATGCGGCATAATCCGCATCGGAATAACCAACTAATTCAAATGATGAATCTTTTGGATACCAAAGCCCAAAATGAAGAGTGTGCACTAAGGGCCTGTTTGGGACAGCTCCAGCTCCACCAAAATCTGTGGAGTTGGTGGAGCAGGGTATTTCTAGCTCCAGAAATTTATGGAGCTGGAGCTGTAGGTACATTAAGAGTGTTTAGGTAAATAATCTTGTTTACATTTTAGACTAAAAATATAAACTTAATTCACTTTATTTTAGCCTATAAATTTCAACTCTGAACTGGAGTTGGGAGCTGGAGCTCTCCCAAACAGGGCTTAAATATCTCAAGATTCTTTTCACGGCCACCATGTGACACTCCTTAGGAGCGGCTTGAAATCGTGCACACATGTACACACTAAGCATAATATCGGGCCTAGATGCACAAAGATAAAGAAGAGAACCGATCATGGAACGATATACCTTTTGGACGACCGATTTACCTTCTTTGTCGAGGTCTAGATGCCCGTTGGCTTGCATAGGCGTCTTGATTGGCTTGGCATTCTCCATGCCGAACTTCTTCAACATGTCCTTGATGTACTTTGTCAGGCATATGAAGGTTCCTTTCTTGAGTTGCTTGACTTGAAAACCAAGGAAGAACTTCAATTCGCCCATCTCGAACCTTTTAGTCATTATCCTGCTAAACTCCTTACACAATTGTTCATTAGTAGACCCGAATATAATGTCATCGACATATATTTGGCAAACAAATAAATCATTATCAATATGTTTAGTAAAGAGAGTAGGGTCGGCCTTTCGACTACAAAACCTTGCTTAAGAAGAAAATCTCGGAGACATTCAAAACATGCTCTTGGTGCTTGCTTAAGTCCATATAGAGCCTTGTGTAGAACGTAGACATGGTCCGGAAATTAAGGATCTTCAAAGCCGGTGGTTGCTCAACGTAGACCAACTCGGAGAGTGGCCCATCCAAAAATGCACCTTTCACGTCCATTTGATATAGCTTAAAATCATGGTGAGTAGCAAAGTCAAGTAATATTCTAATAGATTCAAGCCTAACTACGGGAGCATAAGTCTCATCAAAGTCCAAACCTTCGATTTACGTGAAGCCTTGAGCAACCAACCAAGCCTTGTTTCTTGTCACGACTCAATGTTCGTCTTGCTTGTTCCGAAACACCCATTTTGTTCCAATCACGTTTTGCTTGGGCCTTTCGACAAGCTTCCAAACTTGATTTCGCTCGAAATTGTTTAGCTCCTCTTGCATGGCCATCACCCAATCCGGATCTTGGAGCGCTTCTTCTACCTTGAGAGGTTCAAGAGAAGAAACAAAGGAGTAATATTCACAAAAATTTGCAACTCGAGATCTAGTAGATACTCCCTTGTTAATATCTCCGAGTATGTTGTCGACTGGGTGATCTCGTTGTATGCTTTGATGGACTCTTGGATGAGGGACAGTTGCATTTGTTCTTTGGATGGGGTCCTCATCATCTTGAGCGGTGTTTGAGCCATCTTGAGCTTGCCTGGATGAAGAGGGAGCATCACCCGGAGCATCCAAAATTGCATCCGAACTCTTTGAGCTAGTCTAGACACTCTGGGTCTCATCCCGGACATTTCGAGCTGGAGTGCTCAGGATTTCTTCTTGCTCTAGTGGTCTCACCTCCCCAATTGCCAATTTCTTGATTGCTTCGCATGGAAGTTCTTCTCTGTCAATCATAGCACGATCAACTTATTCTACTTGAGAACCGTTAGTTTCGTCAAATGTTACGTCACGCGACATTTCAACTACACCGGTGTTGTTATTGAAAACTCGGTATGCGTAAGCATTTGACTCATAACCAAGCAAGAAACCTTCATCTACATTGGGAGCAAATTTAGAAGACTTAGCTCGCTTGTTGAGGATATAGCATTTGCTTCTAAAGACTCGGAAGTAGGAAACATTTGGCTTCTTGCCGGTGAGTAGCTCGTACGCCGTCTTCTTCAAGATCTTGTGGAGGTATAGACGGTTAGTACTATAACACGCGGTGTTGATGGCCTCCGCCCAAAAGATGTCGGAAACCTTGTACTCATCAAGCATCGTGCGCACCATCTCAATAAGGGTTTGATTCTTTCTCTCGGCCACCCCATTTTGTTGAGGGGAGTAGGGGGCCGAGAACTCATGCTTGATGCCCTCCTCATCGAGATATTCCTCCACACCGGTGTTCTTGAATTCAGTACCGTTGTCGCTTCGGATTCTTTTGATCTTGACTTCAAACTCATTTTGTGCCCTTCTCATGAATTTCTTTAGAGTTCCTTAGGCTTCGCTTTTGTCATGCAAGAAAAAAACCCAAGCGAAACGAGAAAAATCATCAACAATAACGAGACCATACTTATTTCCTCCTATGCTTATGTATGCGACTGGGCCGAATAAATCCATATGGAGCATCTCCAGAAGTCTTGAGGTAGTCATCACATTATTGGCGGGATGAGAAGCTCCAACTTGCTTTCCGGCTTGACATGCGCTGCACACCCTATCTTTCTCAAAAACAACATTCGTTAATCCAAGAATGTGATTGCCTTTAACGAGTTTATGTAGGTTCCTTATACCAACATGAACAAGTCGGCGATGCTATAACCAACCCATACTAGTTTTAGCCATAAGGCACATTTCAAGATTAATTCTATCCGTAGTGAAATCTACGAGATAGAGATTTCCCTTCAAACGACCCTTGACGGCTATTGAACCATCAATTCTCTTTATGACATCCACACCCTTATCACTAAATACACAATTGTAGCCCGCTTCACATAGTTGAGCAACGGACAACAAATTGTAGTTTAGTGATTCAACAAGCAAAACATTATTTAAATAGAAATCGTTTGTGATATGAATCTTACCTAAACCTACCACTTCACCTTTTCCATTGTCGCCAAAAATGATGCTTTCACTATTTGTCACATTGGCATCCAAGTGTGCGAACATCGCCTTTTCTCCGGTCATGTGGTGTGTACATCCGCTATCCAATATCCAACTTGATCCACTAGAGATATAGGCCTACAAAAAGTAATTTAGATTTTGCTTTTTGATACCCAAACTTGTTTAGATCCGCGCACGTTAGTGACAAGAGATTTCGGGACCCAAATAGATCTCACATGAGAAGCATTGTTGGGTTTATGCCCGATAGGATAAGCAACTACCCGACCGAGGTTAGTTCTTTTGAGCACATAAGAGGCAAAGAAAGTGGAATGAGCCTTATACTTAGAATTTCCTTCGGCCTTAACAAAGTGAATGGGCTTGTTTAACGGGGTAACCACGATGTGGCTCCTTTTGCCCTTGGGTGGAACATATCCAAGCCCATGCTTCATGAAGTTACCTTGACGCTTACCGAGAAACTCCTCTAATCCTTTTCTTGCCTTGTAGGACTTTTGAAGTCCATCTTCAAGCATTCCCTTGAGCTTCTCATTTTCATGAGCTAATACTTGCAAAGTCTTAAGGTTAGTAGCACAAGCATCAATATTAATATTATAGCATCTTGCACACCCATTGGTAGTGGAGGGTAATGAGGAATTGGAGTTACCCGTTGAGGATATTGGAGTGCTATTTGAGAGATCAACAAGCTTCACTTCAAGAGCCTTGCAAGCATCCTTTGCTTTAACAAGTTCCTCTATGAGTGAAGCATTGGTGATCTCAAAACTAGCTATTTCGGATTTGGTCATTTTGTAATTTTTGACCAACTCCTCATATTTTCTCCTTTCACTGGTTAGACTTTTCTCTAGCTCAAGGTTTCTCTCTTTTTCAAGGATAAGCAAGTCCTCTTGAGCTTCGAGTGTAGCCTCCTTTTACTCAACGGTTTCCTCTAACTTTTCAATATCCTTTAAAAGCAAGTCTAATTTTTGAACATCAAAGTCCTTCAAGGACTTGAACACACTATCATCGTCACTAGCATCATCACCATCACTAAGGCATGAATCAACAATAGAAGGGGATGATGCTTTGATTGATACCTTGCGCCCCTTGGCCATAAGGCACATTGGAGCGTCTTCGTCATCATCGCTTAATTTGTCGAAGAGGCCCTTCGACGTTGTTGGGGTAGAAGACACGACGATGGCGACGGAGGCAATTTCTCCTTCTTCGTCGGAGTTGGAGCTTGAATCGGAGTCGGAGTTTGAGTCCCACTCTTCCCCAATGTGAGCATGTCCTTTGTGCTTGTATTGCTTGAACTTCTTACTCCTTTCCTTGTCCTTGCCCCGGTATTTGTCCTTCATGTAAGGTTTGTCTTCCTTTTTCTCTCTTTGTGGTCATTCGGCAATGAAGTGGTCGGGCTCTCCACACTCATAGCACTTTCTTGTTGAGTGCCTTCCTCTTGATTTGTTCTATTGGCTTTTGGAGTGACTCCTCGGCTTGTAGCCCTTCTTCTTGAGGAATTTATTGAATCTCCTCATGAGCAAAGCCATATCATCATTGGTCAAGGGACCACTTGACTCTTCATCATCACTTGTGCTTTCCTCCGCTTCTTGCACAATCTTGACGGCCTTCAAAGCAATGCCTTTCTTCTTTCCTGACTTGAGCTCTTCCACCACTTCCGCTTCCTTGATCATCATTTCATCCATCATTAGCCTCCCAATTACATCATGGGGAGTGAGTGTGTCAAAGTTTGGTCGATCACGGATGAGTTGCACTAAGTTGCGGTTGGTGGGGGTGACCACTCGAAGGATGATCTTGACGACGGCCTTGTTGATGAGGTCGGTACACCCAAGGCCCTTAGCTTGATTTACCAACACCATCAAGAGATCGAACATCTTCGTGTATGACTCTCCTTCTTCCAAGGTGAATCGACTTAGCTCACCAATGATGAACTCAATTTTGGATTCACGGATGCTTGATAAGCCTTCATGTGTGACCATAAGTCGTTCCCAAATAGCCTTGGCATCTTTAAGTCCGTCGACTCGGTTAAACTCGGAGTCACTTAAAGCATTAAACAAGGCATTGACGGCCAAATCATTGAAGTGTTGTGCCTTCTTCTCTTCGGGAGTGAGCTTGTTTGGATCCGTGGCTCTAAAACTTGTCTCAACAATCTCCCAAATGCAAGGGTGAAGTGATCTCAAGTACATCTTCATTTTATGTTTCCATGCGGCATAGCGAGTACCATCAAAGTGAGGTGCTCTACCGGATGACACGGAAACATAAGGTGAAGAGCTTGAGACTCCAAGGGTGGGATATTCATATGGAATCTCAACCCCTTTACCGGAACCCGTGGCCTTGTCTTGGTCACGGCTTTCGGCAATCTTCTCTATTTGCGACATCTTAATTCTCCAAGCAGTTAAGCCAAAACTACGGAAATTTGGCTCTGATACCAATTGAAAGGATCGAGATGTCGCCTAGAGGGGGGGTGAATAGGCGTTATAAAATTTTAAATTCAAATTTCAGCGGAAACTTAGATCTTCGGAGTATCCGTATTAAACTTCGGACTGTCCGAATGGTTCGGATAGTCCGAGTTGAGTTCGGATAGTCCGAATGCTTCAGAGCTCAACAACGCAAGAAAGTAGATCTAGGCTATCTAGAGGATGGTACTAGCACCAAATGAAATTTGTTAGCTTAGAGTACCTGCAGTAGATGAATACCCACCAAGACTCTTCACAAGAGGTCAAATCACCACTTGAAGACCCAAGATTTCAAACAACCACAAAAGGGGAAAAAGGGTAATCCAAGAATCGAAGACGAAACACCCGAAGATTTTTACCCGAAGTTCGAATCCTCGAGGGGATCCTATGTCTCCGTTGAGGCGGCACCAAGCCGGGGTCTCTTTCAACCCTAATCCTCTAGATGTTGCACCAAGCACTCACCTATTTCCTCTTTGAATCATTTCCTTCCGGAGGTGGATCTAACCTTCACAAACTTTCGGCGGCTCACCACACGCCGTTTAGGAGTCCTCAACCTCCAAGAGTAAAAGATTGGCGAGAAATCCGCGAGAGAATGAACTAGGTGCTCAAGATGGATCTAGGACTCTCAATCTCTCAATCTTTCTTCTCACTCTCCCTCTAAAGATTCAAGAATCAAAGGATCTAAGGGGAGTGAATGCTTGAGCTCAAGAGGGAGAGGAATAGCAATAAATGATTTGAGTTGAATGCCTCTGTTGGAAGGTGGGAGGGGAAAGGCATTTATAGCCTCTCCAAAACTAGCCGTTTTGTGCTCAGCCCGAGTCAGTTAGGACAGTCCGAACGAGTTAAGATCAAAGGACCGAGCACCCCAGTTCGGATAGTCCAAACATTTCTTTGGACATTCCGAAGTATTCGGATACTCCGAGCATTCGGATACTCCGAAAAATCTTCGGACATTCCGAACTCAAATTTTCTTGACCTAACAAAGAGGGTCCACTTAGATACTCCGAAGGATACTTCGGACATTCTGAATGGATATTTTTTTAGAACCAACAGAGAGGGTCTACTCGGACATTCCGAACTGGAGTTCGGATACTCCGAATAATTTTGGGCAAAATACTTCTAGGACTTGATATTTTGACCCTTTTCGCGACTAAGATCCATCATTGAGCACATAAAGTCACTCTAATGCTATTTCTCGTCATATCCCTCTTTATAGTACGGCAATCCTTAGACTCAATAAAACATAAACTAGATACACATAATTAAGTCTAAAATTGCCTTTTTCTCCTTTGTTTTGAGGGTGACCTTTTGCTTCGAAACTTTATCACCGGATGCGATAATCTGTTAACACAGCTTACAAATCTTGTTAGTCACTTAATCATGTTGTCATTATTCACCAAAATCCTCAAAGGGGCCTAGATGCACTTTCAAGTAGGTGTTGCAAACAAAAGTAAGAGTTACAAGAAGAAGAATGGCAAAAGCAAGAGGCACACGTGTATGCTATCTATGTGACGAGAAAGGTCATATGATAAAGGATTGTCCGAGTTTAAAGCAAATGTAGGGTGCATGCTTAATAGCAGTAGCAAAAATGATTCAAACGTACTTGTCGTCAGTCAACCAGGTAATTATCATTGATAGATATTAGATTCAGGTTGTTGCTTACATATATGTTCAGCAAGAGAAATATTTGACGAAAAATTTCTATGCTCAGCTCATTGAATTGTTTACTTTGCAAGGAGTATGCAATTACTGAGGTGAGAATAGTTACATTGGAGAAGTACGATGGAGCACATCACATATTGACGGGAGTTCGATATGTTCCCGACATAAAGAAGAATTTAAAATTTGTGAGGTCGTTTAAACTCGAAGGTTGTGAGATATCACTTTGAGGTGGAGTCATGCAAATTACTTGCAAAGGGTTGGTAATCATGAAAAGTATATGGAGCAACGGAGGATGTTGATTGATAGATAAACCTAAAGTAAGGATAACCAATAGGAGGTCTGAAAAAATCCTAGTCAGAAAAAAGAAGCCATATCGTCAACGGTAAGTAATCAGATCTCAATTGTAGTTATATGCGGAACTACAAAGAAAGTTGCAAAATCTAATAGACATAAAAGAGAAGGTGCGAGTTGTACAAACCAGTTTTTTTGTCTAATCCGAGCCATCGCTTTTCGATCGGACGGTTCTATAGAAACCGCTTAAGTTGCACCTAGACTCAGTCTCTCTGTCCTAGCCTCAACTTTTGAAAGAGAGCTCACCGAGATCATGTACTAGTGCTAGATAGGATACATGTTATCAAAATTATTTTATATCGATCCAAATTCGATAGGATACGAATACGATATGGATTTTTTTTCCATCTGAATAGTAGTTTCTTCGCTAATCGGTTTGTATTCACATCCAACGTAGAAAAATGGTGTGAATATCTTATGTATATTTCCATCCAAAATATTCCACTATCAACATCCGAGATCAAATTCAAAATTGCCATTTATATGTGATTTGATGCATCATATCAATTACGAACTTGTTTCAATATAGTGTATATTTGTGCGTTTTAAGCATACATAGTTCATCATATGGAATGATTCACTGTATTGGATGCAAGAACATAAACATAAAATTATCTTCAGTGAACGGCAAACTATACGGATGTCCGAATTCGATCGAACTGAAAGATATTTGACCCAAATTTGCATTCAATATTAATCCAGATTCTATTTGTACTGAAATCCGCATCCAACTTTGAAAATAAAAAATGCGGTACGACCGATATTCATCCGTTGCCACCCCTAGCACTGGATTTCCCTGGAAAAGAAGGCCGTGCTTTATTTAGCAATCATCATGCTAGGCCGTTAACCTAGCTCGGCAAGGGGGTGTTAGCGAGCTGTGCTAACCTGGCCTGTGTACGCGTGCTGGGCCAACAATTCCATCCAGATATACTAGCCTGGCATGATATTCGCCCACCGCCTGATAGTAGCCCGTCAGAAGAAGGCAGAAACCCGAAACGTGGTTAGGGATGGTAATCAGGTGGGTACCTCCGGGTACTATTGCCTTAAATCCAAACCCAAACCCGAACAAAGTCCCGTCTACCCAAATCCATTAAGTTTTGCGGGTACAGATCTGTTCCCATACCCAAACCCAATGGGTATCCACGGGCACAAATCTGTGTGCGAGCACCGAAGGGCGAAGGCAAAGAGGTGGGGGGCGCTACGGCAGTCGCATGCTCCTCCCCCTCTCCTTCTATCTCTTCAGATCTCCTTTCTCTCTCATTTTTTGGGCACTATGTGCGTCGAACTGTAGGGAGCCGATGGGAGGAGTCGGTGAGGAGGAGGCAGGCGTCCTTCCGAGGAGGCAAAAACGAGGAGGAGGCCAAGCAATCGAGCGATGGGGCAAGGGGAGGGAGGTGATGGGGGCGAGGGGAATCAGGGAGGAGCCGACTCAGCCAAGTAGTCCGTGAGTTTGTTTTTCTAATATACATCTAAAAAAGTGGGCCCACATGTCATAGGATACCCATTGGGTATCCATGGGTACAAATTGATACCCACACCCATCCTATGGGCTTATTGGGTATCCAAACCCGTAAACCCATGGATCTAAAATGCTACCCATACCCACTCTTATCGGATCGGGTACCCACGGGTACCCAAACCCATGGGTAAAACTGCCATCCCTAAACGTGGCTGCGGCCACCGAACGAGTTGCGGAGGTGGCAGTGATGCGAGTGCGCACCGACGGGGCGGAGGAGATCTCATATGACACTTGAGGCAGCGGATCGAGCTGTGGCGCACGGCAGAGGGAGATCAGGTTATGTTCGGTAGAGCTATATCTTCTCTAAAATACTGTTTGTTTTCTTGTTGAAAAGCATTTTAATAAAAGAGCATTTAACAAATAGCTAATTTTTCTCAGCAATAAGCTGTAAAAGTAGGTCTTGCTCAGTTTTTAGCTTTTGGCTTTTGTTAGTTATATGTAGCTTGCCCAGTTTTCAGCTTTTGGTTTTTGCTAGTTATATATAGTTTCTAGTTTGTGCTAAAAGCCACTTAAAAACTACACTATTTTAAGAGGCTTACTAGCTTTTCGAAAGGCAGAGCTGGCTTTAAGCCCCCCTCCCAAAAAAGGGTCTAAGGGTGTTGTCGCAGTTCACAGGCCTCCGCTACTGCTAGCATGTTAGTCCATGCACAAGAGTATGTACCGTGACAGTCTGTAATATATCTTTATATCATCTATAAATAGAACTAAAGTCAACCTATATAATAGATTTAACCTATTACCGTAGGAACAGCAAATGTTGATAATGTCAGTCAACCTGCCCTAAGAAATGGAGCTATAATAGATTTAACCTATTGCCGTAGGAACAAATGTTGATAATGTCTGTTAGCCTGCCCCAAGAAATGGAGCTTGAATCAGGCCAAGCCATCCTACTTTTGTGATTCTTCTTGCTTGGAATCCAAATCCATCCATTTTACAATCGAGCGAAGCCTAGCAGGGTCGATATTCACTTCTCTGAGTAGGGATAGTAATTTATGGGGGCTAAACTTTACCAGACGGACAAATGAATATGGGTGTTGGAAGGCTCCATCCGTACCTGTTCCATCCTATTACATGCCACTTCTACTAACATGTGGGCTACAACAGACGGCCAATCGGCCCTCTGATCCTCAATTTGTAATAGCTTATATTAGCAATTTGTGATTGGTGATGCCGTGATGGGAGATTTGTGATGTGTATGATGATTGATGAATTATTTTTATTTTAATTGTTGAACTTGAGCATGTGTGATAATTGATGAACTATTTCCATTTTAATTATTGAACTTGAGCATTGTGCATCCTTTGTATGTATGTATTATTTTAATTCTTATTCTTATGTGCATTTGAAATTTTAAATCATTGATAATCTTTCTCAATCCACATAATGTAATTGATTACTATAATTTTATCAAAAGAATTGTATTTAAGATAGCTCATTATCTCCTATTGCACTTTTGATAGAAGGATTGTTGACAGTGACAGGTAAACGAGTATGCTCGTAAGTAATAAGGTATCGACGGTTGATAGGTATAAATGAGATTCTTCGTCCGTCATCCTTTGTATAGTACAACTATAAGAAAAATTTTAGCTAATGGTATATGTCCACCTGATTGCCATCTCTATCTCAGAGAGTCAGGGTGGGAATAGTGGAGCACGCGACCACGTAGGCTTTGCTGGGCTGAAATCGTGGCCATTCCATCTCTGTTCACTCTTTGTTTCTGGCTTGGACACTGCCCCAAAGCAGTCAAACGAATACTACCTTTCCTATTCTTCGAAGGATTCGCGTGCTCTGGAGCGCGGCGGCTCAAACGAACCGGTCGGCTGGCTCGGCTCAAAAATTTTTTCGCATTTTGATCCTTATATAAATTACGAATATATTCTTTGCAATATTTTGGAAGGAGAAAATATTTTTTCCTAAATCGTGTTTGGGTCCCTCGTGCGCTATTTTACAAGAAAAAACTCATGTTAAATTCAAATCACGAACAAGCCCTTTTCTAATTTTTCAGGATAGCGGACAGGTCCAAAAACGTAACAATCAGGTCCTTACTCCTTACGTCTAGGTCCTTTCTCCGTTTTTCGCGGGAAAAATAGAAACATGTGTGCAGTTCTATCTATAGACTTTTTCCCCAGCTCGATTTCTCATCTCGATCTCTGATATTTTTTAAAACATGTATTATTACTCGGTGAACGCGTAGAGTGTTAAACTCGACAAAAGAAAGTTGTCATCTCTAATGATTTTTCATCCTTTTCCCTCTAGACTTTTTCCCTACCACGGTTTTCCAGCTCGGTCTCCAATATTTTCCAAATAATTCATTGAAAGAGATATTTCTACAACTCTATCTCTCTATTTTTCCCCGTTTCGCTCATTATTTCAACAATTTGAAAAATAAAACGCCGCCGAAAACTCGATTTCCCATCTCGATCTCTGATATTTTTTAAAACATGTATTATTACTCGGTGAACGCGTAGAGTGTTAGACTCGACAAAAGAAGGTTGTCATGTCTAATAATTTTTCACCATTTTCTCTCTAGACTTTTTCCCCACCGCGGTTTACCAACTCGGTCTCCAATATTTTTCAAATAATTCGTTGAAAGAGATATTTCTACAACTCTATCTCTCTATTTTTTTCTATTATTTCGCTCGTTATTTCGACGATTTAAAAAATAGAACGGCGTCGAAAAAAAATTCTACGAAAAAACGACATGAAAGAAATATTTCTACAACTCTATCTCTCTATTTTTTTTCCATTATTTCGCTCATTATTTCGATGATTTAAAAAATAAAATGGCGTCGAAAAAAAATTCTACAAAAAAACGGCACACACAGCGTGTTACGACGCGAAAAATTTTGTGTTCTTTCAACCGTTTCGCTTATTATTTTGACGATTTAAAAAATAAAATACCGCTAAAAAAAATTTTTTGTACGAAAAAATAGCACGCGCGCCGCGAAAAATTTCCTAGTTTGCTTCTGAAGCCTGAAGCGAACAAGGAATTTCGCATTCGCCGTGGCACGCATGTTCGGACGAGGGTCGTGCCGCACACTACTACTAATGAAACCCGCAGCAGCAGCACAATTGCATACCATCAAATGGCAAGAATATTACTTCCTCCACTCACAAATAATTATTCCCTCAGTCAAACTTTCAAAACTTAAATTAAATCTCAAAAAGTACTTCCATAGTTTTATAAATATATAATAATAGAAATTAGTCATTAAAATTTATTAAGTTTTGTAAATATACAATGATAGAATTTAGTCGTCAAAGCTATATTTTTAAAAAAATAACGATATCCAAAACAACATCTATTTTTAACAAAGAGAGTACAGAAACAAAGAGCCAATACAAGAATCCAATACTATTCCCATATATGCGATAGCATATACATACCAAACCAGTAGCGAACAGGTCCATCTATCTGATGGCGAAAC
This sequence comes from Guadua angustifolia, assembly GCA_036346375.1. Taxonomy (NCBI): domain Eukaryota; kingdom Viridiplantae; phylum Streptophyta; class Magnoliopsida; order Poales; family Poaceae; genus Guadua; species Guadua angustifolia. The sequence continues at coordinate 70,250,978 of CM070500.1, read as the reverse complement.
AGCAACTGAAGTGGTAGCAGTGGTAGGCTACCACGCAGGTACTAGTACTACATTCTCGACATAACATAGAAGATAATAATAATGACGAAACAAACGCAAGGTCCATCTCAGAAGAACAGCAGATTCAGAGGTGGTACAACAGGCAACCGGCTCCAAGCCCTTCTTACTCCTCCTGGGCCGCCTCCTCGTCGTCCTCGTAGTCGCCCTCCTCGTCGGCGGTCGCGTCCTGGTACTGCTGATACTCGGAGACCAGGTCGTTCATGTTGCTCTCGGCCTCGGTAAACTCCATCTCGTCCATGCCCTCGCCCGTGTACCAGTGCAAGAAGGCCTTCCTCCTGAACATGGCCGTGAACTGCTCGCTCACGCGGCGGAACATCTCCTGGATGGAGGTTGAGTTGCCGATGAAGGTGGAGGCCATGGAGAGGCCGCGTGGGGGAATATCGCAGACGCTGGACTTGACGTTGTTCGGGATCCACTCCACGAAGTAGGACGAGTTCTTGTTCTGCACGTTGATCATCTGCTCGTCGACCTCCTTGGTGCTCATTTTGCCACGGAACATGGCGGAGGCAGTAAGGTAACGGCCGTGGCGTGGGTCGGCAGCACACATCATGTTCTTGGCATCCCACATCTGCTGGGTGAGCTCAGGGACGGTGAGGGCCCGGTACTGCTGCGAGCCACGTGAGGTGAGTGGCGCAAACCCAACCATGAAGAAGTGGAGGCGAGGGAAGGGGATCAGGTTGACTGCAAGCTTGCGGAGGTCAGAGTTCAGCTGGCCTGGGAAGCGAAGGCAGCACGTTACACCGCTCATGGTCGCACTGATCAAGTGGTTCAGGTCTCCAACTGCAAACAAACAAGTTTTAAGTCAGAAAAAAAAAGGAATTTCAACATCACATTTGCCAAGAGTCCAAACTAGTGTAAAGGTTTGATACAGATGATTCCATGCAAAACAGAGAAATAGCCAGAGTCCAAACTAGTGTAAAGGTTTGATACAGATGATTCCATGCAATGGGAAAACAGCATGTTTAGAATGATACATTCAATAAAACTTGTGAGACAAGCTAATGCCCTCTTTTGCTAAGTTTGTTACAGTCATGCCAACTAGTACCAAAACTATGTTGCAATAATGTGTGAAACAGGAAGAATGCTTGATCTGTACGACGGGTGCAATAGACAAACCAACTAACCAACAAGGACAACCTGATGAGAACTAATTATTTGCCTGGTAGATGAATAGGGCAAGTTCAAACAGCATTGGTTAAATGTGGTACGAAGCAAACACAAATTATGTTGTCCTTTGAGGCCATACAAGTTATGCTGCAAACAAGGCATAGCAACCTCCATAACATCCATGAATCTACCAAAGCAAGCTTATATCATTGGAACTGAGCTACCAAATGCAACTCCGAACATTCAGGCAAAAATCCAAGGCACAGGCTCACTTCTTCATGATAAGGTAATAATCAAGTAACATAGTTCTAAAGCAGGTTAATTAAACATCAGAGTATGAATCAACTCACAGCTAGGAGTAGTCAGCTTAAGGGTACGGAAGCAGATGTCATAAAGTGCCTCATTGTCAAGAACCATGCACTCATCAGCATTCTCCACCAACTGATGGACAGAGAGCGTTGCATTGTAGGGCTCAACAACTGTGTCTGAGACCTTTGGCGAAGGGAAGACAGAAAATGTGAGCATCATCCGATCAGGGTACTCCTCCCTGATCTTGGAGATCAGGAGTGTGCCCATTCCAGATCCAGTGCCTCCTCCAAGAGAATGGCAAACTTGGAAACCTGATTACAGCAACAATTCATTAAAATTCATAGGGTGCAGCGAACACACTTTCAGTGCTATCATAATTACACAACGCAGCCCCAGGGCTCAAAGATACCATGGATGAAAAAAAGAGCTACATAAAAAACAAGAAGCAAACAAGCCCATTTTCAAGCTTCCCATTATCGCAAAAGGATCTAATTGATCTATTTGACTGACGCCAAACACACAATCCCAGATTTATTCATTTTTGACAGATCATCATACGTAAAAGTAATGCATAGACCCACTACCAGGGTTCACAAAACCGTACCGCAAAAACCGAACCACTCAGTTTTCACGGTACGGTTTTCGTAAAAACCACTCGGAAAACCACTCAAAAATCGTTAAAAACCGAAAGAGTTGAAAAATTGAAAAAAAACGCTCGGTTTTCTCAAAATACCAACCCGTCCAATTGAATGTTCTACACAAACGGTTTTTGAGCGGTTTTTGACGAAAACCGCGGTTTTTCGCGAAAAACCGCTGACATAATTTTTTTCAAAATTAGAACGGTTTACCGAGCGGTTTTAGATCTCGAACCGGAGCGTTAAGGTCGAAAACCGTAGTTTTTCGTGGTTTTGTGAACCATGCCCACTACACAGTCAAACCAACATAATTAATTACACCAACGAAGATATAAAGAAGAAATATCCTATGCAATCACCCATATGTGTGCAAACGTGCAATCAAGCGATCTGGAGTACCCAATCTATATCCAACGCTGACTGCTATTTTTACATTTAAACCCTCCCACCTCACCCTCCATCTCTTCTCTCCCTGCCCTTGAAATTTGCTGAACACCCCCTGCCAGCAACCAGCGTTGGATATACATTGGGTGCTCCAGATTGCTTGATTGCACACTTACACACATACGGGTGATTGCACAGGATATGGCCCCAGATATAAAACCCCATGATAAGGCAACAGTAGAAGAGCTGTTCCAGCAAACGGAATAGACGAGTATATAAAGTATCATGATCAATAATACAGAGGAAACTTTAACAAGGGCCAGATGATCACTCAGGAATTAACGTTATAGAATATTAAGAATTTGCAACCGATGCCGACACACACTAGCTAACAAAAAGCTCCTACTGGAAATAGAAGCATTGCATACTTAAAGCTGAATCATCACATGATCTAAATATTCCAAAAAAAAAGGCAGATAACACCAAATCTAAAAGTATTCCCACCAGATCAGATCTGATACGCATCATAGCAATCACACACACATAATGAACAGGTAGCAGTCCGCAGTGGAGAAAGAAATCGACCTTGCAGGCAGTCGCAGTTCTCGGCCTCCTTCCTCACGACGTCGAGCACCGAGTCGATGAGCTCAGCGCCCTCGGTGTAGTGCCCCTTGGCCCAGTTGTTGCCGGCACCGGACTGGCCGAACACGAAGTTGTCGGGGCGGAAGATCTGACCGTAGGGCCCGGTGCGGACGCTGTCCATGGTGCCCGGCTCGAGGTCCATGAGCACGGCGCGGGGCACGAAGCGGCCGCAGGAGGCCTCATTGTAGTAGACGTTGACGCGCTCGAGCTGGAGGTCGGAGGTGCCGACGTAGCGGCCGGTAGGGTCGATGCCGTGCTCGTCGCAGACCACCTCCCAGAACTTGGAGCCGATCTGGTTGCCGCACTGCCCGCCCTGGATGTGCAAGATCTCCCTCATGGTTGCCGGATCTTCACGGTCGATGCCTGCAGGTGGGAGGGAAGCAGCAAAGACTTCGCGGTTAGGTGGGAGAAAACGATGGATGTCTTGCTTCGAAATGGTAGTGAAGGACCAGATCTGCACAAAAATCACTAGCGCGAGCACGAGACAGTGAATACCAAACGAAATTTAGAAGAAAATTATGCAGATCCGAGAAAAAAAATCAGGAGGAAACGTAAAAACTTTCGGGGCGCGCAAAACCCCTCAAAATAATCTCAATTCGAACCAATCTGACCACACGCATGAAACAGCATCATATTGGAAGCAACTCAAAACTCGCCACAAGCGAGATGCCTGAAGAAAACATGAATATCTCCCCTAAGTCTCACTTGTACTTGACAAATCCAAGCCCAAATCCCAAAATAACCCCAAAAAACCTTTAAAATTCACCAAAATGGAGTCCAAAACAAGTAGAAATCTGACACCAAAACAAATTTTGAGGACCTCCAGATCTGACAAAAACCTAGCCGCAACACAAGCAATTCGCACCACAAATCCATCCAAAAGATCGCACCCTCACCAAAAAAAGAACGAACAAACGAACCTAAGAAAGATCGCCAAATCCCCCACCACCCAACCAAATTCGCCGAGGTAACACAAAGCAAAGCCGAAACCACACCGACATCAGCGCGAGCAACCAAAAACGGGGCAGAGATTTCGCCGCATTACCTCACAGAAGCGAGCTGGCCGTCCCGATGAGAGAGACAGAGAGAGTGCGTGGAGGGTGCAAATGAAACGCGAGAGTGAGCCCTAGAAAGGGGCGGCTTTTATAGTGGGCTAGGGCAGATCGGACGGCCCAGCCTCGTTCCCTCCAACGCCGCCCGACGGCCACCCCAAACCGTCGGATCGCTCGCATCGGACGGACGCCCGCGTCGGCTTCGAAAACGGCCCGTTGGGTGCTCGGATTTTGAAATTTTCCGGGTGTCCGCATGCGGGCCGAGGGGAAATGACGGGATTGCCCCTGTGAGCAAAACAGAACGGAATGGAACTGGCCCCCTCGAGTGTGTATGTTTATTTCTGCCGGCTTGTTTGATTCCTTCCTGTGGAAATTCACGATGCTCCTTACTTTCAATGCCTATACATAGCGTGTAGTGTAGTTTCTATTTGCAACACTCGAACTTCACAGAAAATACGCAAGAATATCAAAATATTACAGTCCAATTCCCATAGAAAATAAAAAAAAGTTCTGCATTTCTGTTTGCACCAGATTTTGGAAAGTACGAAGCAAATCAGCAGATCCGCAGGAGTTTGGGTAATGCACGGTGAATATTTGGAAACAAGAAATCAATTAGGAAATCTTAGCCAATTCGGACTTTGTTGTCGTAACAGAATAGGACTCGGATCGGCTGATGGGTATATAAGGCGAACCCATGCCGTTCGAAGAGGGTATTGACAGCAAAAAATCACATCTGCCAGTTTTATTTTCCTTTAGCTTTTAGTTTTGTAATACTTTTGATTGTAAGTCGATCTCGATCAATAAAGTTGCGCATCGCCGATTGTTGGTCGTCTTCGATTTCTTCTCAGGTCTGATTTGTTCTGTTTTGCTGCGTATCGCCTTCTCAGAACTAATCTACCTTTACCTTCTGATTAGCCTTGATCGGCTGATCCGTTTACCTTTTGATCGGCCTTCGGTTGATTCGAATTTAGCCGATTATTCTCTGATATCGGCTCGGAGCGAATTTCTCGATTTTTCCTTATCGATTGCAGCGTCAAATCGATTGGCACGCTCTAACCTGGTGTTCGTCCGGTGTGTTACAATCAAAAACCCTACTTCACGTTTTTTGTGTCAACAAATTTTTGGCACGCCCGGTGGGACCAGATCGGAAATGATATTGCAGTAAATAAATCTGTCGCACCGGTAAGCGTTAATCTTGTATAATAATCATCCCTACTTTAGACGATCTGACTCCGGAACAACGCAAGGAAATTGAAGATCGGAAAGCTACTCTGGAAGAATTGGTGTTGGGTTGTTATTAAAAAACCCGACGAGGGGTCACGCAGAAGATGGCGCTTCCAACACTGAATCCCCTTGGTGAGGCTGGCATCTCGACCAACCCGGTAAGCCAATATCTACCGGCTCAAGTCGAGTTGTCTGTTATAATTGAGCAATCTGTGCATCATGCATTAATCAATCAGTCATCGGCCTTGGTTACAACCCTAAAGCCGATGATAGAAAATAGCGTAAAAATAATTGCACAGGAGTTGGCAGTGTCTGGAGGATTGCTAGATCCATTGCAGCCACTCCCAACGTACCCTGTATACTTTGTGGCACAAAACGTCAACACGATAAAAGTGTCGGCTCTAACACCTTCGCTAGTGCCGACTCAACCCACCGTGTTGGCGCCGGGAAATTCTTGCCTGAGTATGGTTACTCATTACCATGCATATACTAACGTTGCGAAGTTAGATACAGCTAACCTACCTCCATCGGCGTCAAGAACCACCTACGTCTAGTCGGCTCCTCAGGCGATTGAATCTGATAGAGGTCATAAATCCCAAGGACCAACCCAAGTAAGAAATCTGGTTCCGCATAGGGTAGTTTCGTATGCAGAGCCTTTCGTTCCTTTGTCCGAGTTTCCGACTGTAAAAGCCGATGGGTGTGAATCATGGCCCCGTCAGTATCCGTCGGTAAGGACAAACCGACCGGACCGAGTTTGCACTCGGGGGCAGGATGCCATTCATCATGATTGGTCCAATCCTAGTACTACATCGGCCAATAACATTAATTGGGCTGATCAGATCTCTGTGGTCCTAAGAGATCAGTTCGGTTTACAGCCTAAAGGGAAGACAATCGGCTATAGAAAGCTGTACCCAGATTATATTGATCGCATGACATACCCACATAATTTCAGAGTTCCTGATTTCCCAAAATTTTCGGGAGATGATTCAGTCACTACCCTTGAGCATGTCGGACAGTTAATTGCCCAATGTGGCGAAGCGGCCCAGTCCGATGGGTTGAAAATTAGGTTATTTCCCTTGTCATTGTCAGGAACTGCTTTTACTTGGTTCACAAATCTCCCTCCAAATTCGGTCCACTTTTGGAACGATTTAGAGAGCCGATTCCATGAATATTTCTTCTCTGGCAGTCTAGAGCTTAGGATATCATATTTGAGTTCTGTCCGGCAGAAGTTCGGTGAATTGGTTTCTGATTATATCAGAAGATTTAGGGAAGTGCGAAATCGATGCTTCAGTGTTATATTGCCTGATAACCAACTAGCCGATTTAGCATTTCAAGGGTTGATCCCACCGCTGAAAGAAAAAATTGCTGGGCAGGAATTTGCCAACCTAGGCCATCTGCTACATCGTGTATCGACACAGGAGGGCCGATATTTAGATAAGGGATTTAAAGATAAATTCATATTAAACGGGAATTGTAAGGATAAGGCCAAAGTAAACATAGTCGATTACAGTTCAAGTGAAACCTCTGAAGACGAAGCAGATATAAATATAGTCGAGTGGATAAAGGGCCCTAAGAAACCTCTTATCTGCTCATGGCTTAAGCCGACGAAGAATAAGTCAGAGGTTAAGTACGCTTTTGATGTATCCAAATGTGATCGCATATTTGATTTACTATTACAAGAAAAATTAATACGGCTGCTAGAAGGACATGTCATACCATCGGTAAGCGAGATCAAAAAGCAGCGATATTGTAAGTGGCATCACTCTTTTCTCACAACACTAACGATCGCAATATTTTTGAGAGCGAATCTGATCGGCCATTGAAGACGGTCAGCTCAAGTTCGCAGAAGAGCCGACCATGGAAGTGGATGTCAATCCTTTTTCGATAAACATGGTCCAATGCTCGCGCAAAGGGAAGGAGCCTGTGGATGAGGAACCTAAGACGACCCATCAAGTCGATGTGCAGTCCAGTTCAAACGGTGAAACACTGAAAATAACGATCGGCTCACTCCAGATAGAAGCCGATCAGGATGGTAAAAATTTGAGGACGATTAAACCAAAAGGGGAATTACAGGTTGGACGATGGTATAAAGCCGAGCGGTCTCCGCCTCGAAGATCAGCATTTAGGCCTAAGCCAACTTTTTCACAGCTACTTGAGAAATATGAAAGAATAAGCCGTCGGCAAAAGCAGCGACCTCGCCGGCCAAATAACCTGTATTGGCCGGACAACATTGAAAAGGCTCACCAGAGATGTCCTTTTTGGTAATTTTGTCGAGAAAGGGGTGTAGCATTGCCTTCTCCAAGGTCATGTCCAATGGAACATTATCCCCAGAGAGATTGGCCAAGGCAACCAGTGAGGGAACGACTGTCTAGATCGGCGCAAGAACGGCTGGGGTCAGGGCACAGAAAGCCGATTAAAGAAAGGTTATCCATGTTGAACCAGGCCAAGGGTGTAGAGCCTATAGAGAATGAGAATCTGGCTGGTAAAATTCGTAAGCCGATTGAGCCTAAACCAAGATGGTGTCCAACAGGACTCAGCCGATCCCAACTCAGGCGGCTTCAGCGCTTGAGGACGCAAAAAATAAGAGAAGCTGAAGAAGAAAAACAAAGAGATCAAGCGTTCAACGAGTTACGGCCAGTAAAACCTGTCAAACAGGAATGGAGGAAAAAGAAACAAGCCGACGATGAATCGGATTCCTTAGATGACTTGTTATCACCAATGATCTGTGACGACACTCCCCCCATGGACATCAACATGGTCTTTACTTTACCGGCCGAATTTAGAATCAAAACTGAATCGGTCAAAGACACGTTCACCCAACTCTGTCTTAGCGCACAGGACGCTGTGTTTGAAAAGCCGCAGGATGCTCATCGGCACTTAAAGTCATTGTATCTGAAGGGGCATATAAACGGAAAGCCGATATCCAGGATGTTGGTGGATGGAGGGGCTACTGTAAATCTAATGCCATTCACACTTGCAAGAAGTTAGGCAATACCGATGAAGATCTAATCAAAACGAACATGGTGTTAAATGACTTCACACGCGATCCCACTGAAGCAAAGGGAGTGATGGTTACAGAATTAACCGTCGGCAGCAAAACTTTGCCGACTACATTTTTTGTGATTGAAGCGAAAGGGAATTACAACGTACTTCTTGGGTGAGACTGGATACATGCCAATTACTATATACCTTCAACTATGCATCAGCTGCTCATACAATGGAACGGGGATAAAGTCGAAGTTGTCCCAGCCGATACATCGGCTCATATAGCTATGGCTAGTTCCAAAGCGAATTGGCTGCATGAAGAAGCCGAATGCATATCGGGTAAGACTTTAGACGATTGCGACTTTATATGCATTGGTAAGTCAGGTTTAATGCCAATCAGTTTCAGGCCAGGCACGTTTGATCGGGCAAACGAAGTCTTAAGGAGATGGGGCCAGAAATAGTCCAAGTTCTACAGAACAAGGTACGAAGCTATCAGCAGATAAACTCTTGTGAGGCAATCGAAGATTTTCAGGAGGAAAAATTGGGTCAAGGTTTCACTTCTGCCGATATGCTTGAAGAAGTCGACATAGAAGAAGGCAACAGAAAAAGACCAACTTTTGTAAGTGCAAAGCTAGATGTAGAATGCAAAGCCAAGTTGGTTGAAATACTTAGAGACTATAGGGATTGTTTCGCTTGGGAGTATTACGAGATGCCTGGGTTAAGTCGACAACTAGTTGAACATCGGCTGCCCATAAAACCAGGGTATCGGCCATTTAAGCAATATTCTCGACGTTTCAATCCAGAACTGTACAATGTTATTAAAGAAGAAATTGAGAGGTTATTGGAAGTCAAGTTTATAAGGCCTTACCGATATGCTGAATGGGTGTCCAACATTGTTCCTGTCATGAAAAAGAATAGTAAGTTTCGGGTATGTGTAGATTTCAAAGATTTGAATAAAGCTACGCCAAAAGATGAATACCCAATGCCTATAGCCGATATGCTTATCGACGCTGCGTCAGGTAACAAGATTATTAGTTTTCTTGATGGGAATGCTGGATACAACCAGATATTTATGGCAGAAACCGATGTCCCCAAAACCACCTTCAGATGCCCTGGTGCTCTAGGGCTGTATGAATGTGCTGTAATGACATTCGGCTTGAAAAAACGCAAGTGTTACTTATCAACATGTGATGAATTTGATTTTTCATAATCTAATCGGTCACATTGTTGAAATATACATTGATGATGTAGTAGTAAAATCTAAGGATAATTGGCAACATTTAGCCGATTTGGAAAGGGTATTTCAAAATACAAGGGCTCATGGGCTGAAGATGAATCCCTTGAAGTGCGCGTTTGGCGTGTCGGCTGGCCAGTTCCTCAGGTTTATGGTTCACCAGAGGGGAATCGAAGTCAACAAAGCAAGGGTCAAGGCCATAGTTAATACAAAACTGCCAACGTGTAAAAATGAATTACAAAAGCTGATCGGCAAAATTAATTACTTACGACGATTTATTTCAAATTTGTCCGGTCGAATTCAAGCTTTTACCCCATTGTTGAAGTTAAAAGACCATCAGGATTTCGTATGGGGAGCCGATCAGCAAAAAGATTTTAAGGATATCAAGCAGTATTTAGTGTCACCACCAGTTTTGGCTGCGCCAAAGAAAGGGATCCCATTCAAGTTGTACGTATCGGCTAAAAACGAAACTATTGGGGCAGTTTTGGCTCAGGAGGTTGATGGCAAAGAGTGAGTAATATTTTACTTAAACCGACGACTCTTGGAAGCTGAGATCAAGTACCCTTTAGTGGAAAAATTATGCTTGTCATTATACTTTGCTTGTACTAAGTTGAGGCATTATATATTAGTATCGACTTGTATAATAGTATGTAGAACTGATATCATTAAATATATATTGTCTGCACCAATCTTAAGAGAATGACTTGTTAAATGGGCTTATGCCCTAACTGAGTTCGACCTACAGTACGAATCGGCTAAGGCTGTCAAGGGGCAAGTGATAGCCGATTTTATCATGGGACATGACACTATGACAGGGATGGTCGACGTGGTTCCCTAGCAATTGTATTTTGACGGATCGGTTTGCCAAGAAGGGGGTGGGATAGGTGTTGTGTTAATTTCACCGAAAAGGCATAGCATTGAATTTGCATACCAGCTTAATAGCCGATGCTCTAATAATCAGGCGGAATATGAGGCATTGCTCAGGGGGCTTCAACTGTTAGAGAGTATCGGAGTAAGTGATGTGGAGGCTTATGGTGACTCATTGTTGGTCGTCCAACAGGTTAAAGGGGAATTTCGGTGCAATGATGAAGTACTGTCAAAGTACTTGGAACTTTGCCTTAATGCTATCAGCACATTTACTTCATTTTCTATCAGACATGTGCCTAGAGATGAGCAGCGAGCCAATATCTTTGCACAAGCGACATCGGGCTATAAAGAGTACAAATGCCGCGAATTACTTGACTTCGGTTGATAAAAGCGGTGTTGTGTGTTGATCTTGCCGATTGGAGAACAAAGATAAAGGCATACTTGATAAACCCGTCGTGCCTCTTGAGCATAAAATTGACAGCGAGCCTTTGAAGTATGTGGTATTAGCAGATTAACTATACTATTGGACAATAGAAGGTTTACTCTTGATATGCATGGGTGATGAAGAAGCAAGAGTGGCTATGGGCGAGGTCCATGAAGGGATTTGTGGTTCACATCAATCGGCTTACACAATAAAGTGGATACTAAGACGAACAGGATATTTTTGGCCAACAATGTTAGAAGATTGTTTTAAATATTATAAAGGATGCCAGAGTTGTCAAAAATTCGAAAATGTGTAACTCGCGCCAGCATTGGCTTTACATCCAATTATCAAGCCATGGCCGTTCAGAGGATGGGGGATAGATGTAATTGGCTAGATAGTTCCAGCATCAAGCAAAAGCCATAAATTCATCCTCGCAGCCACGAATTATTTCTCAAAATGGGTGGAAGCCATTCCCCTTAAGAAAGTCACGAGTACAGAAGCTATCAACTTTGTCAATGAGCACATCATACATCGGTTTGGTATTCCGCAAACTATCACGACCGATCAGGGGACAGTGTTCATGTCTAATGAGTTTCGAAGCTTTGCAAAAGGTTTGGGCATCAAGTTGCTTAATTCATCGCCCTATTATGCCCAATCTAACGGACAAGCTGAGTCGTCAAACAAAACATTGATCAAGCTAATCAAAAGGAAAATTAATGAGAAGCCGAGGAATTGGCATGCCACGTTGTCGGAGTCTTTATGGGCATATCGGCTAGCGTTCCACGGATGGACTAAGCTATCGCCATATCAATTGGTGTATGGCCAAGAAGCCGTATTACCCGTAGAAGTAAATATTGATTCAAAGCGAGTGGCAAGGCAAAATAATCTATCGGCCGATGAGTACAAAGACTTGATGCTATGCAATTTGGACGACTTAGCGGAGTTAAGATTGATCACACTAAATTGGCTTGAAAAGAATAAGAAGAGAGTTGCGAAAGCGTATAACAAGAAAATTGTGCCCAAGTCGTTTAGCGAAGTCGACCTAGTTTGGAAAACAATATTGCCGATTGGATCTAAAGACAATCGATTTGGCAAATGGTCGCCAACGTGGGAAGAACCTTATAAGATAAATCGGCTTATTGACGGAAATGCATATATACTTGAGACACTTAGGGGGTTGTGCTACCAAAGGCAATCAATGGAAAATATTTGAAGAGGTATTATCCTAGTTAATGCAACATACAACGCAAGAACTTGGAAAGGTTAAACATAATCGGTAAAACAGCCGATAAAACATAGATTAGAACTAATCGGTTAAACAGCCGATTAGAAGAATAAACAAAAGATACTGAAGTTTCACCCGGAGTTACATCAGGAGCACGATAGACAAATTACAGCAGACAGATTACAACCTGGACCCCAGAATTCTAGCGCCTAAACCCGACAATGCTGTAGCAGCTTTGGCCAATGTCTGTGTAATGCCATATATGAGGTCTTCATCATCTTTGGCACTGCCAGGCACTGGGACGACCTTGGCCGATTGATTCTTGACCTTTGCAACAGCCTGACTGACATCATTTTTCTGGCTTTTCAAAGATTAAGCTGTTGCATTCATGGTCGCAAAATTGTCGGCCAGCTGCTGGTTCACTCTGGCCAATTCCTCCTCAAGCTGCTTCTTAGTCGATTCTAGCCTTTGAGCAGAGGATTTTGCAGCTATAAGTGATGCTGCGGCTTCATCATATTTCTTCTTCTTGGCCTTGGCCTCAGCAACCAGCTTATCCAAGAGACGCTGATTGGCTTCTTGGGCTTGTCGCCGGGCTATCCTAGCGTTAGCAGCATCAACCTCTGCCTTCTTTTTCGTCTAGGTGGCACACATTCAGAAGCGCGCTCATGGCTTCGGGCGGCAGATCAGCTTCAACGGCGGCCATCGCATCGCGGATAGGTTGGGAATTGGCAAGAATGGCAGCCTCTGGTTGGGTTATCTCAGAGAACAGCCGATTCAGCCTTTCCTGCATGTTGGGCGTGGATTTGACAACTGAAGCAGATGCCTCCATGGATATGTCGATGATTTTGCGGATGTCTTCTGGGTAGTTGTCTGTCGCGACAACCTCAGGATCAACCAGCTCGTCCAAGGTAAAGTCGAGAAGATCAAACAAGTCCACTGGCATTGCCTCAGATGTCGGAAGAGTCGATTGGGCCAGTGACGGAGGAGCCAAAGATTGAGTTGCTGGAGAAATCGTCGGTTGGGCTAAAGTCCCTTGAAGGTCGACCAAAATGCTAGCCACTTGGACTAATGATGTCGGCTACATAGAAACAAGCAGATAAGAATTGGGACTGCGAAAAAAAACTATTACCTCAACAAAAGCCGACGTGTGAGGTGAACTCTCAGCGCTTTGTTCCTTGCGCTTCGGATGCTTCTTGGCGGGAATTTTAGTAGACTTGGGTTTCTCTGAAATCGGACAGCGAGGTCAGCAACAAGGAATGTAAAAGGTATTCATCGGTTAAGAAAATACTTACTCGGCAGCCGTTCCTTTTCAATGTCCGATAATGACGGATTTTGCACTCGGAGGTTGCCGGAAGTATAACCGGTCAGGCCGATCGATTGGTGTGGCCTCTTCCCTTTCGACCCACTCTCCGATGGGCCTGCAGCAGCCTTCTTGCCAGTTGCAATATCCTACAAAAGGAGTTAGATGGTTAGTCGCTGAAGATTGGAAGCCAAAGTCGAACAACAGGTAAAAGGATTTTTCGGAAAAGCCGATACCTCTACAGCTACCAACGAATTCGTATAACCTGAGGAACTATCCTCACTTGAGCTGCTGCTGCTGCTGGAGGAGACTACTGTCGGCTCGTGAAAATCAGGTAAAAATTTATCTATAATGGCCGATGGGGTACGATCCAGGTAAAGGGCCTCTGCCACAAACGACCACCAAGTAGAAAACTGACCAGCTCGACGAGAATTCAGGAAGAAATGTGGCAAATCGATGACTTGAAGTTCATCGGCTATCTCCAAGACTATTTCGGCCGCTATTGCATTCCTCACCCTAGCTCTAGGCTGAAGCCGATCAAGAAGCGGCAAGCAAGGGACTACTTGGCCAAAACCCAGTTGGCGGACATAAACTGAGGGATGATAGAATTCGTATGAAGGCTAGAAGGTTCTATTCCTAGAGTTTAAATCGACGTGAAGAATGCAAGGGGAAATGAAAATCTGATACAGCTCTAATGTCGATTCTGGCATTGATGAACTGTCAGCATCTAGGTGAAGAAAAGAAGGCCATTGGAAATCGGCCACATCGCTGTAGGAGAAGAAGTCTCGCTGACCAAAGATCACATTGTCCAAATTTAAGAAAAAAGACAAATATTTCTTCAAACCAGCAGGGGTAATTTTAATGTCACCACTCGAGCACATTATAAGCCTCTCTCCGTGTGATCGGCTGGCTCTATACTGCGGAATGGTATTCTCTGGATAGTCTTCGCGGGGGAGGGCTGAATCTTCCAATGGCTCGGAAATAAGCGATCGACTGAAAATACTGTACAGCCACAACTGTATAAACCATAATGGGCCTCCAACATTGCCGACAACAAACTTGGCAAAACCAGAGAAAAGCCGACTTCTAATGACGTGCATCATCTGATAGACGGCGCCCAAAAGCATTTTTCCAAGGGCAAGCCGACGGCCTTCTACTAGTTGCTCCGCCACCAGCTGATAGACTTGTGTTGGCCCGAGGGATGCGCCACAAAAGAGGAATCTCTCCAACCAAAGGTTCAGAAAGGTTGTATGCTCTTCATCCGATACATCCAGGAGACTTTGACCATCCTTCACCCTTAGATCGGATTAATTTGTATTTGGGTTTACCACTAAAAACCGATATCTGGTCTCCATCAGGCCTAAGGTTGCATAGCTCGGCTACGTCCAGGAGAGTTGGGCCGATTGGACCAGGGCGGAAAAGAAAAGCATTGAAAGTATCTGACCAAAAGTAACATGCCGTGGCCACCAAGGGCTCATTGGCTTATGGGTTGGCTAAGCATAACGGGAGATACTCGGCTATGTCCATTCTCTCCCACTCTGATTTCTTCTGGGCCGATACTCGGATATACCAACTTCTCCATCCTTTCAGTGCTGTCGGCCAAGCCCTAAAACTTTTGCCCCATTCTTCTACATTGTAACCTTTAGCCGACAAGAGAAGCCTCGGGATTTCTTCATTAATTACCGTATCGGCATCTAGATTCCCTACCGGTCCTAGGTAATATTGATCATTACTTTTTGGGATCGGGATAAGTACCTTGGAGAAATCCATTCAACCGACTTGAGAATTGAAAGCCTGGTCGCAAGATCAAAGAAAGCCGATTGCAGGTGATTCGGGAGCTCGAGAGCATGAAAATGACTGTTGGGGTCCTGCATATTTATAGCACGGTGAAAAGTTAAAATAGCGGGAAAGGATTTTGAAGCGACACGTGCAATTAAAAAGCATTGAGATTTTTACGGCGCAATTAATGCAGCGGTTACCGGAGCAATTCTTCAAGCCGATAAATTTTTGAATGACAACAAGTTATCTTCCAAAAATGGAGGGCATATGTTTTCACCAGATTTTGGAAAGTACGAAGCAAATCAACAGATCCGCAGGAGTTTGGGTAATGCACGGCGAATATTTGGAAAGAAGAAATCAATTAGGAAACCTTAGCCGACTCGGACTATGTTGTCGTAACAGAATAGGACTCGGATCGGCCGATGGGTATATAAGACGAACCCATGCCGTTCAAAGAGGGTATCGACAGCAAAAAATCACATCTGCTAGTTTTATTTTCCTTTAGTTTTAGTTTTGTAATACTTTCGATTGTAAGTCGATCTCGATCAATAAAGTTGCGCATCGCCGATTGTTGGTCGTCTTCGATTTCTTCTCAGGTCTGATTTGTTATGTTTTGCTGTGCATCACCTTCTCAGAGCTAATCTACCTTTACCTTCTGATTAGCCTTGATCGGCTGATCCGTTTACCTTTTGATCGGCCTTCGGCTGATTCAAATTTAGCCGATTATTCTCTGATATCGGCTCAGAGCGAACTTCTCGATTTGTCCTTATCGATTACAGGGTCAAATCGATTGTCACGCTCGAACCCGGTGTTCGTCCGGTGTGTTACAATCAAAAACCCTACTTCACGTTTTTGGTGTCAACAATTTCAAACAGGGCTCAATTTACACAGGAAAAAAGTTTCCTCTTTACCACATAGTTGTGGCAACCCGCATAATTAAGTTAGGGTAACGAGGGTACCTTTGTCATTAAATCGAAGATAATTACACTGATCGGGATATATTAGCTAATAAAATATCGAGCGAACCCAACACTTTATCAATTAACACATCGTATTCAGAGTATTGCAATAGAAACAATAATTAGATACTGAAATGGAATCTATATTACATTCTATTGCTACGCAGGCTACATGTTCAGTGCATTAACTAAACATAGGATCCAAGTACAACAAAAGTATAATACCAAAAGTACTAATTACCCTAACAATTGATCTATTCCTCCTAATAGCCTATATCCTGGTAGTCGTGATTTTGCGGGTGCTCCTTACTCCCTGTCTCGTAGCCAAACCCATTGGGATCTATGTTCCAATCGAACGTTTGACCACCGGAACCATTCTCTAAGCAATGGGGGATTTAGCAAGGGTGAGTATAAAAGTACTCAACTTTATATGACTTTTTTCCCACTTCCACATCCATTTCAAGAACTTTCTATAAACATCTGATGTAATCCTTCCTCAAAACTACTTTTAGAAAATAGAGTTTTAATTACGAACATAGTGTTGAAAATTTAAATTATCTAAAAATGCTACTAGCAATCGTATATGAGGCAGACTTATCTTTCGTAACCTCCAATCCAGGAGACAAACATGAATTTATGATTTGACCCTGAATAGGTTTGTACCATTTTACCCATAGCGAATGCCACCGCAGTTGAGAACTTAGAACGTTTATCACTACTCAAGTATTAGATCTCCAACCCTGATAGCCAACGAGTAGTTGTGTCGTTGACTGTTCCTCACCTACTCTCAGAGTATCAGTTGTACTTCAGACTAATAATGTTGTACAATACTCCAACTAATAATGTAGTACTGTACTCCGACTAACAATTACAATACTGCACCCAAGGCTTTATATATAGAGCCCCAAAGAATTAACAGTAGCTGATTTTGTGTGTTCCTCACTGAGCCGAACCAGCGTATCCTAGCTTCACACCTCTCTTAGTTATCTACTCTTATCCTAATGTGGAGATCATAACACTATCACAGGACAATTATTTTTTATCGTTTCCATACACTATGGTTGCTACAAATATTATAGTTTATTGTCCGAGTGTAGTGATTTATCCTTATATCATAGCCTATGTAGAGGGTCCCACAGATATAACAATTCTTCTCATGGGCACTCTCTACCCACCACACATATATATACATATACCACATCAGCTATACCACATCGGCTATATATATACATATACCACATAACCTAGCGCCGGCATTAGGTTATTATTATTTTTCTGAGTAATTATCTATTTTTTGTGCTTGACCCTGCATAGGTTTGTACCATTAGGTTTCTTTTCCTATTTTCTTTCTTTCTCTTCCCCATTTTCTTTCTTTCTTTTTGCTCTCCCTCATCCTTATCTCTTCCTCCCCTGGCTCCTCTTCCCCCTCTCGATGCAGTCCGGTCGGTGCACAGCTGGTGCCGGTGTCGGCCTCTTTGGTCGCGCCCCAACCGCTTGCTCCACTTCCTGCCATCGGTCCCGTCTCCCTCATGCATCGCCTCCCTCCTCGCACCTGGTGCATTTCACCGTTGTGCAGCTCATGCATTGGTATGCCGCCTCGACTCCACTGCCATGCCACCTGAGCCTTCTCCTCCCACTCCTTAGGTCATTGTCTCCCGCTCCAACAGCCCTAGTCTCCTGATCTCCCTACCTTCGATGTGTGCCCCATGGGTTGTTGCCTCCTGACTGCTTCGCCTCAGCCTCTAGGCCAACCGAGCCTGAGCCACTACCCCCAGGCCGGCCCCTCCTCCTCCGGCATCAGCCTACTGGGTACTGCCAGTCTCATCCCTCCACCCCAAGCTCTCTTCCATGCCGCCCCATCCCAACTTGCAATGGTTGGGTAAGAACCCTAGCTCTTCCCTATCCCCTTTTATTGCTATATTGATGATTATGATGTGCTGTGATGTTATACCAAATATAGATGATTTTGTTTTGGGGTCAATGATGATTATCCAACTAGTTGGATGGCATGATGATGGTGTGATAGGGATAACCACGATTCTAGTCACACATCAGGGAGTGTGAGAAGTTCGTGGGTATGTACAATACTGCCCTTGCAACCACTACAACTGAGACTACTACTTTTACTTACTGTCTTAGTCTCTATTTTGATTCTTGCTACTACTATCTCTATGTCTGTACTACTGGTCAAGCATGTGGGGGCCTGCATTATGGTGATGAAATGGGGAAAATGCAAGCGGGAAAGTGGTGATGCTAGTAATGGTGGTGGAGATGTGGTCGTCCCCTTGTTCTTGATCTCCTGGCTTCTCCTCCTCTTAGCCTTCTCCTGATGCTCTTGCTCCTAGCTTCTTGCTCCACTCTTCCTGGTGGCTTGCTTTGGGGCTTCTACTGGTGTTGGCTTGCTATGGGGGCTTTGCCTAATGGTTTATACTGGATGCTTGCTTTGGAGGCTTTGACTGGGGGTTGGCTTCGCCTGGAAGTCTATCCTAAGTTACAGTGACCCAAGTCTATCACTTTTACTGTGGTGTTTTTACCCCTTTATCGTGGGTTTGTAACACTTACGTATGAATCTTGGGGGCAAGGTTCTAAAAACCAGCGATATTTCAAAAAATTCGGTTGAGATCTCGGATTTCAGTTGGGGATGGGGTCCAAAATCCTAGCTGGATAAAAAAATTGAAAAAATTAAATTACTACAGTAATCTCAAAAATCTCGGCAAGATTTCACCAAATCTCGAGTAATTTGACTGGATTTGTCCCAATAACCCTTAAGAAAGTCATTTTCCATGAAAATTTGTTGAAAAACCAAATTTGGAAGGGGATTTGGTGCAACTATCCATAGTTGAGGCATTGGGTTTATGTTTGGTATTGGAGGTCTAAAAGATCATGGTTGTGTAGGAGTAGAGGTCCTGGTATCAAACCTTGCCTTCTTCCTTCTTTCCTCATTTAACTGAGATTGTTCATCCTCTAGTATTATAGCACGGTTTGCTAAATCTTGGAATTATGTGATTTCCCGGATGAATAGAAACATTCTGATATAAGGGTTCATACCTTTCTTGAAACGATAAATCTTCTTAGCATCCATACCTACCTCCTTAGAGGCAAACGAGATAACTCATTAAATTTTTGGAGGTACTCAGTTATCCTCTTATTCCCTTGAGTCAGATCCTAAAACTCTCGTTTCTTGATATCCATCTCACCGGTAGGGATATGAGTACTATAAAACTCTATGAGTACTATAAAACTCAAAGGTGAATTCTTCCTGAGAAACTGTTGGTTCTCCTGTACGAGTATCACAGTAGTTTTCCCACCAAGTTGTGGCTAGACCAATCAATTGATGTGCCATAAATTGGACCTTCTCCTCATCGGTGCAGTCTACCGTGTTTAACTTCTTTTCTATGTTTTGAAGCTAATCATTAGCTTCGAGTGGTTCGGTGGCTTGAGCAAAAGTTAATGGCGAGTTTGAAGGAATTCCCTAAGGTGATCCTACTCCTAGGGTGATATTGGATTTCGGGAATCAAGTTTGTCAGGAGTGCTTCCATAAATTTATTTTAGCTCTCTTGGGCCTCTTTCAGGTAATGTTCTAGGTACTTTAGGACTCTTTTTAGCGGTTCTTGTGTCTCTTGAGTCCTAGCTGTATTAGCATTTCCTCCTAGGGGTGTAGGTTGCTTAAATTCATGAACATGGGGTGGATTTAAGTCTTGGTTGGATATGGTTTGTTGATCAGTTACATTTGGTGGCTGGCTGGAAGAACCTAGCCTAAGAATCAAATCTTGCTCACTAATTCCATGGTCTGACATCCTGCACAAGAGATCGTTTTTATCTTTAGATAATAATTAGTTCACTTCTTATAGATTGGTTGGGATATGTCCTTTTTAATTTGATGATATTAATTTCATTTGAAATCAGATTGAATGGATTCAAATGGATCTCTTTTATTAATATAAAGTTTTATATATGCATATTACAATTTGATTATGTTACCCTTTTTTATTCTATGGTAGCAAATTCTATTCAGAAACAGGTTGGACTGTTATTATCGTCAGCACTTTATTTGCAAGATGAGAGGTATTATATTTGCTAAAGAGATCGTGATTCTAAATAAGTTTTTATTTTCTTAGAATAAAGGAAGAAATATGATCATTTCACTCTCTTTCGCCACTCCATTTCAGAGTCACACAATAGCATCTACCTACTTGTGATAGGATAAAACATAAAATCAATGAAGAAAATGAAAAGAAACTTGGTGTCTGAGCACTAAGAACTCGAGGTTGGTGCACTCGAGTCAATACTATTCCTATAGAAATATCATAACACAACAATCAAATAAAGAAAAGGAAACAACAAGTAAACTTGGTGTCTGAGCACCAAGAATTCTCCGAGGTTAATGCACTTGAGCCACGCTTGGAATTCACATATCCAAGTATGCCACGGATTATGCACCTGAAATCATTTCCTAGCCTTAGCTCCTATTTCTATTTCTTGTACTCAACTATTTATATGCACACAAGTATGCCTCACCTTATAGAATATAATTCTTACAAAACATCTGGCCTTAGAGCAACAATAACATAATACATTAATTGAATGCAGTATCTAATCTACCATCATATATTCAACAATATTAAACATGATTATATGCAATGCTAGTGATGCAAATGCAAACAGTTAAATTACATAGAGAGAGCATTTATACACCAATGTTATTATAAACCACAACATACCTTTTCCAATACAACAAAGAAAACTAAACACATGTCACTACCCTTCTATTCTGGGTCCTTCGTTAAATCCCAGCTACCCCCTTAAAAAGAAAGGCTCTAATCAGCAGTGGTGGTCTAACTATTGTATGCAAAATATTTCTACTAATATTTGAAAGGATGAGACTTACAATATAACTAGTGCCATATAGCTAGTGAAATCTTTCCCTTAGGTTTTCTATCAGTCTCTATTTATTTATTTGTGTGGTTCTCATAACCATTGCTCTGATACCACCTGTGGTGGTCCGCATAATTAATCCAAGGTGTATCATTAACTCTCAAGTAATTACACTAATCTGGGTATATTAGCTAATAACAGATCGAGCGGACCCAATACTTCATCAGTTAACACACCATATTCAAAGTATTACAACAGAAATAATAATTAGATACTGAAATAGAATCTTTATTACATTCCATAGCCACACAAGCTACATGTTCGGTACATAAGCTAAACATAGGATCCAAGTATAACAAAAATATAATACCAAAAGTACTAATTACCTTGACAACTGATAAAGTTGATGTATAATCTACCCAACAATCTATTCCTCATGATAGTCCACATCCTGGTAGTCATGATTTTGCAGGTGCTCCTTACCCCTTGCTTCGTAGCCGAATCCGTTGGGATCTATATCCCAACCAAACGCTTGATCACCGGAACCATTATCTAAGCAAAGGGGGATTTAGCAAGAGTGATTACAAAAGTACTCAACGAGCATTAAAAGCAAAATGCATTATATAAAAATTTTCCCTACTTCCACTTCATCCTTCATCAAAACCATTTTCAGAAAATAGAGTTTTAATTAGGAACGTTGTGTTGTAAACTTTAATTATCCAAAAATACTACTAGTACTCGTATATAAGGCAGACTTAGCTTTTGTAGTCTCAATCCAGGAGATAGGTATGAATTCATGATTTGACTCTGCACTGATTTGTACCATTTTACCCATAGTGAACTCAACCGCAGTATTACTACTCAGGTATTAGATCTCCAACCCTGATAGCCAACAAGTAGTGGTGTACTCGACTGTTCCCCACCTACTCTCAGCATACCAGTTGTACTCCTGTCTAATTACATAGTACAATATTCCAACTAATAACGTAGTACATTACTCTGACTAACAATGACAGTACTCCACCTAGGGCTTTACATATAGAGCCCCAAAGAATCAACCCTAGCAGATTTTGTGTGTCTCTCACTAAGTCGAACCGGTGTATCCCAACTTCACACCTCTCTTAGTTATCTACTCTTATCCCAACATGGAGATCATAACACCACTATAGAACAACCTTTTCTAGTCGTTTTCACATACTATGTTGATAGAAAAATTACAGCTCATTATTCGAATGTAGTGGCTTATCCTTATATCATAGCCCATGTAAAGGGTCCCACCAGCATGACAATTCTTCTCATCGGCACCCTCTACCCACCACATATATATACACATATACCACACCGGCTCTGTTTGTTGGAAGAGCCATTTCACGTATTCACAATTCAAGGACTGCACTAGTAGTCTATCAACACTTTCAGTTATCAATAAACAACCACTGCCGTAGTAGCTCATAATTATCCATCTTTCCAACAATGTATGATTTGAGGTTTTATTTTAAAAGATACTTTTACATGCATTGATGATATTTGAAAACATTTAAAAAACAAATTCACAAATGTGATCATGGGAAGCTTGTTTGGGTTTTGGTCAAAATAGTCGTCCTCACATGGTTGATGCTGAGGATCAACAGTCATATTGGAGTTGATTCTTGAAATTACATAAATACCTTATTTTAGTGGTTAATAATTTTTTACATGATTTTCAATGTCCAGCCTCTTTTTCTTAAAATTTATTAATGTTTGCTATACACATGAGGTGTTCATTTACAGATTGATATATTTTTTTTCATCGCACTTTATTTAAATGCTCAACAGATTGAATTTATTGATTAAACGGATTTTAATCAATTGTACTTAATTTGGATCGTGTATACTAACAGATTAATTAATATTTTAGCTGATTCACTAAAAATACATATTTCTTATTTTTGTCTTTTTCTCTTATTTTATTTTTTGTTGACTCATTTAATTTTAACTATTTTATTTGATTACTAGCGCCAACATTAGGTTATTATTATTTTCCTGATCAATTATCTTTTTTTATGCCTTAGAAAATTACCCCTTTTCCTATTTTTTTTCTTTCTTTCTCTTCCTCATTTTCTTTCTTTCTTTCTTTCTTTTTTCTCTACCTCATCCTTATCTTTCTCCCTTGGCTCTTCTTCCCCCTCCCGACGCATTCCAGCCAGTCCACAGCCGCTGGCTATCAGGGTTCGTGGGCATGTACAATACCACCCTTGCAACCACTACAACTGAGACTACTACTTTTACTTAATGTCTTAGTCTCTATTTTGATTCCTACTACTGCTATCTCTGTGTCTGTACTACTGGTCAAGCATGTGTGGGTTACCTGCGGTATGGTGATGAAATGGGGAAAATGTAGATGGGCAAGTGGTGATGCTAGTAATGGTGATGGAGATGTGGCTGTCCCCTTGTTCTTGATCTCCTGGCTTCTCCTCCTCTTGGCCTTCTGGTTCCCTTGGTTCTCGCTTGCTTGAACTCCTGGCTTCGATGATGCTTGTGGCCTTCTCCTGACAGTGGCGGAGGACAGAACAAAATTATGATGTGGTGAACTCTTTAGTATAGATTAATAATTTTATATGAAATCAAAGTTATTCATACACCGATAAGAATGAACAAAACTAGTTTGCTAAATAGATTGATCACAATATTATAAAGCATAAAGATGCAAAAGAAAACAAAATACGCACCGATAAAATACTAGTTACATCTGGCGGCGAGGCAATTGCATTTGACGAGTTTTCATCTTCTGAAAATGCTTCTTAATTTCATCAATATGAAGTCCTTTAAATATGTATCGTTCGATGTAGCACACCATTAAATCATTAAGCCAATCATCAGATATCTTGTTGTGCAAATCAGTCTTAATAATCTTCATAGCTGAGAAGACCCTTTCAACCGATGCTGTTGCCACTGGTAGTAGCAATGCCAACTCATTAAGATGATAAACCAATGGAAATACAATATGTCTTTCAAACTCAACCATCTTTACGTCTAGACTTGCAAGATCATGACAAACAAAAGTAAGCTTGATGCTACTGCATGTAGCCTTTTAGTTTTCCTTTTAGTTTTCGGCTGATTTTTTTAACCTCTCTGCTCAAGCCTCAGTGGGCTAGGTCTGGCAGCTGCCAGAGCTTGCCAAACCCGGTCCTCCGCCCCTGTCTCCTGATGCTCCTGCTCCTAGCTTCTTGCTCCCTCTCTTCCTAGTGGCTTGCTTTGGGGCTTCTACTGGAGTTGGCTTGCTATGGGGGCTTTGCCTGATGGTTTATATTGGAAGCTTACTTTGGAGGTTTTGACTAGGGGTTAGCTTCGGCTGGAAGTCTATCCTAAGTTACAGTGACTTAAGTCTATCCCTTTTAATGTAGGGTTTTTACCCTTCTACCGCGGGAATTACTTCCCTACCACACGATATTTTCACTAGTCACGTTGCTACAAGATAAATTTGCAGGTTTGTTTAATAGCCGATTGATGAAACCCTAATTCATGAGAGGTGCCGATTTGGCTACGGACGAATCTGGTATCTCAATGAGTGATACCATCTCATACGGATCTGACAACAACTCTACTTTTTAATCTCTTGCTTAATTCGATTTATTGAATTATTTCGTTATACACAAAGGCTGACATGCAGGACTTACAATTGAAGATCGGACGAACATAGCTTTTAAAATTTAACAATCTTGTAATTTTTTATTTCTTAGATGTAATTAATTAATTATGTAATTTGCAATCTGAAATGCAATTAATTTATTAAGCCATGTATTTGGTTCTATTGTACAAATTTGTAATAATTGAGGTGTCTGATTAATCTTTTGCTAATTAATTTAATTATGTAAGTTATTTTAATTTAATGATCTCATTTACAATTGATAGACACCCGGGGTTATTTCAAGAGTGCTAGTGCATCCTCGTAGCGAAAATATGTTTTTGCAATGGATGTAGAGGTAACATATTCGTTTGCCCTTCGTTTTTTTTTCTACAAAGCAATGGCGAAGCTCTCAAGTGTCAACAATGGAAGGTAAAGTCAATCATGTAAAGTTCATATCGTTTTTTAGCTATCAGATGCTGCACGATTTTCATCATGGTCATGTGAATTGCCGATTGCAAGTGAGGAAGAGACATTCTTGCTATCCCACTTCATTTTAGGTGGTGCTCGCGTTACGTGTTACGTACATCACCGTGAAGAGATGTGCTGCATGTAAGAACAAGAGACCTGTGTGTATGTATCCTCCTTGCATATCTTTCATATTTATTTTTGCCCTCTTTTGAATAAAATGGTAAATGTAGCACTTTTCTCGACGGTAGAAGCACCGTTAGGCGACACATATCACCTATATATTATGTTTTGCTACTCCTCCTTAGTAGGAGGAGATACCGCGGTACTCAAGCTGAACAGGAATGCATCTGACGCTAACCATCTGCTACGGTAGAGTGTGGTAAGAGCTAAAAAAAAGTGCACACAGGGGCAATATAGGCCAAAACTTCCCAAAACAAAGTGACAGCACTGCCATGAGGGAAATGAAAGATCATGTATGTTTTTACAACCACTTTTGTGCTACCACCTACAAAGAGGGAGATGCAACAAGAAAGTGCTAGCAATAGCACTAGGCAACAAGGTTTCAAATTTTGTTTTCAGACCACATCTCGGAGAAGACCGAAATCTGGATGAAATTCAAAAAGCAATTTTGAAATCAGGAAATTTTGAGGGAGAAATTTAGGCAATTTTCAACCGACTATGAAATGATCTCCTGAAGCTAGAAAAAATTAGGAAAAATATGAAAAAAAAATCATGCAAGCATTTATCTACATTTATATCTCTTTGAATGCAAAATACTAAGTGTCGGCGTATTTCGCTGGACAGGACCCCGTCAACGGACAAGGTTGACTACTCCGAGGACGGAGGATAGGGTTCGGTAGAGGGCGTCTTCGCAGTTGGAAACCCTAATGACTCTCGCGTGAGGGATTCCAGGGATCAACAGGTCAAGAAACACAGCAATGTATCCAGGTTTAGGCCCCCCAAGGTGGGTAATAGTCCTATGTCCTGCTAGATCTTCGTTGATGAAATGTGGAGGTGATTACAACAGTTCTTTCAGTTCGCTCTGCTCATTCCTACTAAATCTTTCTAGGATCGGATTCAGGGAAGGCCCCCCTTCCTTATGCACCAGAGCTCCCTTATATAGAGCGGGCTAGCTCGGGCAGGTAGGAAGGTGATATCATACTGATCTATGAGCCATTTATTACATCCATCACTGTGGTCTTATCATACTGAATCACGACTCATTTATTACACCCATCACTATAGCCTCGTCCTTCAAACCCCCTTTAACGTCGCTGCGTGGCTTCGCCCGGTCCGCCTGGGATGTGACTTTCCTGCGACGGGTTAGGTGTTGAGGCATCAGAGGGATGGGTCGTCGTCGTGTCGATAGTAGAATTTCTTACAATCAATGGCCTTGACACAACGTGTCAGGGGAAGGAGACTTCGAGGCGAAGCCTCTGCCTCATTCCTTTGGTTGCCTCGTGGCCTCGCGGGTGGGGTCCGAACGCCCGCCCGCACGCCAGGACGCCACGTGGGCCGACGCCCGGCGAGCAGGGCATGATCGCCCACCTACTCGCCAGGCCGCCACGTGGGCCGACGCCCGACGAGCAGGGCATGATCGCCCACCTGCTCGCCAGGCCGCCACATGGATCGACGCCCGGGGAGCAGGGCATGATCGCCCACCTGCTCGCCAGGCCGCCACGTGGGCCGCTCGTCCGGCGAGCAGGGCATGATCGCCCACCTGCTCGCCAGGCCGCCATTTGGGCCAACTGATCTGCGGTGGAGAGGGTACCTCGGTGCAAAGTACACCGACACTAAGTATTTGTACATAAAAGACATTAAATCTAGAAAATTCGACAGCATTTTGACTGATTTTCGGATTCTAACGGCTACATTTGGCAACAATCAATATACATTGTCATCACAAATGATAAACATGAAATAAAATTGGCACACATGACAATTCAAAATTTATAAACACTTTCAAACATCCATTAAAACTTTGAAATGGTGTCATGCATTCCATCCATCCTATTTCATCCATCAGAATTGTTTCCAACATATGTGTCATAGCAAAACAAGCGTGCTTAATCAATTTGAACTGGGTATAGCCATAAGCATAGCCACTGCGAAGCATACAAGAGCATATATACCACATATATGAGCATATGTGCTTAATCAAAACAAGCATGCTTAATAAACAACAGAAATACCGTCAAAGCATGGATGACGCCACGATGCACTGGTCAGGCCAAACTACCTGCAAGAGGCATAATTAAAGGAGTATGAATATGTATTGTAAGAAGATGTAAAGCATAATTTAAAGTAGGAGTATGGACATGTATTGCAAGAAGGAGCATAACTAAAGAAGTATGAACATGTAAAGAATGGATAATTATGCATTGGCGTACCTACAAGTAATAGTGCGTGTATAGTGGAACCTCTACCCTCCACGTTATTGACAATGATCTTGCCATGCTTCCTTTCGTGCACTTGCTTGTACCTAGCTATTTCAAACCCATTTACCATAAGTAAATATGGGAGAGAGAAATGAATAATTTTACATATCATAAAAGAACAATTTTTTGAAACATTTACATTTTTTTGTAAAATTTTCACATTTATACCTTATGAAAGCCATTACAATTCTCCACAAAAAATTGAAGTGAAATCCGGTCCTAAAAACATCAAAACTGGTCTAAAAAACCGAAATTTGCCAATTTTTTTTAAAAATCACTGTAGCAATTTGAATTTTTTAAAAAAAATCATTCAGCTAGATTTTGAACCTTGCTAGGAGTATTTTATATGAAAATTCATACTATATGACCATCAATACTTGCGTACCAAACATCAATATAGTAAAACATGGTTTCTGGTTTTCTTTTTCTTTTTTGCTAGAATAATTGAGTACTATCGAGCAATTATATATTTATAATAATTTATTTATTAAGGTTATGGTTTATTATCACCTTAGAAATATGCGATAAATACTTTGGCTTCGTATAAACTTTTGCATACTAATAGATTGTTATCAATTAGCACTATTCTTAACTATTATCAATAGTAGATAGTTCTTATTTATATAATACTATATTGCTTAGTATCAACAGTGCACCCTTAATCTAAAATTTGAGAGGCATCAATAGTGCACCTCAATCTAAATTTTCTGGTTCTGTCAATGTTTGAAATGGCAAAACTAGAAGGGGCTCTATTTGGTACATTGGAATTCCAAGGAGATTTTGAAGCAAACGAAGTCTCACTAGATACATAATCCATTATGAAAAGTCAATGGTTCAGCCAGCCTTCCAACGAGGGCATATTGGTCCTTTTTCCCAACAGCATGCACTGAGAAGTGACAGATTTGGCGATGGTTACGGGGCAGAACATTAGAAGCATCCATTTGGCTTAATCATTGTAGGCAGATGAACTTGCTCCAAGTTTATTTACCAGCCGGCGACACAGCCATGCGATGCCACAGGAAAGAAACACTAACGACAGGAGCACATGGCTACGTGCCCTGTCGATCTCACCGCGTGACTAGCCACCGTGTGGGTTTGGAAAGCCAGCCGTCAAAAATTAGGACCGCGATCACATCGTATCAACTGCATTCTCCCGCTGCAAAGCTGATGATGGGCCTGTTTATTTTTTACGTGAATTCTTAAAAGCTGATTCTGTATTATTGTTACTGAGAAGCTGATTCTGTATTCTAGATTCTAAGATGATATTTGATCGGTAATTAAATGGAACTTTTAGTGGCATTTTTATATTTATATTTCTTAGAATATACAGAAGCACATATGAAATGGACTGTGGAATCTAGTGTATATGGATAGGCTAAATTATAAGAAAAGATTTCTAAAATCAGATTGTTTGTTTTTTATTTAGCATGTGAGACCAGAATTCATAGCAAAAACAAACATACTTGTAGCATGGCAAAGAAAGAAGAAAACAAATTAGAAATTGATAGCACTCCTACGCCTGATCGGTAACAAAAATATGGATATATATATATATATATATATAGGAAAATGGTTCTATACTTCTGGGAGTACGTACTCCCACTTTCAATATACCGTTTAAATGATATTATTATACCTCATTATCCTTTTGAGTATACTCTAACATTGATTATAAGATACTTCAAAGTGAGTTCCACAAAAAATTTCATCAAAATCCACCCTTTATAACATAATTTGTTTGTATATTCTTTTCACATATGTAAAAGTGTATATAGCAAAAAAATATAGGGCTCGATGATTTTTTTCAACCATGTCACATTGGAGTATCTTAGAATCATTATTGAGTATATCGAAAATGCTAAAAAGTATAATACTTTCATTTAAGTGGTATATTGAAGGTGGGATATTTAAGAAAATGCTTCCTATATATATATATATAGAGAGAGAGAGAGAATTGCTAATGAGATCCGTGATAAAAATATTTGATGAACCATTCATCTTCTTCATCTTGTTGAAATGTAGCTATAGACAAAATTTCGTAAATGAATTTTTTACTTGCATTTCTATCAAGATAGAAAATGCAATATATATATATATATCGAGAGCACATTAGCAATTCTCTATATGTATACATATATAGATATATATACATATATACATATATATATACATACATATATATATACATATATATATACATATATATATATATAGGAAAAATATCTTTTACTCCTGGGTGTAGTTACTCCCATCTCTGAAATACTACCTAAACGAACTTGAAATACTCTTTTATCACTTTGGGTATACTCATACAATAATTATAAGATACTCCAATGTGAGTTACATGAAAAAATTGCAAGGGAGTTCATGATTTTTAGTATATTTTGCAAATACCTTTATATATGCACATAAAAAGGAGTATGTCAAAAAAATATATATACCACCTAGATGATCTTATATACTCGTATACTACGCGTACATACCCTCCGTCGCATGAGATACTTCATACATTGTGAGATACGACATAGGGAGTAATTACTCCCGGGAGTAGAAAAAAGGCTACACACACACACACACACACATATATATATATATATATATACACACACACACACACACAATTTTAATTACAACTAATGTGTTATATGTACACATATTAGTTCTTATGTTCATTGGACATTTACATAAGGACTTCATTTTCCAGGAGGTCACCCATCCTATTACTACTCTCCTTCAAGAATGCTTGACTTCAGAGCTCTTATAAAATCCATTATTTTAGTGGTGGTATGATAACATCTGATATATAATGCGTCCCTCCTCCCCTTAACCCCGTGAAGTACCCGAACACTGATTTTCAATTATTTCAAATTAGTAAACTATAGAGGTAATTAGCAAAATTTAAAACTTTCAAATTTATTTTTCATACTTTTGACTATTAATTATGTTTGCAATATATGTGCCATTACTATTAACAAAACTTGTAAAAACACCATAACTTTTGATTTGTACCTTCGATTTTAGTGTTCTTGTGCTTTTCAAAATCATCACACGATGAGCTCTCTAATTATATTCTTTTGGGCACCGATTCTAGTTTGCAAATATGAAATCCGAGCACTTTTGTTAAAATAGCCATAATTTTTGACTCGTAACTCCGATCGAAGCGTTCTTTTGCTTGTTTGAAAGATAACGAAAAGTAACACGAATTTCATAAGTGTGCCAAAATTAGATGGTCGGATCCTGATGGTTTGTCTTGAGTCGTCTTATTGTGTGAGAATCGAAAAAAAAGGTCGTTTAGAGTCTCAAAACGGCCTCCGAAGTTTTGAATCTGTTTCCGCCATTTTTTCAATTATTGCAAATGGATTATTAGTTCCAATTATTTCAAATGTAATATTATTTAATTTCAATTCTTTCAAATTAGAAGGCAAGAGAGGTAATTAGCAATATTTAAAATATTTTATTTTTATTATTTATGGTGGTTTCAAATTGGGATGGAGGAAGAAGTTTAAATTGGGTCTTATTAGTACCGGTTGGTGCCTCTAACCAGGTACTAATAAACCCCTCTTTAATCTTAGGTTCATTACACGAATCGATCGATGTAACATCATCGATCTTGGTTGGTGCCTTGAACTAGTACTAAAGAGCCCAGTAGCCATTGAGCAGGGCTGTTGTAATGGCTATGGGTCTAATTCAAGCCTAATCCAAGACCGATAGACCGGTATCAAAGACTAATTCTGTAGTAGTGTATGGTCGTCTCCAGCCCACAACTGTCTCCCTCTCTCTCTCTCTCCCCCATGTGACCAAAGCCACCACAAATTAAGGGTGTGTTTGGCAGGGATTTAGTTTCTCCAGATTTTGTGAATCTGGTGAAGCTGATTCGTGAAGTTGAAGCTGTGAGTATATTAAGAGTATTTAGATAGATCATCTTGTTTACATTTTAGATCAAAAATATAAATTTAATTCACTTTATTTTAGCCTACAAGTTTCAGATTTCAGGTGAAGCTAGAATCTGGAACTCTACCAAACAGGCCTTAAGTTCTCCGGCAAGCCAACTATGGCTAGGGCCACTCTCATCCACACGCAAGCACATGGGCTCCTTCCTCTTCTCCCTCTCCGCAGACGGCCAAGCTCTGTTGTTAGGGAGCAGGCGCCACCAACGTGGCTTCAACAAGAGCACTAGGGCGAGCTAATTAAGTCCGGCCACCAAGCATGGCCTCCAAGAGCACCATTGAGACCAACTGAGGTCCATCAGCATCGGCTAGGCGGCAATCTACCGAAGGCTACTTGTACCTAGTGCCGCTCTCATCAGAGTGCCAACGATGTGAACAGCGACAAGTCCGTGGTGCTAACGAGACGGTAGTATGGTCAATTGTCGTCTCCACTACGCTTGGGTCAGGAAGTTAAATCGCGTTGTTGTAGATGTTTTCTTAAATATTGCAAACTTTACCTCCTCTAAAATGGATGCTGTGATCATAGAGTTACTGTTTGTTGCAAGTTGCAACCATCTTTTCTTTTTGTTGCAACAAGATTTTTTTTTTGCATCAATTTTGTTTATTTGTTGCATGAGAATTTTTTATTTTGTTGCAATAGTTATTTGTTGGCGTTGCTTCAAAGTTCATATGTGTTGCATCATGATGTTGGGTTTGTTTCATTGCAACATGAAGTAGTTTTTGTTTGTAGATGGTTTTTTAGTCTCCCATGGCATCTCGAATGGCTCACGACCTCTGCCGTTAACGCTGGCTATGGCCTCCATGAGTTCTGTCACCGGCAACGAGCTTCATAGCCACTAGGCGCAACCTGAGTTAGCAGCGCCGTGGCGAGCCGAGCTCCGAGCATCAGGTTCTTTGCCGGCGTGGCCACAATCTCCTTCTCTAACGGGTTTTTCTACTTACCGTTGTCCATACGTCTCCTCGTTAAGTGAAAGACTTATACAGAGATGGAAAGAGAGGATAAGGACGATGGTGGTAGTACATACAATAATTGGTTGCAAATCGAACGGTGAAAAGAGCGTAAGAAGCCAGCACTCGGATAGCTTATACGGGTGCTAGTTGCTCCCAAACAAATTTCAGTCGCCATATTTTACACTGAATAATGTATTCTACTAATCGTCAGGACTCAAGACCAATACGCGTAGTAAAGGTTGGACCGATCGAGGGCTGCCAATTGCATTATTTAGAGGATGCTTGGAGAGCTGTGTTTTAGTTTTAGATCAAAAGTCAACAGTATGGCTGTAAATCAAATGGAAAACTAAACCACAGCAAAAATATCTTCCAAAGCTACAACCGTTGGGAGAAACTTTTCACCAATGACTTCGCTCAACCGTCTCCTACATCGCTCGCTCTACCTCCCCACTCACTCTGCCTCC